>OY747702.1:12274192-12874192 GCA_963556495.2 Valencia hispanica | reverse complement strand
GAAATCTTCGCCAGCTTTAACTTTAAAGTTGAATTAGACCGCTCAATGACGCCCTGAGATTGCGGATGGTAAACATTGCCGAACTTGTGGGTTATTCCCATCTGTTCCTCAACCTGTCGGAGATGTTTATTTTTAAAATGTGTGCCATTGTCAGACCTGATCCTAGTCGGAAAGCCATGGCACGGAATCCAGTGGTTAATCAAAGATTTCACCACTGTCTGAGCATCCTCCCGTCTAGCAGGAAAAGCTGAAACCCACGAGGTCAGTGGATCAATCATCACTAACAGGTAACGGAAACCTCTAACAGGGGTCACCATATCTGTATAATCGATAACGACCTCCTCGCCAGGCCTGCACAAGTCCTGGAAGGCGCCCATTTCTGGCTTGATAGTAGGCTTAGGATTAAATTGACCACACACCACACATTCACTCAAAAAACGCTTAATTAAATGTGGCAGGAAGGGATGCCACCAAAAACAAAGATTACGTTTCATCTGAGTGTATGACACATGTGCCGCACCATGAGCCTCCTGAAAAAGGGTGGGTTTTAACGCGGCAGGTAAAACCAAACGGCCATCAGGCCCACGCCAAAAGCCATCAGAAAAAATCGCACCTCTATCCTTCCACACAGTTATCTCCTGCGACGCAGCAGCCTGCTGTGCCAACTTTACTTCCTCAGCAAAACTGTCTGACATTTCCTGTGCTGACGTGACAATCAGCTGCGTGTGGACATGTGACAGGTAGCCTGCTGCTCCTTTCGCCGCCAAATCTGCTGCCCTATTTCCCCACGCGTCAACAGTGTCAGCCTTGCTGTGACCCTTACACTTAAGAACAGCGAGGTTAGCTGGTAACTGTACAACATCCAAAAGCTCCATAATATCTGCATAATGGTGTACAGGCTTACCAGTAGCAGTAACAAAACCTGCTCTTTTCCACTGTGGTAATTCATAATGTATAACAGAAAACCCGTAGTTCGAATCAGTGTAAATCGTGACGTCTTTATCTCTTCCCCATTTGCATGCTTCAATAAGAGCCCTTAACTCAGCACGCTGTGCGCTCTGCTTGCCGTCCAGCTTCCCTGAAACGACAGTCTGTAGTGAATCCCCATTTTGCTCAACAACTGCAAAACCTGATCTCAACTGGCCCTGTCCATCTCTAAAACAACAACCATCTGTATAGAGCACAAAACCTGTAGGTAAGGGATCAGACCGTAAATCAGGACGTATTTTTTGAGCAACAGAATTCAGCCTGACACAGTCATGCTGCTCCCCAGAGGCGGTGATTTGGTCAGCCATGTTTATTCCTTCATGCGTAAAAATAATGTTTGGTGCCTCCAAAACTCTGCTAATCCGCTGCTGACGCAAAGTAGAAAGAGTGAACGTCTCAGAATTAACCAATGCCATCACTCCATGAGATGTCAAAATATTAAGTGGATAACCCCTGAGAATGTGTGATGTTTTTTCCACTAGATGTGCAATTCCTGCTGCATGTCTCGTGCAAGGCGGCTGTCTCATTTCAATAGCTTGCAGCTTTATGCTAAGATACATAAGAATGTGTCTCTGACCACCTTTTTTCTGAAACAAAATCCCATTAATCACCCCATCTGTTTCTGATGTGTTAAGAAAAAATGGACATGTATAGTCAGGAGTGGCTAAATCAGCTGCTTGTGCTAGAGCCTGTTTCAACTTAATAAATGCCTCCTCAGCTGGTATGTCCCATTCTAATTTAGCATGCAGCTTTTTCATACCATGAGCATTTACAAGAGCCCTGAGTGGTGTGGTAAGGTTTGTCTAATTAGGCACATAATGTCTGGAAAAATTTGTCAGTCCCAGAAATGACAGCATTGATTTAACAGTGAGAGGCTTAGAATGAGCCAAAATAGCATTCTTGTGGGTGTAAGTCAGTCCAGCGCCTTGAGCGGTCACCCTTTGCCCCAGGAACTGGACTTCCTGCCTGACCAACTGAAGCTTATCGCGGGAGACTTTGAATCCCTCTTTTCCCAAATGTTGCAACACAACTAGAGTAGCTTCTATGCACGTTTCAACAGTAGGGGATGCTAAAAGTAAATCGTCCACATATTGGGTCAGTACACAGCCTGGAGGGAGCTGTACAGTGCTTAATGACTGCTTCAACACCTGATTAAAAATACCTGGAGATAAAGCAAAGCCCTGCGGAAGCCTACTATAACGTAGCTTCCTGCCCCTGAATGTAAATGAAAAAATATCCCTGACAGAAGGATGGAGCGGTAAACAGAAAAATGCATTAGCCAAATCTATGCAGGTAAACCATTTTAAATCAGGAGTCAGGGATGCCAGAGCTGTATACGGATTCGGTGTAGAAATGGGAGGGGTTCTAAGGGCCTCATTGACAGCACGCAAATCATGTGCCATTCTGTATTTACCAGTACCTTGTTTTTCCACAGGAAGAATAGGGGTGTTATATGAAGAGTTTGATGGTTCTAAAACTCCAACTTCAAGTAAGCCTGCAATAGTGTCTGCAATACCTTCCTCAGCCTGAGGTTTATGTGGATACTGCGAACGCCAGATTGGATCAGAATGTTTCATCTCAAATGTGATGGGTGTGGTTTGCACTAGACCGACATCAGTGGGACCATCTGACCACAAAGAGTTAGGCACGACCTTTAAGGCCTCCACTGCATCAGGATGATCTGTTTTTTCTCTGCTATGATTTCTAGAAAGCTGCAAATGTTCCAGAATGGTAGTATCTGAGAGCTGCGTGTCTATTTTGTACATCTGAGTAGAAGGAGAAAAAGAGACTGAAGGTATCTGGGTAGGAACCCAATCCTTTAATTCAACTCCCCTTTTAACCATTCCCCCCAAATCTTTAGCTTGATGTTTCGGATGCAACAAAAGCGATATGTGTGGAAGCGCTTCAGCTTCCATCATATACCATTTATGCTGCTCTGAAGTCAGATCAGCATACAGTGCAACACCCTCCTTCCCCACAAAGCATGGACCCGAAGCCACAGACCAACTTTGGCCTTCAAGTTCTGTTTCAAATTGTTCCTGATATAAAGTAGGATCGCCCTTCTCATAGAGGAAGGTCACATGGAAAGGATCAGGCGGTGGAACAAAAGGCTGGAGTTCAAGCAGCCAAGGCTTCCAGCATCTCAGAAATTCAGCCGCAGAAGATTCATGTGCAGACATCGTAGTCAATCTGGCCCAGAAAATATCAGCCACTTGTGAAGTGTCATCCTTCAGCAAAAATTGACCACTCATGGTGTCACAGCAATGCGTACGTCCATTCGGAAAAGTCACCATAAGTCCATCAGGGGTACATGGATCGAAGCACCAAGTTTGATAAGCAGATCTCTGCCTAACAAGTTGACAGGAGTGGTTTGAGCAATGACAAAAGGATGTGATAGTCTTTGATCTCCCACTGAAACAGGCAATGGTTGAGTGACAGGGAGAATCATTGGAGCCCCAGAGATTCCAATTACAGACACTGTGTTCCCAGAAAAATTGACGTCTGGTAAAACTCTGTCCAACGTGCTGAAAGTAGCACCAGTGTCCACAAGGAATGGCAATGAATGTCCATGTACGTCTATTGTGAGCATCGGATCCCCCTTAGTCCTGCTCACTAAGGTACTCTGTGGGCATTGTCAATACTGAGGCCCACTCTGTCCTCCTGGGTAGGAGGGAGGAGCCATATGCTGATTCGGGGCCATATGTAGAGGTGGCTGACCGGGAGGTATAGCGCCCCCTTGTGGGTGTGGGCACTCCCTCACCCAGTGTTCATTGGAGCCACACCTGCAACAACCGTTAGCACCTAGCTGCCCTCTCCCCATGCCTCTAAAATCCCCAAACCTGGCCCTGCCACGTGATCTGCTACGGGGCTGCCATATCCTATAAGGAGCAGTAAATAGCGGATTCGGCGCAGCTCCAGCATACATCACAGGAAAAGAAGGCAGCACTGTCGCTGATCCAACAGTAGGTGCTGCTTCAGCCACCATCTGCTTCACTTTTTTAGACTGATACAAGTCAGTCAATTTATTCTGAGCCTCTTTTAACTGTAGCTTTAACAAAGCAGTCTCCATTTTCTTATTCTCCTCAGCGTCCTTTAACACAGAATCTTGCACGTCTTGTAAATAATATGTTACGTGTCTTTCCCATGTAGGCTGATCATAAATGTGTGAATCAGGATTCCGTTTCATTAATGTAGCAACAGACTCTGGCATGCCTGCTAAAACTGCTTCTCTAAACCAAATCCGATTATTCCCCGGATCTCGGGGGTGTTCCCCAGTAACGGCAACCCATTTATCTTTACATTTTGCCATATGTTCTGCGGGAGTAACATCAGTCGACCAGGGAAATTTCAAAATTTTAGACGCGGGCGGAGTAGGATATTTTCTTCTGACCCACTCGGCAAGATCATGTGCATGATGCGTGAATGGGGCTTCATCAAGTACACGTGCTAACTGGCACTGGAGCATCATCTCATTATAATCTGTCAATGTCAACATCCTACCCATAATGGCTTTCCAATCTCCCACCGCTAGGGTTTGCCCTGAAGTCAGCTGATTTAATTTATTTATCCAGCAGTTTCCTCCACCGGTCAAAGCAGGGAGTTGCAGAATGATGGCAGATACGTCAGCCATCTTCCATGGTTTGTAAATTACTGAACCATCTGATGCTCCCACTAAAGGAAGCATTAAATCAGGGCCCCCACATGCCCCCAGTGGTAACTTAGATCTGGTATTCTTAAATGGCCCCTCACTCTCCTTGTCCACCAACGTCTGCATATTTTCGACCTGTACAACTGCTGCACATTCATCACGTTGACTGGGGCTGGCACTCCCTGGAAGGTCTGCAGCTTGCCCCCTTACCACAGATGCTAATCTTTCCTGATCCTGCAGCACCTCATCCATCTGTCGCTGAACTTTAGTTAACCTGTGTTCGTGCTGCTCCATCTCGTCCATCAATTTAGCATTATACGCCAAAAACAATTTTTCAGTGTCCTGTTCTACTTTGTTGCTAACTAAGTTTAGTAGCTGTCGCTATTCCTCCCCAGTGTGTTCTACAATCCCTTTACCGGTGACTTCAAAACGCAATTTATAATCTTGTCCCTCATCTTTTACCTTTAGATCACCCTGTGGTTTATTAGTCAATGGTTCATGGGCTACAGACCTATGTGGGAGGCCACTCCAGTGCAACACTGCAATGCTTGAAGGAAGGGGGGGAGTAATGCCCACCGGGGATGGCGCACAAGGAGATGGTGAACTCTGTGCGTCACCCTGCGTGTTTTGAAGTACAATCTGGCCATTGTCTGTCTCCAACCCCCATGAAATATGTGTTTGACCAGAGGTCGTCAACATGGGGTACATGGGCTGGTACGGGGGAGGAGTATGGTCTACCAAAAAACTACTTTCTGCAGTAACACACAAATGATCAATACCCTGTCCTTTTAAACCCCATGTTTTCCACATTTTCTCAGCTTTTAAGTGTCTCATTTTAGCACCAGTGATGCTCTTCGCTGTTTTAGCCTTATCTGCAAAAAGCTTTCCTTCGTCAAAACACATCTGTGACAGACTCCGCTTATCATCCCCTCGGGCGCCATGACGAGCCCACATGGCCGTCATAAGGCCCTGGAACTGGTTTTTATCTTTTTTACCGGGCTTATCAACTAAAACAGAATATAGTTTAGAAATGTATACTAACAATTGGGCATCTAAAGTGCGCCACTCCTGTCCCTGTGGAGCAGGGAGTAATTTATATTCGGCTGCCATTGAAAATTCGTAACAAAATCCAAAATGGATTAAAATTTAACAAAGTAGGTTATTTGTATTAACTCTGTAAATTATTTATTTTAATTGATAAAGTATCAATTCGTAGGCCCAAATTTATCCCAATATTAATGCAGTTAACAGTAAAGGCAGGCACAGTTTTTATTTATTTAATTTTCATTTATTTCTTTTTATAGTGAAGGGGTTTATATATTATTTAGTCATGAACCTTAATAATGTTTTAGGCAAAGCCGAAACAAAGGAAAGCTAAAAAGGTTTATAAAACACTGTTTATCTTATCATTAATTTATTTATATACGGAGATTATTGCCGTTTCGTCTAAAAATCAAATAATTCCTAATGGAGTCCGGCCGGCGCCAAAACCCGGGACGCACACTTCGGCGAATCACACGAAGAAATAGAATTCTCCCAATATAAAGCAATTTTTATTTATCATTAAAACATATACCGAAAGAAATACATTTAAAACTCGCTTTGCAACACAAAATCGTCAACAGTTTGCTCAAAAAACTCCACCGGACTGACAGATCAAGTCAGGCCCAATAGAACTTCCGGTTCACACCGCGGAATGAATAAGCCGGCACACAGATGGCTAATTCTTCACTACGATGCTAAACTTAACAAACCGTACTCATAAGTAAACCAACCAAAGACAAGAACAAAATGCCTCCAACAAAACCACACTTTGCCACCAATACTCGAATGACTGTTTAACCGAGCCAAATAAATACAGTTCGGAAGCTAAGCTACCAGAGATTAGCTGTAACCATGAGCAACCTAGCTCAACCGGAAGCCAAACGTGACCGCTCCGTTACAATAAAAAAGTTAGTTTATATATATTCTAAAGAGTTTACTACCAGTTATCCATAATAACAGTCCTATATATGTGTTAGACAATGCTTTAGACGTGTTTACGTAGTTGCACAAGGTTGAACGCCTTTATTCCAGGCGAGACTCATCCACACTGTGTGTTAGCCGTAAGCTAGCTATGGTGGTACTTTAGCCGACTGAAAATGATATTCCCTTATTCCTCTACAATGTCAAGCTTCTACGCTTATTGTCTATACAAAAAGCGCGGGCATTGTCTAGGCGTTTAAGATTCGCAGAGGAATTATGGTTTTAGATTCAGTCGGTTAGTTCCCCTAAATGAGAAGTTTATATGAGGCCGGTGTGCAAAGAGCTACCTGGTAGCTCCCTTCCGTAACCTCCACTTCCTCCAATCACACACACTCACACTAGAAAAAAATAAAAGTACAGCAATTTTACAATACCTCAACTGGAGCCACCTAAAGCCGGACCATTAAACACAATCCAATTCACGTGGCTCAATCGTGCGTTTGGAAGATACGCCGGCCTCTCCAAGGGAATCCGTCTCGACACAGAGAGCACACAGGCTCTGCTGCTGTCAACTTTTCTCGTTTGCCAGCCTTGGAGAACTCCGACAGCGTCCTACCGGAGGCGAGCGGCCACCTCTCAAGCTCTGGTCCGCACTTTGGTCGGCCCTCAACCGAAAGAACAACACGTCAACATTAAATGGAGAACGTTCAAATCGATCAATACCTATTAATTTGGTGTTAGCGCTTTTCCAGATTGATACAAAACCACCCGGGTGTTGATTAGCAAGGATCAATCCAGTCGCTCTCCGATTCTCTGTTGAACTCAAAGAAAAAACACAAAATTACTATAATGCCACAAACACATGTATCAATCAGTTATGCCACACTCATTACTCACACTCAATCTCTCTGAGCCCTGAGAAAACCTAAAACCAAATTAATGCCCGCATCCTCCACCATTTTGTCGGCTTCGTAACCTATATTGTCGGCAACTCACTTTTTACTCAGAGAGGTGGGGGCGCCGAACTCCAAAACCCCGGCGGGAACTGTTTCAAAATAAGACCCAGAACTGAGAGACAGAGAGTAAAATAACACACACACAACAACAGATATCTGTTTCACACTGGACGCACCTGCAGATGGGAGCCAGAAAAGATCTGACTCGCTTCTCTACAAGGGTGTACCATTTTTATTAAAGAAGAACAAAAGAAAATATCACATGACTCCTCTCTCCTCCTTCTACATCTTAACAAGTCATACATTTTCTCCAGGTCTCCTGACCTGGTTTTATAGCCGTACCATGAACTAGAGTTATAACCCATCCTCCCTGCTTTTAGTTCATATCTTTGCCCAAGAGTTTATTTACTTAAAACCTTACCCCCATAAAATACTGGTAGACAGTCATGTTTTACTACCCTGAATAATATAAACAGGCCGTTTACCTCTAAACGCTTACTAAAGATATATTTAAAACATATGTACTGCATAATAAAAATAGCCCCAAAAAAGTAGAATACAACACACTCCATGGTGTATCTGCCTTAACCTGACAAACCCTCGGCCTATTTTGAAGCCTGTTTCTCGAAAAATGCTTACCCATTAAAAATTAGTATATTTCAGCAACCAAAAGGAGTATTTGAACCATTTTGGTGTCATTGTAAAGATAACATTGAGTAGAATTGATAGATGTATCATTATGTATGTTATCTGTTACTGGTTAGGAGAAACTGAAGATAGAACACAACAGAAATGTGTTTTCCTTTGCTCCGCCTAAAAAAACAAACATGTTTTATATTGAAAAACTCTATGGATATTGCTTGAATGGCAATGGTTACTCAATAAAATGTAAATACAACATGTGGACATTATCTCTGCAAAACTTGATACTGATTATGTGAAGCAGGACAAAACTAGAGAGGTTTTAGTACAGGCAAGTCAGGCGAGGTGTCCAGTTTGGCACAGTTTGGCACAAAGGGCCATTTCTATTTTTGTCATGTAAAAGTTATATTTTTTATTTTAATGTCACATAGTGTTCAGTAGTCCTAAAATAAACACTTTTGGGCGTTTTGGAAAAAAAATCTTATAATAAAGCAATAATGTATATATGTATATTTTTATCCTGTGCGCTGTGCGCCCTCTTACATAATCCGCCTGTCTTGCCGGCTGGTAGTTTTATTTCACGCAAAGACCTACCCTCGCCGCGGATTGGTCAATTTTGATGAGCGATACCTCGTTGGATTCGTAGAAACCTATAGAATAACGCCAAAACTTTCCAAACAAGATTGACAACACAGTCAGCCAACCAGAGAGCCGAGAACAGAGTACCAGGAAGTGCCAGCATTCTCAGTGAACAGACAACAAACACTTTCTAGGAGCCACAAATAGTAAGAGAAACGCCCGAAAAGTCCTGAATGGTGCAGAACAGATGGAAATATCAGAAAATAACGTTTATTTGCCGAAGAAATCATCTTTACACGGCAAAACAGCAAAGGTAAGGCAGATTTTACTACTGCGATTCTGAAAAGCGATTTCCTGTTGTGTTATACTTTGGCTTATATCTCCGCGGTGCTTTGGTGTAACATATTGGCAGATGTATCTTTGGAATTGGCTGGTTCTCTGCTTTCATTTGAGGGGCTGCTTGGAATTTAGGACAAAGGATTGCTGCGGTAAGCCAGAAATGTGGAGGCTGGGTTGACAAAACTATGATGTTACGAGTTTGTTCGCAAATAGTTATTTACGTGGCATCTGAGTTGTGTTTGTGGTTGGTAAAAATAGTTTAGATAGCCTTGTAGCGCGTGGTCTTCTGTTTAATTTGATGTGCATTAGGACAATTTTTTCTGTCAGGTTGTGTTGTCTCAAGCCTGTTGAAAAAAAGTAATCCCTAGTCCTCGGGTTTAACAGCCTTAAATATGACATACAAAAATATGTAGCCTTTAGTAATTAAGGCATGACCTTTGTACAGGTCAGTAGAGAAATAATTTAACCCAAAAAGAAAAAAAGATTGTCAGGATGCCAAGAAAAGGTCACCTGTTATCCAAATGTTAGAGCAATGACCAATTAATTACATTACTTCATCTTTTGCTACGCAGATATTCTGACTCCACTAATGAAGATCCACTCACCTGTGGTTACTGGATGCTTGAATTGATTCCAGCTGCAGGACAGTTGCACCTATTTTCTGATTTATTCAGTTAATTAGTTTTTCTACTCTGCTGGATTACAGCAGCTTCTGAGAGTTGGCTCAGAATATGGTCTGCTAATCAATATAGAACTTAACATAAAAAATTGTAGTTATGATTTTGAAGGCTAAGGAGGAGAGGACTGAAAACCTTCCATATTTCCTTCTCTCACATAAAGAGTTCACTATTGTGAACAAAATTAAACACCTTGGTCATATTATCAGAGATGACGTGAGTGACAATGATTACATTCAAATGCAATATTGTAAATTGTATGCACAGGCTAATAAGGTGGCACACACATTTTTTATGAGTTCTCAATATGTTAAAATTGCATTGTTTAAAGTTTACTGTACTCCTCTTTATACTGCCCCCTTTTGGTGAAGTTACAGTAAGGTGAAAAAGCTGCAAGTGGCTTACGAGGCATTTAGAATGCTTTTGAAGGTTTCTCATTGGACTAGTGCCAGTCAGTTGTTTGTGGAATATAATGTATCAACATTAAATGCTCTTAGAAACTTTGTGTAAAAATGTATTATATGAACTGGGGGTTTTTCTATTGAAATAATAGGTACCATAATAATGCCTAGAAAGAGTAGTAGCCTAGTACAAAATACCTCTTGTTCTGGAAACACTTGAGAAGGTATCTATTTAGAATCAGTGGCAGAATGGCCATCGAGAGCATTGGGAGATTTCCCAGTGGCCTGGCCGCCGAACTGGCCCATGCGGCTCAGTAGGGTTTGTAAAGCGCTGCAGACACACTCCCTCCCACTTTTAGTTCTTGGGTCAAAATTATTGCCTGTCCATCACATATATTGAAATCCTTTTCAATTATTTAATTGAACTTTTATTAAACCAGGTAAAATCCCATTGACATTATGAACATTTGTTGTTATATGGACATAGCCAATGCATAAAAATGGTCAATTACTGAATCTGAAAAGCTGGAATATTATAGGTGGCTTTTGTATTTTTCCGTACAAAGATGGAGAAATGCTGCAGGAGCTCCTGCGGTCACGGCAGTGGTGGACAGCAGTAGGGAGGAATCAGAGCAGGAACCTTCAGGTACAATTTAAGTACAAAACAAACATACAGGCAATGCTGTTAGAATAAATTGTGCTTCACTTATGATGATCAGTATGCAATGAACTTTACAAGTCTAGATTATTTGAAGTGATAATATCTGTGTTCAGTGTTACAGAGAATAAACCTACACATTGGCAGTGCGCCACCTGTGTACCTCTCACTTGTGGTATACTATGATTGACACAGTAGTCAGATTTTCAACTAGTCTGGTACCTGTTAGCTTAAAAGTAGTCACACGTTTATGTTGATGGTGTAACCTATTTTATTTAATCTACTACTACACTGGTAAATGTGCAGGCATCAAGTATTGTCCCAGTCCACCCCTGCATATAATGTAATTTAGCTGTATTTATTTGTAGTATATTTTTTCTTTTTTTTTCTTTTATATAGATCCCTTGTGTGTTCGAAATAAAGTTTGATTGAGTGATTGTACACTTGGGTGCTCTTAATTTTGATTGCTTCTCAAACTGCACGCCTTTTTTATGTTTAGACCCACGTGATGTGTGTTTTAGACATGCTAGCTTTCATGGGAAGATACAGCGTATCTTACCACAGCTTATAAATAGTTTTATAGTTGAACAGTTGTGGGGACACTTGACAGGTTTGTTTTTCTGAACCTCTTGCAGAGCTAATAAAATATTTTTTGTGGATGTAGGCTAGCTAACATTCTCCCATTTTCACAGCACTCTTGATGATACTGGACGGCATCAGGGTAATGTTCGAACTACTTGCAGGAATTTTTGCCCACCTTTAGGCTGAAGATAGCTCTGGTTGACACTAGCTTGTGTTCGGGGTTGTTGTCCTGCTACACTGTACACATGGGAACAGTCATACACCTCTGTCATGGTACACCATGATGCCTCAGTATCAGTTTGTGTTTCTTAGCAAGGAAGAAACCATTTATTGACCAAATCCCTAACTTGGTTTGTATGACAACTGCCACCAGACTTCACTGTTGCTTAATGCTATTTGTTTTGGCACCTTTTCTCCAGGCCTTGAGTGATCAAACTGCTTTCTGCTACAACTATGAATTTGACACGGTACTAGACCTGTCCAAAATGCTATTGTTGACCACTTTCTGTAAGTGCTGTAGCGTTTTTAGCAAAAGGCTTACAGTGAGAATACAGATGTCAGGTGCGTGTGTCTCTGGATGCAGCATGGACCCAAACGGAGATGTGGAAAAGGTGCAAGGATGTTTATTAGAATGATGAAGAGGATGATGACAGGAACGACATGACAGGATACCAGGCTGACACGAATGAGCAGGAGGGAGAGCAGCAGGGTGAGACACAGCATGGAGAGACGTCAATGATCCAACGGGAAGTGAAGGGTTTAAATAGACAGAGCGGAAGGAGGATCAGGTGTGCCAGATTGGAGACAGGTGCAGCCAATGATCAGACAGGAGTGAGCAGGACAGTAATTAGGTCTTATTTCGCTTTTAAAACATCTTCCTTACAATAAATTTAGCATTGTGCTGGTGAAGTCTCAATGTGTGACACCAACTTAATCTAATAATGTCTCAAATTTTGAGCCCATCTCTGAAACCCTGGTCATATCTCCATGAATAAGAAATTACATCCGCTTATTAATAATTAAAGATGGCCTTGAAGGCTGGGAAACTAATGTGCAGAGCAAAGTTTGAGTACTCATCTAGGAAACATTTTTGATTATTTTGCCTGTAAATGTGAACGTGTGCATGTGTGTGTGCGTGTGTATGTGTGTGCATGTCTGGACAACTAAAGGTTATATTTGCCATTTGTCTGGGTTTTGGGAGAGGCATTGGTAACAGTGTGGAGCACTAGAATACTGATGGCCACTGTGGGAATTCTCAAACATTCACAGTCACAAAAAATATGTTTATTGAGAGTTTATTTAAATGTCAGAGTGACTGCCATCTCATTGGGAATCCACAGTGCAAGAGGCACGGAAAGAACTGGAATACCTGAAAACAAATGGCAAAGTTGGGGAAATGAAGGGATCCGTAAAAAGACTGTATTTATACAGAGAAAATCCCTGGAGGTAAAGCAACTTCTGTAGAATCTGCTTAAAAATGAACAAATTTAAAGAATGCAATAGTGATATTTATTTATTTATGTTTGTAGAGCTGTCCTGCTTTCAAATCACCCCCCATAAAATGTCTAGCACCTTTCAAAACAAAATTTCAAACTTGCTATGCACCTTTCTTTTTTTTTTTTTTTACAATATGTTGCATTACAGCCATAAACCTTGACGTATTTTATTGGGATGTTATGCAATACAGCATCAAAAAGAAGTGCATAGTTGGGAATTTGAAAGAAAATTATACATTATACATATACATTTTATACATAATTTATTTATAAAACATTTTATATACATTTTATATTTTGATAAGAGACATTTTTAAAAGTTTGCCAAGCATTTGTTTTCATTGTTCAACCAACTAAATTCAGTCTCCTGAGAGTCCATCTGTTGTTACAATTTTGCCATATAAGCGAGAGGGGGTATATGTAAGGGATAATGGCCGACGAGGTGTCCATTAATTTCTGATAATGGACACCTCGAAGGGCATTATCCCGCTTATTCCATGGTCACTTACGAAAGAAATAAGTATTTAATCAATTAATTATACTTTAATATGTTTTAGAGTTAAAATCGTGAGGGTTTTTATTTTTATAAGTCGAGCGCACTATTTAATATCTCCCGTATACAGGCGTTGCCAAGCAACGTGGCCACAGCGAGCCGACCACAGCAGTTGATCAGCGAAGGGAAGTGAGATTGTGGCTTTACCTTACGTTCCTTACGTTACGTTACCATCCCAGTCTTCAAAGTTGTACATTATCACTTTTTAACCTACACCCTCCAGCCAATCAGAATCGAGTATTCACCCAGACCATGGTATATATATATATATATATATATACACACACACACACACACACACACACACACTGCTCACAAAAATTAAAGGAGCACTTTACACAACCACATTAGATACATCAGATCTCAAAATGAAGTTGGATATCTATATAAATAATGACAGGGCAATGTCTTAGGAACAAAAGGATGCCAAGTCTTTTAATGGAAATAAAAGTTTTCAGCCTACAGAGGGCCCATTTGTGTAGACACCCTAAAATCAGAGTGAAATGAAGATGTGGCAGGCTAGTCCATTTTTTCAAAAACTTAATTTCTGCAACACAAAATGCTTTTCAGTATCTTGTGTGGCCCCCACGAGCTTGTATGCATGCTTGACAACGTCGGGCATGCTCCCAATGAGACGACGGATGGTGTCTTGTGGCATTTCCTCCCAGATCTGTGTGAGGGCATCCCTGAGCTGTTGTACAGTCTGAGGAGCAACCTGGCGGCGCCTAATGGACCGAAACATAATGTCCCACAGATGTTCTATTGGGTTTAAGTCAGGGGATCATGAAGGCCATTCAATGGTTTCAATTTCTTCATCCTCAAGGTACTGCGTGAATACTCTTGCCACATGAGGCCGGGCATTCTCGTGCATTAGGAGGAAACCAGGACCTACTGCACCAGCGTAGGGTCTGACAATGGGTTCAAGGATTTCATCTTGATACCTTATGGCAGTCAGAGCACCATTTCCTAGGCAGTAGAGGTCTGTGCGTCCCTCCATGGATATGCCTCCCCAGACCATCACTGACCCACCACCAAACCTGTCATGTTGAACAACGTTGCAGGCAGCATAACGTTCTTCTTGTCTTTTCCAGACTCTTTCACGTCTATCACAGGTGCTCAGGGTGAACCTGCTCTCATCTGTAAAAAGTACAGGGCGCCAGTGGCGGACTTGCCAATTCTGGTGTTCTTGAGCAAATGCCAATCGAGCTCCACGGTGCTGGGCAGTGAGCACAGGGCCCACAACAGGACGTCGGGCCCTCAGGCCATCTTCATGAAGTCTGTTCCTGATTGCTTGGGTAGAGACATTCACACCAGTGGCCCTCTGGAGATCATTCTGTAGGGCACGAGCAGTGCTCAGCCTGTTCCGCCTTGCACAAAGGAGCAGGTATCGGTCCTGCTGATGGGTTGAGGACCTTCTACGGCCCTGTCCAGCTCTCCGAGAATAACCACCAGTCTCCTGAAATCTCCATTTTCTGGAGATTGTGCTGGAAGACACATTAAACCTTCTTGCTGCAGCACGTGTGGATGTGCCATCCTGGAGAAGTTGGACAACCTGTGCAACTTCTGTAGAGTTAAGGAATCGCCTCATACTGCCAGTAGAGATAATTACTCAAGCTAAAACCAGCACGAGTGGAAAACCAGCCAAAAAAGATCAAGAGGGAGAAACTTGAAATGTCCTCCACATGTAAAACCATACCTGTTTTGAGGGTTTTCTAATTGTTGCCACTGTAGTGCACCTGTTGTTAAGTCCATGAACACCAATACAGCTGAAAGTGATTAACAATGCCCTCAGCTGCTTAGCCAACGAGAAAATTATCAGACAGGTTTAATTGATTTCATGCCCAAATATAGAAAGTTCTCTTATATCAGATCTTCTGTTCCTTCTGTGTTTCTGCTCTGTCTTCTCAAACCCCCAGACGGTCGTGGCACATGGCCGCTCCTACTGAGCCTGGTTCTGTTGGAGGTTTCTTCCTGTTAAAGGGGAGTTTTTCCTCTCCACCGTCGCTACATGCTTGCTCAGTATGAGGGATTACTGAAGGATTGCTGTGGTTGGAAAGTCTGCATCAACGGGGCCCAACCTCACGCCAATGACTGACGCAATCTGCTGGGATTCCTTAAATAGGAAACTTTTTAACTGATTGGAATGTTTGTATAAATATATTGAAATGACTTCTTGTTAAGTGCCTTGAGATGACATCTGTTGTGAATTGGCGCTATATAAATAAACTGAATTGAATTGAAAAAGTGGTCAAGGCATCCATTACAAATAGGCCATGATGACGTAGTGTGTTACTAATAGTAATCCTTTGTTACTGTGGTCCCAGCTCTGTTCAGGTCTTTGACCAGTTCCCCTTGTGTAGTTCTGGGCTTTTTCCTCCCCTCTCTCAAGATCATGTGTACCCCACGAGGTGAGATCCTGCATAGAGCCCCAAGTTAAGGGAAATTTTCAGTGATCTTGTAGTTATTTAATTTTCTAATAATTGCTCCAATCTCTTCTCACCAAGCTGCTTGCTTATTGTAGATTGTCTCATCCTAGTCTTCCTGTCCTTTGACAGCTCTCTGGTCTTAGCCATGGTGGAGGTTGTAGTCTGACTGGTTGAAGGTGTGGACAGGTGTCTTTTATACAGATAACGAGTTCAAACAGGTGTCATTAATAAAGGTAATGAGTGGAGGATATAAGAGCTTCTTAAAGATGTAACAAGTCTGTGAGGGCCTGAGTGTCTTAGGTAAAGTAACTTTTCTTTTTCAGCCTCACAACTCGTCTCTCATGCACCTATTTACTCTTGTTGAGAGCCAAACACTGGGTTCTAAGCAAGTTCTAACGCCGATCATATCTTCGATTCAATTTCCAATCTGAAATTAAAATGCTTCTCATGCTTTAATTACTCTCTAAATTAGTAGCAGGAAGCGATAGTGAAATGAGAACTGGTGCCGTCTGTACTTTCGGTCGATAATGTGGCTCAGTTGTTTCGGTATAAATGTGATCAGAGAGAGAGAGACTGGAGGAGGAAGTATTGGTGACTACTATGCTAAAAACAACAACCTTACACCCAGTCTAGTTTCCGCAAATTAAAAAACTATAGGTATAATATATATTAGAAAAAAAAAATTCTAAGCACTTTGAAACAACAAAGCATAGTTGGGCTCATATTATGTAGCTAAGTGAACTAACACGTTTCCAATACAGTCTAAATCCATTTTTCATTTACAGGAGGGAAGGGATAATATATTTGCTTGCATGGCTGTAAAAAACGGTTGATTAAACTAAGCTGAAATCTTTTGCGTTTGTCCTTACAGAAGTAATGAAGCTGTTCTGCCTCGCTAAGATATGGTGCAATTTGCTCTAATTTAATGCTATTTCTTGTCTTTTCGTTGCAATATTAAGATCACCACATGTTTTTTGTTTTTTTTTGTTTTTTTACTATTTTTAAATATTTTTGTAAATAAAAAATATATTACAAGAAAAATGAGTACCTGTAATCTCCCAGCCAGGTCTCTTATCTATATTGATTGATTAATTATATTTTCACATGTCCAGTTCTGACAGATTAGGAATATAGAATGGTGGCTCTGGTAGCCTTTACTGTTTCAGGGAAGAGAAAACAAAGAATGATGAAATATTCTACCATGTTTCGTACTAACTCGATTCAATTAAGGAAATGATAATCCAAACCTTGTTGTGGTGGGGATGATGAAAAATGATTCAACCAACTCTAACTTAAGTCACAATTTGACTATGTGACCCAGAACTTCATTTTACTGCTGACATCTTTTTGTGAAGTGTGCATTGACTGTTAAGAAACGCCAAACAAAGGCACACACATTTTTCTTGTGGCCATAAATGTCGTTGGAGGTGGGGCTGATGTATTCAGTGCGATCTCACAAACAGCGGTTGGGTATTAGGTTTAGTCAGAAATTCCCAAGATCGATTATTCGAACGTGCCTACAGTGTATCGACACCCCAAACCAAACCTTGGGACACTATTACAAGTAATGCACTGCAAGGCACCAGATTGTACAAAATGTTGACTAAAGGTCCTGTTTGTGTGTGTGAAAATGTTTAAGCGTTTCTGATATTTGCTTTATTTGGAGACACGGTCGACTTACTGTCAGCAGTTTATTTAGGTCTTCACACTCCCACCTCTCCAATAAATATATCCACAATATGACAGTCGAAAAGATATTCTTTAAGTGTGATACAAGCCTTAAAAACTGGGCTGAGTTGTGATTTTTTTATTTAATTTAAATGTGGTGTCCTGCATAACACATGCTGTGCATTTACTCATGCTTCACTTCAAAGCCAAAACATGCAACTTTTTACTTACTGTAGAAAATCAGCTGGCTGTCCACTATGTAAAGCTCACACCGTGGCCAGCTAAGTTTTAAGCTCATTGTCCATTTTGTTGAGTTTGGCCAATATTTAGCTTGTTGACTGACAATAGCCTAAAGGTAAATAGGATAATTCCAACAGATGACATTGACTAAGTCATATAACCACTAAAAAGCCATGGAGCTCAGCATTGTTTACCCAAGAGAAACAACTTCTGAAACAAACAACTTTAACACAGCAGATATTTATCTCTATATGGTAAAGGTTTTTTTGAAGCATTTGTACTGTAGTAAAAAGCTTGTGATTATTTGGGAATTGTTTGTTAAAGGGTTGAATTAATGCATATTCTTCTTCTTCCATGGGGTTAGTGGCTATCGAAGACGACATTCTTCATCATCAACACTGTAATGTATTATCCAGTAGTCTACAGGGATTTTACATATCTCAAGTGTCAAAAATAGTATCATTTTTCAGTCTGTTTTAGCATTAGATATCTGAGTATACTGTAAATCCAAAGTAGAAACCCTTACTGTGGTCTGACTTTATGTATGGAATATTTAAAAAACAGAATCAGATGGATGGATGGATGTGTAATGCATAGAAGTATGATAAATGGGTGGACAGATGCAACAATGGATGGATGGATTAGACAGGAGGATGGATGGATGGATGGATGGATAGACAGACAGATAGATGGATGATGTATAGAAGTATGATGGATGGATAATGCACAGAAATTTGATCGATGGATGGATGAATGGATGGATGAATGGATAATGCACAAAAGTATGATGGATGGATGGATGGATGGATGGATGGTTTAGACAGATGGATGAATGGGTGGATCAGACAGATGGATGGGTAATGTATAGAAGTATGATGGATGGATAATGCACAGAAGTTTGATCGATGGATGGATGGATGGATGAATGAATGAATAATGCACAAAAGTATGATGGATGGATGGATGGATGGATGGACGGATGGATGTGTAATGCATAGAAGTATGATAAATGGGTGGATAGATGCAACAATGGATGAATGGATTAGACAGGAGGATGGATGGATGGGTGGTTTAGACAGATGGATGAATGGGTGGATCAGACAGATGGATGGATGAACAGGTGGATAGATGTACAGATGAATTGGTAATGCAAAGAAGTATGATGAATTGATGGATAAATGGATGGATGAATGGATTTGACAGGTGGATGGATGGATGGATGATTGGATGGATAGATCGATCAGATAGATGAATAAATGGATGGATCAGACAGATGGATGGATTGAATATTTAAACAAGGATATAGCCAATAAACACTTGAAATGGAAGAAGAAGAGGGTGATACTTATCACCGTTTTCTTCTTCCATGCTGATGCAGCGCTAAAAAACACGTGAAATTGGTTGTTTTCCAGACTATGTTGGAACCATGTCTGACATGACACTGTTACTAAAATTAGCTTCCACTCCAACCCCGGTATGGTACCTGGATAAACCGCTACTGTATGACCCCACATGGAGATGAAAAGTGATCTCAGAACATTCAGACTCTGAAAGGGCCTTTCAACACGTACAAGAAAGAACAGAGTTGCAATAGAATGAAACGAACAGTAACAATAACATGCACTGGAAAACATGATCACAATGAACTCAGAGGAAAGAAGAAAAAGGTGTTGAATGCGCCCAGTCATTGGTTGAAATGTCAAAGCAACTAACTCTGCATGGTCTCGTCCATATGTCATAAGCATCAGCTGTAATTCATTCACGCCGTATGCTACGCCACAATGCTTCATGCAACATCTACAATAATATTTAAGCCCGAGTGATTGATAGCAGCTGAATCCAGAGGCTTTAAGACATCTGTGTTCAAAGTCAACCACCATCATCAGCTAGAAGCAGTCTCATTTATTCTCCAGAAGCTGTTTTAATCCAAGAGCGTACCATGCTGCAGTCAGCTGTTAACATTTTCTAAACATTTACTGTGTTTAACTTACACGATATGCATTGCTGAGGAGCACACAGACACCAGTCACATCTGTATGCAACATATACTGTACACACTCAGGCAAAATCTACAACATACTATAAATTAATATGTGCATTTGCAAGTGAAGCTCATAACCATTCCTTTTTTTCAACGGTGGAAATCTAAATCTTTAAATATTCATTTCAATATGTTCCTTCTGTTGAGTAATTTTCTACAAAGTAGTTATGGAATCTATTATTAACATTTGCTTCTTGTCAGAGAAGCTTTACCTGCCTGTGGGAAACAGTAGTAGGGAAGACAATATGGAGAGTCATTAAATAAAGTTGTGCCGGGCTGTTCAATATGTTATGCTCAGGCTTCCTCAAAACCTATATACCAGAGGATGCTGCTGATGCAGATAGATGATGTTTGCGTGCCTCATTGTGCGAGAGCTACAGAGTAGCTGCACTATCAGATAGTGTGTATGTCTGCATATTGAGACTTAGCTGCTTTACAAAGCACATAGCTTCCTGACTAATGAGTTTCTTAATGTTTAAGCCCCCCTGTTTTCTGACAAATTGTCCGCAGTAGGCACAAATACATTGGCTAAACATGTCAGCAGTTAAATGACTGCAAATCAGCTTTTTCACTGCGTTGTGCAGGCTCATGGGAGCTGCTTACGGTTTCACAAACTCAAATGTACCTCATAAACGCAAAAAGCGGCAGGACAAAAAAAGGAAACGTGTCAAAATAAAATAGCTCTTTCAGGTTTTCTCTTCAGTCTCAGCAAGTTAAAGGTTCAACAGGGGTTGTTAAACATTTTGATTAAGAAAGTAAGGGCGAAAATGGAAGAAAAATAAAATCACAATAAACCATCAAATATACACCGAACCTCTCCGATCATACAATAACGCAGTAAGAAATACTAGAAAGACATACTTTTCCAAAATCATCTCAGATCATAAAAATAATCCCAAAATTCTATTTTCCACAATTGACAAAATGTTTAAACATGTTTGTGATGCATTTCATAAAACCCCCTCAAACACTCTTTGTGAGGAGTATGCAGACTACTTCAGAGGGAAGGTAGACATTTTATTTTCTCAAAGTAACACGGTTTTAGACAAATCTAAGTGTGTGTCTTTACCAGAAAACGCTGGACAGTATTGTCCTGGTGGAAGCTGAGATTCTTGATAAAGTTTTCTCCTCAGTGAGGCCCACCACATGTCTTTTAGAGATGAGATTTTAACCCTGATGAGTTGCTACCTTCCTGCGGGGGTCTTTCCTTCCGCCTTTAAAGGGGCGGTGGTAAGGCCCATGTTCAAGAAGAGCAACTGAGATTTTAATGATTTTAACAATTTTAGACCGGGACATTTTAGAAAAGCTTGTTTTAATTCAGATTAATGATTTTATTAGCCTTCATAATGTCCTAACAAAATTTCAGTCTGGTTCTAGGGTGAACCACAGCACAGAGACGGCCTTTTTGAAGATTTTAAATGATTTTAGATTAAACTATGATGCCCAGAAGGTGACAGTTTTGGTTCTACTGGATCTAAGCGCTGCCTTTGATACACTAGACCACACTATTCTTTTAACCCGTTTAAAACAGATTGACCTCTCTGGTGCTGTTCACAAATGGTTCACATCCTATCTCACAGACAGGACTTTTATGGTAAGTTTGGATACGGAGACACTGATGCATGTTTTTATCACCAGTAGAATTGACTACTGTAATGCCCTGCTTTCTGGTCTTCCCAAAAAGAGTATATTGGTTTACAACTTCTACAGTAATTCAGCAGCACGTGTCCTGAAGAACACCAGGAGGCGGGAGCACATTACACCTGTTTTAAATTCATTGCATTGGCTCCCCGTGTATCTTAGGATCGATTTTAAGGTTATTTTAATGGTTTTTAAGTGTCTTAATGGTTCTGGGCCTTCTTATCTTTCAGAACGACTTTTACCTTATGAACCTTCGCGGTCTCTGCGCTCCTCTGGCAGCCGTCTCCTTGTCATCCCTAAAGTCAGGCCACACACTCATGGTGAGGCGTCTTTCCATTATTATGCCCCTCACCTCAGGAACAGGCTGCCTGAGGACTTCAGGGCCGCAGAGAACGTTCATGTTTTTAAGAGCAGGCTCAAGACTCACCTTTTTAGCCTAGCTTTTAACTGATTATTATTTATTATAGTCTGTTTAATTGCTCTCTATGCTTTACTTGCTTATATTTCATGAGTGTTTCACTACTTAGTCAAATCATATTTATCCACTCTTTATTTTCATAATTTAACCTGCTATTTTAGTCTTCCTTCCAGTGTTTCTTCTGTGGGAGCCCTCTGCTTCGGGAGCGGTGGTCAGCTGTGGCTGCCTGTGTGCTCTCCAGGTGGAGCTTGGGTGGAGGTGGGGGTCTCGGCCTTACCTTCTCTTGGTGCCCTGTGTCAGTGCCTTGGCTGTTGCTGTTGATGTGATGCTGCCGGTGCAGATGGCTTCTTTGATGCCATTTCCTTACCTTACCTGGATCATCTGTACTCGGCATGATGTCCTTTTTTCGTGTTCATGCTTTTAAATCTGTGGGGGAGGGATGGGAATGGGGTTTATGTGGGGTCATTTTTAATCTGTAGAGCACTTTGAGTTGCAATCTTTTTATGAAAAGCACTTCATAAAGAGAGTTTTATTGATCGATTGATTACGGCAAACTTTGATGAACGGCGAACACTCAGCAGGCTCCGTTAATTTCCACTCAGCACCAAGAACAGCTAGACAATGACCTTGGCTTTTACTATAAACAGCGGCTCATAAATACATAGAATAGTAAACTTACAACCTACAGGCAATTGAGCAGCCGTTTCTACAACCAGTAGCGCGTAACAACACTGAGATTGCTAGCTAGCCTAAGGAGCTAGCCCACAGAGCTTTATATATAAAGTTTGATTGATTGATTTGTTTTTTCTAGGCTAAGATGGGAGTCAAAAATAACGCCAAGGGTTCTTGTATAGGATTTGACATACGGGGTTAGAGGACCAAGGTTACAACGGGTAAAATTTCTGGATTTGGGTGAAGTGAAAACTATAACTTCAGTTTTTTTTAACATAGTATTCTGACTTGGTGGCTAATTGTACCAATTAAAATAAATGTTATTTTTTTAATTCAAACATTTTAACATACAAAAAAATTCAAGAACAAAAATCTAATTTTACCTGTTTTATGAAAGAAAAGAAAATTTTGTTGGACCTGTCCAGGGTCCACCTTACCAAATGACTGTTGGAGATAGGCACCCCTTCCACAACGATAAGGGGGTATAGAAAATAAATGAATAGATGGATGAATTTTGATGACTGCCATTCTTTGCCGTATCTGGATAGTGAACCATATCTAACAGCACAAAACCACTATTTCTACTCTCTGGATTGTCTTTTTCCAATGGAATCCAGTAATATTTTGCCTCTGTGTTGATTAGTGAATCATTCAAAGAATGGCTGGAGGGCAGAGAAATACTGCAGTGTTTTGCCCTCCAGGTGGGCATCCCCAAGTTGTCATGGCCTCGCTCGACAACTACAACAACAACGAACAATTACCAGGTGAGATTTCTTTACTGAAATACTGAGATAATGATGAACAATGGCTAGATATAACACAATGCTGAACTGTTCTGATTGCATATTTTGAAATGCGTTCTGAATTTTTTTGTTATGTCTGTGGTTTAAGAAAACGACTTTGGAGTATATGCTAAATAAGCTTCAGCCTTAGCCTACACCCTTTGGGTTTTACTTGAGGTCAATCCTTAACTTTACAAAACTGAATAAACATGTAAAAATGTTATACAAAGAGGGAAAACAGGAATCCGGGAAACAATAAACCAAACCCAAAACAATTGACAAAGTATAAAATGCACAACAAAGACATGAGAGAACACTAAGGAAATCAGAATACAAAATAATTTAAAAAAATGGAAGTATACAGAA
The DNA here is from genome assembly GCA_963556495.2 of Valencia hispanica. NCBI lineage: Eukaryota > Metazoa > Chordata > Actinopteri > Cyprinodontiformes > Valenciidae > Valencia > Valencia hispanica. The sequence goes on along the minus strand of OY747702.1, from coordinate 12,850,454 downwards.
GAGAAAAACGGTGACTTAGGATCACAACAGTAATCCTGTTTTAAAAGTACTATTGACAGGATATGAGTCTGTTAAGCTGTAGGCTCTACCCAAGCAGATAGCTTGACTAAATGAACAACAACCATCAGCTTGCTTTGATTGTTTTATAGCAAAAAGAAGAAATATTGTGCAGAACAGGTACTTTGAATCTATGAAATTTAGCATGGTTCTGCATCAAATTCCAAATAGTAACTAACGTTACAACAGTTAAAAATATTACTCTACAAGACTGCTTAGTGTAATTTTTGCTGCTAATGGTAAATAATAAAATAAGATTTTAACTTGCTTTTTTTTGCTTTCATGACTTTGGTGTAAATGCTAAAAAGTCAGACTGTAGTGTGTGAACCCATGAACATCATACAATGTGAACTACAGATAGACTGATACATATACACACACACACACACATATATATATATATTATGGGATTCTTCGTAAATAAAATTAATTCTATTAAAAATAAAATCATTGGCATCCTCCCAAACATGATTACTTCTTCCTCAGTAAATGAGGCAGTATCGGAAAGAACTGTAGATCCTCAGTTGTGCATAGGCTGTTTTGATTCAGTCGAGCTTTCGGAATTATCAAAGATATTAGCCTCATTTAAACCTTCAATTTGTATGTTGGACCCAATTCCAACCAAATTATTTAAATAAGTGTTCCATTTGGTTCCTGGCCCCATTTTGGATATGATGAATCTATCCTTAGTAAACTGATACGTACCACAGGAATTTAAAATGGCTGTAATTAAACCTTTACTCAAGAAACCTTCCCTTGATCAAGATGACTTAGTGAATTACAGACCTATATCTAACCTTCCTTTCTTATCCAAAGTCCTTGAGAAAATTGTTGCTAATCAAGTCTGTGAGCATCTAAACAGTAACGAGCTGTTTGAAGAGTTTCAGTCAGGTTTTAGAGCTCATCATAGCACCGAAACAGCACTGGTGAAGGTTACTAATGATATTCTCATAGGCTCAGATAATGGACTTGTGTCTGTTCTGGTTTTGTTAGATCTCAGTGCTGCTTTTGACACAGTCGATCATAATATTCTCTTAGAAAGGCTTGAACATGTTGCAGGGATCAAAGGAACAGCACTAGGCTGGTTTAAATCATATTTTTCTGATAGATTCCAGTTTGTTCATCTAAATGATAAATCTTCTTCACTCTCAAGTGTTACTTGTGGAGTTCCACAGGGTTCTGTGCTTGGACCAATTCTGTTCACCATATATATGCTCCCAATTGGTAGAATCATTAGACAGCATGGGATAAATTTCCACAGCTATGCAGATGATACACAACTATATTTATCCATAAATCCTGATGAACCCAGTCAGTTAGGTAGATTACAGGCATGTCTGGAAGACATAAAAACATGGATGACCCTAAACTTTTTGCTTTTAAATTCTGACAAAACAGAAGTTGCTGTCTTTGGACCAGAAGTTCTTAAACAGAAACTGATTAGTCAATCACTTCATCTGGATGGCATTAAATTGGCCCCCAGTAATAACGTAAAGAACCTCGGCGTTATTTTTGACCGAGACTTGACATTTAAATCCCATATTAAACAGGTTTCTAGGATTTCTTTCTTTCACCTCCGGAATATTGCTAAAATTAGAAACATCCTGTCCAGGAGTGATGCTGAGCAACTAGTCCATGCATTTGTTACCTCAAGGCTGGACTACTGTAATTCTTTACTATCAGGTAGTCCACAAAATGCCATTAAAAGCCTTCAGTTGATCCAAAATGCGGCAGCAAGAGTTCTGATGAATATTAAAAAGAGAGATCACATTTCTCCTGTTTTAGCTTCCCTTCATTGGCTCCCTGTTAAATCCAGAATAGAATTTAAGATCCTTCTTCTTACATACAAAGCCCTTAATAATCAAGCTCCACCATACATCAGAGATCTAATTGTTCCTTATGTTCCTAACAGAGCCCTTCGCTCTCAGACTGCAGGTTTACTTGTAATTCCTAGGATTTCTAAAAGTAGAATGGGAGGCAGATCTTTTAGTTATCAGGCTCCTCTCCTGTGGAACCAGCTCACAGCTTTAGTCCGTGAGGCAGACACTCTGTTTACTTTTAAGGCCAGGCTTAAAACTTTCCTTTTTGATAAAGCTTATAGTTAGAGTGGCTTAGGTCATCCTGAGCTATCTCTGTAGTTATGCTGCTATAGGCTTAGACTGCTGGAGGACAGACCTACCAATTTTCTTCACTCTGCTACTTCCTTTTCTCCTACGACTCTCCAGTTGTATTACAGTACATTCTGTTATTTCGACTGTTGACTTTGTTTTCTCTCAGTGTTTTTCTCTCCATAGAAGATATACCTGGTCTGGTATCCTGCTTGGCTGCAATGCCCTGTTGGACAGGGGGCATCGACTGGGATGATCCTCCCAGTAACTGAACATCCACTGTGTCCTGTTATTAACTTTTTACTTTCTGTAACATATAAAGTTCTCTTATATCAGATCTTCTGTTCCTTTTGTGTTTCTGCTCTGTCTTCTCAAACCCCCAGACGGTCGTGGCAGATGGCCGCTCCTACTGAGCCTGGTTCTGTTGGAGGTTTCTTCCTGTTAAAGGGGAGTTTTTCCTCTCCACCGTCGCTACATGCTTGCTCAGTATGAGGGATTGCTGAAGGATTGCTGTGGTTGGAAAGTCTGCATCAACGGGGCCCAACCTCACGCCAATGACTGATGCAATCTGCTGGGATTCCTTAAATAGGAAACTTTTTAACTGATTGGAATGTATGTATAAATGTATTGAAATGACTTCTTGTTAAGTGCCTTGAGATAACATCTGTTGTGAATTGGCGCAATATAAATAAACTGAATTGAATTGAATCCTGACCGCCCTGCGATGGACTGGCGTCCTGTCCAGGGTGTACCCTGCCTCTCGCCCCTTGACCGCTGGAGATAGGCACCAGCCCCCCCGCAACCCTGCATAGGAATGACGGGTATAGAAAATGGATGGATGGATGGATGAATCCTGACCAGATGCCCGAGCCACCTCAACTGACTCCTCTCGATGTGGAGGAGCAGCGGCTCTACTCTGAGCCCCCTCCGGATGACTTAGCTTCTCACCCTATCTCTAAGGGAGAGCCCAGACACCCTACGGAGGAAACTCATTTCGGCCGCTTGTATCCGTGATCTTGTTCTTTCGGTCACCACCCAGAGTTCGTGACCATAGATGAGGGTAGGAACGTAGATCGACCGGTAAATCGAGAGCTTCGCCTTTCGGCTCAGCTCTCTCTTCACCACAACAGACCGGTACAGTGCCCGCATAACTTCAGATGCCCTACCAATCCGTCTATCGACCTCCCGCTCCATTTTCCCTCATTTGTGAACAAGACCCCCAGATACTTAAACTCCTGCACTTGGGGAAGGACCTCACCCCAGACCCCGAGAAGGCACCCCACCCTTTTCGGGCTCAAGACCATGGCCTTGGATTTGGAGGTGCTGATTCTCATCCCAGCCGCTTCACACTCGGCTGCGAACCGCTCCAGCGAAAGCTGTAGATCACATTCCGATGAAGCCAACAGGACCACGTCATCTGCAAAAAGCAGAGACCCAATCCTGAGGCCACCGAAACAGATCCCCTCAACATTTTGGCTGCGCCTAGAAATCCTGTCCATGAAAGTTATGAACAGGATCGGGGACAAAGGGCAACCTTGGTGGAGTCCAACTCTCACCGGAAACAAGCCCGACTTACTGCCGGCAATGCGAACCAAACTCTGGCACCGGTCGTACAGGGAGCTAAAAGCCTGTATCAAGGGGCCCGGTACCCCATACTCCCGGAGCACCCCCCACAGGGGCCCCCCGAGGGACACGGTGTTACTAATGAATGAATAATGAATGAATGAATACTTTATTGATCCCACGAGGGGAAATTCAGTTTACAGTACAAGAACATATAACAACAACATACAATAAAAAAAACAGGAACAGGTAGACTGAGGGAGCTAGCCAGAGTGCAGCGCTCCTATTACAGGTAGGAAATGGTCACAATAGGGGGTGGGGAACCCCTGCACAGAGGAATAGGTTTGCAGCCTGACAGCGCCCCCACCATTCCGCTGGCCAAGGAGTGGGGGGGGAGTCTTTAGCAAGCATGTTGAAATCCAGGAGTGTGCATGTCTGTAGCTGTGGCATGAGCGTGTGTGCATGTATGTGTGCATTAATGTTAGGACCATTGTCGTTTTCTTAAAACACAGACCCAACCTGGGGTGTCGCGTGGCGTAGTGGTTAGAGCGGGCACCCCATGACCAGAGGCCTTGGTCCTCAACGCGGCTGTCCCTGGTTCAAGTCCCATCCCAGGCAACCTTTGCCACATGTCTTCTCCCACCTCTCTCCCCCTTCAAAACTCTGTCCACTATCAATAAAGGCCACTCAGGCTCAAAAACCTTATTTAAAAAAAAAAACTAAACTTTGTTACTGTGGTCCTTAAGATTATCAGTGATCTTCTATCTATTCCACTTTCAAATAATTGCTCTAACAGTTGATCTCTTCACACCAAGCTGCTTGCCTATTGTAGATTGGTTCATCACAGTCTTGTGCAGGTGTACAATCTTGTCCCTGGTGTCCTTGGACATCTCTCTGGTCTTGGATATGGGGGATGGCTGTTTGAAGGTGTGGACAGGTGTATTTTATACAGATAACGAGTTGAAACAGGTGCCAATAATACAGGTAACGAGTAGAGTATAGAAGAGCTTCTTAACGAACAAGTAATATGTCTGTAAGGGCTAGAATTATTGCTGCTAAAAAAAAAAAATTCTGTACCATTATACAAATATTTTTGTTTTTAAATCATCCAATGTCATTTCCTGGATTTTGTTCTTGTACATTCTCTCTCTTGAAGTTGAAATGTACCTATGATGAAAATTACAGACCTCTTATCTTTTGAAGTGGGAGAACTTACAGAATCAGTGGATTCCAAATACTATTTTGCCCCACTGTATTTAAGAGCAAAATAAAGTTTTCTTCCAACCCACTTTGGTGTATCTGAGCTAAATACAGATCTTATTTTTTTACCCCAGCTTAGACCGGTTACATTACCAAGGAAACGTTGGTGTTTGCCTTCTACGTTTCTAAAGGAGAAAATGAAATGTTTAAAGCTTTCTGCTTCTTCTTGTCAGGAGCTCCCATAGGATTGCCTGCGCCTCCTGATCTAAAACTTATATGAGCAAGTAGGTTTATCTCCAATTGTACTTAAAGCTGTGCATGCTTTATTTAAAATCATGCACACACTACTCAGTTTATTTAATATACATATATAAATAAAACTAAAAAGAAAAGTTTAGCTTACACCTATCTGAAGTTGTGTGGAAAGAAAACCACCTCTGTCATTCTTCATGTTTTATACCTTTCTCTACTTGCAAGTCAAATTACCCTCCACAATGCTGGTAGTCTCTTGCCTGGAAGCCTGTTAATAGACAGTGTAAGTAAGTGTTTTAATTCAAAGTGCACTCATATTTAATTAAGCTTATGGTAATAGCTCTGTCAGGAGAGAAACTTTTATCCCTTCTGACTCTGGTCTTTTGTTTTTGCCTGACTGCTACCTGCGGTGCTGTGTGGATTGTTTCAGGACACCTTCATTTGCATGGCCCTCAGTGAAATTTTAATTCAGAAAGCCTCACATGAAGGTATGCTAATCACAATTACAGGTTTGAATTTAAAGACTCCCTTTGATGTTTCAGAGGGGCCAGAATTACCGGATTAAACAACTTCTTAAATAAAGGATTTTGGAGGACATAGATACTTTTAAACTTTGACCTAACATATAGAAAACAATAGGTCCACATTCTTGGTTTGTCAAACGTTTAACCCTCAACATATTCCTTGTGAATTTAATTATTTGGGTGGTGGAAGTTGTTTGGGTCTAAATGTAAACTAGCAACTGAAATACATAGCAATTGGTTTCCTCATTACCTATTATTCTAAATTGTTGATGATTCTGCGTGCAGCTTAACAATATAACTCGGGACTGGAACTTAAAGTCATACACTGTGCATTAAGGGTTCCTGTGTCTGCTATCTGCGAGCATAAAAGTATTGGTGACATTTTAACTATTTTCTGTCAAACACAACCATATGTCACTGATTGTGTCTTAGTTTGGTTGGGTGGCTGTAAAATAAATGAAATGGGCACCAATCAATCCTTTAGAAAGCACCTTTCTTTCACCTGACTACCGAATAATGAAATAAGCCTTTTTATAGTCCATGAACAGCCTTGTCGAAAATCCATTCAGTTTTAGTGCCTTCATCAAATATTCAATCTTCATCTACAGTTCGTGCTCGTCTGTGATGATCGCTGCTACCATAAACAGGCTTGAATCCTAATGAATCCTCCTCATCAATGTGAACCATTGATTCGTTGTTGTCCCAAGATTTTTGTGCATCTTCTGAGAGCATATTTTACCCAAGTAAAATGTAATATTTATTATTTCGCCATGCTTTATATAAGTATAATACAACAATCTTAGGTGAGAATCTACACAAAATGTGAACATCAGATAATGTGTTAGATGAAAAGCCTAACACAGTCAAGCACAACAGGCTTGATGTATTGAAAAAAATTGACTAAATAGATACTTCAGTTACAATGGCTTTGTGTCTGTCTTGATGCACTTTTTAGTGTGACTTGAATAGCAAGAAACAAGTATGTGTGACTCCTTAAGAATCACAAGAAAGATTACAGTAAATGTCACCAACCTGTGTCTTAATGGCTGAACACTGATGGAATTTTCTGTTTCCAAGTACCATGCCTTTGTCAGATGAACCTAAAAAAAATTGACTTTCATCATTCATCTCCAACTTGTGTGAAGGAATTCACATTTTTTTTCATTCACTTTCAAATTCAAAGAAACTGTCATTGATGGAGTAAGTTGTAGTACATTTTGAAAAAACCCAAAACAAAACAACTTGGGTTTTATACAGCCTTGAAACTGCTGATCACAACATGAGTTTAAAAAAAAAAACCTTAGCAGAAGGTAAAATTGAAGAAGTGGTTTATTTTTTGGAGTGGAATAAAGTAGAAATATGTGGGACCGCTTGCATAAGGCAAGGCAAGGTAATTTTATTTCTATAGCACACTTTCAACAACAAGGTAATTCAAGGCGCTTTACATGATTAGGTGATAAAGTAAAATTAGCAACAAAGCATGAAGCACACACAAAAGATACGATGCATGAAAACATTACTCAAAGGCAGCTCTAAACAGATACGCACCCTGTCATACGCTTTCTCTAAATCTACAAAGACATAATTCAGCACCCTCTGACCTTCTCTGTACTTCTCCATCAGCATCCTTAAAGCAAAAATTACATCTGCAGTACTCTTTCTCGGCATGAAACCGTACTGCTGCTCACAAATGATCACTTCTGACTGAAGCCTGTAGCTTCCACCACTCTTTCCCACAGCTTCATTGTATGACTGATTAGTTTTATTACTCTGTAGTTGCATCAATTCTGTACATCTCCATTGTTCTTAAAAGTCGGCACTAGAACACTTTTCCTCCATTCCTCGGGTATCTTCTCACTCTTCAAAATCTTGTTGAAGAACCTAGTCAAAAACTCTACTGCCACCTCTCTAAGCACTTCCAAACCTCCACAGGTATGTCATCAAGACCAACTGCCTTTCCCCTCTACAAAGCTTTCTTCACTTCATCTTTACTAATCTCAGCTACTTCCTGATCCACAGCAGTCACCTCTTATACTCTACATTCTCTTTTTCCTCATTCATCAGTTCTTTAAAGCACGCTTTCCATCTTCCCATCACACACTTAGCACCTGACACTACCTTTCTATCCCTATCCTTAATCACCCTAACCTGTTCGTATTTGTGATTCGCATTTCACCATTACCTCTATTACACACAAAGTTCACTATAGTGACTGTCCCTTCTCCAACTGCTAAATCATAACTGATGCTGGTCCTCTGTTAAAGTCTCAATTTTGTTTTTCCCTTTTACCCCCCAAGTATACCACATGTATAACCCCATGAATGGATAAATGACTGTAATTTTGGGAACACTGCAAACTTTATTGAAATAGTTTTTTTCCATATTTACATTGCAAGTCCTTGGCAGACTATTTTCTTGTGCCCGTCTACCACTGTGTGCACCAAGGCAAGGCAATTTTATTTGTATAGCCCACTTTCGACAACAAGGTGATTCAAGGTGCTTTACATGATTAGAGGTAAAATAAAAACAGCATTAAAACACAGACAAAGCATATAAAGTAAAAACAGCAATAAAAGAAGAAGTACACATAGATACCTCAATGCCTTACAAAGTATATAATGTAGAAACAGCAAGAAACATAAACAAAACAAGATATATGAAAACATTACTCAAATGCAGCTCTAAACAGATACGTTTTTAGTTCTGATTTAAAATAACTCAGTATTTCAGCAGCTTTGCAGTTTTCTGGAAGTTTGTTCCAGATTAGAGAAGCATAGAAACTGAAAGCTGCTTCTCCATGTTTGGTTCTAATTCTAAGGATTTCGAGTAGACTGGAATTAGAGTACCTGAGTGGTCTGGGGGGTTGGTATGGTGACAGTAGATCTTCAAAATACTTTGGGGCTAGGCCATTTAATTATTTATAAACTAGTAAAAGTATTTTGAAGTCTATTCTCTGAGCTCCAGGGAGCCAGTGTAAGGACTTCAGAACTGGGGTGATGTGCTGTACTTTCCTGGTTGTGGAGAGGACGCGAGCAGCAGCCTTCTGGATCAGCTGCAGCTGTCTAATTGACTTTTTAGGCAGACCTGTGAGGACACTGTTGCAGTAATCATTCTGACTAAAGATAAACGCATGGATGAGTTTTTTGAGGTCCTGTTGCGACATTAGTCCTTTAATCCTAGAAATGTTCCTCAGGTGATAGAAGGCTGACCTTGTTATTGCCTTTATGTGACCCTGGGGGTTCAGCTCTGAGTCAGTTACTACACCTAGATTTCGGGCCTGATCAGTATTTTCTAGCTGTATTAACCGAAGCTGTGTGCTGACTCTTGATCGTTCCTCTTTATGTCCAAAAGTAATTACTTCTGTTTTGTTTCTGTTCAATTGGAGAAGGTTATGGCACATCCATCCATTGATTTGCTCGATGCATTTACTTAGGGTTTGGATGGGATCAAAGTCACCTGGCGACATCGTAATGAAAAGATGAGTATCATCTGCATAGTTATGGATGCTAATGTTATTGGTTGTTATAATCTGGGCTAGTGGGAGCATGTAGATATTAAATTAAGGTACCAGTGTCATAATGCCTTTTCTGAGACTATAATATGCAACAACACCAGACTGCGATTAGACAGTTTTAAAAAGAGTTTATTTTGTTCCATTTAGTTTATTTTGTTTGAGTAGGCTCATAACCTAAGCTGACCTTGAAAGGAGATAGACCGGTAGCAGATGAGATGTGGGAGTTGTGAGCGTACTCAACCCAGGGGAGATGTTGACTCCAGGTAATAGGATTCTGGGAGCAGACGCACCTGAGGGTATTTTCTATTTCTTGGTTGAGCCGCTCAGATTGGCCATTGGTCTGGGGATGGAAACCTGGGGATAACCGAGTCTTGGCCCCCAGTGCCGAACAGAAGTCTTTACACACTTAGGAGATAAATTGGGGGCTGCAATCGGAAAGGATCTCTGTGGGAATTCCATGAAGGCGAAAAACGTGACAAATGAGTAGAGAGGCGGTTTTGTGGACTGATGCCACTTTTGCCAGGATGCTTAGGTGGCAAGCTTTGGAAACATGATCTATAGTGGAGAGGATTAACTTCTTTTCCTTTGGATGTGGGGAGTCCAGTGATGAAATCGAGGCAAACATGCGACCAGGGTCTAGATGGAACTGGGGGTGGTTGGAGTAGACCGGAGGGAGGTCTATGAGAGGACTTGTTTCGGTATAACGGGGGTGCCCAATCCTGGTCCTCTAGATCTACCATCCAGCAACTTTTAGGTGCATCCCTTCTCATCACAGCTGAATCAAATGAAGGCTTCGTTACCAGGCCTCTGCAGAGCTTACAGACAGCTGATGAGGGTATTGAACAATTTGATTTAGGTGTGTTGGTGTGGGGATACATCTAAAATTTGTAGGATGGTAGATCTCGAGGACTAGAATTGGGCACACCTGCTCTATAACATCCTTGTTGAGAGATGACCACCATAAATAATGGCGTAGGAGAGAGATGGTTCGGCTTGTTCTGGGGTGACAAGAGAATCTTGAGGTGTGGTGAGGTTGAAGCGGGAGAAAAACAGAGACCACCGATACTGGCGTGGATTAAGTCGCTTGGCTGACTGCAGATCGGCAAGATTTTTGTGATCTGTCCAAACTCCTACAGGGAGCCCTTGCCCTCCAGCCAGTGTCTCCATTCTTTTAAGGCAAGTTTAATGGCTAGGAGCTCCCGGTCGCCGATGTCATAATTCTTCTCAGCAGGAGAAAACCTATTTGAGAAGAAAGCGCATAGGTGGAGTTTATGGTCTTTTGTGGATTGCTGAGAAAGGACCGCTCCCACACCAGTATCGGAGGCGTTGACCTCCAGAATGAACTGGGATGATGGATCGGGATGGATAAAGCTGGGAGCTTGAATGAACTGTTGTTTTAATTCTTGGAAAGCTCGGTCAGCCTCCGGAGACCAGTGATAAATTATTTTAACTGATATGAGCGCCGTGAGAGGAGAGGCAATGATGCTGAAGCCTTTGATTAATCTTCTTTAGAAATTTGCGAAGCCGAGGAAACGTTGATGTTGCTTTCTGGATTCAGGAATTGGCCATTCTGTAACTGCTTTGGTCTTTGCTGGATCGGCTCTGACCTGTCTACCCTCAAAAATGAAACCCAAGAATGTGATGGAGGACACGTGGAATTCGCACTTTCGGCCTTGACATACAGGCGGTTTTCCAACAGCCCTTGAAGAACTTTACGAACATGAGATCTGTGTTCCTCAAGGCTGTTGGAAAAGATGAGGATGTCATCAAGGTAAACAAAAACAAACTTATGGATGAAATCTCTGAGGACATTGTTAACCAGGTTTTGAAAAACTGAGGGGGGCATTGGTTAACCCAAAGGGCATGACTAGATACACGAAATGTCCAATGTGCGTCTTGATAGCTGTTTTCCACTCCTCCCCAGCCCGGATTCTGATAAGGTGAAAAGCATTGTGGAGGTCTAGCTTGGAAAAGATTGTGGCTCTGGAGACTGGTTCGAATGCTGAAGAAATAAGAGTATTTATTCTTAACTGTTATGTGATTTAATCCTCTGTAATCAATGGATCGACTAAGTGATTTATCCTTCTTTTGGACAAAGAAGAAGCCTGCACCAAGGGGAGATAAGGAAGGATGGATTATGCCAGCTTTTGATGAATCATAGTCTTCCGTGGCTTCTCTTTCTTTACCAGAGAGATTGAACAAATGGCCGGAAGGGAGAGGAGCACCAGACAGGAGATCGATGGCACAGTTGTAGGGGCGGTTTGGGGGGGGGTTTAAGGTAAGCTAACACCTTGCTATGGTACTTGACAGGCACATTGGAAAGGTCAGGAGGTGGCTCAGGGGAACGATCTTGGGATTTAGAATATGGCAGGGCTGAACAGAGGCAATGACTAAGTAAGTAAGTGCTCCAGGTATCAATCCGATGGTTTGACCAGTTTATATGAGGGTTGTGGGGGGTTAACCAGGGGTGACCGAGGACTATAGGACTTTCTTTGGTTGGAAAAACAAAAAATTGAATATTCTCATAGTGGTCACCAGAAAGGACTAAGGAAACAGGTTTGGTTTGATACAAGATGGTGGACATAGTGTTGCTGTCCAGTGTGGTTAATTGAAGAGGAGGACTGAGCTCACAAATGGGGATTTCACATTTACGGACCAGATCAGGGTGGATCAGGTTCTGCTCTGACCCAGAATCAATAAAGAAAATGCAGTGATAGAGGTTTTTTATATCAAAGTAAATGGAAGACTGAATCTCAAACCGAGAACTACTTTCTCCGCCAGGACCCCCAATTTTAATGACGGGCTGATTCTTTTGGCCTAATGGGACACTTAGAAATGAGATGAGTGGCTGAACCGCAATAAAGACAGATTCCTGAATTGATTCCTCTCTGCCTTTCTTCCGGGTTTAAACGAGTAAGCCAAGCTGCATAGGCTCTGGTGAACCGGATCTGGGTCAGAGGAGTTCCTTAGGTGGTGAAATAGGGTCCATTTTAGTAGAGCAGGAAGCAAAGGAAGTTTGTGGTTGGTATCTTTCTCTGATTCGGTTGTCCAATCTAATAGTTAGACTAATCAACTGATTCAGGGCCGTGCAGAGACTGTTGGAGGGGCAGGCGCTCAAAGTACAAAAGGGGCACATGGAACATCCGCCCAATGGCCGGTTGAAAATCAAAAGTTTGATTTTTGCGGGCAGTGACGAGTACATATGTTGTGCAGATTTTGTCAAGACACCTTAGATGAGAATGAGAAAGAAAAGTATGTATTTGTGCCCCCCTTTCCCTGTTAATGCCCTACCTGGCCCCCAGGCAAAACTTTGCTAGAGCCGACCCTGCACGGTTACCAGCTGTCAGCTACATAGAAAAGGATCCTTGTGTTATTTGTCTCTCAGAAACAGTTCATAACTTCCCTTCAACTCATTCATGTCACCTAATAGGTAAACCTGTTTCTCCATCAGCTGTTCAGCTCTGATGATTCAGTAAGAACATCTCCTGGTTTCATCTTCATGTTTCCATCTCACCAGATATTCGAAACCAATATCATGAACCGGCAGCTTTTACGGCTGAGGCTCCAGCAAACATCGGCTGATACAAGAAAGTAATATTAAATCAATTCTAACAACAGTTTATCAAGTTTAAACGTGCTGCTGTTGTTTAGCGCAACATCCGCTGGTTTCCTCTTTCTAGGGCAAAGTGGTTGATAAACAAACAGAGATGGGACTGCAACAGAAAAGTCGATCGGCTGATCATTGATCAGTTTCATGATTGAAGGAGCAACAGGAGAGGGAGGGGAGAGAATGAGAGAAGACGAGGCAGCTGCACAGCGTAAAGACACAGAATAACTCCAGCTTTGTGTCTTTTTTTCATTCTAGCTGAAGTACGGGACAAATCGCGTTCCTTCTCACCTTAATACGGAACGCGAAATATTTTCTCTGAATACGGGTGATTCCGTTTTTTACTGGATGGTTGGCAACCCTACCTTTACCACACAACGTATTTATAGCAACGTATTTAAGGTACTCTATGTTTTAAGAAATAAATAAATACTGTAATATAATAATAGTTTAGTCAAATAACATAAAAAAGACTAGACCCTCGATACCTGTGAAACGTTTCTCCCTCGTCCTGGTCAGATGAGGTCGTCATGACGTCGTCAGGTGAAAGGTCATCATGTGGGCCATTTTATTTATGGCTAAATTATAATTCATATATTTTATTATTATTAAGATTGGGCATGGGCAGGCCTTCAAAAAAGGGCATGTTATAAAAAAAAAATTTAACAAAATTTTGCTTTGACAAAACGGCACTTTGGGCACCGGGGTAAAAGGGCAGGTGCTCAAGCACCCAACCCCCCCCCCCTCCACACGTGCCTGCTGGAACGAGTAACCCATTCTGGAAACTAACTGAAACTAACGGAAACGAGTAGCCTAACCCAATCTGGAAACTAACTGAAACTCAATTGAATAAAAAACAAAAGTTAAAAATGTAATAAAAATTAAAATATTGGAAAAATACAAAACTATAATAACACTGGACAACACTAATCTAAAATGATGTTAGAAAAACATTATAGATCTGAAATCAACATAAATAACTGGTACAAGTGTTACCTGGTGTGCTATTTGCTATCCAGCTGGTGATGGATCCACTGCCTTTAGCAGCCTCACTCAGCTCCTTTTTCCTCTCTTTCAACCTCCTTTCCTTATGAGGCATGTCTGTGTTGCACACTGAAGAACAAAACAAAAGCTCCGGTGCATGAAAAATTATTTTGTCTGCAATGACAAGAACCGTACAGTGTCAGTCATAAGATGTCTACTGCTCTACCTAACCGGCGCACCTCTTCTAATTTCAGTGCGGTTACCATGACAACAGTTCTACACAACGGTACACGTTCACCATGACAACAGTAGGCTACTAAACTATGGTACTAACACACTAAAACACCGCAAAATGCTAAGAGTTAATGCAGTTTGAAGACAAGCAATTGGAAATTAGTAATACAACAAGACACATAAAAACACAAAACCTATAATCACAGGCGCACTTCCTCTAAGGAATTTCCGCGCCAGTCATCCCCTTAAAGGGGCTATATGCAACTTTTCTCCAAAATAAACGTAACAATAGCCTTTTTATTTGACCATTTATGACGCAAACATCTCCTGATGAGCATACTGACACCTTGTCAGCTCACAGTGGGTGCACCTATAAGCCTGTATCCAATTTTTTCTATTTTCTGTCGGGTCGGATTTTCCCGCGCTGTCTGCGGATGTGACGTCAAGCGCGTTCAAGTTAAATGTTTCAGATCACTCTGCCACCACCGCTAGTCAGCACTCGCAAGCAGTTCAATGGATTGTGCGAATACACAGAAGAGACCAAGGACAACTCTGACACCAACAGTAACTCCACATAAGACTAAGAAAGTTAAACCCCTGACACGTGCCCGAAAAAGATCGAAGATTGAGAGCGACCGGCGTGGGAGCGCGTGCTGCGAGAGCGAGCAGAAAGGAAGAGCAGTTTCGTTTTTTGGTCACAGGTGTCAGTCGCGAGTTTATATATCAGAAAATTGCATATAGCCTCTTAAACAAGTTGCTTAAGCAAACATGTTGCTTCTGCACTCTACTGGCAGAAAGTAGTGCAACTCTCGGGCAAGTCCACTCCTCTATATCCGAGCGCCCAAACATCAATAAAAGGAAAATTAAGGGGGACACAGAATTGATAAAAAAAATAATCAAATTCAATTGTGGAAAAAATTTGCCACATCTGCACACTGAAATACTACTTGTTTCAGCACCTTAAACTTTTAAAAGTTTTTGTCCACACTCTTCATAAATAGGCATTACTTTATTAAGGTAATTGTGCATTCCAGTTGTCCCTGGAACTCGGTTTTTCTAACTCAGAAATGACGAAATGAACTCGATTTTCCGAGCTGCAAACTCCAGGGCTGGATAAGCCAGTGGCAGATTTGCACATTACATTTTTACTGTGGTCATGGAGAAGAGATCATCTGCTCTGACTGCAGCTGAGAGCTGGAACTGCTGCTGCTCAAGTAGCAAGCCTCTCGTGAGGAGGGAGGGGCATGCGGAAACCCCGCATCTTAGGGGCTGTTTACACAACAACATTGCCGTTTTTGTTTGAATACTCAAGGGTGCGCGATGGAAAACGATGTAGTACATATGCCCGGCCTTTAGATGGCAGTGTGGCCCGTGTATGCAGTGTTCCAAGGTTTCCCCCTCACAACCCGGAAAAGAAACAGTTCATGATAACTAACAATGGCGGTCTTCTTGTAGTTCTCCTCCGCTTAAATAAAGGCGTATTGACTATTTAACGCACGTACTGCGTTTCCATTGGCGATCGCATAGAAGCCTGAAGATCTCTATGTTTTGCTTACAGAGACCAAATAACTTCAGAAGCTGCATCAGTAGTAACAGCATACCTGGATCCGCCATTGTTGTTGTTTTTCTGTAGAAAGGCGAAGTGCGCAAGTGCAACATGTCCGCAGGGGGCTGGCAGTGACGTCATTGTTTTCAAAAGTCTCCGGCTTGCGTTTACACGACAACGAATCACCCAGCGTTTTCAAAACTCTCCACTCTGGAAGCCGTTTCCCAAAAGATGCGTTTTCGCCCCCCACCCCACGTTTTCCCGTTGCCGTGTAAACGACAGGCCGAATCGCAGAGAAAAACCTCAGTTTTGCTGAAAAACCTTGTCGTGTAAACAGCCTCTTACTGAGAAGAGGTAAAGAATACGTCCTTTCAAGTCCATCTCCAATAACACCGGAAAAGTCGCTATATTTGTCGCTAGTCGCTATAAAAGAAATCGCTAGAGGGGTCGGTCGCCAAGTTAGCATTGTTAACTTAGCAATACTGGATCCGACCAGTACAGGGGCGGGCGGCGGGGCACGTCATGAGAGCATGCCAGGGAAGGGGATGTTCATCATCATTGCCAGATTCATCATTTTATTTAGCTGAATTATTTATTTAGCTGAATTATTATTGATTGTTAGATGATATTGAATGAATGGCACAGGCAGGCCTTGACACATGAAAATGAAAAAAAAAAAAAAAAAAAAGGCCTCTGACAGAAGGGCACTTTTGGCTTCTGAGCAAAAGGGGACCAACCCCCCCCCCTCCTCTGCACGTGACAGTACTGATTTAAAGACTCAGGCTTATCCCTAGCTGACTCGTCTTTTATTGTCTCATTTAATGCATGATAGACTGTCCTCTTGAGAGCTGGAGCTTTCCATCCTGATTCTGTGGCAAGAGTGCAGAACTCAACAGCAAAATCAGCTACCGATCAATTTCCCTGCTTTAAATCCCAAAATTTTTTTTGCTGAATCCTCTTCAGATTTAGCAGGAGAGAAGGTAAGCTTATACAGCTCCAAGAATACATCAAAAGTTGTATTTTCAATACTATATTCGTCCACGAATGATTCTGCCCATCTGATGGCTCTATCTCTTAACAGACCTATAATATAGGATATCTTGCTAGCATCGTTTGGAAAAGATTGGGGAGATCGATTAAAAACTAAAGTGCATTGAAGCAAAAATCCTTCGCATTTGTTTAGCTCGCCCAAAAAGTACTTAGGGGTTGGTGACGTCACGTGACGGAAGTGAGGAGACCCGGAAGAGACAGTCATAGGGTTAGAGCTGCCAGAAACAGATGATAAACTTGATTCTGTTCTGCCTAGTTCTGCCCGTTTGGTTAACTGACTCAACATAGTGGTTAAACTTGCTTGCTGAAGGGTAATGTCTTGGAGCGTGGACTCATGTCAACCTATAAGCGTGCCCTGCTAGGTTAACGCCGACTTGAGTTGCGCCGTGTAGCCACCAGTGTAGCAACTCAGTGTAGCAACTCATTCAGTTTGGTGAGATCAATGCTGACAAGCAGGACGGGCCATCGATCAATGGCCGCTGTTTTGGAGCGGGTGCTCCTATCAAGGTTGACTTAGTCCTCTTGTTCTCAAATAACGATCTCTTACCTCATCCTCTTCAGAATGTTCCATCCTTTGTAGCATACTCTGCTTCTTACAAATACCGATACCACTAGTGAAGATAAAGTGTATGAAGCCTGACACTGAGCATTTTGAAAATCAAACCATTACTTAGAGTACTTTATTCAATGTTGAGGCATTATCATTTTTAAGTTATTCAGAATTTCTAGGAACTGTTTATTTAATAATCCCTGACTACCTGGGGTACTCATGTGGTATGACACAGAGACGGACTCCTTTTAGCCTTCCTTCGAAACTGAAAAGTATAGAGAACATGCCATTCGACATGCGTGTTGATCTGCATATCTGATCGAAGAAAAGAAGCTGCTCTTCTAAACTTGCCCATATCTGCAGCTGCAGCAGTGGTTAAAAAAGTTCAAAACAACTGGAACTGTTACAAACAAGGCTGAATAAGAACCCAAGCATAACCTGGAACCAGTTACACAGCGATGGGGATGGTAAGAGAGGTAAAATCCAAAGTTTGCTGTTTGGAAACTGTAGCAAAGTTTTCAGCAATATACCTTGTTTCAGTCGAGGTACAAATAATCCCCCTGTGGTTCTAGCTATCTGAATTCTTTCATCTCGCTTCATTGTCACCCGGTAACTGCAGAAAAAGATTTTTCTAAAACAGTAAGAAGGTATGTGGCACAAGAGTTAAAAATAAATAGGGTCTACAAATGGGGTTACTCTCCACATAAATTTTTTTTTTCCTCTCACAAATATGTACTCCATAGGAACATGGTGGAGTAAAGGACAAAGGCAAAGGCCTTGCATCATTCTTTAAATTCTAACGTGTAAATTAATGTAAGAGCAGTTCTTGGATGTTACGGCTGCATATGCATATGCTGCATATGCTCTGAGCAACACAACTACCTTTAATGCTTCCCTGTGTGAAGTCCAACCAAAATCTAGTGTTTCAGTTCTGTCTGCACCGATGCCTTCTGTCCCCCTGTGCTGTCTCTATTCTGTCTAATGTCTGCGTGGCAGCTGGATGTTTCATCTCAGCCCTGGTCTCATACTGACACTTGTCTTTCTTTAATTTCTTGCCTTGTTGCCTCTCGTAAGAACACATTCCCCATGACATTGGATTGACATTTCTCACAGAGCACCACCCAGAGCCGTGTAAGTGCCTCTCATGTAAGCACAGGTTATGAAAGCCTCTTTGAAAGCCTGAACCGATCAAAAGCATATTTACAGTATGAAGCTTTCTGGAACACAGCATCAGCAATAGGATCTTGTTCTCTCAATTAGAGGTGTCAGAGTTCAAAGTTCCCCATTAAACTCAAATGTAATGAATCAGAGCCCCAGTATGTTGCGTCAACCCTGCAAATCCTTTTTGCTGTCCAGCATGCAGGAGGCTGGTTTATTGCTCTGTCCATTCTCAGCCTGCCCAGGGCTTGAGCTTTAAGATCACTAGGAGAATTAATTCATGAGTCCCTCCATATTGGGACAACGTTCATAGACTGGATATAGGTTGCCTTGTCACGTCTTGTCATATCTGTTATTGCAACTGTTATTGATGATACAGTACATTCAATGTGATGTATGAATACATGAAAGGCAAGGCAAAATTATTTGTCTAGCACACTTTTAGCAACAGGGCAATTCATGGTGATTGATACATGATTTGGGGAAAATATAGAAGCAACAACAAAACAATAAAAACAGAAAAATACACCCGCTCAAGTCATAAAGAACATTAAAAGATATTACCATTATGGGATGTGATGACAAATTACACTCAACTGTGATCTGGGGACAAAAATAATTTATTTTAATCATGATTTACAAGACTTTAGCATAATTAGGTCTGTTTACCCTGTAAGTTATGAAATAGTAAAGTTTAGCTAAAAGGATGGGGTCTAAAACATATGTTTTTATACAAGAACATGTACATGTGGATCGTAAATCTAAATTATTTGCGTATTTTTTTTGTAGAGCATATCTAAAATATTCTAAAGAAAAATGCAGCTGGAAAGCTGAAACACCAAGACGCAAAAGTACTTGACACGCTATTGGTTGGCATTTGCGAAGCAGCCAATTCAGGAGCATATATTTTTGTTGCTAGTAGCTGGATGTAAACTCGAAAGCAGAAATAAGGAAGACTGTAGATATTAGCTTCGATGGTAGTGCTAAGATGGCTTCCACTGAGTGTATCAGTACATATTAGGGAATGTTTAATGTTTTTACTCTTAACATATGCAGTTCTAAGCGTTTTTAGAGGGTGTCTAAAGTATTTTTGGATTTTAGCTATTTGTGGGTGGTTGTGGTCCCTAACCCCTGTGGATAGCGGGTGTCCACTGTATGCAACAGGTGTCGGTATCAACCTCAGGATTCCATACATACAAAGAAATCAACAGAATTTTAACTATAACTGAGTTGTGTCTAATAGCGTGGAATGTAACAGGGAATAAACACATTGAGAAAATTCAGTTCAGTTCACTCCAAAACCTTTTTATTTATCCCAAAAGGAAATGACATGTTGTGAAATTGGAAAAACTAAAGAGCTTCATCTCACACTCTACAGGCCTCAGTTTGCTTAGTAAATGTTATGTAGGTTATGACAGCAACATTAGAAAAGGCTGATCAAGTGTGGCTTCTTTTGAACGGGTGCCAGGAGACAGTCCTAAAATTTGCAACGTTGCATCTAAAAGAACAGCAAGACATCTGGAGAGATTTCCAATGGGTAGGCAAGAGCAAAAAAGGAGTTGGTTGGACATAATCAACAATTCCATGTTAGGCTGGAAACTACGCAACCGTCAAGCACTATGTGAGACAGCCCAATTATGGCTGATATTTGGTCAATGGGACAGTTATCTCAAGCAGATTAGCAAACAGACCACCGAAAGATAATGGTGCAGTCAAAGTCTAGACTTCAACCCAATTGAAATGCTGTGGTGGAATATTCAGTGAGTTGCGGAGAAACAAATCTCAGTAATTGTCAGTAATCTGAATCAGCGCTGTACAAGTAAGAGTGGGTTTAGATCATAATGTGAAAGACTGATAGTCATACAGAAAAAGCATACTTCAACTTGTTGCTTCTAATCACATTTCTCCTGCAAGGTTGTAAATCATAGGGTGCACCTCGGTTTTGTAATGTTGGATCTTCATTTCATGTCACAGTACAACTATGATTTTACCAACGCCTTGTTTTTACTTCAGGTAATTATCTGTTTACACAATGCATCAACTACTGACCATGTAATATTCCAGACAACCTCATTCAAACTGACCTATGGTTTTAAAAATGTTGTCAGGAGCAACCTATAGCTGCCATTGCGCAAATTCTGCTTCTACATAACAAGTTCACACCAATTAGCTTGATCTGGTATATTTGTTGATCATTCATCTCGAAGCATTATGAGGCCCTTTATCTGTATTAAGATTAGAATGAAAAAAGATCCACTCAGCTAATTAGACTCCTGTCAGCTGGCACATATCACAGGGAAGGAGGAGTAAATACAAAAGTGATTAAATAAAGATCTTCAATCATCCTTACAAATGAATGTGTCCAGACTACTCTCTTTAAAACAAACAGCAAATAACAGACAGTAAGATAAAAGTCATTCATATTTGCAGCCTGTAAACAACAAATAACTATTCTGTGAGCGAGGTGTTGGAACTGTTTATGCTGATTTTATTAGAAATCAATATTAACCAATATGGTATTCATTTGAAATGCTTATGTCTCTTTTATTTTTCTGTTGCGTGAAACATAAAGTCAATTTGTGTAAACGCCCTGTTAATTTATACAACTTTTTTGTAGTTTTACTAAAATTCAGAGCATTAATACATCCTTCCATCATTTATATCATCTATCCTATGCAGGATTGTGGGGGGGCGGGCGGCTGGAGCCTATCTCCAGCAATCATCGGGCGAGAGCCATCAAAACAGATTTCATATATATCTGTATATTTCTGTATATTACCATATTTATCATTTGATAGTAACACATCCAAAATGTCTTCTGTACTAGATCATATTTGTTTTTAACTATTTGGAAATAACAGCTTGGTCTCGATAAGAACAAAAATAAATTAAGTTATTAAGTTATTAATTAGGAAATAAATTAGCGTAAAAAATAAAACATGTTCTAACATTTAAAAAAAATATATACACCATTTCTGAGACAGTGGCAGCAATCTTGCAAAAAAAGTACTGTATATGTCAAGTCATAGAATCATATCTTGGTTTCTGCTTTACTCAATATTTCAAAGTTATATTGAGTCAAAGTCCAGGTTCTCATCCCATTCTCATGTAATCACCCAACCCACACACACAGACACACACACACACACACACGCACACACACACACACACACACACACACACACACACACACACACACACACTATCTGATTCCTTGATATAATACATCAGAATTTGACATACATTGCCGTCACTATACATAAGGAACAATTTATCATAAATACAGCTATTACATGATACAATCTAAACCTGATAGAAGGTATATTTTATTTTATACTGTGAAAAAAAAATGGGGTAGTGATATAGAATACTAAGACATGGTATTTAACCTAGGTTGAGGGAGAAGTAGAGCATTATTTAGAGAACCAACTGCGAGATCTACAACTCAGGTGGTAGAATCTGTTGACAATCCTCCATAAAAAAGCCAACAAAACACTATTTATAGTGGATAGCAGTGAATCTGTCTAGTTTAAGGTCGATGTCAATCCTAACTTCCATAAAAATATTGACAGTCTACTTGTTTTCCCAGAAACCCGTGTGCCAATATATTGTTAGTTTTTTTTATGGTTTTTTTCTCTGCGGGAATGTTAAGCCAACGCTACATTCTTCCCTGTTTTTTTGCTAATGCAGTTCAGATGTACCTTGACAAGCCATCCTACATAAATAAAAATATGTAGTCTGGCCACAACTTATAGACAGAGCTTGGTCCTAGAGGCAGACTCTATGGTTGTCCTTCAAACTGTCTCTGCATGCAATTGGACAGCACTAGGAGCAATCAGAGCAACGAACAACGTAATATATTCATAATGACGAAAATCAGTCTGCTGGGCAAGCAGTCATACACTGCTGAAGTTCCTCTATTGCCCCTTTTCCACTAGGGTAGGCTCGGCCAGGACCGGATGGTGTTCAACCCTATTTAGCGCGTTTCCACTCCCTTTGTCTGGGCCGAGCCAAACCCTATTTTCAGACTACGTTTGGGTCAGTCTGAAGCGGGCCAAGGCGCCCCAACACGCCCACCTTTGGACTGATTTGATCAGGTAAAGTGATGTCACTCTCACTCCAACCTACAAAGTGGCAGCCACTGATTGGCCTGGCGTTGTGAGTGTTACATGATGTCACAGAACACATGGGTTTCAGTGGATTTCAAAACATTGCTAGATACAGGGGGGGTAGATACAGGCTCCAGCATCGGCATCTGTAATTTCGGAAAACGGTGAATGATGACTGATTACTTTGATGCAGCTCATGAAAAGGTCTGGTAGTGAGCTCACTCGAGCATGTGTAGTCAAGCTTTTGTTAACTGTGCACATAGGCTAACTCTGTGGGCTAGCTTCATAGGGTAGCTAGCAATCTCAGCGTTGTTACATGTTACTGGGTGTACAAACGGCTGCCCTATTGCCTGTAGGTTGTAAGTTTACCATTTTATTTATTTATGGGTGTCTGTTTATAGTAAAAGCCAGGGTCATTCTCTAGCTGTTCTTGGTGCAGAATGTAAATTAATGCAGCCTGGTGAGTGTTCGCCATTCGTCAGAGTTCGCCACGCCAGGGCTCCATAATCAATCAATCAAACTGGATTTATAAAGCTATTTTAATACAAAGATTGCAACTCAAAGTGCTTTGCAGATTAGAAATGACCCCACATAAATCACATTCCCATCCCTCCCCACAGATTTAAAAGGATGATCTTCATAATACCCCCCTACCCCCAACCCAGCCCCTACCCCCCACAACCCCCCCCACCCCCCCACCCCCCCCCACACACACACACAAGCAATAATAAAAAGGTAAGGTAAGGTAAGGAATTGCCATCAAAGGAGCCATCTACACCGGAAGCAGTACATTTAAGGGATAAAAGTCAGCTCAGAATCAAAAATCACGCCCAGGTTTTTCACTTATAAAGAAGGATTAAATTACAATAATTGTAGTTTTGGTAAAGGTTTCTCTCTCTGAACCTCAAGACCGATGACTAAAACTTCAGTTTTTCCTGGTTGAGCGGGAGAAAGTTTTCTGTCATCCAGGATTTGATGTCTAAAATGCAGTTAAAAAGCGCATTCATTGGCCGTGTGTCATCGGGAGACACAGAGATGTACAACTGTGTATCATCAGCATAACTGTAAAAGGGTAACTCCATGTCTTCTGATGACACTGCCAAGAGGGAGCATAAGGTTAAAAAGCACTGGACATAAAATTGAACCCTGGGGCACACCACATGTAATACTGTGGACCTTAGAGGAGCAGGTATCTAAACCTACCATTGTTGTGATTGCATTTCTCATAAGATGAACTGAACAGACTGTTGGAAGACCACATTTCCGAGCAAGCCTAGCAGTGACGCCCAACACACTCCTATTGGTCCATGACCACCCATGGTGACATCGGCGATGACATCACGGCCAAAGGGGCTATAAAGAGTAGTCATGCCCATTTTCAAACTGTTCTCAAGCCAGATGTTTCAGGGAGAAACTAAGGCTCAACAGTGGACATCTCACCGGTGAAGATTCTCTTTTGTTCTGACCCGCTGGACCGGGGAAGAACTAATTTCAAAGCGTCGAAGCGCTCACCCCGTTTGCGTAACCAGGGTGCGCGATATAAGAGCTGTTCCAAGACAGTTCGGTAGACGTCGACCGGCAAGCCCAGCCTGCATTTGGGCCACACGGTCCTTAAATCCTGTACAGGTTTTTTTAATAACTCTTCCTTTTCTTGCTCAACTACAGACACAATTCGCTCTCCTCCTAGTGGACTGGACCTCCTTCAAGGCAAAGTAGGACTGAACCGTTTCATTTATACTAATATTGTGTCTGGGCGGAGATAAATAGAGAAAATTGAGTTTTAACGATTTAGATTGAGTTTTAACGAGTTTAAAGTGTTTTTAAGCGCTGTACCTGTTTGCTCATTTTTGCGTTGCCGCACACATAAGTTTGAGCTGTAATTGCTGTGTTTGAAACTGTTTGTTTTATCCTGAGCGGATCACACCTTTCTTTCTTTTTCCTTCCTCTCTTTTCCTCCCTCTCTCTCTCTCTCTCGCTCCCTGATCACCCGGCCGGCTGAGACTGGCTCGGTCCGGCCTGCATTAGCTGGTCTTAGCTGAAAAGGTTAACCCCATTGTTCTTTACCCTGATGCTAAACCAGAGGCCCTCCACATGGACACTTCCCCCATGTGCTCCTTTAGCCAAAGCTAGTTTTATGACTCTTTCTTAGACTCCATGTGCTGATTTCCATCTTGGCAAAGAGCTAAGATTTATGACTTTTGTCCCACAGGCTATCTGTGACTTGGGCTCCCTGGAGTGAGGGCCACCCCTTCCTTTTCTGACCCGAACCTCAGCTGTCTCACTGATTCATTTCATGTTAATTGTGTTTAATGTTCACCTATTATTGTTGTCTAAGATCTGTAGTAATTTTTGCATGCTTTAGAATAGATGGGATTTTCTATTCTTTGAATAAAGTCCCCTTAACTTAAAGAGAAGTTGTCTGGGATTACTTGGAGTGATGCGTACAATTAATGTCCAGAACTTAAGAACTTATTCCTTCATCTATTGTTTAATTATCTCAGCCTTATCAGGCTGGTAATCATAAACATAAACTGAGACTGAACAATTTGGCTATATATATAAATGTTCCTGGAATCCACTAGGATGGTGCCCCCAAACTTGGTAAATTTTACATAAAATTATTAATCTTATTAATAATTGCCCTGGGCAATTATTCATATTTATTCATAGCCAAATCCTACCTATCTGCGGCACAACACCATAAAAGTCCTGTCTGTGAGATCTGATGTGAATCATTTGTGAACAGCACCAGAGAGGCCAATCTGTTCTAAACGGCTTAAAAGAATAGTGTGGTCCACTGTATCAAAGGTAGCGCTTAGATCCAGTAGAACCAACACTGTCACCTTCCGGGCATCATAGTTTAATTTTAAAATAATTTAAAATATTCAAAAGGGCCGTCTTAATGCTGTGGTTCACCCTAAAACCAGACTGAAATTTCTCTAGAACATTATGTAGATTAATAAAATCATTAAGTTGAATTAAAATAAGCTTTTCTAAAATTTTGCTTAAAAACAGTCAGATACCGGTCAAAAGTAGTTAAAATCATTAATCAGGGGTCTCACCACGTCTGAAGGGAGCAATTCATCAATGTTAAAATCTCATCTCTAAAAGATCCATAAAATGGCTTAAAAAATGAAGTGGGAATTGGGTCCAAAAGACGTGGTGGGCCTCAATGAGGAGAAAACTTTGTCAAGAATCTCAGCTTCTACCAGGACAAAACTGTCCAGTGTCTTCTGGTAAAGACACCCACTCAGATTTGTCAAAAACCATGTTACTCTGAGAAGATAAAATGTTACATCTGATGGTGTCTACCTTCCCTCTGAAGTGGTCTGCTAACTCTTTATAGAGAGCGTGTGAGGGGTTTCCTGAAGTGCATTAGTAGCACGGTTTATTATTTTGTCAATGGTGGAAAAAATGATTTGGGGATTATTATTATGATCTGGGATGATTTTGGAAAAGTATGCATTTCTTGAATTTCTTACTGCGTTATTGTATGATCTGAGAAGTTCTGTGTATATCTGATGGTTTATCTTGATTTTAGTTTTCCTCCATTTTCTTTCTGCCACTGCAATTTCTCTTGTTTTTTGAGGTTTTCATTTCTCCGCGGCAATGCAAGTTTTGAGTGTGCACTTTTAACTTTTAGCGGAGCAAGCAGGTCGAGAGGTGACTGAAGCCTACTGTTAAAGTAACTGACGATAAAATCACAGGGGGCAGGTAAAGCAGTAGGAGGTATCTTTTCTAAAACTTCAAGAAAATATGCATCCACTTCAGGCGTTCGATGACGTTTCCTGACAGTTCTCACGGAGGTCTCCCACTGGATAAAACTGGTAATGTTAAAAAACACAAATTATTTTACCGGAGTTTTCTCCCCAACACTGATTGTATGTGATTTAATGATAAATTATGTTTTTTCTATTCAAGAGACCATTATTTCGACTGAGTTGCTTTCCGAGATGTTGGAGATGATCCACACTGAGGGAACACCAACCTTCTCTGCGCCCAGCGTTAGCTCGAGGCAGATGAACTGTCCGGTGCTGTGCTGCTGTGTCCACTGCAGGGAGATGGAGACTGAGCTAAGGAAAGTGGAGTTGGCTCTGGAAAACTGCTTTAATCAATTTTTTTTGTGGTTCGTGGCTTGGTATCCTCACTAGAACCAGGAAAGTAGAGAACATCACCCCAGTTCTAAAGTCCTTACACTGGCTTCCTGTAGCTCAGAGAATAGACTTCAAAATACTTTTACTAGTTTATAAACCATTGAATGGCATAGCACCAAAGTATATTAAAGATGTACTGTTACTATACCAACCCCCCAGACCACAAAGGTCCTCTAATTCCAGTCTACTCAACATCCCTAGAATTAGAACCAAACACAGAGAAGCAGCTTTCAGTTTCTATGCTCCTCTAATCTGGAACAAACTTCCAGAAAACTGCAAAGCTGCTGAAACACTGAGTTATTTTAAATCAGAACTAAAAACGTATCTGTTTAGAGCTGCATTTGAGTAATGTTTTCATATATCTTGTTTTGTTTATGTTTCTTGCTGTTTCTACATTATATACTTTGTAATGCATTGAGGTATCTATGTGTACTTCTTCTTTTATTGCTGTTTTTACTTTATATGCTTTGTCTGTGTTTTAATGCTGTTTTTATTTTACCTCTAATCATGTAAAGCACCTTGAATCACCTTGTTGTCGAAAGTGGGCTATACAAATAAAATTGCCTTGCCTTGCCTTGCCTTGGTGCACACAGTGGTAGACGGGCACAAGAAAATAGTCTGCCAAGGACTTGCAATGTAAATATGGAAAAAAACTATTTCAATAAAGTTTGCAGCGTTCCCAAAATTACAGTCATTTATCCATTCATGGGGTTATACATGTGGTATACTTGGGGGGTAAAAGGGAAAAACAAAATTGAGACTTTAACAGAGGACCAGCATCAGTTATGATTTAGCAGTTGGAGAAGGGACAGTCACTATAGTGAACTTTGTGTGTAATAGAGGTAATGGTGAAATGCGAATCACAAATACGAACAGGTTAGGGTGATTAAGGATAGGGATAGAAAGGTAGTGTCAGGTGCTAAGTGTGTGATGGGAAGATGGAAAGCGTGCTTTAAAGAACTGATGAATGAGGAAAAAGAGAATGTAGAGTATAAGAGGTGACTGCTGTGGATCAGGAAGTAGCTGAGATTAGTAAAGATGAAGTGAGGAAAGCTTTGTAGAGGGGAAAGGCAGTTGGTCTTGATGACATACCTGTGGAGGTTTGGAAGTGCTTAGAGAGGTGGCAGTAGAGTTTTTGACTAGGTTCTTCAACAAGATTTTGAAGAGTGAGAAGATACCCGAGGAATGGAGGAAAAGTGTTCTAGTGCCGACTTTTAAGAACAATGGAGATGTACAGAATTAATGCAACTACAGAGTAATAAAACTAATCAGTCATACAATGAAGCTGTGGGAAAGAGTGGTGGAAGCTACAGGCTTCAGTCAGAAGTGATCATTTGTGAGCAGCAGTACGGTTTCATGCCGAGAAAGAGTACTGCAGATGTAATTTTTGCTTTAAGGATGCTGATGGAGAAGTACAGAGAAGGTCAGAGGGTGCTGAATTATGTCTTTGTAGATTTAGAGAAAGCGTATGACAGGGTGCCGAGAGAAGAGCGGTTGTATTGCATGAGATGGTCTGGAGTGGCAGAGAAGTATGTAAGAGTGGTGCAAGACATGTATGAGAGCTGTGAGACAGTAGCGAGGTGTGCTGTAGGAATGAACGAGGAGTTCAAGGTGGAGGTGGGACTGCATCAAGGATCGGCTCTAAGACTCTTGTTTGCTTTCGTGATGGACAGGCTGACAGATGAGGTAAGACAAGAGTCTCCATGGACTATGATGTTTGCAGATGACATTGTGATCTGCCGTGAGAGCAGGGTGCTGGTAGAGAAAAGCTAGAGAGGTGGAGGTATGCACTGGAAAAGAGAGTAATGAAGATTAGTCGCAGCAAGACAGAATACATGAGTGTAAAGGAGAGAGACACAAATGGAAAGGTGAAGTTACAGGGAGTAGAAGAACAGAAGGTAGAGGACTTTAAGTACTTAGGATCAACAGTCCAGAGCAACAGAGAGTGTGGAAAAGAGGAGAAGAAGCGTGTGCAAGCTGGGTGGAATGGGGGGGAGAAAAGTGTCAGGTGTGATTTGTGATAAAAGGGTTTCAGCAAGAATGAAAGGAAAGGTGTACAGGACAGTAGTGAGACCAGCGAGGTTGTATGACTTAGCGACCGTACCAATGACGAAAAGACAGAAAGCAGAACTGGAGGTTGCAGAACTAAAGATGTTGAGATTCTATTTGGAAGTGACGATGATTGATAGGATTAGGAATGAGTTTATCAGAGGGACAACTCATGTTAGATGTTTTGGAGATAAAGTCAGAAAGGCAAGACTCAGATGATTTGGACATGTTCAGAGGAAACGCAACGATTATATCGGTAGAAGGATGCTGAGATTGGAGCCACCAGGCAGGAGGCAGAGAGGAAGATCAAGCAGATTCATGGATGTGGTGAAAGAGGACATGAAGTTAGTTGGTGTGAGGGCAGAGGATGCAGAGGATAGGACTAAATGGAGACAGTTGATTCGCTGTGGCTGACCCTGAAGGGAAAAACCAAAAGAGAAGAAGAAAAATGGTGAAAAAGGTTTGCACTGAGTAGTGGTGGTAGTAATACAGATAATTATACTTGTACAATTTTTTACTCAGTAAGCACCTTTTTATCTTGATAAAATAATTATTACACAGTACATACATTTTTATCCTAACTCTAATGATAATTGTATTATGTTAAATGTATAGGGTTATGTATATCTCTTACAACTACCAATAGTATGAGTTTTCCTTGAATAAAATAAACAGTAAATACACCATAAATGCAGTGTTTTACCGGTTACGTCAAGTATATTTTTTATAACCTACTGCTGAGATGATAAAAGTATAAACACAATAAATGCAGTTCAACAGCTTTGATGAACAACATCACAAAGTTAAAGCCTGAAGGGTGGCACAGAGTGGCATTTACCCTTTTAAAAAAAAATGGAGCCACAGACGTTACCCTGCTTGTTTAATAGCAATACAAAATAAAGTTGAAAATTCTAAAAGTTCTATGGAAATAAGGGTTGGCATTGGGAAAGTACCTGAAACTTGTTTGTATTGGGGACAGAGATTTTTAAAGTATGATTTAAAAATGAACATGTGCTGGTATTAATTGGCAAATAGTTTCACTCTTTTTGGTGATGGAGAAGAGAGCCCAGCAACAATATCAGAGAAAAATCAAATCTTTATTGAAAACAAAACGACTTGCTTGAGGATTTTCTGACTATTAGTCCAACAGGTGCAGCATTAGAACATTAGCTTTGGCCCCCTTAGCCTCCACACAATGTATTAGTGCAGCCGCAGTCTAAGGAGCAGCCTTTGGGTCAGTCAATCCAAATTATTCCACTTTTCATGCGCACGGCTGCTTTTGTTTACCAGGCTTGTTCTGCTTACGAATGACTTCTAGGACTTTGCCACTGTGCTACGCTGAGCCCGTCCATGTCCTTGCCCACAGCTGAGTTCCTGAGATGGCAATGGAAACACAAGCAGGCCGTTCTGGGCTGGGCTGTACGCGACACAGTCCAGGCCGAGCAGACCCTAGTGGAAAAGGGGAATATCTGCTAATCTCTCAAAGAAAAGACTCTAAAATGTCCAAAGTTGATGCCAAAGCCGTTTCAAATGGGGAGCCTTAGTCTCCTCCCCTTCCTGTTGGCCCATGGGTCCCCTGGAAACAAAATGAATGGAAATCAATGGAGCGATAAAAGTTATTTTCTGGTCTGCTTTGTCTTACGTCCTGAATCACATATATGATGTACCTCAATTTAAATGACAACTGATTATGTGCGTTCCGACTGCGTTTGTCAAGTGATTTGGGATTGATTTGATTGTAAAAATTTGCATTTAAAATGCCTACAAATCAGAAGTCGCATATATGACGTCAGGGAGCTAACACTAGCTAGCACTTAAAATACTCACCGAGAACTTGTGGAGCTGCATGCTGTCTCTCACCGACTATTTCTCCCCCAGCATAGCTCCCAATTTCCACATTGTTTTCTCCACGTTTAATGTGCCTTCCTTCGTTCTGGAGGAAGGAGGCGAAGCCAGCTAATCTCACGGCCATTTTTCTCCTTCTTCTTCTTCAGTTGTAGTCCACTGAGTGTTTTTACACAAAATCTAAAGTAAATTTTGCCGCCGGTCGAAAATTAGCGTTTTCTCTGCATCAAAATGTGTCTTTAAAATTTATGGACATTATATGTTCAATCCATGGCACATTTCAAATACTGATTCTCATTCATTTTTGGGGGGGGGGGCAGTAGGGGACCCATGGACCGGAAGTAGAAAGGCGTTACTTAGGCTCCCCATGAACACCATTTTTGTTGTTTTGCTCCATTGTAGCCCTGCTGTTATCTTAAAAAAAACAAAAAAACTCTGCCATAAGAGTCCTTAGATCGCCCAACATCACTCTACAAACCTAGTGCTGTGATTGGCCTGGCCGACACTAAGCCGAGCCTGTGCTAGACCTGCTGAGGCTACAATGGAAAATGGCTAGACCAACCTGCAAACCAGAATCTTTTGCTATTGCTATGGTTTGTCTAGATTTCTAGGCTACTTCAAATGTATATAACTGCCCAAATGTTAGCCATGGCTAGCACACAACACATACTTTTGTAACAGTTTTTGATACAGGGTAGTGCAGTCAAACAGACAAGAACTGTACTTCAATGTTATTTTAAAGCAGTAACAATTCAATAACTTAATGAAGACAGCATAGGATGCTAGCTAAGTCCAAAAACATTCACAGTCTGAAGACAATTATTTACCATTGTGGTTTTGGGTAGGATAGAAAATGTTTCTTTTTGAAAAGACAGCATTAAGTTCAAGACGAAAACCTATTTAAATATACATTTCAATGTATTTATTTTCACACAGGTCTGATCAAACACTAAAGACTTCCTCCTGGCAGATAACGAACAGGATGAACTGCTGAGCCGATACAAAAATAAAGAAAAAAGCCATCCTGCTTCAGATAGTTCAACCTTTGTGGTCAGTGGATTCTTTCTTTGAGTGATGAAACAAACTTTGGTTAGATCAAACAACTCTAGGACTGTAGGTGTCATTATACAAGACCTTTTGAAGAAAAATTCCTTTTCATATTACACTAATGGTGTAGGAGTAAATAACCTATTCAAGTACACTTGAATGACTTATTGCCATTGCAAATTTTTTAGAAGCACTCTTGAACTTAAGTGAGCTTAACAAAACTATAGCCATGTTATGATCCTCAGGTATTTTGAGTTTCAGTTATTTCATTTCCTTATTTAGGTTACCTTATCATTTTTAGTTTATTTCTTGACGTTAGGTTCTGTTATGTTTTACTTTAGGATTTTAGTGTAGGGATTTTTGGTTCGATCTCCCTTCAATATTTTTACTTGTCGCTCCTTATATATTTACTTTTGTTGCATTTTTAGGGTTGTTTTCAATCTTTCATTTGTTTTTCCTTAGCTCCTCATATTCTCTGTTAGTTCTGTTTTACTTCATTTCTCTTATTAGGATGGTTTTCCTAATCAAATCTCTTTCTAGTATTTAATAATAATAATGATAATAATAGCGCATTTTATTTAAAAGTGCCTTCCTGAACACTCAAGGTCACTGTACAGAATACAAAATACAATAGAAAGTAAATAAAATAAATAAATATAGATATAACATAGTACAAGTAAACAGAACACTGTAGAACTCATAGTGTGTAGGAAAGTTTGAACAGGTGCGTTTTGAGTTTTGTTTTGAATTCTGTGAGCGAGTTAATGTCGCTGATGTGCGGGGGAGAGAATCCCAAACTTTAAGTGCAGAGCAACAGAAGGCTGGACTCCCCATGGTGCTGAGGCGAACGGAGGGTACAGAGAGATGGATGGAGGAGGAGGATCTGAGAGAGCGGAACAAGGCAATGACATGAAGTAGATCTGTCAGGTAAGAAGGGGTGAAGTTATGAATGGCCTCAAAGGCAAGCAGGAGAATTTTGAACTCAATCCTGGAAGCCAGTGGAGCTGTTGAAGGATGGGGGCACTGGTGGGAAATGGGAGTTTTGGTTATGACACGTGCTGCTGAATTTTGAACCAACTGAAGCTTACGGGGGGTTTTGTGAGGGAGGCCCAAAAGAAGAGAGTTATAGTAATCTAAGCAGGATATAACCAAGCCATGAGCAAGGGCAGAAGCGAGTGGACGGTAAGGGAAGGACGGAGATGATTGATGTTGTGGCAATGTAAATAAGCTGACCGTGTGACGCTATTGATGTCAGATTGAAAAGATAGTGTGCTATCGAGAATAACACCCAGGCTCTTGACCTGAGGAGAGGGGGAAACTAGAATATTATCAATTATGAGAGAAAAACAGTCATATTAAGAACGGGTGTGTTTGGTACAGACAAGTTCTGTTTTATCTGTATTCAATGTGGTGAGGGAGGAGGGAGGAAGTGTGGAGTTTGGTTTACTGGCCAGGTAGAGACGGGGGTCGTCCGCGAAGCAATGAAATTGAATATTGAATCTGCGGAAAATGTGAAGATGGGAAGGATGCTTGGGTGTATGTGATGGTGAATATTGTGAATCTTTTCATTGAAAAATAACAGAAGGGCATTACAAGTCACAGTGGAGTACATGTGTGGAGGGAAAGAGTCAGGTGGCTGGTGAATTTTATTGAGTATGGAGTACAATGACTAAGTGTTTCCTCTATTGGAGTTGATTAGACCAAACACTGTAATTTGGTTTGTCCAATTAGGTCCTTGTACTGAATCTTATGGGCTTTATGTATTTCTTTGTGAATAGTAAGACCAGTTTTTCTTTCGAGGCGTATTTACAGCCCTTGAACTTTTGTCTCTTTTGTCATGTTACAGCCACAATTTTCAACATATTTTATTATAATTCAGCGTGTTAAACCAGCACAATGATGCAGATAATTGTGAAGTAAAAAATAAATGATAGTGTTTATACACAATTTTTGAAGAAAAAAATCTGAAAGGAAATCCTTTCTTTAATAAGTGAAAAATCTAAAAGTGTGTTGTCCATGTGTATTCAGCCCCTCCAATAATATAGATTTAAGATAACATTACAAAAGCATTTAAAAAAAGCCTCCTGCACTTTTACATTCTGTGTGAAAAGAAAAAGAAAAAAAAGACAGCGCTTAAAGCATACAGACATTAAGTATTAACATATAAAGCTCAAAAGAAATAAAATAACGGACTGAAGAAACAGTATGTATGTGTATGTACAGCCATTTCTTATGTCTGGGTGGTCGTCCCTTCACAGGATGATGATCAGGCGGACGACCGTGTAGTTGTCCTCTGGCAGACTGGCGATCAGACAAGAGCCCATGGCGGTCGAGAGAGTCACTCAAGAGGGGCTACAGGCTGGCGACGGAGGAACCTGGCTGACGAAGGCTGGCGACGGAGGAGCCTGGCTGGAGATAAGGACAGGCGATGGGGGAGCCAGGCAGAAGATATTGACAGGCGACGACTACTGACAGGAGGAGTAGGTTCTGGAGGCCGAGGCGGGTCGACCTTGACCTCCTCTGGAAGCTCTGGCTCTGGAGGCAGAGGCGTGTCAACCTTGACTCCCTCTGGGAGCTCTGGCGCAGAGGCAAGGAGCAAGTACTGGGGCCCGGAGGCAGGGATTGACTTAGGAGTCAGGAGGTGAGGGGTCGGCACTGGGGCCCGGAGGTGAGGAGCGAGCAATAGGGACTGGAGGTAAGAGGCTGGCACTGAGGCCTGGAGGCGAGGAGGGGCACTGGGCTGAGGACCAAAGTGCGATGGCAACTAGGCTGAAAGAAGCAGGAGCTGCGTCTGAAGGGCAGACTGAGACAGAGGTTGATCGATGTGGAATATGGAATAATGATAGTGGGCGGGAAGGTTTCTGCTCGCTCCCCCTCGTCTTCCATCTCTGACCTGCCAGAGAAAGGAGCAACCGGTGCAGCTAGAGCACAGCTGACTCTAGCTGACTGGACAGACTGCTGCGCTGGCTGATGGGGGAGTGGACCGCCTCCCGTCAGATGGTTGATGGAGGGTGGAACACTGAGTAGACCAAAGGAGACGAACAGGGCCGATCGTGCATTTGCTCCCTGACCGCTTGTTGTACTCTCTCTGCCTCCTCCTCCAAATTTGCTTGGTCTGGCCCAAATGGGTTTTAACAGGGGAAGAAGCTCACATAGCTCTTTCGGTCAAGCCAGACGAGACCAGGCAGGACTGAGGGGAGACCTCAGTCAGCCAGTCCCACATGACCTTGAGGAGCAGATCAGTTGTATCTGCGTTTGCTGGGTCCATTCTTATGGTTGGTTCCTTCTGTCAGGTGTCCTTGATAGTGGTTGTAAGGACGCACATTTAGGCATATGAGCAAGATGTAAAGGTCTTGGTTACCGATGATCAACGATCTGACAGGACACCAGACTGAACAGGCAGAGAGGCAACAGAGAGAGAAACATTATGAACCGGCCGGGATTGAGAGGAGGTGAAGGTCTTAAATACATGAGGAAGGATTAGGATTAGGTGGTGACTGAGATTGGAGACAAGTGCAGACAATGACTGAGACAGGGAGTGAGCAGAGCAGAGTGAGTGGTTCTGACGGTAACTCAGTGGGAAAATATATCAGCAGATGTCAGCAAACAACCGGCATTTGGAAAATTGGAAGAATTCCTGGCGAAGCGGTGTATAGCAACCATCCATGCTTCTTCCATTGTCGAGCTCTTGTTATTTCGTGCTGCTGTGGGTGCCTTTTGGCGCGATCAGTGACGTCACTCAGCGGATTTACCATGTCAGCTTCCCTTCTCTCAGAAATGTTCTGGAATTCGTCCAGTGGAAACATGTCTATGACTCACAAAAGGCCTGGGAAAAAGGTCAGAGGAGTCTAAAATCATTCTCCTTGGCATCAATGTAAGACCCTGTGTTTGGTTAAAATAATTATGAGGATGGCCTCAAAATCACCATCTACTTTGTCAAGCACAGAGGCAGAAACATGCGTTGGGCCAATAAATAGGGTCACTTACTGTGACTTCAAAGAGAACACGAAAGTCAGGCGGGAGTTTTCCAGCATGACATTAACTCAAAAAACACCCTTAAAACAGCAATGGAGTGACAAAAGAAGAATTGGCCTAGTGAGTCTCCAGATCTCAGTCCTGCAGAAAATCAGCAACCAAGAAACTTTAGGATTCAGAGAGTTTCTGTAAAGGAGAGCGGTATTGGGTTTTTTCCGGAGGTCTGAGAAAACCTGGTGAGCATCAGCTAATAAAATGTGTTAGTCCTGTCATTGCCAACAAAGGTTTCTTCCCCAAGCTCTAGGGCCCCGTCCACCTGGGGAAATTTTGTAGAAAGCGGGTTGTTTGTTTTGAAAGCACCTGTGTCCAGATGAGACCATTTCCAGAAACGTGTTCACCCACATGGAAACACAGAGAACGCCCCCCCCAAAGAATGGTTTTACTACCCCACACTTGTAAGTGCAGCTAAACATGCAGTATGAGATATAAAGCTTCCAAATGATGATGAGGTAAGTGGTACACAAAAAACTAAAATGGTGAAAAACAAAGTACGAATGGATTCTGTAGTGCAGAGTGACGACCAACTTGAGCTTTTTCTCCATATTATGTTAGATTATTAAACTAACAAACTACAAGACGAACACGTAATCTGCCATTGTTGTTATGTGTGACACGTATGGGGTTACGGGGTGGGTTGGGGGTGTTAGGGTTATAGGTTAGAGGTTCGGTACTTTCTCAAAATAGGTTTATGTCTCTGTCACCATTAATATGCAAGGGAGAAATGTTTCTCTGTAGAACTAATTTAAAAAAAATACTTAATACATTTTTTTAAAACGTTTTTGTGTAGATGCTGGGCAAAAACGGTTCGAAAGTTTACCGCTTTTGGAAAAAAAAGTCCCATTATGAACTGGACCTCAATCATATTTTCAAATATTTTTTTTTTTTTCACTCGATGACACGCAAAGCAATTTGTTATGTATAATCTATGCCTAAAAGGTAATGTAAATTAGATGCGTTTATCTCCTGCTGTAATATGAGTTTTTACCAATCGTTTATGGAGAAGTCTATAGTTGCTTACACAAAGTTTGTAGCAGATCACAGGCCATAACAATTTGTGGATTATTCAGCAGTGAACCAGTTTTGGCCCTTATTCGTTTATATACAGCAATTAGGTAGTGTAAAACACTGGCTTGTTGTTTTCACAGCGATTACTCAAATGGTTTTTCACATAGTGCTGTCTGAAACAGCTCAGAATTCATAACCAGAGGCCTTCTCAGTGCATGTGACTGGATTTAATTTGTACTGTACTTTTGTTGCTTCGTTGCCCCCGCTGCCCCAAATTGGGATGGGGGTTTAGTACACAGAATGACTGGGGAAGAGGGGAAATGTGGGAGCAAAAGAGGAAGGTTTCAGTTTGTTTTAACATTTTCATCAGCTTTAGGTAACCAACCAGTTCATGTTTGTCTACAACAACAAAAAAATCTCCAATCCAGTAGATGTGCTGGTTTGTTTCCTGCCTTATTCAGGGGCAGAGTGGGCATCATGGTGAGGGAAGAGCAGGGCGCCGTGCCAGGCAAGAGATCAATACTGAAGAAAAATAAGATGCAAACCTAGCAACTGCTCCAGAGAAAGTGATCTATAGTGTGTGTGTGTGTGTGTGGGGGGGGGGGGGGGGGGGGTGGGTGAATGAGCATAGTGTGTGTGATTCTGCCTGTGAAGTGCAGCTCAACAGTCCTGTTTGGAAGGGCGAGCTGAAACAAATTACACTTCAGAGCAAGGTTAATGTACAAATATATTTCTGTTTCAGGAACAAGCAGCAACATAAAGCCTGTGATGCAGCTCTTTGAAGTTTTTCTACACAGAAAAATACCCAAAGTGATCTGGTATTGCAGACCAGACTGCAAGAAATTACTAAGCCCATTTAACGCTAACGCTAACCGTGATATGTATGATTAAGAATGCAGACCTCTGGATGCAGCCAACGCACATGGAAGCATGGTAACGGTTTTAGGGTTCTTTCGTTGTATTTTGGTTTTTCCTGTATTGTTTTGAAGATGTTTTGATTATTTTGTCCAGTCATTTCCTCCTCTTAGAGGTCCTTAGAGTCACCCACACCTGCCACTCATCCAGCAACAACACTCTCCTTTACTTTCTCCTCCTTGTATTTGACAATTTAAAGTCAGATCATCCTGTTGTTTTTCTGTTGCTAGCCTTTTAGCATTTGGTTTCCAGTGTTTATATTGTGTTTCTTTAGTTTATTCCCGGTCACTGGATTTTGCCTTTGTTTTTGGAGTTTTACTTGCATCGTTCCCTTTCTCCTGCCTGCATTTGGGTCCTTTTATTCAGGGGTAAAAATTCCAAATGTTTCTTTGCTGCAGTTTGTGCAACAAGAGTTATATCAGCTGTTCATATTTTACAGGGTTAGTGCCCCTGTAGAAAAGGTCAATCAATTTCTCATGAACTCTGATATGCGCTGGTACAGAAACCCTAACTTCCTTTTTTACCGTCCCAGATTTTCTTTAACAGTGAATAAAAAATTATGGTTTTGCACTTTTAGCTTCAGTTGTATTGAGATATGATCACAGATTTCATCTGCTATATAAGAGGTCTGCAACCTGTCACGCAAGGCCCAGTTCTTTTTAACCTTTATATGCTCCCTCTTGGCAGCGTCATCAGAAGACATGGAGGTAACTTTCACAGTTATGTTGATGATACACAGTTGTACATCTCCATGTCTCCCGATGACACACGGCCAGTGGATGCACTTTTTAATAGCATTTTAGACAATAAATCCTGGATGGCAGAAAACTTTCTCCAGCTCAACCAGGACAAAACTGAAGTTTTAGTCATCGGTCCTGAGGGTCAGAGAGAGAAACTTTTACCAAAACTTGCTACACTTGCTAGGAACCAAAAATTGTAATAGAAACGCCCGGAAAGTTTTGAATGGTGCATAAGAGATAGAAGTATCAGAAAATAGCGTTTATTTTCCAAAGAAATCATCTTTACGCAGTAAAACAGGAAAGGTAAGGCAAATTTTACTCTGTGATTCTGAAAAGCGATTTCTTGTTGTGTTATACTTTGGATTATATCTCCGCGGTGCTTTGGTGTAGCGTCTTGGCAGATGCATCTTTGGAATGGGCAGGTTCTCTGCTTTCATTTGAGGGCTTGATTGTGTCTTTAGCACAAAGGATTGCTGCGGTAGAGCTAGAAATGTGGCGGATGGTTTGACAAAACTATGATGTTACGAGTCTGTTCACAAATATTTATTTACGTGGCATCTGAGTTGTGTTTGTGGTTGGTAAAAATAGGTTAGACAGCCTTGTAGCACGTGGTCATCTGTTTAATTTGATGTGCATTATTACAAATTTTTTCTGTCAGGCGGTGTTGTCTCAAGCCTGTTAAAAAAAGTAATTCTGGGTTTATCAGGTTAAAATCACTGCATTGGCTCCCCGTATGTTTTAGGATCAATTTTAAAGTTCTTTTAATGGTTTTTAAGTGTCTTAATGGTCTTGGGCCTTCTTATCTTTCAGAACTGCTTTTACCATATGAACCTTGGCGGCCTCTGCCCTCCTCTGGCAGCCGTCTCCTTGCCATCACTAAAGTCAGGACACACACTCACGGTGAGGCGCCTTTCCAGTTCTATGGCCCTTACCTCTGGAACAGGCGGCCTGAGGACCTCAGGGCTGCAGAGAACATTCATGTTTTTAAGAGCAGGCTCAAGACTCACTTTTTTAGCAAAGCTTTTAATTGATTACAGTGGCTTGCAAAAGTATTCGGCCCCCTTGAACTTTTCAACATTTTGTCACATTACAACCACAAACATTAATCAATTTTATTGGAATTCCGCTTGAAAGACCAATACAAAGTGGTGTACACGTGAGAAGTTGAACGGAAATCATACATGATTCCAAACATTTTTTACAAATAAATAACTGAAAAGTGGGGTGTGCGTAATTATTCAGCCCCCTTTGGTCTGAGTGCAGTCAGTTGCCCATAGACATTGTCTGATGAGTGCTAATGACTAAATAGAGTGCAGCTGTGTGTAATCTAATGTCAGTACAAATACAGCTGCCCTGTGACGGCCTCAGAGGTTGTCTAAGAGAATGTTGGGAGCAACAACACCATGAAGTCCAAAGAACACACCAGACAGGTCAGGGATAAAGTTATTGAGAAATTTAAAGCAGGCTTAGGCTACTAAAGGATTTCCCAAGCCTTAAACAACCCACGGAGCGCTGTTCAAGCGATCATTCAGAAATGGAAGGAGTATGGCACAACTGTAAACCTACCAAGACAAGGCCGTCCACCTAAACTCACAGGCCGAACAAGGAGAGCGCTGATCAGAAATGCAGCCAAGAGGCCCATGGTGACTCTGGATGAGCTGCAGAGATCTACAGCTCAGGTGGGGGAATCTGTCCATAGGACAACTATTAGTGGTGCACTGCACAAAGTTGGCCTTTATGGAAGAGTGGCAAGAAGAAAGTCATTGTTAAAAGAAAACCATAAGAAGTCCCGTTTGCAGTTTGCCACAAGCCATGTGGGGGACACAGCAAACATGTGGAAGAAGATGCTCTGGTCAGATGAGACCAAAATGTGTGGCGGAAAACTAACACTGCACATCACTCTGAACACACCATCCCCACTGTCAAATATGGTGGTGGCAGCATCATGCTCTGGGGGTGCTTCTCTTCAGCAGGGACAGGGAAGCTGGTCAGAGTTGATGGGAAGATGGATGGAGCCAAATACAGGGCAATCTTGGAAGAAAACCTCTTGGAGTCTGCAAAAGACTTGAGACTGTGGCGGAGGTTCACCTTCCAGCAGGACAACGACCCTAAACATAAAGCCAGGGCAACAATGGAATGGTTTAAAACAAAACATATCCATGTGTTAGAATGGCCCAGTCAAAGTCCAGATCTAAATCCAATCGAGAATCTGTGGCAAGATCTGAAAACTGCTGTTCACAAACGCTGTCCATCTAATCTGACTGAGCTGGATCTGTTTTGCAAAGAAGAATGGGCAAGAATTTCAGTCTCTAGATGTGCAAAGCTGGTAGAGACATACCCTAAAAGACTGGCAGCTGGAATTGCAGCAAAAGGTGGTTCTACAAAGTTTTGACTCAGGGGGCTGAATAATTACGCACACCCCACTTTTCAGTTATTTATTTGTAAAAAATGTTTGGAATCATGTATGATTTTCGTTCCACTTCTCACATGTACACCACATTGTATTGGTCTTTCACGTGGAATTCCAATAAAATTGATTCATGTTTGTGGCTATAATGTGACAAAATGTGGAAAAGTTCAAGGGGGCCTAATAATTTTGGGGTTATTGCCCTGTTTTTTTTTTTTTTATTATTCTTTTATTCTGTGCCCTCATGAAAAAACAAACAAAAACTGGCCCCACCCTGGCCCCAATGGTAAATTTGGTCTAGAACCCTCCACTGGCTCCTGGTCACCCATATCCAACACACTGACATTTTGAACCCTTCTACTTCCATTTCAGTACAGTAAAATCTGTGTACTCATCTACATGGCAAATCAGTTTTATTCCCTCTTCAATTAAGACTATTTAGGAATTCTGGATTGTTAGAATGATGAAAATCTCCCAAATGATTTCATTCAACGGTAGATAAATTAGTAAATGGCCTGTATTTTTAAAGAACTTTACCAAGTCCAAGGACTCCAAAGCGCTCAGGACTACATTCAGTCCTTCACCCCCTTCATACACACATTCACACACATCAGATTGTGTTTCATTTGGTGGTGATCCGACTGCCTGTTTGGGCCAGCTAAAGTACGATAGACTATGACGCCTGATAAGTGAAGAGCACCCACCAAGGTTCTGAAAGAAACAAAACGAATAATTCACCGGTTGCTCATTTAAAAAACTAGTCCGTAAACTCACGTTATCAGTTCTTTTTCATTTCTGATTTAAATAATTCAGTCTTTAACTTTTCAAATCTCTTTGCTTTCCTTGCGATTTGCAGCTTTTCACCAACTGTTTTAGACAGGGAATGTAAAAGTTGCAATAGGATCCAGTTCTTTTAGTGATAATAGCCTTTTTTTAAACAATCTAACGGCCAGTCACGCACATTGCTGGCCCCCACTGGTCACTTGTGGAAACTGAACCCTGATCTCCTGTTCAAACTGCCACTGTGCTTGTGGGTTGATTAAATTTACTTCTCAATTTCCACCCATACTTTCAACCACATCAATCTGACAGATTCTTCTGTAATAATACTTGGGTTTTTTCTGTTGTTTGTTTTTAATTTACAACTGAGTACCATCATGTTTGATTTCTTTTATATGGTGAAATACATTAACCAGCCAATTACTTTATACAGTAAAGGTAATAGGTAAAAGCAGATAAGGTTTTGATTAACTTTGTGTTGTGGAAATTCCTTAATAAAAGCATGAGAACAGATTCCTTCAGTCTTTTGAGAATTTAATACAGCTTGTCAACAAGAAGAAGAGCGAACACAGCATCTGCAATGTATGGTAACATGGTCGGAAAGATTTCAGGAAGTTAATTGATAACATTCTGCAACTTCATTGCTAATCCCTGTAAACCCTACACTCGAGAAATGAATATATATTTCATAAAATCAATTTTGTTTTTATTATTTTGCAGCTTCTTTGGCGTTATAATGGAGGACAACATCATATTAGCAGCTGTCAGCTGCTTCACATTGACTTGATGTTCCGTTGGGTCATTTCTTTGCTGCTAAATGTGTTGCTGAAGGGCTTCATGCCTAAATAACTTCATTACTTGTTAATGAATTCAATGAGGTAAGGCTGATTGTCAACTCTGACAGCTCTGCCTATGCAGCTGCTTTACTCACAGCAAACTGCTGCAGAACCCACACACACTGTGTACATGTTGCCTACATCCAGACTTCAGCCGAGTCATCTTATGATTCTAAAATCAATTATGTTAAAGACCAATACAATATTTAGCACAATTGTGAAGTAGAAGGAAAATAATACATTGCTGTCGGAAAAAAATGTCCACAAAAAACAAAATAAGTAAATGTGTTGTGTATTTGTGGTCAGTCCACATTATTTGGATATTTATGGGGTTTCATTTTTTTAAAGTTAAGAGTCAAAAATTAAAGCCCATAAAAAACAATAATTGGAGTAACTAAATATTTAGCTTTGTAACTAAATATTCAGCTCCAAACTAAATATGTACTTTGGAAACTAAGGAAGCTAATTCTTTAGTTAAAAAATATTCGTTAGGAAGTGTTGTACTTCAGTCTAATTCCCATACTAGACACTGAAGTCCCCATATTCTCCCAGGTTCTTATATTCTCTGACAACCTGGAAACGGCAAAACAAATTACACAGGTCTCAATAGTTTCATTACGATATACATATCGGGAATAGAGCATTCACTCTATTCAAAGATCCTTTATTTACTTCAGCCTTTTATTAGCAACATTCAGCAATGTTACACCCTGCAGAGGAGCGGTTCCTCCCCTGCTCACAGTCAACCAATCAGAAACAAACACCTTATAATACACAATTTGTGATAGGTTCCCTCTTGTGATAATGCTATGCTCCTAAAAGTTCTTATCAGCTTGCTGGAAGAATTTCCCCTGAGGTAAAAAGTCTTCACACCCATGTAGCCACTTTAAACAACAAATCCCAATTTATAAATAAAGTATTAAACTTACTCTGGAAGAACAGTTGTGTCAAATTATGCATCTCCTAAGTGTGATCAAGGACTACACATGTTGAGTTAATTCTCACACATTCTATGTGTGATATATTTTAAATAATTGGTGCCTTTAAACTTTATTTGATTAGAGG
Source organism: Valencia hispanica (assembly GCA_963556495.2). Taxonomy (NCBI): domain Eukaryota; kingdom Metazoa; phylum Chordata; class Actinopteri; order Cyprinodontiformes; family Valenciidae; genus Valencia; species Valencia hispanica. The sequence goes on along the minus strand of OY747702.1, from coordinate 12,807,120 downwards.
ATTCACAATACTTGTTACTACACCCACCTATGCTATGTTTTTTTTTGACAAATCTCTTTTTGGAGTGCCATCCATCCATCCATTTTCTTCCGCTTATCCGGGGTCGGGTCGCGTGGGCAGCAGCCTAAGCAAAGAGACCCAGACTTCCCTCTCCCCAGCCACTTGTTCCAGCTCCTTGGGAGGAACCCCAAGGCGCTCCCAGGCCAGCCGAGAAACATAGTCCCTCCAGCGTGTCCTGGGCCTTCCCCTGGGCCTCCTCCCGGTGGGACGTGCCTGAAACACCTCACCAGGGAGGCGTCCAGGAGGCATCCTGACCAGATGCCCGAGCCACCTCAACTGACTCCTCTCGATGTGGAGGAGCAGCGGCTCTACTCTGAGGCCCCTCCGGATGACTGAGCTTCTCACCCTATCTCTAAGAGAGAGCCCAGACACTCTGCGGAGGAAACTCATTTCAGCCACTTGTATCCGTGATCTCGTTCTTTCGGTCACCACCCAGAGTTCGTGACTATAGATGAGGGTAGGAACGTAGATCGACCGGTAAATCGAGAGCTTCGACTTTCGGCTCAGCTCTCTCTTCACCACAACAGACCGGTAAAGCGCCCGCATAACTGCAGACGCCCTACCAATCCGTCTATGGATCTCCCGCTCCATTTTTCCCTAACTTTTTGGAGTGCATGTACCTTAAACGTAAAATACATAGGCCCTTTGATTTCATTAACATGTAACTTGAATTTAGATAAAACACAGAATGTGAACAACTTTAATTAACCTTAAAATTCCTGCAATTTCCGCCCTACATTTTTTTTAAACCCATACCCAAAATTAACTTAAAGCTGTTCTTGAACCATTTAGAGTAGAGACATGGTTGGGTCTCTTTGGAAAGCAAACACTCTAAAATTTATCCCAGAACTGTGTTAATATCTCTGAGTGCTATTGTTACCAACCAATATGAATTTTAATACACTGAAAAATAATTTTATTTGTGTCCGATTATTTATTTTATATACATACATGCTGTAAAAATGGCTTTAAAAAGAGGTGGTGACCTAAAACACACTGTGGGTCTAAGGTCTGAAGTATTACCTTCATCCACACCAAATTTGACAGCAATAAACCAAAAAATGAGTATTCTGCACACATTTTTATAACTACAGGTCAAAGGTGGTCAAAAGATTGCCATATGCGCCATCTCCTGGGTAAATGCCGTAGTCCTCACTGAATTAAAAATATCATCAGAATCATAACTGCATCTTACCATAAAAAGCTCCACGGCTTCCTTCAATGTTGTATTTTGATTATAAAGGGTGTTTGGACATGGTGCTGAAACAGTATGTTACTGGTACGCACTGTGCGTAATCTCTTCATGTATGAGACATTTTACCCACGTCAAATACAATGGCAGCGAATAAGTCCGCCCGGTCAAGTTATATATCTGCGTTTACAGCATTACATTGGCTATTCGATGAGTCAATCATCAGAGTTCTGGACCGCGATTGGTTCGAGTCACTTAACATAACGTGACTTTCCATCCATGCGCCATTGGTTGGAGATCTACGGTACGTAAGAAATAAACCCGGATGAATTTATTTATTTTAAGCCATAAAGACTACAAAAATGGCCATAGACATTTCGGGAGCGCATTTTCACTGTTTGTTTTACTTTTTTTTTGGTTTTGCTGTTGTCCGGGACTAATCACTTTATCGGAGGACTTTAATCGGACCCTTATTGATGTAAAAATAAATTTTTTGTTCGAAATGGATCGGTTTTGTCACGTTTATTGGACTACAAAGTGGTGAGTTCCATATTTTTATATCTCCATCAGGAGAACATTTGTGTTGGCAAAAGCGTTCACTGTGTCTTCAGTTATGATTGTATCCTTAAACGCCAGCCATAATTGGAATCACAAGACTCTTAGCTTTCCAATGATATAAAATATGTATAGGTTCATAAAAGTTAGAAGTCAGAAAATCTGAGGATTTAAACTAGGAAATGGGCTGGGCCCACCCGCGGGCCCTCGGAATGTTAAGGGGAGTGTCAGACTTATCATCTATCAGCTATCTGAGAGTGTCCTGTGACCAATGCAGCCCTGTCCTGAGGGCAAATTTCCGTTAGGGTCAACACCCTTTATGGACATTTAAAGAAGGATATCTTTAAAGAATACAGCACACACAGATAAACCCCTTAAACCCAGTCTAAACCAGTTATTCCATACTAAGCATGCATTGTGTTTTGTTTTACCCTCTGACCTGAAGTCGAGGTCACACCTCTTGCCTTATTCTTAACATTCTTGTGATGACAGAAGAAACAACCTTATGCTTGTAGTTAAAATATTCTCAACAGAAGCTAAATATTTAGTTTGAAACCAATTATTTAGGTTTTTATATTGATTATGTGACAGTTATTGTGAAAATTATTCAGAAGGTTTCCCTTGTCGTGTCGTGGAAATCTGTAGAAGTGAGGTTTGTAGAGTGTCGGATAATTTGAGACTAGATGAGGTGAGAAACAAAAGTGCTGATCCTGTAAGAAGGTCTATAATTCCACAGTTACAGCCCTTGTGGGCCAACAAAACAGCACTGCAAAGCTAGCTGTATCTGAGGTGAGCTGTTTAATCCGTAAAACACAACAAATCCAAATAAAACTAGGCGTTCCCAGACACTGTAGCTCCACCGGGCCTCCGGTATAGGTGGCTCACATAAAGCCCGGTATTAAGAACTGAACCCTAGGTGCACTGGATATGAATGTGACAGTGATGGTTTGTGAGTCATACTGCTATGAACACATAAATCAGAAGCTTGTCTATGCAACCACCCACCACAGCCCTTCCTTCTCCCACTGCTGGGTGATGTCCAGGGCTGTATGTGAGTCTTGGCCAGCTGGCGCCTGTCTGTCGCTCAGGGCACAATCTCTACATGCAGATGGACTCCACCTACAGCTGGCAATGGGCAGAGTGAAGCTCCGTGATCAATTAATCATAACTACTACTCTCTGAATATAGGTTGCTGCAGAATGATAAATTCGGCTGGAGCAACTGTGAAACCAATTTCTTTTGAGAAGAGGTTGTTTAACTTGCCATGAAGTAAAGGTCTTCATTTAATATACCTGGAATTCTCACATTGAACGAGACACTGACATACATGGCTTCATATATATAATTGTGAGCATCCTGGAAGTAGACAAGCTGTAGGAAAGCCTAGTTTGTTACATAGATGCGAAACCTGTAGTGGTTATGGTCTGGGTGAAATTCTGACTGAAGGGTAATCAAGTTATAATTTGAATAAAAGTTTGACATCTCTCAATCTTAAATGACAAATTTGCTTGTTTCTCGGTCTTAGACTTCAAAGAAAAACCCAAAAGCTTATTTAGATCATGGGAATGTGCTTACAGATGATTATTATGGAAGAACAGTAAGGTATTGTTTAAGGAAGCTCATTTAAAGTTTGCCATAAGCCTCATAGTGGACCCAACAAAAGTAGTCCTGCTCCTCTCAATGTGGAGTGACTAATCCATGGACCGCCAAATTACTGTAGTGGAGTGGTTTGAGTGTCCCAATGATCCAAGAGCTAAGTTGTCAGGGACTTTTTAGCCCCAGTAGGGTCACCAATGGCAAAAATGGTCCTAGAATGGTGCTGCTTGCGTCCTCACTAGAACCAGGAAAGTAGAGCAGATTTGAATGGCTTATGCCTCGTTCACACCAGGTTTGGAACGGATGCGGTCCGGACTCGGTACGGCTTCCACAAAGATGAAAAAACATTAAGTCCAATCAGAGCATTCTCACCGGCTGCGGTGCAGTGCAGATCCAGATGCAGAACTCCGTAAAGTTTCCGCATGAAGTCTATTTTTTCCGGACGCCACATGCGGATTTCCATGAAGTTAAAGAAATTACATGAGCCAGACAGGAAGTGAGACGTGGGCTAGTGAGGTGCTATATAATTAAAATCAAAACTGATATTCCATTTTTTTCCCAGCTTTTTCCTATAATATTAACAACAGGTATATCAGTTCACAATATATGGTGGTTCACTTTATTTTTACAAGTTTTTCTTTAAACTTATTTCAAATCTTTTTCAATGCTTTGCAAACTATTGCTAAACATTCATTGCTTTTACTCAGTGCCTTTCAGAGACGTTCCGCACACAACTGCAGTCGGTGTGTATGGCATGGAAACTAGACTGCATCTGTTGCGCACTCTGTGTGAATGAGGTGTTAGCACCAAAGTATGTTGAATACTTGTTGCCACTATACTAACCGTCCAGACCACTCAGGTCTTCCAACTCTGGTCTACTAATCATCTCTAGAATAAGAACCAAGCATGGAGAAGCAGCTTTTAGTTTCTATGCTCCCCTGATCTGAAACAAACTTCCAGACCATTGCAAAGCTGCTGAAACATTGAGTTTCTTTAAATCAAGGCTAAAAACCCATCTGTTTAGCCTTTGAGGAAGTGATTAATAATAGCTGGAATGTCATATGTTTTAATGTGTCATATGTTGTGTGTCTCTAATGCTGTGTTTTATGCTTTAATTGCTTCTTCTGCTTATCCACTCTGGTTGAAAGGCAACCAAACTTATTTCAAGAACCAATGAGCCAGAACGTGAGGAAATTCACTACTATTACTGCTTCAGTATTTCATTGTGGTGCAGAGACTAAAGCTCTGCAGGTTTGTAAAGGGGCGTTTCCTTTCATGTGTCTTGGATGTTTCTCTGAATAGAGTTTATTGTGTAGCTCATCTTGCCTCAAATCACATGTCCTATTAGAGAAAATTACTTTTATTTTGGAAGTGAAAAAAAAACTCCAACAAAAACAACAAACAAAAAAACATGTTTTGGACTGGAAAAAAAAAAAACTAAACCTCAAACCGGTGTCTTTGCCTCCCACAAAACTGTTTACTTCCCGGAGATGTAGGATGTTGAGTCTGTTGCTGGGCCAGACTCTTTACTCAGCTGTTTGGGTGTTAATCCAGCTCTCATTAGGACTGGGTTGTGATTCCCTTCAGGTTGTAATGGGAGGACTAGGAATACCTCTTCAAGAGAACATTTACAACATTTACAAATCGGAGAAATGTTTTTTTGCTGTTTATCTCTATGTACAGACAATTCTCGCCCTCGAAAGGAATGCATGTGTCAGTATCATTGTAGACATGAGAAAAATTTGCATGTTGGTCACACGGCCACATATAATCCCGGCTTTTGCAAAAACATACATACATGCATATATTCCTAAATGAGAATGGCAAACCCAGGGTGAAAAATGACCCTCTGGCCAAGTTGTCAAACAGCTGTAGGTCTTAAATCAAAGGTGAAGAGGTGTGATGGAGTCTGTTTCTCTACATAATATGATTTGGGCGTGGCCATTTTGGCACAGTAGGAAATTAAATTAGAGTGGGAGGTGAAAAGGTCTCCAGTATGCTGGTAGACTTCCCCCTTTGCAAAGATTCCCACTTTAAAGACATATTATAAGAAGGTACGTTGCTTTTTCAACTTGCTGTTACTTTAGCTCCTCTTCATCAGTCCTGGTCATTTATCTTGCCAACAGTTTTTCCTCATTCTTCCTGCAGAAAGGAATGCTGAAATCCCTTTTCCTTATCAGAATATCTTCAAAGTTTGTAACAGAAGTGAATGTGGTCATTTTCTTACACTAAAAAGTTTCCCAAATTTCTAAAATATTCATTTCTTTGTGAAGAAATATTCTTTCTGGAATCTTTCTGGAAAGTGATTTAAGTGCAATTAAACAACAAAAGTATTTCTTTTCTATCCTTTTTCTTTGTTTTCTTTCTTCCCGATGCGCCAGGGACACAGAGACAGAAAATAAAGGGGAAGAAAGAAAGATGAAGAGAAGTAGGAAAAAAAGGTTAATAGGGAGAGGGTAAAGTGAAGATAGGAGAGGGAGGGGAACTAGGAAAACACAAGAAAACATCCCAGTCCACCTCCACACCCCCAGGACGGCAGGGAGAGGGAAGAAAACGACGACAAAACAAATCAAACCATGCAAACTGAGAACTACACAACCACAACCCACATATAGATTTATAAATACAATAACAGTGTCACTGAAAAGCTCATGGTCCTGATTATTATAGGATTTAGTAATGGTAACCTAAGCCCAACAATGTATCTGTTAACACCGGAATCCCCACACGTGTGTGTGTGAGCGTGCTGGTGTATATAATATTTCTCCATATGAGTGTTCAATAGTTGGTGTGAGGAGCCATCGATCCGCCTCCCAGGAATCGACACCGACGAGATAAGATAAAATAAGAAATACTTTAATAATCCCCATGGGGAAATTCAGTTTCAAGTGCAACCAAACCAAGGTCATACAAACACTTACAAACATTAACACAATACAGGATTTGGAAGGAACCCACTGCACAGAGGAACCAGTCGCAGCCTGACAGCGTGCCCTCCCTTCCCCTGTCAATGTCCCAGTGTTCTGCTGTCTCAGGATGGGGTTAAATTGCTTTTAAATTGCTTTTGCTAAAAGCTCACAGTCTTTAACATTTCTGGCTATTTTCACCCAAAGTGTTTTAAAAATGCATACCCAAATGAAAATTAAACATGTTCTCGAACCGTTTAGAGTAGATCATGGTTGGGGTCTCTTTAAAAAAAACAATAACTCTATTTCGTTTTTAAAATGTGTTTTACCATGTTGCCGAAAGGATCACTTACAGGTGTGTAACTCTGGGACATTGAACTCCATGTTTGTGTGTTTCTGTAGTAGTGGTGTGGCGTGTGTAGGTGTGTGCGTCAGTAAGTAAGTGAGTCCGTGAACTCTCCTTCAGTTCAAGCAGAGCTCGCAGACTCATGTAAACACGGGGGATGGTGTGGGAGTAGGAGCGTCCATTTACATTCTTCTCTTCACAGGGGGGAGTTTGTGATCTCTAGCCTTCCAAGGCTGCACCGGGTGCCAATTCAGATAACAATTTTTTAGTTCAGGCTGGAGAGCTTTTCAGCCTTAAAGTTTTTCAGCGGTCTCATTGCCACAATGGCGCATCAAACATCCGAATCAGGGCTCAGTTTCCATCCCCCCGGCTGAGAAACTTCTCCAAGTTGTTTCTCACATCGCGTACGAGCCCCTCCACTGCATCCTGTTTGCCAGTCATGGCATCCAGTTTACGGTTTTGCTCGTTCAGCTCATTAGTCTGACGGTTTACAGCATGGCACAATCCTTCGTGAAGCTGCAAAAGCTTGCCAATTACTTCCGACTGCTTCTTATCTTTGCGATACATCAGGAATCCAAGCCAAACAGCAGAATCCCGATTATCATGAATCCAATTATGTTGATATCTAACATGTCCTCCACGAACATTATCGACACCTGCTAAACAAAAATTTGTTTTCCAGTAAACACCTTACTCACTAATAGCTATTGCTATCCACCTTGGCCAAATTAACTGCAGTATACTTCCTGTATCCATCTACCAATCTCTGACATCAGTCGGAGTAACTTTCCCAGACTGTTGTCGGAAACAGCTTTCAGCTGTGTGATGTTGGATAGGTTTCTTGCGTGTTCAGCGTCTAATCAGTCACACCAAAGCATCTGGATTAAAAAATGGATTTTGAAAAATGAACACCCCAGAATATAACAACAACAATACATAATTTCATGCTACACAATGGTGTTTGTACTTGAACATTCACTCACCTCAGGATGTCAGATGCTTTAAACTGTCCCTTAAAATGAGGCTCCACTCACTTTCTGAAGAACAAATTTTAAAATTGTCTGATGAAGAGATATAAATTCTGTTAATGTTGTATGAGGGTCTAATTTTGTAGTGCATGTGGAAACACTTAGAAACCGTGAATAATCAAGAGGAATGTGGTACATCCTGTGTGCCTTTTGGTGAAGAAGCTGTGACCATTCTGTGAAGGAAGATCTATGTGGGAGGAGTTTCTTTTAACTTGTTTCAAATAAAAACCTTATGTTGAGATATAGCTGTACTCAGTTACAAGAACTGAGTCCAGTGAACGACGTCTCACTGTTAAAAGATATAAATGTTGTTTATTGTTCTTATTGCTCCTTTTTACAGAAATGAACGAGCACGCGGGAAGGTGAAATGAGAGCTCAGAGAGAGCCCAAGGTCATAAATTAAATGTGTGTCTGTTCCTTTAAAATAGGCTTTAAATTAGAGTGAAAACACCTTCTCAACACTGACCACTTAGGGACACCTATGTTCTTAGACAATCAGTGGAATTGGTTAAAATGTTTTAATTAAATAACCCTTTACTGTGTTTTTGTCCCGTGGGCAAATCAGCCTTTTTTTATGACACACTTTCTATGTGCATATACAGTAGATATCATACATCATTGGAAATATAATATTATTGAGATTCCAACGATATATGCCAATCAAATAGCCAATGGAATGCTGTAAACTCATATCATGGGCATCGAGGATCGAGCATCGATTGGAACCGGGACTCATACATCGATTCTCCTGGAATCGTTAAATTTTTAAAATTACGATTCCAAGTTTTGATTCCCAGTCCACCGACCAGAAGAAGAACCCACCGAATACCAACGAAGAAGAATCCGCCAGAAGTGTTAGCTGTACTGCGCAATCATGGAAGGTGTGTGGAGACACTCTAAGATTTGTCTTCACTTTAGCAAACAAAACAACAGGGCTCAGTGCTATACCTGTAAGAAATAACCGACCGCTCTGTGTTTGAGGCGCTGCGCCGGCTTACCTCATTAGCTCTTCCTCCGGGATCCAACCGTCAGCCCAGCGCTGCACTGCAGTCCAAATCCGGTCAGTAAAATACGTCTGATGTCAACGTTGCGGCAGCAAACAAATTATACTCGAACCGTTGTTCAACTCAAGTGCAAATATCCAGCTAACTATTGCTCATGTATTTGTTTTCATAGACAAACGGTCTGAGATTGCTAAGCTAACGTTAGCCAGGCAGCTGACAATACTCCAATGTGCTCCGCCTCCTCTGTTCAACATCGCAGCCGAGGGAAGCAACAACTAGAGGAGTTCCACAGAGAGGATTCTGACTTTATAATGTACCTGCAGCTAATATGAATGAGATTGTTGAAGTTGTTTCTTATTTTTTGTTCAATATTCTGCAGACAGATATGCAGGATGTTATGAAATCGGTTTTCAGGAGATTTTCAAAAATAAAGCTCTCCTGTAAAAATGTTACCACTGTGAAATTTTTTAAAAATATTTATCCCCAAGTCCATAGATAAGAGCCCTGGTAGAAATTCATTGAAAGTAAAAAGTTAATAAAATTAAAATCCATGTTCCAATTCAATAGTTCAATGCAAATTCAATTCAAAAATACTTTATTGATCCCAGAAGTAAATTATATTAAGGGAAATTAAGTAATTAAATTAAGTAAAGTAAAGTTTAGACTATTTCATCAAGTAAGACTACCTATGGGTAGGTAGGTAGGTAGGTAGGTAGATAGGTAGGTAGGTAGGTAGATGGAAATACTTTATTAATCCCATAAGGGAAAAAAGAAACTGTGCAAGTAAATAAATAAGCTCAATATACACACAACCAACACACAATGATTAAGAAGAAATAGCAGTGTAAACAAGTAGTGTATTTTAAAGTAGGTCATTTAAAATATGCAAAAAATAAAATAAAAAATATGACCCTGTCCCTCCAAAGAATCGGAATTGAGAATCGTTTGGAACCGGAATCGAAACAAGGAATCGGAATTGGAATCGGAATCGGAATTGGAATCGGAATCGTCCAAATTCAATCGATGCCCAATCCTACTAATATCTCACATGAGGGGGTTGAGCTTTATCACAGGACTTGTAACTACCATGCGTAAAAGGATGTATCCAAACACGGATTATAGCATTGCGCAGAGTTACACACCTGTAAGTGATCCTTTCGGCAACATGGTAAAACACATTTTAAAAACGAAATAGAGTTTTTTTTTTTTTAAAGAGACCCCAACCATGATCTACTCTAAACGGTTCGAGAACATGTTTAATTTTCATTTGGGTATGCATTTTTAAAACACTTTGGGTGAAAATAGCCAGAAATGTTAAAGACTGTGAGCTTTTAGCAAAAGCAATTTAAAAGCAATTTAACCCCATCCTGAGACAGCAGAATACTATGAATTTCACACCCTTGACACCTATGCACTCACAGTATTCAGAAAGGGAGAAGTTTAAAAGAGATATATCAAAGATTGGGCAGGATTAGATGTTCAGAAATATCACTTTAATTTCCCCAATTATAAACCCATGTGACACTTTTTTTCAGTACCTTAGCATAAATGGAAAGATACAAAATAGTCATCATTTTTGGACAGCAGTAAAGTCCAATCCAGTACCTTTTAAGAAACCATTCCAACATGTTTCCAACAGGAGAACCCAATAAAATTGTCCCTCTTCTCCCAACGTGTTTTAGGTACCGTGGGAAACAGAGTGTAATGTTTCCTTCATTCACCCAGTTTTTCCAACTTCTGCAATACAATGAGGCGGGGACAATCCAAGCCCCTTCTATGAACTCAAAGTATGATAAGGAAAAAAATATATCTGACCTATTTAAAGAACAAATTAAAATTGGCAGAGAATCAGTCACAGTGGTTATAAATATGGACCACGATTAATTAGTCTTGGAAATGAAGCTTGTCTTTAGTGTGGCCTACAATCCTAATATGTTTCTTAAAGGTTCCTCAGCTCCAACGTGAAATACGCAGTGAATAATCTGAACATGTGGCTCCTGTTGAAAGAGACTTGGCTTCTTTTTTAGCTTTATAACATATATTTAGGTTTTATTTTATCCTGCTTCAGACTGTTAAAAGAAAAATGGCGATGAAAGATGAAGACCATTAATTTGACATTCATATGAATGCCACCTGATGACTTTCAGTATTTACACAGATCATTCAATAAAAGTAAAACCTCCGGGTCATTTAGCATTTCCATCCTGCCCAATAGAGTCACTGAAAGGGCTGAAAGGCATTGAACCTTTTAAAACAATAGAGGTTAAGGTGTTTGCAACATATACAGCATACCTACCAAAGTATTTCCTTGTCTGCTGTATTCACTCACATATGGCTTAAGAGCAGAATGTCATCTCAGTTCATAACGTTTAATATGTTGTCGACCTACTCCAAAGTTCAGATGTGTGAATTTGTGATCATTCTTCCAGAAGCGCATTTGTGAGGTCTGACACTGAAGTTGGACAAGAAGCCATGTATTGCAATCTCTTTTCCTATTCAACCCAAAGGTGTTAAATCAGATCCATGCATCAAACCTACTCATCCATGCTTGTTAGGTCCTCGCTTTGCACACGAGTTGCAGTATTTGTTGGAATGGCAATAGGCCTTCCAAAAAACTTGTTCAACTAACTTGAGAACACAAAATTATTCAAAATATCTTGGTATGCGAGAGGATGCTGGCGCATTTTGGCTGCCACTTCTACTCTGGAAAAATCTGCGTTTTATGATCATCTTTACAACTTCGCAAAATCTACCAAATTAAAATCCTATTGGACTCAAGCATTTACCATGAAATAATTGCTCATTTCCATTTACTGGAACTGAACGAATGGCTGTTGGTGTCCGGACTTATTACACGTCCCCCTGAGCAGCCTAGCCAGCTTCCACCTGGACTACAAAGAAACTAATCTTTCTGGACCATCATCTGTCATGTTTTTTTCTCTTTATCTTACATCCTGCTTCATCTTCTGCCAACACTCGTCACCACCACCTCCACCATGGCTCTCCGCTCCTCCTCCCTCCAGCTACACTGATTAACCCACTTCACGTCTCCTGCCTCAGACATCATCACAGTAATTAAGAATGTTGGACTACTTCACCGCCACCACCACTACATCCATAGAGGCTCCAGTAATAATTTTATCTTCAAGTCATTATCCAACATCGTCCGAACAGTATGGACTCCACTTCTGAGTCCCGTCTCCACAACAACATGTCATCATAACATCCACTTCGTCAATACCTTCAATCTTTGCTGTGTTCCCACTTCTGCCTCAGCTCCTCCAAAACAGAAGCCCCTCAAACTCCCACTTTTCAATACGAGATCTCTCAACAACCAAAGCCTCCTTCTCAATGAATTTATAATACACTCACAAGTCGATTTACTCTGTCTGACTGAAACGTGGCAAAAACTGTTAGATTACTTTTTTTTAAATTCAATTACCCCTCCTGGGGTTCATTTCCATATTTTACCCCACCCCCACCCACACCCATGGATATATTTTGGACTTGGTCTGCTCTACTGGTCTTGATATGGAACCCTTCCTCTCACCAACCTTACCATTTCACCTCCTATTAAACCTCACCATTATAAAAAAAAACTGTCTCTTTTAATCGGTCTGCCCAGCAATACACCCCTGACCTACACACACTGAATAAACAATGCAGACAACTAGAGCCCCTTTACAAGAAAAGCAGACTCTCTGTCCACAAACAAGCTCCTGATGACCACACAGACTTCTACAGAACTGCACTCACCTCAGTCCATACATCTTTCTACTATGGCATCATTCTGACTAGCTCTTCAAATCCATGTACTCTCTTATCCACTATCAACAAAATGCTTAACCCGTGGGAAAAGAACCTACAATCTTTCAATACAGATACATGTACTAACTTCTTCGAAATTTTTCGACTCCAAAATTGACAATATCCACCAGGAGCTCTTTTCCACTACTCCTTGTAGAACTGACCTTCCACCTCGATCCTCCTCTGTCCATCCAAAACTACTTATCTTCCCTGTCTACAATGATTGCCTCTGAACTCAACATTTTTCTAAAATCAGTCTCTTCACCTGCCCTTTGGACCCTGCCCCATCCCCACTAGGAAAATAATGTATTCCATGCCTCACTCCACTTATCCTGGACATCATTAACTAATTGCTGACCTCTGGTACCTTCCCTTCTGCCTTCAAACTTGCTGCCATCAAACCTATACTTAAAAAACCTGGACTGGATCATGACAATCCTGACAACTTCCGCCCCATTTCCAACCTCGTGTTAATAGCTAAAATTCTGGAACCTTCTGTAGCCTCAATTAATCCAACATCCTCATTCCGATAAGGTCAATGAGATCTTTCAATCAGGATTCCGCTCTGAACACAGCACTGAAAAAGCTCTAATTAGGCTGACTAACGACCATCTGTTAGCATCTGACTCTGGTCATCTCTCCATACTCCTCCTCCTCAACCTCAGTACTGCTTTTGACAAACTGGATCACTCCATCCTCTTATACCGTCTGCAGTCTCATGCTAGCATTACTGGTGCAACCCTCTGCTGATTCACATCTTACCTCTCAAACCGATCCCAATACATCACCATAAACAACTGCACATCAAATATCCCCCCAGTAACCCAGGATGCCCCTTAGGGCTAGGTTCTCACCCCCCTCCTTTTCATCATCTACATGATACCCCTTGGACACATCATTCGCCAGCTTAGACTCCAATTTCACTGGTACCCCGATGACTCACAACTCTCCCTATTTACAAAAACCATCATCACTATCACTGTTTCCATCATAACAAACTGTGTCACCGTCATAAAATCATGGATGATGCCAAACTTGCTTAAGCTCAACTATAATAAATCTGAAATTCTCATAACTGGACCCAAATCCCTCCTCCTCTCTACTCAAGACTTCACGCTCTGCATTGATGGTCAAACTGTCACTCCCTCACCTCAGATCAGAGACAACAAACTTCTTCCCGTTGTTTTTTCTATCGTTTCGTTTACTGCTTTGTTTCCTTCTTTGTAAAGTGTCTTTGACTGTTTTTGAAAAGCACTGTGTAAAACGTTTTTTTAGACTTTTCACGGTATTGCAGGTGTAGGGTGCAAGTGGAAACCTGTGACTAATCTGCAACACTCTGAGCCAACCACTAAATAACATGTATACAAGCACAGGTTCCTGTTGCTCTCCATCACTCATGGAAACATCATCCCAGGGACTATTAAAAATAAAAAATGTAGCTCTAAATTTAAAAACATGGCTTATTGATCAGTATAAAAAAAACCCTAAGATATGAACTCAGAAAGCAGAAAATATTATATATGTCTTGGCACAAAGGTATCACTTTGTATTCTGAGCGTTAGAGGAATATTAATAGTCCATGTGACTGATGCTTCATGAGTTAGCGCTGATGTCCTGTTTTACAATGTAATTAAAGAGCAACTCACCCCCCTACCAGAGTATAACTTCACCCACTTTACCTGTTTGAAAAATGCGCCAAAAGGAAGTGTTGCGGAGGTGTGGCCAAGACTCAGCTTGTTTAATATCCCACAGCGGCAGGATGGCTGATGTCAGCCATCACCACAAAGCGAACAGCAATGCCTGATTCAAATTCAAGTAGTGTAGTTTTAACTGGAACAGGGCACCACACTGAGGTAGAAAATTATTATTTTAGCTTAAATGTACTAAAATACCAAAAATAATGACCAGACATGTAGACAGCAATATTAGACACTCATTTATACAGTTTATCAGCAAAAAAAAAGTTGATGTGGGGGTGAGTTGCTCCTTAAGTCCCCATAGGGAGCATCACATTAATAACAATAAAAAAACTGCTTATACACATAAAAACAAGAAATTAGTTGCTATTATTGACTATTAGTGTATTTGTGAAAATGTCACAAGTTTAATTCAGTGAATGAGTGACAGAGAACGGTGAAACAACTTTCCACAAAGATCTGGCTGTTCCAGGTTTATTTTCATTTCAGGCAAGTTACCAATAGGGCTAACATTGCTGAAAGTTGTGAACAAAAGTAATACTTTTCTACCATAGGTACCCGGTTACTTGCTTTTTGAGGAAAAATAAAACTTCAGCAGTTCACTGTGCTCCTACTCCATTCTGTGCCTATTCATGACATTTTCCTGCCTATAAATAAAACATCCTCTGGAGAAAAAGAGACGGATTTGTGAACTGAGGGTGTAAACTTCAGCTCACAACCATCTTTTAAATCACACTCCCATGTGTCTCATTCCCACAACTCCTAAGGCTTTGCAGTGTGGCCTATGGAGCTGATAGTGAGCGAGCTGGAAAAACAACAGATACTTTGAGGTATTTTTAAAGGCACAGAACACAAGAAACTCCATAAAGGTGTTAAATCTAGTTTGCATGTCAATAAGTGAACTGAAAATAATACTTGAACTTTGATCCTACAAGCAAAAAAAACGTATTAATTCAAGTAAACTTGATTTATTAAATATATCTTTCATCAAAGAGTTCATTAATTAATGAGTTGATTAGTGATAGTCATATCTTAAAGAAACCTGGCTGCAGCAATAAAGTAATGTTAGTATATTTACTTCGGGCCAGTCTTCTCCGGACAGTAGATGGGTGTACCTGGCTCCCACTGGTTTCTTCCAGTTCTGAACTGATGGCACTGCTGGACATCTTCCGATTTTGAAGGGTAATATACTTGATGTGTCTTTCGTCTGCTGCACTAATTTTCCTTGGCCGACCACTGCGTCTACGATCCTCAATGTTGCTTTTTCCTTTGTGCTTCTTCAAAAGAGCTTGAGCAGCACATATTGAAACCCCAGTCTGCTTTGAAATCTTTGTCTGGGAAATACCTTGTTGATGCTGTATAACTACTTTGTGTCTTGTTGCTGTGTTCAATCTTGCCATGACATGAAACTATCGTCCATAACCTCACCTTGGTAGCAGAGTTTGGCTGTTCCTCTCCCAGTTTTAAGCCTCCAACACAACTGTTTCCTTTTCAGTTAATGACTGTGTTTCAGCCTACATGTGACATTGATGATCATTAGCAACTGTCTGTTAGAGTTGGTTGATCATACGCCTGACTATAATCCTACAAAATCCCAGACTTTGTGCAACTGTACCTATAAGAATAGATGCTGATTTGAAGGCAAAAGGTAGTAACACCAAATATTGATTTGATTGATTTAGATTTTTTAGTCACAGAATTCTTTGAAATGTTCTTAATTTGCCTCAACAGATTTTTTTTGCATTGGTGTTGACAAATATACTTCTTGTTTGCATATGTATGTTTATTGTAATTGCAACACCACCAAACTTGACAATTATTATCAAGAATATTCTACAGGAAAATCTATAATGGTACTACATTCTCTAAAAACTGTCCAGAAGTAATCTTGTCCATATATTCCCACATAAGCTGAATGTGTTTTACCTATCATGGTGAAAAATGTAGCCAAACAAAGACAACAGATTTTAAGTGGGATTTAAAAATAAAAATGCAATGAATGAAATAATACTGAACTAGGACTCATCCTTTATGGTGTTGTTAGAATTAGACTTATTTTTGTGTGGTTTTCACATGTTGTATTTGTGAGTTGTTGTGATTCACTGTAAGTTGTTTCTGCATTTCCAGACTCCAATTCAGAGTAGTTTGCAGTGCAATTCCTGACGCGGTCTTCTCTCAGCCTTACAGACTCATATCCATCTGTGTTTCTCATTTCCACCTCCACTCATTACCATTATCTGTTCCTCTTCCGTGTTGTGAACCCTGCTCTAGTTGCCACCCCTCGCAGATTCCAGCCAACCTCCAACAACTCAGCACTTGACCCACTCATACATTATTCTCTAAAAATGAAAGGCGGAGCCAAAATTTTTAAAAATATGGTAGTTCACCTCGCAATGCACATTTGCATTTTATAATGGCTCCCACGAAATTGGATTCCAGTAATCTTGTTACAAAGACAGGGAAGAATTTATGACATCATTGATTACAAATTCATGCAGAGGATTTGTCATTTGGAAAGCACCGCGCCTCACTCTGTTTCATCCTGTGCAGAGCCAAGATCAGAGCTGGGAAATGTCTCTGCAACTTTATCTGTGCTTGTGTCTCTGTGGTATGAAAAGTCAGAGTTCATCTCCCCCACTATTACTTTTATTTTATTTTTAATTTTTTTTGCTTGAATTAGCCAGAGTGTTCCAGCAACTACAAACATTCAGAGTTTAGGGGATGAAAGACAGTTATAGATGTGGAGGAAAGGGGATAAAAAAGGAGGTGAAAGAGAATGAAAAGAAAATAGCGAATTTGAACAGAAGGAGATAAAAGTGAAGAGAAGAAACAAATAGAAGGAAGGCCAAGAGGGAGACTTTGATGAATAATGCAAAAGTCTGCTTCGCTGTCTTAAATTTGCCCAGAGTGATCCACAGGACCACCAGCTGAGAGTAGGACTCACACACACACACACACCGTTCAAATATGCCTACACCACAATCCTTTTTTATTTCAGATGACAGCATGTTTGATTGAAAGGTGCTCATGAAATATTAGGAAAGTCAAAACAGACCATTTATTTTAAATTGGTTTCTTCAGTCAATAGAATCCACCAATCAAAGGAGATGATGGTGTCCAAACAATTCACAAAGAGGAGAGCTACAGGGCCGTCTCAGTAAATTACAGTGTATCACAAAGTGAAGCTCATAATAGAAACTCATTTCAAACAGATTGATGAATTTCACGCCTGTATTTTTGTTGTTGTGGATGAAAATAGCTTAAAGTTAAAGAAAGCCCAAAATTCAGTTTCACACACACATATTAATATAATAATTAATTGAAAGATTGGCTGCGATAAATCACGTTTTTCCACTTAAGACTGAAGTTTTGAAGGAGACATATTATGCCTCCTAATAAACCAGTTAAAATAGGTCTATACTCTGTACAAAACATTCTTTGCACAAAATGCCTCTCACATAAAGCGATCTCACCAGCTCAATTCTTCACAATTTCAGTCCCTTTCAGAATGAGCAGTTCAGAGGGATCTCTCACTCTTCTGCAAATTTGCGGTTGCAGACCATACCCACCCATCTTGTTACTCGGCTGCGGGTTTGCCACATATAAAAATGGCATTGAATTGGAATTGGTGGGTGGAATTTGACTGGCTTTACAGAGAATGGGCGGTTTTATGTAAATTCATCTTATTGCGATGTTCATCATCACTTTTTAAAACGACTCATAAAAGCACAAGATTTATGAGAGCAAAATGTACAAAAACATGGATGGATGGTTTTTATTCATGTTTTGAATGTTTATAGAGGCAGCAGAGACCCAAAAAGAAACCGAGGAGGATGGAAAACGTGAAATTTACATAATATGTCCCCTTTAAACAAGCCAGTATTTTTCTATGAATTCCACAGAGAAAAACACAAATACTATACATGAAAGCACACAGAGAAGTGTTTGGGAGGTGTGTGAGTGGTTGAGAACAAGTACAGAGCTAGAGCAATGAGAAAACACGGGTGGACACACACACACACACACAGGATAGGGATGGTAGGGAGATATACACTCACATGAAACAGAGAGATACAGATCCTTGATTTCCCATTCAAGTGAAACATTCAGAAAACAGTTAGTACAAGCCTCAGTATAGTATTGCTGCTCAGTTTTACTCACAGTTAACACAAACAAACAAACAAAAAAAGTTGGTGCAAAAATAAAATACACTGTCACTGCCATGATTCGTGGTGCAGAGACAGAGCCAGAATGCAGACAGTCGGTTATGCGAGGCATTGTGAAAAAATTTAATAAAACGTAACTTAGGAACACGGAAAAACTGGGCGAACCAAGATGCATGGAAACAGAGTGTAGTATCTCCATATGTCCCCCAAAAACAGACACCTTTGATACAAGAACTAGCAGGTCATCGCGTAGCTTGTTGTGAATGCTCGGAACAGCTGTGTCTGTAAAGTAGTGACAAGAAAGCATCTCAAACCGTGTCTTCAGGTACTCCGGGAGACTGCAAAATCCGATGTTTACAAGCACAAACAGCGGCTTGTCATCCAGTATGATCAGTCCGGCTGTCTTGGTTATGATCTGTTTGACCTTTTCGCTGTCCTTAGGCAATTTCTCCTTGTTTTTTTAACATATCTTTTGGTGTCGGCTGGCTCAGTGTTTTTGTCAGGGTGGCTTATAATATTCTCAGTGTTGAATGCAGCTCAGTCTTTTCCACCATATGAAATGCCCAATTTGCACACATGTGCCTGTTGCAGTGCCTTCGCTGTTCAGCTTAAAATAGTTCAAAACTGCAGACGTTTTCACTCTAGTGAGGCGACACTTTTGACCTGCATTGGCCTACTAGCTAGCAACTCACTATTGTGTTGTCTCCATTTCCCACCTGCCATAAATTGTGTGACGTTACAGTGCAACAGTGAATATTGATGTGGTGGAACTTGTTGAAATTAAAACTAAGCCACTGTCAATCCATTTGACAATCTCTGTCTCAGGATGAATTTAAAACGCCATGCTTGTTTTATGAGGTTATATCCGATCATTTCCAACCGATTTCCGATCACATGATCAGATTGGGAAATCCCTAATGAAAACCCTTAAGAACTATTCTTTGACACAGCAGCAGTTATTGCAGATTTTTTCTGGGTTTTAAATTTGCACTAATTTGCAGATAATATTGTTAAGATTACCTTGCAGCAAAAATATCCCAAGTGTAAGCATGGGTTCTCTCTGAGTACTTCCTCTCACAAACCAAACACAAGACTGTAAATTGGGTTAATTGGTCCTTCTAAATTGCTCTTAGCTGTGAGCATGTGTGTGCATGGTTCTTTGTCCTTTTTGTCTCTATACTCTGCCCAATGACCGCTTCAAGTCATCAGCCCCCTCCATAGTCCTGCAAGGATAAGTGGGTATAGACAATAGATAGGTGGAATGTTAATGTGACAGAAGGGATGTCCATCAGTTCTCAATGTAGATGAGTCAAAATTAAATTCTTAATTTTGTCAATAAACTCTTTAGTACACTTTTTCAGAAATTTAAAACCTTAAGAAGTCAGTACAAATCAGTACAACCTTAAAAATGTTGTCACCCAATCATCATATACTTACATATTCAGTACCAGTCGCAGCACAGTTATATTGCTTGGCCCATTTACAGTACAGGTATTATGTTGCAACCTGTCCCTCTACAATTATTTAGCATTGCTCAGTTTCTGTACAATGACATTGATTCCCCTAGTCTCTATAGAGTAACATTGTTTTGCCAAGTCCCTTGCACAGTTACATTGTTCTGTCAAGTCCCTTTGGAAATTATCTCCCCTAGTCTATGTATAGTTTCATAATTTTATCCAGTACCTGTACAGTTAGATCTTTTTGCTAGTCCCTGTGTAATTACATCCTTTCACCTAGTCCCTGTGTCTTTACCTTGTTTGGTTGAGCTACTGAAAGATTAAAATTTTCAGCTTGATGAAAAAAAATCTTCAAAATGATTCAAAATGTATGTAGGAAACAACCAAAGCAGACACTTAACCCCAAGTTGCCTACCGATTGGTGTGTGAAATGTGTCTTTACTGTAAGGTGCTTTGAATGGTCAGTGTGACTGGAGCAGCGCTATATAAATTCAGTCAACTTGCCATTTAATTCCATCATTTCACCTAGTTGCAGTTCAATTATGCCCAGGCCCTGAACACTTACAGTGTATCGCCCAATCCCTGAACGGGTACCACATTTTGCCTAGTCCTAGAACAGCTATGCCCATTCCCTGTACCATTACATTGTTTTGCCCAGTCCCTGTATTGTAACAGTGTATCGCCCATTCCCTGAATCAGTCCTGCTATGTCACCTAGTCCCTGAACAGCTATGTCCTGTCTCCATACTGTTACATAATTTCGCCCAGTCCCTAGTCACTTGCGCTTAGTCTTCTACCAAACCCGATAGTGAGTTTTGCCCACTGTATCATTTTAATGTCTGAGATTGTAAAGTTATTTAGACTAATAACAGTACATCTTTATGATAGATAGCTTTCTAAAAACAAATTAGTTGGTGAAACCTGAAAAAAGCTATATTTTAACTAAACAGACACAAAAATTATAAATTAGTAAGACATTTCATTAATGAATACGTGGGATATAAAAACATTTTAGAAGCACATATGTACAAGTAACTTTAATATTATTTACTAACACAGGACATAGTGCCAACCTTGAGAAATGAGTCATTGGAAACAAGGGACACAACTGGATGAGAAAGTAGAGGAGTGAAGAGTGGAGCCGGAAGGGGACGAGTGTCGCTAAGAGTTCATATCAGTAGGAAGTCACAGGAACACTCTCTGGGGCGAAACATGTCTCTCTTTCTCACACACACACACACACACACACACGCAGACACACATGCTGTGCCACAGGCTGTTCTAACCAAAGACGTACGCAAGCAAACAATATATTCAGTCTGAAAACACACACTTAAAACAGCTCCTGGGAGGTGGTTGATGTATGCTGAAGGTAAAGAAACTAAAAACACACCTGTGGCAACACGTCCACATTGGTTCACAAACAGCATGAGTCACATACGTGTGCGTGTTCGAGTATGTGCAAAGGAGAAAAAGTTTTTGTACAACCAGTGATCTGTACAACTCTGTTAGTTTCCCTAGAGGACACATTAAACACTGTTTCAGCATACTCCGAATAATGTAGTGAATGTTCAGTAGCTTGTTGCCTGAGACTCGCATACATACAAAGTCCCAGGGAGAAAATAAGAAGTTCTGCCTCCTACTGCTTGGCTGATAGACTATTACAGTTCATCAGTGTTTAACTCCCAACACTCAAGTGTCTGTAAAATAACCAAATCACACTCCCATTTAAATAATGTCACTTCTCATTCTACTTTTCTTTTCTCCACTCTTAGATAATACAAACACCTGATGTTTCCCTCCTATTGGATGTTCTTTAGAGTTTGTCCACAAGAGGATGTGCAAATTTGCCCAGTTTGAATCCAGACACGACTCTATCACTGAGCCCGATTCTGAGATAGAGATGGAATTCACTCAATTGCTTATTCTCTGCCCTCTGCTTCCTTTCCATTTCCTATTTCCACACTACTGTACGCTCCAACCCAGTGGTGCCCATATGGAGCAGATTGGCTTTCGAGATCAGAAAGCTCCTCATTCCCCTTTTCCATGACCCGATGCTCTCAGACAATAAAACTGAGACTTCTTGCAGGTGTGGAATGTTGAATTAGACAAACATAAACCAGGGTTGTTAAGATTACTGGTTCAATACATACAACAGAGGGCCTGATACAAACAAAAGATTTCACACTTTCAGAATGACCTTAGGCTTTGAATAGGTCACATATATGGGAACTTTGTTTTGGTATATGCACTTCTTGGTCATTCACACAAAGCATTGAAGACACAATTGGCAGCCTGACATGACATGGTTTAATGTTGTGTAAAAGTGGGGTAGATCATACAAAAATAAAAGTAAAAGCTTATTGAAAACCTTTAAGCTTTAGAAAAAGCCCAGATAAGCCTGTAACACCAATCCAGTTTAGGATTACATCCGGCCGATTAGACGAGGCAAGATTTTTGCAGTATTTTAGAGAAAACAGTATTCCCATTTTTTATTTCACAAACAGTAAAAGTTTTACATATGTCAGCTTTAATACAGTTAGCAGCTAACGCAGATAAATAATATAAAAGTGGTGGTGTTATTGAATAGGGCAACTTGAGAATGACTTTTTCGTTTACTTCAAAATCAAAGTCTCAAACTTGTTTACAACAGGATGTCATATTTAAAGCACTTACCTTCATATGTGGGGTCATATATATTGACATGAACTTACTTTCCCAGACTGCAACTCTGCAAGACATTAGAAATACTGTGACATGTTTAGATCCCCAGATTTTTGCGCCACAAAATCTTGTTGCATTCCTACTGAAAACTTAAGGCCATCTTCTTCACTCTTACAAGTAAATTATTGAAGGCATACGTTTATTATTACATGTGTCCCAGGGTTTTGCTATTTTTACACTACATATGTCTAAAGAAGTTACAGGTGGTCTTGAACAAGGTACAGTTAACAGCATCTTTTCAAGAGTTCTGTTATGTCCTTCTAAATACTAACAATGGGCCTTTAAAGCAAATTATACTATATACAGTACAATGCAAAACTTTTAGGCAGGTGTGAAAAAATGCTGTAAACAAAGAATGCTTTCAGAAATATAAATAATGATTGTTTATTTTAATCAATTTACAAAATAAAAAGTGAGCAAACAAAAGAACAAATCTAACTCAAATCAATATTTGTTGTTACTACATTGTGCCTTCAAACCAGCATCAATTCTTAGTCCATCAATTCTTAGTCATTAAGTGAAACAGAAACAGCTGTGTAGGAGGCTTAAAACTGGGTGAGGAACAGCCAAACTCTGCTACCAAGGTGAGGTTGTGGAAGATAGTTTCATGTCATGGCAAGATTAAGCACAGCAACAAGACACAAAGTAGTTATACTACACTCACTTATACTGAAGTGAGTGATCAGGCACTGATCAGAGCCAAAAGCCGCCCAAAGTAGCAGGGAAAAAGAAGAGATCGACAATGGAAGGAGGAGGAATGGTTGCCGTGTTTCTGCTTGCTGTGTTCTTATATTCAGTGATGGTCGGTCCTCTTGTCGTAGCTTTTTTTGTTTTGTTTTCCTTCCATTGTGCCTCACCATCAACTCTTCTAGTTGTACAAATGCCAGTTGTTAGGTGACATCTGCTGATGTCATTTCTCATTGAGTTACAACCAATCAGCATGAGTAAACCACAAGTCCCGCCCCACAACTCTACTAGGCCATTTCCGAGTACAGTAGCTTGCAAAAGTATTCGGCCCCCTTGAACTTTTCCACATTTTGTCACATTACAGCCACAAACATGAATCAATTTTATTGGAATTCCACGTGAAAGATCAATACAAAGTGGTGTACACGTGAGAAGTGGAACGAAAATCATACATGATTGTTTTACACATCATTGTATTGGTCTTTCACGTAGAATTTCAATAAAATTGATTCATGTTTGTGGCTGTAATGTGACAAAATGTGGAAAAATTAAAGGGGGACAAATACTTTTACAAGCCACTGTACATACCCCAAGGCCGGTACTTGTCTTTTTCCTGAAATGGCCCGGAGAGTGGTCCTTTTGGGCCGACCCGATAAAATGGAGATGCACGCATACCGGAAGGTCCGGTAAAATTGCCCTGAAGTTACGATACTGAAGTTACGATGCCCTGAAGTTACGATACTGGAAATGGTCCTTTTGTTTGAACTAAAAGTTTTTGAGATGGATTGATCTTTAATTGTTGTTGCAATGCCTTTTGAATTACATATTATTATGTTGGAACGCCAGAGTTTGTCAGCATAGAGGAGGGAATCAGATTCCTACAGCCAGACCTCAACCCCATGAAACACTTGGACGATCAACTTGTGTGTGCGCTTTTCGTGCCAGAGTGACAAACACATCCATAGTGGCTGACTTGCGAAAAATAATGATTGAAGCATGAGATCCCATCCCACAATAGAGATTGACCAAGCTGGTGATCAGCATGAAGAGAATGTTCCTGTTTGCTGTAGCTTTGTGCAGTTCTGTATGTCTTGGTTCTCCAAACTTCAATCATCAAATTCAGTAAATGACACAAACTGGCATAAACTCATAAACCCAACCCACAAATCCATTTTCCTTATAAATGTGGCACCACTTAAGCAGAAATAAACTAGCTTTTCAATGGTATACGATTTAATGCCTAGAAGCATTATTACAACAAAATATTAAATGAAGCAAAGTTGAAGCCATATACTGCCAAACCAACTCATGTGAGTCAAAAATGGAGCCGTTGCTTAAAACTGACCATATTGATTTTATGAGGCATAGACTAGCGCTTCTAAACTTAATGAGTTGTTCTAAATGACCCCCATTGGTTCTCTCTGCAAGGATGAAAACACCAAGTATGTTTTAATGAGAGAAAAAAGATACATTTGTTTAAACTTTTCACATCATAAAGCTTAGGAATATCTCCTTTATTGCTTTCTTATTATTTTGTTTTGTGTCAGCACTGTTTGCCAATGCATAGCCTCACACATACATTTACTCTGTTTACTTTCTGTTTTTTGCTGACCTTGGGTTGTTTTCAGGGTTTCATTGGTATTCTCCCTCAAAGAAATGAGACCCAACACAACAAGACCCTGATGGTGTTCTGATCCAATTTGGTTGCAAAATCAAAACATTATTAGTCTCCATCCTTTTTAATTGGAGCTGGGTCAATGCATTGTTGTTACACATTGTCTCCAAACTACAAGATGGCAGTAGTGATGAAACATAAGGTTAGTTTTTAACACTGATCACAACATGATTTGCAGAATCACCTCCTGTATTTGTCTGCATGATCAGCAGAGGACATAAAAAAATGTTAGAAAGACAACAAACAGGAGACGTTCTGAACAAAATGAGGTTTGCTTACCTGAGAAAACAACCAACCCTTTCAGCTAAACTCTACAGTTCTTTAGACACAGCTCATATCTGGGCATTTGCATGCAGATTTGTTTTTCTAAAATCCTTAAAAACCATGTTTTCTTCTTGTGTTTTTGAACAATGAATGGCTAGATCAGAGTTCCAATGTCTTGGACATCATTCAACAGATAACTCTTATGGGATTAAACTCTCAGCAGATATTTTATGAAATCAATCAATCAATCAATCAATCAATTTCTGGTTTAATTCCAGGATTAGTTGCACATCCAATTTACATCCGTAACAAGAAGTTGTGACACAAAACCTCATGATAATAAAACAGGGCATGTCATGAACTGCTATTACCTGTAAACTCTCTCCCTGCTACGAGTCTCTGTCTGATCATCTGTGTTCATTTCTTGTGTCAGAGTTCAACCATCCTCACTAAGTTTCTTCAGTAATCAAGTTTTTAATATCTTCTGTTTTTTTGATCTTGCATCTTCCCTGTTCCATTGGAATATTAATTTTTATACATTTCTTGACCTCCTGTGCCTTTTATCTCAGCCTGTTCTCTTGAGCTGGATGTTGGTGTCACATCTTTTGATTAGTCCCCTCATTTATCAAACATTAATAGAAACTGTCCCATATTCTATCCAACAAATGAAATTTAGAATGTTCGTACGAAGTCCATCCATCCATCCATTTTCTGTACCTGTCATTCCTATGCAGAGTTGCAGGGGGGGCTGGTGCCTATGTCCAGCTGTCATGGGGTGAGAGGGGGGGTACACTCTGGACAGGTCGCCAGTCCATCGCAGGGCACTCGTACGAAGTCAAAATCCGAATTTATCAAATGTGCGGTAGCCAGTCGTACACATGATCCTCTACAATCATCTGTTGATAAATCCCACATATAGGTACTTAGGTGGTCATGCCCCTTCAGTCATTTTCATACAGAAATGCCCTCAATTAACCATAATTGGTCACACCACATCCTCTGGCACATGCATTAAATCCTTGCGTTATTTCCGAAAATAATGGCCAAGAGAGCAAGAAAATAAATTTCAATAAGACCAAGATTGAAGTGACACATAAATGGGGCAAAAAAAGTCATGATGAACAGACTTTTTTAAGATTGTCAAAGTTAACGCAATTAATTTTACCACCAATAATGTTTGCCCTCTGTAATAAGTGATTTCTCTGGTTCATGTCTACAGTATGCATGGAGACAATGGCAACCTGCTGCACAAATAAGTGGGACCATCCAGTTTCCACAGTACAGTCTGCAAACATTTTATTTATAAGTGTAACAACATCTGTAATGGCAAAAAATAGTATCTCAGGGTTTCCATAATAAAGAAGACTTGAGTCCAAGAAGGCGTTTAAGTATTTAATTCAAACATGTCTGGCCAGACAATGGAGGGGACAGAGTTACTCGTGCATCACCCTAACCAACCTTTCAAACTAACCGCTTAAATAGTATTCAGCAATCATTGTTTATCTCTGTAGATGTCTTCTCCAACCTTCACACCCCGCCTCCAGAGTAACTGCTTCACACGAGTCTTAAGCCGCGTTCACACCGGTCAGCGCGTCCAGGCGTCAAATCGCTCAAACGGACGAAAGTCGACGCTTTAAAATTAAAACCCAGCTGCTTGGACACTTGTGGTCTGCGTCGGCGCGTCGGGGCATAAGCGCGTCACGTCATTACGTCAGCGTGCGGGCGTGGATTTGTCTGTTGCTAGTTGTTTACAACATGGCGGATCTTGTCGGATCAGCAGCGCGTCTTCAACTACCGGCTCTCCCGGGCCCGGCTGGTGGTGGAAGATGCATTCGGGATCTGGTCTGCACAGTGGAGAATGTTTCACCACAGACTGGAAGTCAACCCCGAAGTGGTGAGGGGAGCTGCCGCTGCTCATGGAGGAAGACCACTTCCAGCTGTGGGGCGAATCGGAGCCAACAACGCAACCAGAGAGGCAGTGGAGACCAGAGAAGTTTTCATGGCCCACCTCAGTGAGGAGGGGGCAGTGCCATGGCAGCCGGCAGAATAGTCATGTCCATACAGGACTGACCCAAAACGGCTCTTTTAAGAGCCACCCAGTAAAAAAATTAAGAGCAAAACTTTCTGAAAATTTCCACATCTATATTTACTATATTATATTTTAGTAATTTGTTTTTCTCTATACATTCATATATACATTCACAAATCCCTTTCATTTATGGATTATTGTTTGTTCTGTACCTATATACCTTTGACCTGTTCACCTGTAGCTCTCGTTTCCAGGTAATGACTGACAGACTGCTCTGCTTTCTCCCACAAACTCGTCTATGGATATGGTGAAATCAATCAAATAAACTCAAATAGTTCTTGCTTTTGTACTTCTGTGATATTTTATATAGTCAATAAAAAGGTATATTTCATTAAGGTAATTATTATCTGTTATTAAAAATAATATTTTCACCCAAATGGCATTACATAGGACAGTAGAATTAAATTAAGGAAAGTAGCTGACCAAAATGTTACATATAAAAATATTTAATATAAAAAAAATACATACAACATATATACATATAATAAACAAACAATAAAATAAAGAACAGGAAGAGAAAGGACCTTATTTGGAGGAAGTGCGGTGGAAGACAGGAGGGACACAGAAAGGAGTCTCCTTCCTCCCCTGAAAAAAGGTGTCAGCCCGATCAGTAAAACTACTGAGTATTGTCCAAATGGGTCAAATTGAGTGTTACATTAATTCTTTCAAAAATCAGTCTATGAATGTCAAATTTTAGGATGTCTCTTTCTAGAGGTGACACCCTTTTCAGGAGAGGATGAAGAGAGAGAAGGAAGTGCATGTCATCATCTGCAGGAGGAGCAGGAGCTGGTTCAGGCCGGGCCTTGAGCGCATCAAGCAGCTTTTGCTGGAACTCTGTTGGCACTGACAAGTCCTGCTGCCTCCGCCTTCGTTTTCTTGGAGGGCCTGTGAAAAAACACAGTAGAAAAATGTGTTAAAAATGCTTACAATTATGTTGAACAAATATACAAATTAGATAAAATTATAAGCAACATTTTAAGTCTGTATGAAAGGCTGAGTGTGAATTCCAGGGTATACACAGACATTTCAGAAAGTACAAAAAGTAATTCGCCAAGTGTCTGGGAACCCAAAGAAACATTTACATCTTTGAATAAAACCTACATTCCCAACCTTTCCAAACAGCACTACACACCTGCAGGTGCTGGAGCAGAGGAAGGGCCAGGCTGGTCAGAAGAAGAAGCAGCAGCAGCAGAGGAAGGGCCAGGCTGGTCAGAAACAGAAAAGAAAAGGGCCAGGGGACTCTGGTTCAGCCATGTCACCTGCCTCCATGTTAGCTGGATCTGTCAAGACAGAAAGGAATATTATTGACCCTCCTGTTTATTATGCTTTATACCAAGATTACAAATACTTCTACTGCTAGCACTAATAATAAATAGCAAAACTTTGTAGTAGCAAAATGATGTAGGTTTCAGCTTTACAATAATTATTTTCTTGTTTCTGAGCACGTTTTTGTGTGTGTTTGTGTGCCACTATGTCTGGGTTTTCTTCTCAAAATCACCAACCTTCTGCCTCTAACCGCCCTGCTGCTTCTTTTTCTGGCTCCTCTGGGTGGTCGTACCCCTCCGCCTGCTCCTCCTCGACCCCCATGTTGCTCGATGTTTCGCGGGGGGCGATGAAGGGTTCGAGGAAGGACAGGACAGAGAGGTACTTCCATTTCTGCACTTTCCCTCCTTCTGCTCCGCTCTTCCTTCTCTCTTTCTCCTTTCTCCTCTGCCTGACATATGTGTCCCTCAATGTCTTCCACCGTTTTTTGCAGATCTCGTCTAAATACACAATGGGAAACTGGTAATGCGTATTTAGTACCGTAGTTGCCCTAACCGCTTTTGGCTAGCGTAGCGTTAGCTAACATAACAAGAAAGTTAAAAGAAAAAATATTTTTTTCTATGTTTAACTGCTTACCTGGCACTCCAATATCCTCCGATATCTTCCTCCAAATCAGATCCGATCTCTTCCTGTCTTTGTAAAAAGACGAAGACGGGTCATACAGTTCACGGACATTACATACAGCGACGATCAGTTTGTCCTCCATCTTGAATAAAAAATTTTCCGATTCCCCCATGGAAGGAGTTACTACGTCAGTACAACGAGTCGCTCTGATTGGTTGACGCCGCGCGTCTGCTGCCCGAAAGTTCAATTTTCCCGTCGGGGCGTCCGGGCATCAGCTGCGTGGACGCGCTGATGCCAGCTGCGCTGATGCCAGCTGCGCTGATGCCAGCTGCGCCGACGCGCGCGACTTGCTGCTTGGCAGTTTGCCGCCCACTAGATGCGTAGATACCATAGACTTGCATGTAATCTAGCTGCCCTGCTGCCTGGACGCGCTGACCGGTGTGAACGCGGCTTTATATCAAAGTATAAAGCAGCTCATCCGAAGGCCAGACTGTTATCTTACTGCCCCGGTGTCTGTCTCTCTGGTGACCTGACGATGTGTACAGTGAGAGAGGAACCCTGTTACTCCACAACAACAAGACAAAATTGAGTTGGTTGGGTCATTTAATCAGAAAACCAACAAGGCAAATTCCACTGAAGATGCATTAGACTCAAAACTGTAGAGATTGTACCTCATTGTGTTCCACTGGGAAAGGTGGTCCATTTGTCTTTGAAGAGCAAAGTATGGGGATTTTTTTATTTATTTAGCATTTTTGTAGATGCTGTGACTAAGTCTCAGATGAGCTTCCGAAGTACTGATGAATAAAAGACCCTAAAAATCATCCTGACCTGACTTTTATGTTTTCAATATAACCCCCAATTTACACTGGGCGTGTAAGCAATGCATTACAGCAGCGCCGCGGTCATCGCGGCAAATAAAAACTATTATGGTCTATGGAATAGTTTACACCGGGCGCGTTTCAGGCGCGTCCCAGAAGCGTTGCGCCGCGCCGCTAAAGATAGGATTGGGTTCTATTTTTGACACGACACGCTTCCAAAACGCATCAAGCTTCAACAGTTAACATAGGGCTAACAGGAAAACACCAATGCAGCATCCAGTAAATAAGAAACATGTGCAGATTTGTGATACCTTAACTATCTAAGCATCACGTCATTACATACGACGCAAGGATCTTGTTTGTTAACTGCATCTGAAATTGTAGTTGTTTTTATCTAGCGTGGGCAACGAAGCGTTTATTTTAGCTCTAAACCAGTGGCGGCTGGTGGAATTTTATCCAGGGGGGGCTGTAACTATGATGGCTAGATATATACCAGCAGTAAGTGCAAATGTACTGAGGAATCACAACAATGTATTTAGTTACATTAAAGAAAACAACAAAAGCAACAATTACAATGTAATGTAGTCTTGCTCATGCTTCTTTGTATTTTCTAAAAAGTGCTTCATTACATGGCTTCGCACCAAAATATGTTGATGACCTGTTATGACCGTACCAACCACCAAGACCACTCAGGTCCTCCAACTGACACATATATATCATAAACATTAAGCTGGAGCAATAACCTTGTCATTTTACCCTAGATGCATTCACTAAACAGAGAATATACACTTAATTCCTAATTGCATAACAATTTTCCACCACACATCCTTTTAAACTAAAGTGCTTGATGTGACAAGTAAAAAAAGAACATGGAGAGCGCAGACCTCCAAGAACCACCTCACACCCTCCACTCCCAGATTATAGGATCTCCATGCATGATCACACCCAAAACGTAATCAGTTCTTCCTTGGCAAATTTCTAACATTTCCTGAAAGTTTAATCCAAATCCGTCGATAACTTTTTGAGTTATTTTGCTAAAAGGCAGACAGACGCCAACATGAGCTCCTTGGCCGAGGTGATAAACTGATGAGATAAATATTCAGTCAAAGTAAAACTGTTTCAGTGTTGCAGTTCCCTGGTTCTACCACCAGATCCTGTGAGTATGCATGGTCAGAGCTGTTCTTATATTTAGGATCATTTCTATGCACAAGTACAAGATGGTACAGTGGGGTAAAAAATGTATTTAGTCAGCCACCAATTGTGCAAGTTCTCCCACTTAAAAAGATGAGAGAGGCCTGTAATTATCATCATAGGTATACCTCAACTATGAGAGACAAAGTGAGAAAAAAAATCCAGAAAAACACATGGTCTGATTTTTAAAGAATTCATTTGCAAATTATGGTGGAAAATAAGTATTTGTTCACCTTCAAACAAGCAAGATTTCTGGCTCTCACAGACCTGTAACTTCTTCTGTAAGAGGCTCCTCTGTCCTCCACTCATTACCTGTATTAATGGCACCTGTTTGAACTTGTGATCAGTATAAAAGACACCTGTCCACAACCTCAAACAGTCACACTCCAAACTCCACTATGGCCAAGACCAAAAAGCTGTCAAAGAACACCAGAAACAAAATTGTAGACCTCCACCAGGCTGGGAAGACTAAATCTGCAATAGGTAAGCAACTTGGTGTGAAGAAATTAACTGTGGGAGCAATTATTAGAAAATGGAAGACAAACAAGACCACTGGTAATCTCCCTCGATCTGGGGCTCCACGCAAGATCTCACCCCATGGGGTCAAATGATCACAAGAACGGTGATCAAAAATCCAGGAACCACATGGGGGGACCTAATGAATGACCTGCAGAGAGCTGGGACCAAAGTAACATCAGTAATACACTACGCCACCAGTATCACTATCCTGCAGTGCCAGGTGAGTCCCCCTGCTTAAGCCAGTACATGTCCAGGCCCGTCTGAAGTTTGCTAGCAAGCATTTGGATGATCCAAAAGAGGATTGGGAGAATGTCATATGGTCAGATGAAACCAAAATAAAACTTTTTGGTAAAAATTCTACTTGTCTTGTTTGGGGGAGAGATAATGCTGAGTTGCATCCAAAAAACACCACTCCTACTGTGAAGCATGGGGGTGGAAACATCAAGCTTTGGGGCTGTTTTTCTGCTAAGGGACCAGGACGACTGATCTGTGTAAAGGAAAGAATGAATGGGGCCATGTATCATGTGATTTTGAGTAAAAACCTCCTTCCATCAGCAAGGGCATTGAAGATGAAACACGACTGGGTCTTTCAGCATGACAATGATCCCAAACACACCATCCGGGTAACGAAGGAGTGGCTTCTTAGAAGCATTTCAAGGTCCTGGAGTGGCCTAGCCAGCCTCCAGATTTCAACCCTTATAGAACATCTTAGGAGGGAGTTGAAAGTCTGTGTTGCCCAGCGACAGCCCCAAAACATCCCAGCTCTAGAGGAGATCTGCATGGAGGAATGGGCCAAAATACCAGTAACAGTGTGTGCAAACCTTGTGAAGACTTACAGAAAACGTTTGACCTCTCATTGCCAACAAAGGGTATTTTAACAAAGTATTGAGATGAACTTTTGTTATTGACCAATTACTCATTTTCCACAAAAATTAGCAAATAAATTCTTTAAAAATCAGAACGTGTAATTTTCTGAATTTTTGTTCTCATTTTGTCTCTCATAGTTGGGGTATACCTATGATGAAAATAACAGACCTCTCTCATCTTTTTAAGTAGGATAACTTGCACAATGGGTGGCTGACAAAATACTTTTTTGCCCTACTGTAAACACTATGTTTAAAATTGTACGCACAAAATACGCACAGATCTGTGCATAAGTACAGTTGATAAATGAGGGCCCTGGTCTGGGAACTTTCTCTATGGAGTTTGCATGTTCTCCCCATCCATGTGTGGGTTCAAGTGTTACGGCTTCCTCACAGACTCCAGAAAAATGACTGTTAGGTCTCTCCGAATCGCCCTTAGGTTTTGAGTGTGTGCATGCATGATTGTCCTCTGTGAGCCTCCTGGGACCTTCCATGGTTTGTATGGGTGAATGGCTATATTCTCAACTGAATGTATGAGTGTAGATCCTTTGAAACAAACTTTATTTGTCAAAACAATTTAAAAATCTGTAATTTTTTCCCCAAAGGTTTTTTTTTATTTTTTTTTACGTGTCCTGTTTGGCAGTGTGGAGCTCAGAATTGGTGTCTGAGTACCAAGTAGAAGCCCAACAGATTTACTTTCACAAGCGGAGCAGTACAACTTTTGCTATAGTACTCCACTTGTTTTATGTGTGAAAAATCTTTATTAAGAATTGTTGGGGTCTTTATTTCCTGATGTTATGGACACGGAGACGGAAAATTAAGGAGAAGAAAGAAGGAAGATGAAGAAGAGAGGTAGGAAACAAAATGTCATGAGAGAGGGTGAGTTGAAAATACAAGAGAGGAAGGGGAACAAAGAAAACACAGGAAGACATTGAAGTCTACCTCCATACACACAGGACGGCAGAGAGAGGGGGAAAAACAAAACAAAACACGAAAAAGGAACATCGACAAAACCAACCAAACATTGTGAACTAAGAATTACACAACTACATCACACAAAAATAGATATAAAAATACAACAACAATGTCACAGAAAAACTCATGGTACCGATTAATCCAGCTCTAGTAATGATAACCTCAGCCCAAGAACATATCCTTAAACACCAGAGACCCCACATCTATGTGTGTGTGTTAGCATGCTGGTGCATATAAGGTTTCTCCATTAGAGTGTTCGATAGTTGGTGTGAGCAGACATCAATCCGTCTCCCAGGAATCAATGCAGACATGAAGGAGTTTGGAGCAAAGACGTCCAAAGGACCGCCAGAGTGTGAATGGGGGAGCCGGGGCCCAGGGGCACCCCACCCCCCAGCAGGGACCCGACAAGGGACCGGCCGACGAGGGGCCCCCGGCACTGCAGCTGCCGCGGCCGGCCGCTGGCCGCCACACGACGCCTCCACCCTAGGCCAATCCCCACCGCCAACATCCCAGCGCCCCACCGATAGCTGCAGGGGACGGACAGCATCCCCAGGCCGGGCTCAGCCAGCATCTGGACGCCAAGTTGTACCAGCTCCCGGGTCCTGATCCCGCGCAACGCAGGGCGCCGAGACCAGGCATCCAACGAGGGCCAGGGCCGGTCCAACCCGCCAATGAACCGGCCACGCACGGTGCACACAGAACAGGTGATCAAACGAGCAGAGATGCCGGATCCGCATCCCACCGAGCCACCGAGCAGGCACCACCCAACAATCCCAAACCTGGCACCTCTAAAAGATGTGCCCCAACCAACCAAAGGAAGATATTGGCCCAGCGCATTGGCCGACGACACACCGGCCCCCCCAGGCCCAAAGGTATTTTTAAAACCTTGTGTTGTCATGAACCCAGTATAGCATATGATTTTTGTCTGTAGAGCTGGATGCATAGATTAAGACTGTTGGTAAAGAGAGATCTAGAAAGATGAATCAGTAAAACTCCCAGTTATTCTACCTTCCAACGCTCACTTACATCAACAAGCTGTAGATAATGACACAAAGAAAAATCCCCTAAGAAGATGTTCCCCTGAAGGATCATGCTCCGGTGTGAGACGATGTGTACAGTGAGAGAGGAACCGTGTTACTCCACAACAACAAGACACAATTGAGTTGGTTGGGTCATTTAATCAGAAAACCAACAAGGCAAATTCCACTGAAGATGCATTAGACTCAAAACTGTAGAGATTGTACCTCATTGTGTTCCACTGGGAAAGGTGGTTCATTTGGCTTTGAAGAGCAAAGTATGGGGATTTTTTTATTTATTTAGCATTTTTGTAGATGCTGTGACTAAGTCTCAGATGAGCTTCCGAAGTACTGATGAATAAAAGACCCTAAAAATCCTCCTGACCTGACTTTTATGTTTTCAATATAACCCCCAATTTACACTGGGCGTGTCAGCAATGCATTACTGCAGCGCCGCGGTCATCGTGGCAAATAAAAACTATTATGGTCTATGGAATAGTTTACACCGGGCGCGTTTCAGGCGCGTCCCAGAAGCGTTGCGCCGCGCCGCTAAAGATAGGATTGGGTTCTATTTTTGACACGACACGCTTCCAAAACGCATCAAGCTTCAACAGTTAACATAGGGCTAACAGGAAAACACCAATGCAGCATCCAGTAAATAAGAAACACGTGCAGATTTGTGATACCTTAACTATCTAAGCATCACGTCATTACATACGACGCAAGGATCTTGTTTGTTAACTGCATCTGAAATTGTAGTTGTTTTTATCTAGCGTGGGCAACGAAGCGTTTATTTTAGCTCTAAACCAGTGGCGGCTGGTGGAATTTTATCCAGGAGGGGCTGTAACTATGATGGCTAGATATATACCAGCAGTAAGTGCAAATGTACTGAGGAATCACAACAATGTATTTATTTACATTAAAGAAAACAACAAAAGCAACAATTACAATGTAATGTAGTCTTGCTCATGCTTCTTTGTATTTTCTAAAAAGTGCTTCATTACATGGCTTCGCACCAAAATATGTTGATGACCTGTTATTACCGTACCAACCACCAAGACCACTCAGGTCCTCCAACTCTAGCCTACAAAACATCCTTAGACTCAGAACTAAACATGGAGAAGCAGCTTTCAGTTTCTATGCTCCCTTTATCTGGAACAGACTTCCTGACGAGTGTAGAGCTGCTGAAACTCTGAACTGCTTTAAATCGAGACTAAAAACCCATCTGTTTAGAATTGCCTTCGAGGAAATGATTGATGTATTATGTATGAAATGTGTTCATGCTCTCTTGCTTTATTGATCTTTCTCTTGCTTTATTGTGTGTTTATTGTGCATCATGTGTAATGTGTGCTTCATGCTAATTTGCTAGTTTTACTTTTAATTTCCAATGTTATATTCTATGTTTTTTGTTTTGCTTGTTTTTTATCACCAAATCATGTAAAGCACCTTGAATTACCCTGTTGTTGAAAGTGTGCTATACAAATAAAATTGCCTTGCCTTGAGGTCAGTCATACCTGTCTTGATCCATGCTGGGTCAGATCCTGATGTTTGAAACAGGAGGCATGGAAAGCAAAATAGAGCATTAGCCTTGCTACAGGCTACTAGCCAAGACTTGGAGCTGATCCAGGTCCTGGAAAAAGTACGAGTGTACTGTCTCCCCCTGTCGTTGGACTGCTGATTGATCTGCTGATCAGGGCCGACCTATTTTACCTCAAGCTTCTCATAGTATGTTCTTCTCTCAAACGGTATTGTTTTGAGTGATATAACGGAATTATTCTCTTTCTCCATTTTGCGTCTCTTCGTTCGTCTCCAACTCCCGCGGTTTGACCTGTCAGTCAGCCGCACTTTATGACAGTTGATGTGTATGACAGACGTCTGTGATGTCAGCTTGATGTCACCCCCACGGCGGGAGAGTGGCGATATGTAAATCACGCCCCATTGGGGCGCAGGAAAGCTGCGCCTCAAATCGTCCTATCTCTTGTATTGAAGAGGAGCTACCGTGCATGTACAACTTTTAACGAGAGTCTATGGGCAAAGATTTTTGCGCCCCAAGGCGGAAATACGTCCTCACTCACACAACGCCGATAAGCGTAACAACTCAACTCATCATAAACTATAAAATATTTATCTTGCACATCTGACAGAAACGCACATATATTTTGAAATATTTTTATATTATTAATTTTAAAAAAAACGTTTTATTCAAGGTAATATAGCAAGAGTTGAGTGGTGAGGTGGCGCCCTTGCGCCTTCTATTGGCCAGCCGTCAGTGCTCTAAACAGAAAAAACTAAGCAGAAAAAAACCCACATACCTGTAACATAAGAAACCGTACACGTGGGCTGTAACCCACATGTTTTAGCATTTCTATATGATATAGAATTAAATGGTTCAGGTTTGTTAAGTTGAAGTAGTTCAGATTTTCAACAACAAGTAATTCAGCTCAGATTCCCTAAATTCTTTGAAATGGGCCATTAGTAAGTATAAAAAGCATCAAAGAATAAGAAGCATCAAATGATACGCTAACTCTAAGCAGCTAACTGTTAGCAGCGGTATCCTCAATGTTTCTAAATTTCATCTGGTCTATGCCGCAATACTAACCATTTTAAAAGGTGTGGAATCTCTGCTGTAGGAAACAGGAATAATGTCATAGGAGTAACAAAAAGAGAGCTGAAATTAATTCAATCTTCTTATTGTAAGATTTATTAGCATATGTTCTCATGACACCCCGACAGCTTAGCCACTAAAGGACAAAGGGACATGGACAACATTATTCCCATTATATAGACATTCTGGAGTGTATATTAACTTATTTTTCTCCATCACTTTCCCTAGCCAGACTGAATAAACAAAACATAACCACTTGTGCTCCTGATGTAAATATTTCCTTTACAAGCAATGGAATATGTAGAGAAAGCTCAGACGTATAGCAATTTGAACCTTGACAAAGAAAGCTAAAGCCAGAAAGAGAGCTTGATAGTAATAAGGAATACACGGGTGGCAGAAAATGTTAAGTAAGTGAATATTAGTTACATAATCGAAAGCACATGTGCAATGGGAACAGGGCTTATTCCACATGTATAGAGAATGAGTATGGGAAGAAAAAGAAATGGACTGGCAACAGCAGGACAAAGAAAACATCAAATAACTGTACACAAGTGTTGATCAAAGAGTGCGAACTGTCTGAGCTTCGAGACAAAAATTCTGATTACTGATTTTGCTCATGTACAATCCACATTTTTTTTTGTATGTTACAAGTCCCGTCTTGAAGTTCGCTGTCTTTCTTCCTGAGCTTATCGGAGTGTGCAGTGCTGCGCCCCGTGGGCGGCAAACCTGAAGCTGCTAGACCTCCACGGAAACCTACCTTGTCACTGCTAATGAGTTTATTAAGAGCGATCTCCTTTAATCTAACCTTTCTAACATGTTTGTTCTGTTATTAAATGTGAAGCTGCCATGGAACTCTGGCTGTATGTAATGCAGATCAGTGGGGTCAGGTTTAATATCTCATATGTGAGGAATTTTCAAGGTCATCCGGTCTCTACAACACGCTTTGCATAGTAAATTGAGAAAAACAGCTGCTGGGGGGAAGCCTTATAGAACAGGGAAAGAGGCAAAGGAAATTAACAGTCTTCTAAAATTATTTGATTTCTCTTACCTATTGTATGTGGGAAAGCCTGACCCACTGTGTTTCAGCTCTTTAAATATCAAATACTGTTTTATTAGTACAACAGATTCTAGGCGCTAGGGTTTCGGTCTCTGTCACAGGTTGGTAAAGATTTGGGTGAAGTACCAATAAACAACTACCTACATGCTGTTAAGCCCCATATCACTCATACTTCTGGCAGATTTAGGCTCAAACAAAGGGTAATGTTTTGGAGTGGTGCAGACAGAGTCCGGACTTCAATCTGATAGTGAATTCGTGGAAGAATATTAAAGATTAGCGTAAGAGTAGAGAGACCTTCCAAGCTCAAAGACTTGAAGCGCATCACAAAACATGGATACCAGTTGAAACTTGCAAAAGGCTTTTAAGTTATTTTAAGAAGCATTTGATTGTTGTAATGCCAATGAAGGATTCTTTATTTATTATTGAGAACAATATACTGTAGACTCCGAGGACCACAGCCGCCTGCGAATAGCTAAAATTCGTGAATACTTGAGACCCCCTCTAAAAACCCTTATAGCTGCCTGTTTTAATTCAATTCAGTTTTATTTATATAGCGCCGATTCACAACAGATGTCATCTCAAGGCACTTAACAAAAAGTCATTTCAATACATTTATACAAACATTCCAATCAGTTAAAAAGTTTCCTATTTAAGGAATCCCAGCAGATTGCGTCAGTCATTGGCGTGGGGTTGGGCCCCATTGATGCAGACTTTCCAACCACAGCAATCCTTCAGCAATCCCTCATACTGAGGAAGCATGTAGCGATGGTGGAGAGGAAAAACTCCCCTTTAACAGGAAGAAACCTCCAACAGAACCAGGCTCAGTAGGAGCGGCCATCTGCCGCGACCGTCTGGGGGTTTGAGAAGACAGAACAGAGACACAGAAGGAACAGAAGATCTGATATAAGAGAACTTTCTATGTTACAGAAAGTAAAAAGTTGATAACAGGACACAGTGGATGTTCAGTTACTGGGAGGATCATCCCAGTCGATGCCCCCCGTCCAACAGGGCATTGCAGCCAAGCAGGATACCAGACCAGGTATATCTTCTATGGAGAGAAAAAAACACTGAGAGAAAACAAAGTTAACAGTTGAAATAACAGAATGTACTGTAATACAACTGGAGAGTAGTAGTAGAAAAGGAAGTAGCAGAGTGAAGAAAATATGTCCTCCAGCAGTCTAAGCCTATAGCAGCATAACTACAGAGATAGCTCAGGATGACCTAAGCCACTCTAACTATAAGCTTTATCAAAAAGGAAAGTTTTAAGCCTGGCCTTAAAAGTAGACAGAGTGTCTGCATCATGGACTAAAATTGGGAGCTGGTTTCACAGGAGAGGAGCCTGATAATTAAAGATCTGCCTCCCATTCTACTTTTAGAAATCCTAGGAACTACAACTAAACCTGCAGTCTGAGAGCGAAGTGCTCTGTTGGGAACATATGAAACAATTAGATCTCTGATGTATGATGGAGCTGATTATTAAGGGCTTTTTATGTAAAAGAAGGATCTTAAATTCTATTCGGGATTTAACAGGGAGCCAATGAAGGAAAGCTAAAGCAGGAGAAATTTGATCTCTCTTTTTAATATTCATCAGAACTCTTGCTGCCGCATTTTGGATCAACTGAAGGCTTTTAATGGCATTTTGTGGACTACCTGATAGTAAAGAATTACAGTAGTCCAGCCTTGAGGTAACAAATGCATGGACTAGTTTCTCAGCATCACTCCTGGACAGGATGTTTCTAATTTTAGCAATATTCCGGAGGTGAAAGAAAGAAATCCTTGAAACCTGTTTAATATGGGATTTAAATGTCAAGTCTTGGTCAAAAATAATGCAGAGGTTCTTTACGTTATTACTGGGGGCCAATTTAATGCCATCCAGATGAAGTGATTGACTAATCAGTTTACTTTTTAGAACTTCTGGTCCAAAGACAGCAACTTCTGTCTTGTCAGAATTTAAGAGCAAAAAGTTTAGGGTCATCTATGTTTTTATGTCTTCCAGACATGCCTGTAAGCTACCTAACTGACTGGGTTCATCAGGATTTATGGATAAATATAGTTGTGTATCATCGGCATAGCTGTGGAAATGTATCCCATGCTGTCTAATGATTCTACCAACTGAATCATTAGACTGAGTAAAGGTTTAATTACAGCAATTTTAAATTCTCGTGGTACGTATCCATTTACTAAGGATAGATTCATCATATCCAAAATGGGGCTAGGAACCAAATGGAACACTTCCTTAAATAATTTTGTTGGGATTGGTTCCAACATACAAGTTTAAGGTTTAGATGAGGCTAATATTTTTGATAATTCCGAAAGCTCGACTGGATCAAAACAGCCTAAGCACAAAGTTCAGTTCTTTTCGATGCTGAGGAAGAAGTAATCATGTTTGGGAGGATGCCAATGATTTTATTTTTAATATAATTAATTTTATTTATGAAGAATCCCATAAAATCACTGCTAAGAGCTGGGGGAATAGTTGGCTCAACAGAGCTATGACTCTGTCATGTTCCTGTCTAACCTCCGGACCCACATGCAGAACCACACTCGGACCACAGAACAAAGTTAAGATGTTTTTATTAAAGAAACGGAAATGATCAGCTGGAAACAGCGGGGACTGCTGGGCATCTGGATATGGAGAGATGAGGTTAGAGAAGGTCGTTGACAGATGGGAATTAACTGAATTCTTTAGAGCGGTGGTACTCACAGATCTGAGGCGATTTCCAATTCCAGGGGAGATAAGTGAGATCTGCTGAGCGGAGTCAGAGGCTGCTGAGGTCCGGTGGAAGGTGACAAGGAGGAGGCGGCGTGGCTGAGAGCGGGCAGGCAGGTGGAAAAATGGAGACTGGCTGGATCAAGAGACTCCTCAGTAAGAACCTGGGAAACACAAAGAGCGCAGGGGATCACTGGAGATCACTGGAACAATCTCGGGAGAAATACCTGGAGATCAGAGGCTTGGAGGTACCGGTAGGGCAACCATCAGGCATTGAATGTTTGTCAGCCAGCTCCTTAAGAAGCCCAGGGACACAAAAGGCCTGATTGAAAACAGGTGAGTGTAATCAGCCCGTGCAGCAGCTCTTCACCACAGATCCTCCCTGTGACAGATGACTCACAGCAGACACACAAACACAGAACCTCACAGACTCTGTGTAAGTTTGGCAACTGTACTTCAAAGAAACCTAGGATTGTTGTTATTCGCCTCTATTAGTGATGAAAAATATGCTGTTCTAGCTTGTCGAAGGGTCTTTTTATACAGCAGTAGACTGTTATTCCAGATTAAATTCAATTCAATTCAATTCAATTCAAAAATACTTTATTGATCCCGGAGGGAAATTAAGTTATAAATAGGAATCCTCTAGATGTGTAGCGCGCCATTATCTCTCTAACTTCCTAGTATTCTGCTTTAAAGTACGCAACTCTGCGTTAAACCAGTCATTTCTGAAGGGTTAGATATGGAATTGCTGCCATCCACTGTGTTACTCTGAGACACTGAGGTAAGTAAGAATGGAACAGATTCTTTAAAAATTGTTACAGCATTGTCTTATAAAGCTCTACTATAATGAAATTTTCTTTCAGATTTCAGATGGTCAGTTAAAGTAAATTCAAAAGTTATCAAGAAGTAGTGGTCAGACAGGACCGGGTTATGTGGGTGGACTGTTATTTCCCCACACTCAATACCGTATGTCAGCACAAGGTCCAAAGTGTGTTTACCCGAGTAGGTGGATCCCTGTACTTTTTGAGTAAAGCCAATTGAGTCTAAAATAGCACTAAAGGCTGCATTTAGGCTATCACTTTCAGTATCTACATGAATATTGATGTCCCCCACTATAATGACCCTATCAGTATGTAATACTAAATAAGATAAAAAAATGTGAGATCTGATCCAAGAATTGGGAGTAAGGGCATGGTGGACGATGCAAAACCACAAACAAAAATGGTCTTAATGTTTTGCAACTTGGATGAGGAAAATTAAGGGTTAGATGTTCAAAAGAACTGTAGCTATCAATTGGTCTGGGACTAATTAGTAAATCAGAACGAAAAATGGCTGCAACTCCTCCTTCTCGCCCAATACTTCTAGGAATGTGTAAATTTAAATGATTGGAAGGAGTTGACTCATTTATACTGACATAATCCTCCTGCTGCAACCAGGTTTCTGTGAGACAAAACAAATCAATGTGATTATCACAAATCAAGTCATTTACTAACAAAGTCTTTGATGAGAGAGATCTTATGTTTAACAAACCACATTTAATAGATTTATTTTTCTGTTCAGTCAAAGTCGTATTTATTTTTATGAGATGTCCATGATTTGCTTTTGTTGGCTTAACTTTTAATCCATTTAATTTTGGCCGGGGGCAAGACACTGTTTCTATAGGGTAATAGGTGGGTAAACAGTACAAAAGCAGCAGAGAGGTGGGTTAAACTACGACTCTGCTTCCTGGTTTGGACCCTGGGTTGTCAGTGTTTTGGAGGACTAATAAATTCAGTCATAATCCTAGAAAGAAGAGCTGCTCCATCCAAAGTGGGATGGATGCCATCTCTCCGGATCAGACCAGGTTTTCCCCAAAATGTTCGCCAGTTATCAATGTAGCCCACATCGTTTGCAGGAAACCACCTAGACAACCATTGATGGAATGACAGCATGCGGCTAAACATGTCGTCACTGGTCGGATCAGGCAGGGGACCAGAAAAGATTACCGAGTCTGACATTGTTTTGGCAAACTTACACACTGAAGCAACACTCATTTTTGTGACCTCCGATTGGCATAACCGGGTGTCATTACCGCCAGCATTTAATAGTTCAAGAATCAAATATACATCAATATGCGTTAATGCACACAGTGGAAACCGTGTCAGCTCTACTGCAGAAGCTAACATCCATGGTCTTCAGCCGATCAGTGTGTCAAGTAGCATTGTACATACATATTTTAGCTTGCCAAGTAGCTTTTAAGTGTTTTAGAATATTTTACATATGCTTTAGAAATGTTTTCCTGAATAGGCGGATTTTGACTCGCCAGTTTTGTCTAAATGTAAATTGGAAAACTAGAAATCATAGCCCGTATAACGGTCTTATTATGTTTTGACGGATGCCTGTGTCACCTCTCATCAGATACAAACTCTTGCTCCTCTTAGGCAGTGATTATAGTACTTATGGATTACATATGTGTTTGTTTAAACAAATATTGTTCCATTAAAAAATATCAGGGCAAAATGTAAAAATTTTCTTTACAAAAAAATCCCGTGTTAAATAAATAAATAAAAGTTTAACCGCTGTAATATCTAGCTTCTCATTCTGCATAGGTTCACAGGATTTGCTTTCCATTCCATTAGGGAAGTTAACTTAACTCACTTGAAATTTTGCTGGAATGGATCATGGACCAACAGGTTTCCTCTGTCTGGTCCTTCAGTAACCTTAGACTTAGGGTGCATTCACACTAGCCCTGTTTAGTCCACTTTTATCAAACTCTGATTCGTTTGCTTAGAATGTTCGGTTTGTATGGGGAGGTGTGAATGTGCAATCGAACTCTGATGCGGACCAAAGAAGTGAACTCGGCTCGGTAGAAGTGAACTCTAATTGCATATGCGAATACTAAGCAGCCCAGGGAACGCTCCAAAAGCAGGTAGCGGACTGTAATGCAGGGCATACTGGGTAAATACAAACAAAACAACCGCACAACAACTCTGACTCGTTCTACTCTGATGCTGAGCCCATTGCTGCAACATATTTCTCTGGTACAATTGCCAAAAGACATCATAAACTTGCTCAAATTTGATGCCACTCCATGTTTTGTTTTTTTAACATTTCACAGAACTAGAAGTTCCGTGAAAAGTTACCTGTGCGACCACAGGCGAGGAGGTATACATGTTGCTTAAAGCTGTGTTATGTAATATTTTCAATTTAAAAATAAATTAATTCTATAGTCCATTTTTTTTCATGACCTGACGATACAAACTGTTTGTCCCTGCAAACTCCACAGA
The DNA here is from genome assembly GCA_963556495.2 of Valencia hispanica. Classification (NCBI taxonomy): domain Eukaryota; kingdom Metazoa; phylum Chordata; class Actinopteri; order Cyprinodontiformes; family Valenciidae; genus Valencia; species Valencia hispanica. The sequence continues at coordinate 12,762,961 of OY747702.1, read as the reverse complement.
GCAGCTTTAAAAGTGTGGTGTGGCAGCGAACCGCACCAACTTAAAAAAAAGCAACAATGTTGCAATTTTGGTCCCCAATCAAACCGAGTCTATCTGACTATCAGGTGTGACAACGACCTTGAATTGCAAAGAGGACACAATATTGAGGGTTTTAATAGTTTTAGACAGTAGAGATGTGCTCTGTGAGAGGGCTCACTCTGACCAATTGTCAGACTATCTTAAGAAAAGGTATTTCTGCTTTTCACAAACACCTACTCAAACAAATCACAACTATTGCTTTGTGATTTATTTTTCTTGCATAACAACAATAACTGCATAACATCAACACATGTGTCTCTTTTTATATCGTAATTACACTTTGAATTACTATAGTTTGGAATTTTTATAGTGAGGTTCTGTGGGAATATTATCAATAATAGTTCTTTTACCAATCGAAAACAGACTTCATTGCAGTACATTTCTAGAAAATGTGAAGAGCAGTGGAGGGCTGTTGAACAATCTCTCCATTTTAGCGCATTTTAATAATCTAAAACAACTACATTTGACTGATTTTTCTTAGTCTAGACAAGTCTGGGCTCCTGGTTTCATTGGTCCATCTGATCAACTTATCACTTGGCAAGAATAATTTCTGAACAACTGCAAGACATGGGAAAGCACAAGATTAACACCTTAATGCAAAATCCAAATCTTTTAATTTGACGGAGTTAGAGGCGAGTGATAAGTCACTTGTCTGCTGTGCGTATGAATGAAATCAGTCTGCTTATCTGGCACATCCGCAAAGGCCAGGCAGGGTAACTTTTAACAGCAAAGCCAGGTTCTGCATTCGTTCAACCGTGGGATCTGCTTTATATGCATGAATCAGATCGCTGTGCAACCAAAACTCATAGACACATGCGTTGTGGACTGTGTGTGAATGGAGTGATCAGGCCCACCCTTGGAAAGGTGATGTATAGGTACCCCAATGAGTCGGAGCATATTCAGACAAGTGTCTGGAAGATCCCAATGGCAGACCCCAGGCAGAAGTGTTGGACTGTTTAGTTGGAGTTTAGCTAAAATCTACATTTTTAGGGTCCCATCTGGAAGCTTTTGTGAATCATGAAGTCTAAAAATGCTTCTTCTTTTTCATTCAACAGAAATAATTGGTTTAGGATTGATTTTGGTTTTGAGACAGGCTGGATACAAAAAGATGTACCAAATCAGCACTGTGTGTTTCAGAAACAGGGTGATGCGAAGAAACACTTCAGAGCGCGTTTACGGACTATGCACAGACTAAATACTTTTCCCAGCCTCACAACAGCCACCTTATATCTGGTGGGCATCTTTGCAGAGAAGCCAGAATCCTGCAGTTTTCCGTACCTTGTGCTTGTCAGTGTGGACAACATTGTGACATACTGCCTCCTCCTGGCCAGCAGGGGAGCCTGAAGGGTTGGGGAGGATCTGGCTGGAATAACGTGATCCTTCCCCACGCTGCGTCCCATCAGGTGAAAAGAAGGGCCTGCTCCCTCCCCAAGCATGAAGGAGGCTTGGGTTTCAGTGCGGGAGAGCAGAACCCCAGGACTAGGCCCTAGAACTAGGTAGGAGCACTGGGTGATAAATAATGGGAAAAAACGGTGGGATAAAAAAAAAAACTGAACAAAAAAAACATTGTGATACTGGTCTCAGGGTTTTGCTGTATTAGTTTATCTGGCTGACCAAAGCATTTCCCCCTCCCTCTCTCCAACTTGCACCCACTCCACCTTTCTCTCGTTCCTTCTTCTTGTTCCCTCCTGCTTGCTTTAACTTTTGTCTTCTTTCCTAACCTAATTTTTACTTTCCCTGGGGGAAATACAAGAAAGAAAACAATTAAAATACCCTTCCCTTGCTCCCAGCACTCATCTTCTATAGCATCAGATAATCTTTATAACATTCCTCCTGTGGCACATTTGGCCAAAATCACCCCTTCCACCCCCAAAAAAAAACAAGTGGGGAAATATTTACAGAACAGAAATAATCGTTCAGTTCTCTTTGGTCTCGCTCTTCGGTTATCCTTGTCTCCCGCTGTTTCTCACTCTTTTTTTTTTTGCCTTAGCACTTTTAGTTTTTCCCATTTGTTTTTGTTCTCCATTGCACTCTTCACTTTGCTTTTTTTCCCTCTTTATCATTCCGTCGGTGTTCTCTTATTATCCGAGTCTGTCATCACTTCAAAGTGGCTCGTTAGATGATTGAAGCTTGTTAAGGAGGGAAAGCGAGCTGGGGAATTTCATAATGGCCGCTGCCGTTCATTATCACAAGATGAGGGAGAGACGGTGAATGTGCATGTGTTGTGTGTGTGTGTGTGTGAAAGAGAAGCAGTCAAACAGGAATAGTGTCAGAATCAGAGGGATGAGGTTGATCTGCAGGTCTTTTATGTATTGTGTGGTACAGTGGTACCTTTATGATGAGTTTAATCATACTTGCTCCTTGTTTCATGGTCAGAATTTGGTTTGAAAGGTGAACCTCCTCCACTGTGTCACAATCGGGAGGGTGTGTTCAGGGTGATGAGCAATGTCAGTTATGCTTAGTTTAGGCCTAGCAGTAAAATTTCCGTCCTATGTAACCAACGCAAGGCAGGGCAATTTTAACTGTATAGCACACTTTCAACAACAGAGTTTTTCAAGGTGCTTTACATGATTAAGTGATAAGAGTAAAAACAGCATAAAGCATACACAGAGCATATGACACGTAAAGTACAAAATAAAGCATGAAACACATACAAAACATATTATATACAAAAACATTACTCAAAGGCAGCTCTAAACAGAAGGGTTTTTAGCCTTGATTTAAAATAACTCCATGTTTCAGATGCTTTGCAGTTGTCTGGGAGTTTGTTCCAGAGTAGAGGAGCAAAGAAACTGAAAGCTGCTTCTCCACGTCTGGTTCTAGGGACGCTGAGTAGACTGGAATTAGAGGACCTGAGTGGTCTGGGGGGTTGCTATGGTGACAGTAGATCTTCAATATTTTATGGTGCTAAGCTATTCATCAATCCATCCATCCATCCATCAGGAGGGGAAGGGGGGTGTCTACCTCCAGCAGTCACGGGGGGAGAGGTCACCAGTCCATCGTAGGGCAACACAGAAACATACAGGAAAAACAGCCATGCACGCACACACTCATACCTAAGGACGATCTAGAGAGACCAATTCACCAGTCATGTTTTTGGAGTACCCAGAGAAAACCCATGCATGCACAGGGAGAACATGCAAACTCCCTACAGAAAGACCCCAGGCTGGGATTCCAACCCAGGCCTTCTTGCTGCAAGGTAACAGTGCAACCACCTGCGCCACTGTGCAGCCATCATTCAACGATTTATAAACTAGTAAATGTGTTTGAGGTCTATCCTCTGAGCTACAGGGAGCCAGTGTAAGAACTTTAGAACTGGGGTGATGCGCTCTACTATCCTGGTTCTTTTTTTTTTTTTTTTTTACGTGTCCTGTTTGGCAGTGTGGAGCTCAGAATTGGTGTCTGAGTACCAAATAGAAGCCCAAAAGATTTACTTTCACAAGCGGAGCATTACAGCTTTTTCTATAGTACTCCACTTGATATATGTGTGAAAAATCTTTATTATGAATTGATGGGGGTTTTATTTCCTGATGTTAAGGACACGGAGACGGAAAATTAAGGGGAAGAAAGAAAGAAGATGAAGAAGAGAGGTAGGAAACAAAATGTCATGAGAGAGGGTGAGTTGAAAATACAAGAGAGGAAAGGGAACAAAGACAATGGGAAAAAAGAGAAAGGGGAAAAAACAAACCAAAACACGAAAAAGGAACATTAACAAAACAAACCTAACATCGTGAACTAAGAACTACACAACCACATCACACAAGAATGGATATAAAAATACAACAACAATGTCACAGAAAAACTCATGGTACCGATTAATCAAGCTCTAGTAATGATAACCTCAGCCCAAGAATATATCTGTAAACACCAGAGACCCCACATCTATGTGTGTGTGTGAGCATGCTGGTGCATATAAGGTTTCTCCATAAAAGTGTTCGATAGCTGGTGTGAGCAGGCATCAATCCGTCTCCCAGGAATCAATGCAGACATGAAGGAGATCGGAGCCAAGACGTCCAAAGGACCCCCAGAGCCCCAGGCGGACCCAGGCGGGGCCGACCGCATCCCCCAAGAGAGGAGCAAAGGAGAACCCCAGGGGAACGTCCAGCGGCTACTATGCAGGGGCCCAGGAGCAGCAGTGACGAGCCCACGGGCCCCGCCAGCAACCAGCAGCGCCAGGGCGGGCCGGTCCATGGACCGGGAGAGCCATGGCCCAGGGGAGCCCCACCCACCAGCAGAGACCCGACAAGGGACCGCCCCACGAGGGGCCCCCGGCACCGCAGGGGCCGCGGCCGGCCGCCACGCGCCACCACCACCCTGGGCCAATCCCCACCGCCAACATCCCAGCGCCCCGCCCCTGCCCCATGTCGGGTCGCCCCACCGGTAGCCGCAGCGGATGGATAGCATCCCCAGGCCAAGCTCAGCTAGGACCTGGACACCAAGTTGTACCAGCTCCCGAGTCCTGATCACGCGCAACGCAGAGTGCCGAGACCAGGCATCCAACAAAGGCCAGGGCCGGTCCAACCCGCCAATGAACCGACCACGCACGGTGCGCACAGAGCAGGTAATCGAACGAACAGAGATGCTGGATCCATGTCCCGCCGAGCCACTGAGCAGGCACCACCCAACAATCCCAAACCTGGAAGGAAGATATCGGCCCAGCGCATCGGCCAGGCCCGGCCAGGCACGCACCAGGTCCAAACCGGATTGAGCACCGACACACCAGTAGGCAGGGGCATCCGTCACCGACGGGGAGTGACGGAGGGGAAATAGGCCCCCCATTAAATGTAAGGCCTGAGGTGCGCCAGGCGAGAGGGCAGCCCAAGACCCAGCCTGATAGGCAGACAAAGACATACAGACAGTCATATGTTCCCTCCCTCTTAAACACATACATTCTCACTAACTCACCAAGACACCCAAGAAATGATGCTGTACCCTCACTCATACACCCCATACACACTTCATGCTCCCAGGTCCAGGTACCAATGCCCCAGTAGAGCCACCAGCCCCCGGACCCAAGAGATGGACCTCCTACCTTCTAGGACGGAGACAAGCAGACCGCCAAGGGCCCCACAGTGGCGAGGCAGCCCGACAGCCCAGGACCCCGACCTGACCACCTGTTCCTCCTCCGGACCCCAACCCCTGATGGCCGGTAGCGAACAGGGGTGTAAGAAGATCCCTAGCCTCTATCCTCCCGCTCGAGTATGGTGTTGATGCGTGTTGTAATAATGTGCATTTAAAACAGAGGGGTGGGATGTGGGGAAGGCAGCCACACATCCCCCAACCCCCACCCCGAGCCCTCAGTGTCTGTATGTGCTTTAACAGTGGGCACCGGCACCAGAGGTGAAGCTGATTGAACCGCTCCCCCTCTGGATGCCGAAAAGTGTGCCCACCCCAAAGTCCCTACATGTGTGTCGCATGAAAATGTTATAAGTGGGAGTGTCTAAGTTGTATATTAAAATTGGGACCCCAAGGCAGTCCCCCCAGCCCCATCCCAGAAGGAGAACTAAACCCACTCTGACATTCGCTCTACAATCAGAACACAAAAGACACTAGACACCCAGGATGAGTTCGCACCCCCCCTCCACCACACCCCTCCCCCCCGTCCAAGTGCTCTCGTAGGGGGAGAGCACCTGTCGCTAGTTAGCAATAGCCTCCCCGCCAGCAAAGGAGGCCCCCAGCGCCACCTGCGCATCGGAGGCCCCCGCAGCCCAAACCCCGGCGACGTACCCGCCCAGACCAGGAGCAAACCGATGAACCGGGCGGCCGACCCACCAGGCCGACATCCACCATCCCCATTCCCTTGTGGAGCGACCACTGCTGCTCAATGGCCCGGCAGGCAACTAAACCCAGCGCCCCACCCACCTGCCCTGCACGCCCACTACCCGGCCAATCCACCCGCAGGTCCAACCGAACCTGGGCAAATGCCCGACCCCAGCGTTCCGCAACGCACAAAGACCAAGACCCAGGAGCTAAGTCCAGTGCGAAAAAGGACTGATCAGGCCCAGAAATGCCACCCAGCCGCCGCGACCAGCAGCCAGGCACCCCAACCAGCAAACAAGGTGAGACGCCATACAGGGACCGGCAATGACAATCGGCCCAGAGAAAAAGAGAGAGGCGGCCGCACATGCCGGCCGGCCCCGACCCCCACAGGCAACAGAGACCCTACGCCGGCCGACCCCTGGCCAGGACCACAGCTAGGGGGCGCGGCCCCCCAGGGCCCCGAAACCCCAGCACGGCCACCAGGCCAGTAACCCATGTCCGTCAGTGCAACCCCCCTAAGGTACCGCATGCAGCCATCAGGAGTTACCACCCAAAGCCACCAAAGCCCAACCCCAGGTTGGGGCCACGATGTCCAGCGCCCTGTCCGCCCAGTGATCCCACCCCCAGGGATCCCCCCAGATGCCTCCAACCCCAAAAACCCCCACATCAGCAACAGTATCCTAAACGACAAAACCAAGTGCCCCCCACCCCTACCAGGTGATGGAGCCGATCAAAGGAGCCCAGAGAGATTGATCATATATGGAGCCAGAGGAGCATTGTAAGCAGGTATTAGATGACGTAAAACCCATCCTAAACATCCGTTGACCTGTATAGTGTACTCTATGAAGGATTTTGTATTGTATTAATTGCAAATTAGGATTTTTTGTTATTTTAAAGGTTCTTAAACATATCTGAGACCAGACGTTTTGGTCAAAGCTGGCTGATAAATCCACCTCCCATTTTGAAATAGGGATGGCTATTGATTCATCTAATGTAGATAAAGTTTTGTATATTTTAGACAGCAATTTGGGGGGTTGAGATTAAGAAAATATAAAACTCTTGCTGGAATTTGTAATTCAACTGTATTGAGCCTAAATTTACCTTTAATAATATATTTAATTTGTTGATATTCTAAGAATTTGTTTTTATCAATTCCATATTGTGTAATTAATGTATTAAATGGGATAAAGTCTGTTCCTTCAAATATATGTTCCAGGTATTCAATTCCATTGCAACTCCAGTCTGGAAAACTTATCATACATTTTTTTTGCAAGATGTCGGGGTTATTCCAGATGGGTGTACGTCTGCATGGGATTATTGTGGACTCTGTCATTTTTAGAAACTCCCACCATGCTGTTAGAGAGGAGCTGATATTTATGCTTTTAAAGCATTCATGTCGTTTTATATTTGAGCTAATAAATGGTAGGTCTGAAAGTTTTATCTTATTGCATAGTGTCTGTTCTACGTCTATCCAGGACTCATCTAGGGGGTGTTGCAGACACTGTTGCAGTAATCAATCAGACTAAAGGTAAATACATGGATGAGTTTTTTTGAAATCCTTTTGTGATTAGCCACGTCTACTGGCGCATGTCAAAATTGAGTGAGGGAGGAAAATCCTCAGGTGTCTGCGCAAAGTCGACCAACTAATAGTAATCCTATTAGCCTTCATACTCCACTTATCATTGGAGAGGAGAGTTGAGGCTCTGTAGCCAACTGCTGGAAGAGGAGCGCTGCTGCTGTCTGCTACATCATGGCCACTCCCAGGAAAGGTGGAAATAAAGTCGTCAACACTGAGGTACTGGAGTATGTAACAATGGAGACTGTGGAAGAGATGCTGGATAACCAAAAGGAGCAGTATGAGACCCTGCTTGGGAGGCAAGAGAAAGTATTCAGCAATTTCTGTCAAATGATCTTGGACTCTACTACTAAAAGAGTGGATTCTCTTGTGGGAGAGATACAAGAACTCAAGGTGAGTTTAAACTACTCACAGAAAGATATTGATGACTTGAAAAAGCAAGCTCTAACGCAGAAAGCTGATTTTAATGGTATTAACAAACTCATCCAAGATTTAAAATCTGAACTGTCTTTGAAGAGCTGTGATGAGCAATTGGACTGCATTGAGAATCAGTCCAGGAGAAATAATGTTGTAATCACTGGACTTGGTCCTGATAGAGCTGAAGAAACCTGGGAAGAAACTGAAGATAATGTGAAGGAGTTAATTACAAAAAACCTGGAAGTAGAAGCACCAGTGGAGATTGAGCGCGCTCACAGAAATGGGAAATTCAGAGCTGAAAATGACAGACCAAGATCTATAGTAGTAAAACTACTGCGTTTTAAAGACAAACAACTAATCATGGCTCGAGCTAGATCACTGCTGAAGAACTCCTCAATATATATCAACGAGGACTTCTCTGAGAGAGTGAGGAAGAGAAGAGCAGAGCTGCTACCTGCTCTTAAAGAAGCAAGAGCAAGAGGAGACTATGCTGTTATCAGCTATGATCGTTTGGTCGTGAAGCCTAAGATAAGGGACTAAGAGAAATATTGGGAGGAATGGATTATAATGTTGACATTTCTATGGCGTCAAACAGACACTCAAATAGATGGGACTCAATTTACCTAATAAAGGATGGAGAATTGTTCATATAAATATTAGGAGTTTAAGAAACAAAGTTCATGAATTATCAAATGTTATGCGCAATGACAGAATAAATATCATGGCTGTATCTGAGACACATTTAAATCAAACTGTTGATGATGATTGTGTGGCTATTGCAGATTATAATATTTTTAGATGTGATCGGAATGTCTTTGGAGGTGGAGTGGCTATTTACATACAAAGCCACATTCCTGTCAAAGTTAGGACAGACTTGATGGTTCCTTCTATTGAATGTTTATGTTTGGAAGTGCATATCCCTTATAGTCGACCTATTCTAATTGGCTGCATCTATAGACCTCCAAGCTCAAATGCACTGTATGTTGATGAATTGTGCTCCATTTTTACAAAAATGTCTGACTTAGGCAATGAAATGTATGTCTTGGGTGATGTAAATATTGACTGGCTCTCCAACTCATGTCATCTAAGGAGAAAGTTAAAAAATACAACACGTATTTGTAATTTAAAACAGCTAGTTAAACAGCCTACAAGGATTTTTTGCAATGAGCTGGGGCAAACATCTTCGACATGCATTGACCATATCTTCACAAACAATAGTTCGGGCTGTTCGAAGGCAGACTCTATTCTTGTTGGCTTTACAGATCACAATATCATTGCTCTGGTAAGAAAGTCTAAGGTACCTAAAAGTAGACCAAGAGTATTACAGAAGAGAAGTTACAAGAATTTTTGTGAAGAAGATTTTGTCAGGCATTTAAAGGAAATGGATTGGAACCAAGTGCTGAACACAAAAGATGTAAATGTGGTTGTAAAATTATTCAATGACTTATTTCTTTCAGTGGCAGATAAACATGCGCCGCTTAGAAAATTTACAGTTAGAGCAAATAAGGCCGCGTGGATTGACACGGAGCTTAAGCAGTCTATGGCGCACAGAGACAACTTGAAAAAGGAAGCATGTGTTCTAAAGACATCTGAGAAGTGGAAAACCTATTGTATTGAGAGGAATAAAGTGACTAAACAAAACAGAAAAAAGAAAAAAATATATTATAGAAATAAGATCGAGAATAACAAAAATGATAGCAAACAACTCTGGAATACCTTGAACAAGTTAATGTGTAGGAGCAAAACCAATTTACCATCATTTATAGAAGTGGACGGTGGATTTCTGACAAAAGGAAAGGATATTGCAACTCATTTTAGTACATATTATGGTGATAAAATTGACAATCTGAGACAAGACACTACAAATTCAGGGTATTTTGGCACTTCATCGAAAATAATAAAAGATTTAATTATTAAAAACAAAAATTGTAATTTCACCTTTAATATGTTAGGTTCAGCAGAAGTTGAAAAGTCTCTTTTCACGCTAGATGTCAACAAACCATCAGGAATTGATGAGGTGGATGGTCGACTGCTTAAACTTGCTGCGAATACAATAGCTTTTCCTGTCTGTCACATTTTCAACCTAAGCTTAGAGCAGGGAATGTTTCCTCGAATGTGGAAATCGGCCAAAATACTTCCACTCTCAAAAAGTAGAAATGTCAGTCTAACTGCGGTTAACAGTAGACCAATTAGCATTCTTCCGATACTCTGTTGGAAAGAGTTGTTTTTAAACAGATTTTTAATTATTTAAATATAAATGAATTAAATTTTGGATCTCAGCATGCATACAGGCAAAATCACTCGACATGTACAGCAATTACAGAAATGACAGAAAATTGGTTATCTTGTATTGATAAGAAGTTGATGGTGGGTGCAGTATTCCTAGATTTCAGCGTAGCTTTTGATTTGGTGGATCATAAACTGCTACTTGAAAAATTATCTGCATATAGATTTGATGCTACACCACTGAAATGGATCAATAGTTACTTAACTTGTAGATCACAATCAGTATTTTTTAATGGAAGTTTTTCTGCGCCTAAACATCTGCAGTGTGGTGTACCTCAAGGCAGTTGTTTAGGACCACTGCTTTTTTCAATTTTCATTAATGATATGCCGTATATTCTTAAAAGGTGCAGCGCAACTCTCTATGCAAATGACGCCACTGTTTACTGTGCAGCATCAAGTATGTCTGAGCTGAGAAACACACTACAGGATGATTTGCAGTTGTTATTTGACTGGATTTACGAAAACAGACTAGTTTTGAATGTGTCTAAAACAAAGAGTATCTTGTTTAGATCTCGACACCAAGAGAGTGACGATCCACTTAATATTGTATTACAAGACATGCAAATAGAGCAGGTTCATGAGGTAAAACTCCTTGGAGTTACTTTTGATGAACTTTTATCTTGGGATAAGCACATTGACACTGTTGTGAAAATAATGGGTAGAAATATGTCATGTATTAGAAGGTGCTGCTCATTCATGACACCGGCTTCTAGAGTTCTGGTGGTTCAGTCATTGGCCTTGTCTCACCTGGACTACTGCTCTGTGGTGTGGTCAGGTGCAGCTAAGAAACACATGACGAAACTGCAGACAGCACAGAACAAGGCTGCCAGACTGGCTCTAGGCTGCCCACTTGTGTGGGGACAGAGCTCGGCTGAGCATCAAGCCCGTCTCTCATGGCTCAGAGCAGAAGATGAACTCAAATGTCATTTAATGACTTTCTTCAGAAATATATGCTATAGTCAAAAACCTACTCATCTGTACAACCTTTTACATTATGTGAGAGATCTGCACAACTATCCAACCAGGCAAGCGGCTCAGGATCATTTGACCCGCCCCAAACCTAGAACAGAAGCAGGGCGTAGGTCGGTCATTTTCAGAGCTGTGACTTTATGGAACAAACTGCCACCAGCTGTTAAACAAACTGAAACAAATCTCTCTTTTAAAAGACTATTGAAAAGATATTTTCTTATGGAAGCCTAGGTCTGTTTGTGTGTGTGTATATATATATATATATATATATATATATATATATATATATATATATATATATATATATATATATATATATATATATATATATATGTACTGTATATTTAGATTTCTTTATATGTATGTGTGCATATGTGTATAACTGAGGAGAGGTTTGTATGTGAAGTGTTTTTTCAATTAACTGCATGATGTGAATATTGTAATTGCTTAAATCGGACCCCAGGAAGAGTAGCTGTCCATTTGGAGACAGCTAATGGGGATCCAAATAAATAAACAAAAAATCTGGGTAGCTATGTTTTAACCATCTTGAGATGTATTGGAGCCTGTTGGCTAAGAAATAATGATGGAAGTTTGGTAGATCTAGACCTCCTTTTTCTATGGTCTTCTGCAGAGTTTTTAAGCTGATACGTGGGGGTTTATCTTTCCAAAAAAATTTTGAGACAGAGGAGTCCAGAGATCTAAACCAGTCTAGTGATGGTTTACTTGGGATCATTGAGAATAAGTAGTTGATTCTGGGCAAAACCATCATTTTATTTGACGCAACCCTTCCCATAAGTGATATGGGTAGGGATTTCCATCTAGCAAGATCATCTTCCACTTTTTTTAAAAGTGGGATGTAGTTTAGCATTATTAAATCTGCCAGTCTTGGTGAGACATTGATACCTAAATAGGTAATATTCCCTGACTGCAGTTGTGTATTAGTTGGATTCTGGACAGAACAATTGATTGGAAGAACTGTAGATTTTAACCAGTTTATAGAATAATCTGAAACGTTTGAGTAAGAGTTTATCAACCCGATTACCTGAGAGAAAGAGGTTTGTGAATGCTGGATAAAAAGTAATACATCATCTGCATAAAGACTGATTTTATGTTCTATGTTATTGCATTTTATACCTTTAATATTGTGAGTTTGCCTGATTGCTGCAGCTAGTGGTTCAATAAAAATAGCAAACAGGGAGGGAGAGAGAGGACATCCCTGCCAGGTACCTCTCTGAAGATAAAACCTAGATGATGTCTGGTTATTAGTCCTGATACATGCTGTTGGTGAACTGTATAATATTTTCAACCAGTTTATAAAATGATTTCCAAAGCCAAATTTATGTAAGGCTGCAAATAAGAATTTCCAGTTAACTCTATCAAATGCTTTTTCTGCATCTAGAGATAATATATTAGTTTAAATGTTTTTACAGTAAGTAAAATCTATTAAATCTATTAATCTACGTGAATTTGTGGATGAATGTCTCCCTTTAATAAAACCAGTTTGATCAGGATGTATTATAAGAGGATTTACTTTCTCAATCCTTTTTGCGAGGGCTTTGCAGATTATTTTAAGATCAACATTAATGAGGGATATGGGACGATAGCTGGAAGGAAACAAAGGGTCTTTACCTGATTTTAGTAGAAGACTAATGTAGGCAGAATTCATATTTGGTGGAAGTCGGCCATTTTCCTTGGTTTCCTGCAGCATTCTGTGGAATGTTGGTGCCAGAATATTCCAGAATTCTTTATAGAACTCTGCTGAAAATCCATCTGGGCCTGGAGCCTTTTTATTGGGCATGCTTTGGAGGGCCTCCTGGAGTTCAGCCGCTGTTAGTGGTGAATCCAGGGCCATCGCTTGACTTTCAGATAATTTAGGTAGTGATATGTTATCCAAAAATTGTTCAATTTCATGATCTGACGGGTTTATCTCTGGTGAGTATAAAGCCTTGAAAAATTCTTTAAAGGTGTTGTTTATTCTTCTGGGATCATATACTGTATTCCCGGTCTGATATTTAATAGCAGATATAATTGTTTTTTCTTTATTAATTTTAAGCTGTTTAGCCAAAAATCTACCTGATTTATTACCTTGTTCAAAGTTTTCTATCCTAACTCTTTGAATTAAGAACTGGGTCTGTTTATGAATAATTTCATTTAATTCTAGCTTTGCTTTACGGATTTTGCCTAGTCTCTCCTCATCTAGAGAAGCTTCTAATGAATTAATAGTTTCTTCTAATTCCTGAATACGTTATTTTTCTATTTTATTTTTATTTGATAAGAATGAGATTATTCTACCTCTAATCACAGCTTTCCCTGCTTCCCATAGAATGGATGGTGACGTACCATGTATATCATTATATTCCAAATAAGAAGCCCACTCTTTTTCAAAATATTTAATAAATTCTTTATCCTTAAGTAATGACATATTAAATCTCCAATTTTTGCTTTGAGGCGTTTCTATTTTATTTACTAAAGTTAAAGAAACAGGAGCATGATCGCTAACAGCTATAGGGTGTATCTCAGTGTCTGAAATGTCAGTCAACAATGAGCTGCTGACTAACAAATAATCCAGTCGAGAATACGAATGGTGGACATTTGAGAAGAAAGTATATTTTTTGTCATTGGGGTGAAGAGATCGCCATGCATCGCAAAGTCCATAATCGCTCATGTACTGTTTGACTATATCTATAGATTTCCAGCTGCACTGAGTCCCTGCTGTGCTGAGCCTGTCTATTTCTTCATTTAAACCAAAGTTGAGGTCGTCCCCAAGAAGAAGTGAGCAATCCAAGTGTTCAAGGAGCACCGAGAAGAAGGAATGAAAGAATGAGGAGTCATCAACATTTGGACCATATATACTGACAATACATAACTTTCGGTTATGTATAGATAATTTTACTATAATAAATCTACCCTCTGGATCTGTAACTGTATCTATTACTGTAAACTTAACATTTTTATTTATTAATATTGCTACTCCCCTTTGTTTAGAGTTATAGCATGCAGAAAACACATTAGGAAACTCAGGGGATTTAAGATCATCTGCAGCTGAGGTAGATTTATGGGTTTCTTGTAATAAGACGACATCTGCCTTCAATCTTTTAAGCTGGTTAAGAATCTTAACTCTTTTCTCTCTGGTGCCAGCTCCATGAACATTCCATAAGACAAACCTTAGAGTAGCCATAGTTTTGAGACAAAAGTTGTAAAGTCCATATCACCATAGAAACAGATAAACAATGGTGCATTATTAGTTTGTGCTTGGGGTTGCCTGATTGAAAATCCAAAAGCCGAGATATAAGAAAGAGAGAAATAGAAGAAAGTTGCGAAGGTGTGAAGGGTGAGAGAGAAAGAAATAATTATATTATGAAAACAATCTGTGTGTATGTGTGTGTGTGAGTTATAAAAGAAGAAAAAAGGAGTGACAAAGACATTTGGTGATAGACATGTGAAGATGAGAAAAGAAAAAAGAGCCAGTATCCCAGTGCTTACCCCTGGCCCCGCCCACATTGAGTAATGTAAACAACTTTACAGAGCTGTGCTAACATTAGATTATAATTGACTGATAAAACAACTCCTATCTGACCAGTGTTACATGACTAATTAAGCCAAGGAGTAAGCTGGGGGTCCCTGAACAGCTGCCCATTAACATACAGTTTATCTACTGCTACTGTAGCTCTGGTGCCTTCACTGATATATTTCTTCCTGATTGGGAACAAAACTCGCCTTCCATCCAGGATCTCCTTAACGTTGTAATTCGTTCCCCGCAGCTCTCTGCCCTGGCCTCTGACCTGCTCTTTTTGCTTGTAATGCTCGAATTTAGCAACAATAGGTCGCGGCCGGCTGTTGTTGGGCTTCTTACCTCCGAGCCAGTGGACGCGGTGAAAAGTGATGTTTTTTACCGTGTCGCTTGGGAGCATTAACTGATGTTGGAGAAAATCTCGGACGGTGGATTCAGCGTCGTCCTCAGCCTGCTCTGGGATCCCGGAAAAAAAAAGATTGTCCCGCATTCCCCTGGCCTGTATATCCAAGATAGTTTATTTCATCCTCTTACTATCCCCGGACAGCTGTGTCATCCCCTCGGTGAGTTTCTTTACACCGTCTCTAAGCGTTTGGTTTTCTGCAGCGAGCGATGCTACCTGTTGTTGGCTGAACTCCAGGGATTCCCTTAGAGCTTGAAACTCTTTGTGTAGAACCTCAACCAGGGCCAGACGGGCGTCTAGGCTGGTTAGCTTCTTATCTATTGTGTCCAGGACATCGCTGTAGCTTTTCTCTGGAGAGATGGTGGAGGTGCTGGCCTCAGAACGGGTGCGTTTCTGTGATGGTGTGCTTGTCGGCATAGCAGAGGTGGATTTTTGTGGCTTGCCCATAACAATGTTGTCAAAGCAGTCGTCCAAGTAGCTTTCCAGGCTGTGCAAGGTTTCCTCGTCCAGTTTGTTTATGGAGAAATACAAAATAAGGGTTATTATTATTAAACGTTGCTATATTTGGCTCGAATATTATGGTTTGTTTTTACCCGAGTTTGTTTGTTTTACCAGTTTACCGCCATATTACTTACGCACAGCTCTCGCAAGATCTCAGCAGCAGCTCATCTCAACCTACCACCCGAAGAGGTCTCACTTCAACATCTATCCTGGTTCTAGTGAGGACATGAGCAACAGCGTTCTGGATCAGCTGCAGCTGTCTAGTTGACTTTTTCGGCAGACCTGTGAGAACGCTATTGCAATAATCAATCTGACTAATGATAAATGCATGGATGAGTTTTTCAAGGTCCCGTTGGGACATCAATCCTTTAATTTTAGAATTGTTCTTCAGGTGATAGAGGGCTGACCTTGTTATTGCTTTTATGTGACCCTGGAGGTTCAGGTCTGTCAGTTCAGTCCATCACTACACCAAGATTTCGGGCCTGATTAGTAGTTTCTAGCTGTATTAACTGAAGCTGTGTGCTGAAGCTGTGTGCTAAATTATAGCAAATCCATGCATTGATTTGCTCGATGCATTTACTTAAGATTTGGATGGGTTTAAAGTCACATGCTGACATTGTAATATAAAGCTGAGAATAATGTGCATAGTTATGGTAACTAATCTTATGGGTTGTTATGAGCTGGGCTAGCGGAAACATGTAGATATTAAGTAAGAGGGGGTCCAGGATGAAGCCCTGGGGCACCCCACATGTGATTTCTGTTTGTTCTGATGAAAAGTTTCCTATTGAAACAAAGAAGTCCCTAAACAGGGAACAAATAAGTTCCTTTTCTTTAGGTAAGACTCAAGCCAGCCAAGTACTCTACCAGAGAGTCCGACCCAGCTCTTCAGCATTCCAATAGGACCTCATGATCAACATCGTCAAATGCTGCACTGAGGTCCAACAAAACCAGCACTGTGGATCTACCACAGTCTGTATTTATGCGGATGTCATTGAAAACTTTGATGTGGGCAGTCTCAGTGCTGTGGTGAGCACAGAAACCAGACTGAAAAACATCAAAGTTGTTGGTCATTGTTAGGAAGCTATTTAACTGCTGAAACACAGCTTTTTCAATAATTTTACTGATGAATGGAAGCTTAGAAATTGGCCTGTAGTTCTGCATTAACATGTTGTCCAGATTATTCTTCTTTAGTAGTGGTTTAATAACTACAGTTTTTAATGCCTGGTGAAATATACCTAATAAAAGGGATGACTTAACTATTTGAATCAGATTAGACCCAAGGACAGGAAAAACTTTTTTTTTTTGGAAAGCTGTGGGTAGGATATCAAGACAGCAAGGGGAGGAGCTTAATTGGTTAATGATTTCATCAAAGTTTTTTTGGTTTTATTAATTCAATTCAGACATTTTTTCTACATTGGTGTTGATTGGGCATGACAGTGGTACTTTAGTACAGACTGACCATCTAATTGTTAGAATATTTTCAATAAAAAAGCTGCCAAATTCATTGCAAGCCCTGGTGGAATTTAGTTCAGGAACTACTTCACTGGAGAACTAGTTAGTCTTTCCACTTTTGCAAATAAAGTTTGCACATTATTAATGTTTATGTTAATGATTTCAAAAAAGAACGATTCACTTGTATGTTTTAGAATTATTTGATATCTGTTCAATCTCTCTTTGTAGATCTAATAGTGAACCTGGAGTCGAGTTTTCCGTCATTTTCTCTTGGCTGGTCAACACTCCCTTTTTTCACTACGTACCAGTGGATTGCTTGTCCGTGGAGACTTCTTTCTACCTGAGACTATTTTCACTTAAGGTGGAGCAATGGAGTCATTGATGTCCGAGATTTTCACAAGGAAATGATCTTCTAGCTTGTTTACTAAGTTGGAGTTGGGAGATGAGTGGGATGTGTTAGGAAGGTAAATTACATTTAAACAACATTATATAACATTAAATAACATTTAAAGGTTTCAACTGAACTGTCCCCTAGAAAAAGCTTTTTTTATAGTGGACTCACTGTGGCTAGATATTTTTGCAGAGATTGTTCTTTAGTCTGGTCTGAAAAGGAGGAAAAAAGGTTACGGAAAATAAGACAAAATAAGAGAAGAGAATAAGGCGAGAAATCAGGAGGTATCAAGAGAAGGTGCTCCTCCTTCAGCTGAGAGTAAATCCAGAGGGCCTTCCACACGTTTGCTGTGTTTCCCCTACAAACGTTGACCAGGACATCTTGTGGAAGTATTTCAGCAACAGCTTTCTTTCTGACTCACTTCCATAAAGCTAGATTTTTGAGTTTAAAGACTTCTTGTTGCAGTCCTTCCTGTGAAGATTTCTTTCCCACCAGTATACAATTGAACAATCTAATTGGGTAGTTGTTGGGGGTCTTTCCAACACTCCTTGCTGAGTCTATGGTTTTTGTCTGCCTTCTTGGATTTCCCCTTTTGTCTGGACTGATCCTGGAGATGTCTCAAACCACTCTCGGAAATAGAAAAGTTAGCATCCCCCTCTTATTCACTTCCTGGTCCAGTTCCTTATTTTCAATTTCAATTCAATTCAGTTTATTTATATAGCGCCAATTCACAACAGATGTCATCTCAAGGCACTTAACAAGAAGTCATTTCAATACATTTATACAAACATTCCAATCAGTTAAAAAGTTTCCTATTTAAGGAATCCCAGCAGATTGCGTCAGTCATTGGCGTGAGGTTGGGCCCCGTTGATGCAGACTTTCCAACCACAGCAATCCTTCAGCAATCCCTCATACTGAGCAAGCATGTAGCGACGGTGGAGAGGAAAAACTCCCCTTTAACAGGAAAAAACCTCCAACAGAACCAGGCTCAGTAGGAGCGGCCATCTGCCACGGCCGTCTGGGGGTTTGAGAAGACAGAGCAGAGACACAGAAGGAACAGAAGATCTGATATAAGAGAACTTTCTATGTTACAGAAAGTAAAAAGTTGATAACAGGACACAGTGGATGTTCAGTTACTGGGAGGATCATCCCAGTCGATGCCCCCCGTCCAACAGGGCATTGCAGCCAAGCAGAATACCAGACTAGGTATATCTTCTATGGAGAGAAAAACACTGAGAGAAAACAAAGGTAACAGTCGAAATAACAGAATGTACTGTAATACAACTGGAGAGTAGTAATAGAAAAGGAAGTAGCAGAGTGAAGAAAATTGGTAAGTCTGTCCTCCAGCAGTCAAAGCCTATAGCAGCATAACTACAGAGATACCTCAGGATGACCTTAGCCACTCTAACTATAAGCTTTATCAAAAAGGAAAGTTTTATCAAAAAGGAAAGTTTTAAGCCTGGCCTTAAAAGTAAACAGAGTGTCTGCCTCACGGACTAAAGCTGGGAGCTGTTTATCTGCTTATCTGTTTACATTCTCCTTTTGACCCTTGTTTTAAAAACGCATACCCAAATTAAAATGAAAGCTGGTCTTGAACTATTTTGAGTAAAGACATGGCTGGAGTCTCTTTGGAAGGAACATACTCTGAAGTTTCCTCTAAAAACATTGAGAATGTGTCTAAGTTATATTGCGACCAAGTAATAGGATTTTGAATACACTGAAAAGGATGGAATGTTATGTCTGCCTATTTATTTTCTAACAATGTGTTTTAAAAGTGGCTTTAGAATTGAGCTATGAACTGAAACGCACTGTGGATCCAAAGCCTAAAGCTTTACCTTTTTCAACACCAAAATTGACCGTAATAAACCAACAAATTAGTATTTTGGACATATTTTTCTAACTAAAGATCAATGGGTGCCGAAGGTTTGCCAGAAAATGCGTCCTCTGCAAGGTGAATGCATAACACATCACTGTTCCCCTCTGATTGAAAAAAAATCATCGAAATCCTTACTGTCTCTTCTCCAACAAAGCTCCACGGTTTCCTCCATTTTGTAAAAGATCCATTACTGTTGCGTAACTGTGCGTAATACTATAACAGCTGTATATAAAGCCCTTTTATGCTCGCTATTTACAAGTCTAGTGACAAATTCCACCCTGTCATGTGAGATATCTGGTTTTACATAACTCCATTATATGTGACAATCATCATAATTCTGTGCCATGATTGTTTTGAATTACTCACAGAAGAATGACTTTTCACCCATCAGCTATTGGTTGAAGATTTGCCATGATAGAAGGGGTAACTTGTCTCCAATTGGACCAAGTAAAGTGTCAATCAAAAGGTAAAACTTCCTGTCATGCGCAGTGATATTTGTAGGCTTTTGTTAGCAGATTAGGAGACGCTATGTCATAGGAAGTGGAACAAAAGAATACACTACATGAGATACAGTTTTAACGCTGGAAATCTTGCCTTTTTATGGACCTCAAACTTGTCGTGGACTAACAATTTTATGGAGGACTTTAATCGGACCCTTGTGGATGTAAAAAAGGCCGTCTTTGTTTGAGATGGCTTGGTTTTGTCACTTATATGAGGCTATGAATAATGAGTTGGGCATTATATTTCTTTCAGGGGTGGTTGGCCAAAATTGCTCGCTACGTCTACAGTTATGATTATATCCTTGATTGGCATATTATCATTGGCATCTCAAGACTCTTAGCTTTCCAAAGATATATGATATGTACAGTCGTGGCCAAACGTTTTGAGAATTACATAAATATTGGAAATTGGAAAAGTTGCTGCTTCAGTTTTTATAATAGCAATTTGCATATACTCCAGAATGTTATGAACAGTGATCAGATGAATTCCATAGTCCTTAGAATGGCAGACTTGACATGTTAAAAGGAGGGTGATGCTTGAAATCATTGTTCTTCCATTGTTAACCATGGTGACCTACAAAGAAACGCGTGCAGCCATCATTGGGTTGCATTAAAATGGCTTCACAGGCAAGGATATTGTGGCTACTAAAATTGCACCTAAATCAACAATTTATAGGATTATCAAGAACTTCAAGGAAAGATGTTCAATTCTTGTTAAGAAGGCTTCAGGGAGTCCAAGAAAGTCCAGCAAGCGCCAGGATCGTCTCCTAAAGAGGATTCAGCTGCGGGATCTGAGTGCCACCAGTGCAGAGCTTGCTCAGGACTGGCAGCAGGCAGGTGCGAGCGCATCTGCACGCACAGTGAGGCGAATACTTTTGGAAGATGTCCTGGTGTCAAGAAGGGCAGCAAAGAAGCCACTTCTCTCCCAAAAAAACACCAGGGACAGATTGATCTTCTGCAGAAAGTATGGTGAATGGACTGCTGAGGACTGGGGCAAAGTCATATTCTCCGATGAAGCCCTTTTCGATTGATTGGGGCATCTGGAAAAAGGCTTGTCCGGAGAAGAAAAGGTGAGCGCTACCATCAGTCCTGCGTCATGCCAACAGCAAACCATCCTGAGACCATTCATGTTTGTGGTTGCTTCTCATCCAAGGGAGTGGGCTCACTTACAATTTTGCCCAAAAACACAGCCATGAATAAAGAATGGTACCAAAACACCCTCCAACAGCAACTTCTTCCAACAATCCAACAACAGTTTGGTGAAGAACAATGCATTTTCCAGCACGATGGAGCACCGTGCCATAAGGCAAAAGTGATAACTAAGTGGCTCGGGAACCAAAACGTTGAAATTTTGGGTCCATGGCCTGGAAACTCCCCAGATCTTAAACCCATTGAGAACTTGTGGTCAGTCCTCAAGAGGCGGGTGGACAAACAAAAACCCACAAATTCTGACCAACTTCAAAAACTGATTCTGAAAGAATGGGCTGCTATCAGTCAGGATTTGGCCCAGAAGTTGATTGAGAGCATGCCCAGTCGAATTGCAGAGGTCCTGAAAAAGAAGGGCCAGCACTGCAAATACTGACTCTTTGCAAAAATGTCATGTAATTGTCAATAAAAGCCTTTGAAACGTATAAAGTGCTTGTAATTATATTTCAGGACATCACAGAAACAACTCAAACAAAGATCTAAAAGTAGTTTTGCAGCAAACTTTGTGAAAACTAATATTTGTGTCTTTCTCAAAACTTTTGGCCACGACTGTACATATACCTAGAAGTTGGTCTTGAAGAAAAAAATTACAATAACAGGTAATGAGTAAACCAATTGCTATGTATTTTTATTTCTAAATTAAATTTAGACCCAACAATACCTGCTCTTCATGCACTTGGTGCGAGATCGTCTGAAGCCTTTGCCACAGCCTTCAAGCCTTGTTTCATGCTCCAAGTTCAAGTTTATTAGACCCTGCCTGACTCTGACCACTGCTTTTGCCTGATCTATACTGGTTTATGAATAGAGTTTTTGACCACTGTTGCTGAATCTTGACTGTCCCTGACCATTCTTCAAGTTAGTTTGATTCTGGATTTTTTACCTGTGCCTGAGAACCTCCTGTGAATGACTCTGGACTGTATATGGACAACGAGGTATTGAAATGTGGAGCCTTAAACCTTTATGCCTTTAGCAGACACCTCTGAGACCCTCAAGGCCAAATATGAACTAATCTGACTAACCTGCAGAAGATGGTTTCTTGGTAAATCTCAATTCTTTGTTTGCTTCCTGGTTCCTATCCCATCACATCACCCATCTTTTTCTGTCTTCCTATCTATCCAGCAGAACGAGACCTAAGCAGGGCGACTTCTACCAGCACCAAATTCACTTTCAAATGAATATTTTACACTAGTACTTTGGATTCGCTGCATATTGGGTTCTGACTCTTGGTAATCTAAGATTACCATCAATGTTACAGTGCTATATTCTTTCTGTGTTTGGATAATGGACTGAACTAATGTTCACTAATTCACCAATGTTCCCCAAAAAATTTCACAGAACTGCTGGAATTCTGCTAATAATAAAGTATTAACATGTGCACTTTACTGAAGGCAATTTACAGCACCATATTAAATTTAGGTCCATCAGATTAAAACAGTGAATATTTACCTGCGCCACACTTTTTCCAATCTTTTCCATCCATCCATCCATCCATCCATCCATCCATCCATCCATCCATCCATCCATCCATCCATCCATTCATTGTCTTCCGTTCATCCAACATCAGGGTGCAGAGGCAACAGCTCCAGGACGGAACCACAGACAATTCCTCACCAACACCCTTGAACTCAATCTGGGGCATCCCGAGACATTCCCTGACTGGACGGGATATATTGTCCCACCAAGTAGTCTGGGTCTTTCCCTTGCAGTAATCTGTATCTAATTTTGTTTGTAAAAAACAAAAAATAGAAATAATTAAAATATCAAACAATCAAAAAACATGCTTGGTTTTTGATTCAAATTACAGAAACGATGGGTTATAACAGAACAAAATGAGGAAAAGGGGGGTTGAATACTTCTATAAGGCACTGCTAGTAGTGGTGGTTAAAGTTGTCAGGGAAAGCTAGGCAACAGATTTCATATGGAAACAGATTCTGCCCATAAAGACAGTGTGTGTCTTTTCATTTCAGTTACCACTGAGGTATAAAGCACTTTAGACGCAAAGGTCGAAAACTCCCGTGGAGCAGAGATCTGGAACCAGCAAAAGTACTAAACACTGAAGCATTCAAATCTAATGAGTCCCAACCCGGATCATTTCAGAACACCAGAACATGTGGCAGACAGTTTCCTCATCATCATCATTAGCGAATGCTATTCTGGTTTGACATGGAGCAGAGACTGAAGTATTTTAGGAGATATCTCAACACAGTTACTTTGCAGGAAAGTTGTAACGAAATGTCTGTTCATGGTAATTGAGAGATCTTTCTATGACTGCACGAGTTAAAACACCTGATGTTGGTTTTTTGAGAAGTAGTATTCTAGTAGTCATAACATAATCATTGGCTTTGATGTATGAATTAATTAAACATAGGAACAAAATTCCTTCTGATTGGCTGTACTCTGGTGTAGTGACCTGTTTGTAAGATTGAAGCTTCTTAAAAGATTGGATTATGTTAAAGTAACTTTATTTTAAAAAAAATTAGTAAAAAAGCCAAACTCATGTACAGTGGACCCCTGGTATTCACATGGATTAGGAACCACAGCTGCCCCCTTATAGCTAAAATCCACAAATACCTGAGATCCCCTCTAAAAATATGGAGGACTGTCCCTGCCAAAATTGACAATAAATAAATAAATTTGTAAATAAATAAATAAATACAATACAAATACATATGTGGAAATAAATAAAAATTTACATTTATTTATTTCCACATATATTTAATTATTTATTTCCACAGTTATTTATTTATTTCCACATTTTTTTACCTGTTTATTTCCACATGTATTTATTATTTATTTCCACATTTATATTTTTATTTCTAGAAGTGTATTCTAATAAGGGGGCCGTTTCTAACACTGGCCTAAAACCTGATTGGTCACCTCCAACACTCAATTTAAATGTCTCATATTGAATTCCCCAATCAGTCGCGGTCAAGGGAGCGGACACGAGTCAAGCCGGCTGATACTAGTGCTCTTCTAAAGATTAGCTTCGCGCATACATAGTGCATTAGGGTAATAGAGCATTGGAACGGCCTTGCAGGCGAAAACAATGAAATGAAGAGGAAGCGAGAGACTTAACCATGAAAAATGTTTATTTATGACCTATCTACTATTTTCCCATACTGTTTCCAGAATAAATATAATGTTACTGTAAATCTTTGGAGAAACATCTAGTTAAATACCTGATAATGCCTATCCAGGATAGGTGTTTGTGTCACTTACAGGAATTTATTTCTCCAAACTCCTAAGAGGTGACAACAAACTCTCTGTAGATTATGTTAAAGGGTCATCTATCCTGTAACTAGAATTAATATTTCTTGATTTAACTGTAAACCTTTTGGAGAACCTTGACATATTTGTTCCGTCATTCTTGTGGCATTTAGAAATTATTTTGGTAATTCTAACTGACCTAAAACAAGAGAAGTTAGTTCTGATTTAACTTCAGACAGTGAGCAGAAATGTGTATGTGTATTTTTATTGGGGGTATATAAACTTTTTTAACTACAGTCAAGTAAAAAAAAAATCTTTGAATGATAACAAGCAGTCACATTTGTGTTTTTAGATCAATTTTTGTGGGGAACATTTACATATTCAACATGACAGCTGCAGTCGGTGGTAACATCTGTAATGTCAGCAGATGAATCCAGCTCCGGCACCCCACCCTTTTCCGGCTCAAGACCATGGCCTCGGATTTGGAGGTGCTGATTTTCATCCCAGCCGCTTCACACTCGGCTGCGAACCGGTCCAGCGAAAGCTGTAGATCACGTTCCGATGAAGCCAACAAGACCACCTCATCTGCAAAAAGCAGCGACCTGATCCTCCGGCCACCGAAACGGATCCCCTCAACGCCTTGGCTGCGCCTAGAAATCCTGTCCAAAAAAGTTATGAACAGGATCGGTGACAAAGGGCAACCTTGGCGGAGTCCAACTCTCACTAAAAACAAGCCCGACTTACTGCCGGCAATGCGAACCAAACTCTGGCACCGGTCGTACAGAGACCTAACAGCCCGTATCAAGGGGCCCGGTACCCCATACTCCTGGAGCACCCCCCACAGGGCCCCCCGAGGGACACTGTCGAACGCCTTCTCCAAGTCCACAAAACACATGTAGACTGGTTGGGCGAACTCCCACGCACCCTCCAGGACCCTGCTGAGGGTGTAGAGCTGGTCCAGTGTTCCACGGCCAGGATGAAAACCGCATTGTTCCTCCTGGATCTGAGGTTCGACTATCCGTCAGACTCTCCTCTCCAGAACCCCTGAATAGACCTTACCAGGGAGGCTCAGAAGTGTGATCCCCCTGTAGTTGGAACACACTCTGTGGTCCCCCTTTTTAAACAGGGGGTCCACCACCCCGGTCTGCCAATCCAAGGGAACTGCCCCCGATGTCCGCGCAATATTGCAGAGCCGCGTTAACCAACACAGCCCTACAACATCCAGGGCCTTGAGGAACTCCGGCCAAATCTCATCCACCCCTGGAGCCTTGCCACCGAGAAGCTTTTTAACGACCTTGGTGACCTCAGCACCAGAGATTGGAGAGCCCGACCCCAAGTCCCCAAACCCTGCTTCCAGATTGGAAGGCGTGCTGGTGGGATTGAGGAGGTTTTCGAAGTATTCCATCCACCGACCCAAAACGTCCAGCAGCACACCATCCCCACTGTAAAGATTGTTGGTGGCAGACCGCTTCCCCCCACCAGGACACCCTAGCCGTGGCCTAGGGTGTCCTGGTGCCAAGTGCACATATGGACACCTTTATGCTTGAACATGGTGTTTGTTATGGACAATCCATGACGAGCACAGAAGTCCAATAACAAGACACCACTCTGGTTCAGATCGGGGGGCCATTCCGCCCAACCACACCCCTCCAGGTCTCACTGTCATAGCCCAAGTGAGCTTTGAAGTCCCCCAGCAGAACAAGGGAGTCCCCGGGAGGAGCACTCTCCAGCACCCCCTCCAAAGACTCCAAAACTGGTGGGTAATCTGATCTGCCGTTTGGTGCGTAAGCACAAACAGCAGTCAGGACCCGTCCCCCCACCCGTAGGCAGAGGGAGGCTACCCTCTCGTTCACAGGGGTAAACCCCAACATACAGCTGCCGAGATGGGGGCAACAAGTATGCCCACCCCAGCTCGGTGCCTCTCAGCAGGGGCAACTCCAGAATGGAACAGAGTCCAACCCCTCTCGAGGAGACGGGTTCCAGAGCCAGAGCCGTGCGTCGAGGTGAGTCCGACGATGTCCAGTCGAAACCTCTCAACCTCACACACCACCTCCGGCTCCTTCCCTACCAGAGAGGTGACATTCCACGTAACGAGAGCCAGCTTCTGCAACCGAGGATCGGACCTCCAAGGTCCCCGCCTTCGGCCGCCGCCCATCCTGCACAGCACCCAACCCCTATGGCCCTTCCCACAGGTGGTGAGCTCATGGGAAGGGGGACCCATGTAACCTCTTTGGGCTAAGCCCGACCGGGCCCCATGGGTAAAGGCCCGGCCACCAGGCGCTCGCCAACGCGCCCCGCCTCCAGGCCTGGCTCCAGAGAGGGGCCCCGGTGACCCGCGTCCGGGCGAGGGAACACTGAATCCATTTGTCTTTTCCATCATAGGGGTCTTTCAATTTTATGTATTTATTTATTTCTACATTCATTTATTTACAAATGTATTTATTTATATCTCTATTTATTTATTTATTTTCTTCACAAATGTATTTCCAATTGTATTTATATATTTCCACATTTCTGTAGTTATTTACAAATGTATTACCTAATTTATTTTTTTATTTGTTTGTTTATTGTCAATTTTGGCAGGGACAGTCCTCCATATTAAAACCTCAAACTACCTTTTTTAATAGTTCACAAACTTAAATATGCATTATAATACACAGTGGAAACCATCTTGGCACTAACACTGAAGCTAAAATTTAGAGTATTCCTTATCTTTGCTCTTGGGGGTACAGCCAATCAGCACCAAGAAAGATAAATCGTGCTCCTTGATTGGCAAGTTTGAAAATATCAGCCAATGACCTGTCAAGTAACATTGCGCCTTAGTATTTCAGATACCCAAGCTACATTTCCTTTCAAATATTTTAGATATACTCTACAAAAAGATCTACAATTAGGTGGATTTTCCATGAATAATTTGGAATTATGTTCCACGGAAAAATCGACATATAGGTGAATCCACAAATACCGAACTGTGAACAGATGGGTTTCCACTGTGTATACACAGTCATGCGAACAAACTAGAGCACCCCATGAAAGCGGTTTTACTAACATGTGGACACATGAACATATAAAAAAACAATTTTATCGCTACTGGAAAAAAAGATGTACATGCCACAATTAAAAAATAAAATAATATAACAAAAAGCAGCTTCTGTTGATAAATTATTTAGGACAAACCCACAATTATTTAAACTTAAAATGGCTAAAGTTACACATCATGTGTACGAGACGTAATAATCAGCATCTTGAAGGAGGTTTGTCAGTGGCCTAGTAAGATTCCAGACTTGGGAAATCTGTAAAAGGAAGTTAAAAAATTAGGGTGATTGCATGGAGGGCTTCCAACTTTAAAGAATTGGAGCTAGTCTACAAAGATAAATCATTGCAACTGGAAACATACAAAATGCAAAATTAGGTTGTTATTCCTGCAATGGCAATCATGTTATTCCATTAATTATTGAGAAGGGTTCTATAATATATTTGTTGACGTTATCTTCTTTGTATTTAAACGTGCCAGATGTATGAACAATTTTGGAATTTAACTGTATGTCCTAATACAGTAAGAAGTGACTAATTCAAAAATGATTATTGTAACCCCACTTTGACAGTAATGAGGGCTTTTGAAGCAAAATGCTGTTATTACTACACAAAGTCACTCCCAACAAAAGCTTTCAATACTTTGTATATAATTAAAAATCAATTTTTTTCTGGAATATTTGCAGTTATAATAAAATCTGAACTGTAAAATATGGCTTTTATTCATCCTATGTTATGTATTAAAATATGACACATATGAAATATAATAAGCATTTTGAAGTTTCTCTGACGGCTGCTCAGCATCTATTCTTCAATCTGCAACGCTTACTCATAAAACAGCCCAGACTTGGTGTGGTGTTGTAATTAGGGGCCTTTGAGTCAGCTCTGATGGCTCGCGGTTGTATTCAAAATATGAGTGCAATATCATAAAAGCTGTTTTCTCCGTCTGTCCTGTTTGTCATGTGGGTGCAACAATACGACAATCAAAGTCAGGCCTCCACACGTCACTTTCATTCAGCACATTATTGCTCACACAAAAATGTGAGCATTCTGTTACTTTTCAGGACTTGCTTTGTTTGTGACTGCGGTGGCATGAGTCTGCTGACGTATACGCCGGGTACATTTGCTTATGTGAGATTTAAAACCCTTGGGGCCCAAAATTTGAAAAGCTTAGGCCAATAGGGAAGAAAGTGTTGGCTCAGACAGGGTGAGTAATGCTCCCCTGCTTTCCTTAATGCCAACAAGGTGACATTGAACACGCTCCTGAACCCCCTAGCTGCGCTGCCGATGCTACTCGCTGGCTGGCTCGAAAAAGGAGCTTGAGGAATGTATGCAACTGATAGAAGTTATACATTATAGTGGCCACCGAGAGCTGTAGCTCGTCTTAAT
The DNA here is from genome assembly GCA_963556495.2 of Valencia hispanica. Taxonomy (NCBI): domain Eukaryota; kingdom Metazoa; phylum Chordata; class Actinopteri; order Cyprinodontiformes; family Valenciidae; genus Valencia; species Valencia hispanica. The sequence goes on along the minus strand of OY747702.1, from coordinate 12,734,406 downwards.
GTGATTTTACAGAGGCTGAGCTTGCATCACTGCACTGCCTGGTAAACGCAAGGCTAATAAAAGCATTTTTTTTGTACTTTAAAATTTTGAGCACTATCCAAGTCTGGAAAACTCAGGGAGAAAATGGCTTACTGGTGTCATGTTGACAGCTTCTAACAGCACCGGGAAAAAATGAGCACATCTTTGCTGTCTGCACCAGCTCAGTCTCAACAGTTTAACAGCATGTGATAGGAGTCAACAACTGTCTGATGAAAACATAAAAGAGTTTAAAATATGTGATAGGGAATTCTAAGATTTAAATTTGCAGATTTAGTTTCAAACATAAAATTATTTTCAAGCAATCAAGAAGATTGTTTTTGAAAGGAAATGAGACAGGCATCTCTCAAGACATAAAATAAATTTAAAAAAGACATCTAAATTTTAAATAAAATGAATCTATGTGTTTTCAAAGAGCCCTTATATATTGCTATCCTGTGGGAAAGAAGGATCTGATGACTGTCACAAAATCCGAACAGTTTAAATATTTTCTCTCAGAATTCAGAATTGATGTCTGAGAGTCGAGGAGAAGCCCAACAGATTAACTTTCACAAGTGGTGCATTATAGTGATGTGTCGGTCATTAACGAAACGGTTTAGAGCTGGCTCTTTGAAGAGACCAATGGGAGTCAGCTCCGTCTCAGGTTAGTTGAACCTTACCCTGAAGTTGACATGTAAGCATCCTGTGATTGGATAAGAACTCATGAGAGCCTGAAAGGCGGCATTTTGCAAAATATCTGAACTAAACCTAGAGATTCGTTAGCTGCCGACAGTGTATTTTTTTTACCCATTATGACTAAAGGAGGAGAAGGAATAGATTTGAATGCAGATATACTTGCCATGCCATTTTCAAGATGGGCCTTTCAAGAAACACACTGGACAGGCACAGCTTTCAACATTAGCCTCCATGACCATAGAAAAGGACTTATTCGTACAAATGAAGCGCACAGATAAACTGTACAACAGACCCATTGAGGTCTTCTTGAGAAAAGAAAGAAGGATGGATTTTATTTTCAATTAAGCAGGCAATGTGGAGAAGATCTATGTCGGTGAGTGCAATCATTTTATTTGTACTTTTGATATGTTTTTGTCATTTTATTTCAAAAGTAATCAATCAATGGTGACAAAAAAATGGCAAAAATGCTACAAATAAAAAAAAAACAATTCTGATCCACTGCAATTTATAATGTAAATATCATTGTGCGCGCAGCTGCGCCAACATGTTCAATTGTTTTGTTGTTGCATTTTCTCCAAAATAAATGGAAATAATGCCTTTGCTTTATTTTTTTACTTTCATTGAATTGTTGGTTTTGTTATCGCCTTTTTGGTATGTTATATGAAATGACGACAATGCACATGTTATTTATGGAAGCGTATGTGTAACATAAATCAAATTAAAATGGATTAGCAAAAAAGCTTTGTCATTTTCAAAATCTAGCTGCTATTTTTGACTCAAATAAAATTAAAAAGGAATAATCCAAACTGCTTTTTCATTTTACAATAAACTCTTTCTGTAAACTGTGTATTGATTTCTTGTTTAGGACATGAGGAATCAAAGGGAGGCGGAGGAGAGGAGAGGAGAGGAGAGGAGAGGAGAGGAGAGGAGAGGAGAGGAGAGGAGAGGAGAGGAGAGGAGAGGAGAGGAAGTACCGGATGGATCACTGTTTTCTGTTTGTCAATTTATGTTTTTGTCACTTTGGTTATTTAGTTGTTCCATGGTTGTTTTAAATAAATTGATTAAAACAAATCTGAAATATAATTAAGTCATTTTACTAACAGTTGCATTGAATTTGTAAAGGTATGAACATTGAGCTTACTTTGAACAATTTAAAATGACTATTGAAAATGAAATAACAAAAATTGACATTAGGATAAATTATTGTGTAGTTATTTATAGTTACTCATGCAGGATTAACCTGAATGAGCTCTTCCTGGACCGTTCTTTAAGCTTTATTAGGATAAACAGGCTGAACAAAGCTCAGAGATGTGGATGGAGTATCCAGCTGAGACCTGTGGGTGGTATTTTCTGGTTGACGAGGGGAACATCATTTAGGTTGGTCTGCAGAGAAGGCTTCGGGTAGCTTCTTTGCACTGTTCTTTGCGCTGCGTCGTCCAGGGCTGGCTTAATAGACTGCTGCCACATCACTAAGACGTGTTCAGAAGACAGTTTGTCCCACCGGAGAACACCACTGAGTTCTCCAAACCAGCCTCATCTGCTACATCATCTTCAAGCTCATCCCCAGGTGCCACAATGTCACCAGCACTGAGGCAGATGCAGAGAAGAGCTCATGCTGTTATGACCCGCAATGGTGTAAAAAAAAAAAAAAAGTAAAGTTATTGTTGCACTAGTTGTTTAAAAAAATCTATTCATTTTATTTATTCAGAAAGTGCCGATTAGCAAGACATCACATAGTAAGAAAAAAACTATATATTCAATTCAATTTGGCACACAATTTTGTTTTTAAATCAACTGAATATTAGAAACATTTTATATAATATTTAGTTATTTATATAACTAAATATTACATAACTATATATATATATATATATATATATATATATATATAATGTAATATTTGGTTATATAAATAACTAAATATTACATTAATTGTTTCTAATATTCAGTTGATTTAAAAACAAAATTGTGTGCCAAATTTAGTTATATAAATAACTAAATATTACATTAATTGTTTCTAATATTCAGTTGATTTAAAAACAAAATTGTGTGCCAAATTGAATTGAATATATAGTTTTTTTCTTACTATGTGATGTCTTGCTAATCGGCACTTTCTGAATAAATAAAATGAATAGATTTTTTTAAACAACTAGTGCAACAATAACTTTACTTTTTTTTTTTTTTTACACCATTGCGGGTCATAACAGCATGAGCTCTTCTCTGCATCTGCCTCAGTGCTGGTGACATTGTGGCACCTGGGGATGAGCTTGAAGATGATGTAGCAGATGAGGCTGGTTTGGAGAACTCAGTGGTGTTCTCCGGTGGGACAAACTGTCTTCTGAACACGTCTTAGTGATGTGGCAGCAGTCTATTAAGCCAGCCCTGGACGACGCAGCGCAAAGAACAGTGCAAAGAAGCTACCCGAAGCCTTCTCTGCAGACCAACCTAAATGATGTTCCCCTCGTCAACCAGAAAATACCACCCACAGGTCTCAGCTGGATACTCCATCCACATCTCTGAGCTTTGTTCAGCCTGTTTATCCTAATAAAGCTTAAAGAACGGTCCAGGAAGAGCTCATTCAGGTTAATCCTGCATGAGTAACTATAAATAACTACACAATAATTTATCCTAATGTCAATTTTTGTTATTTCATTTTCAATAGTCATTTTAAATTGTTCAAAGTAAGCTCAATGTTCATACCTTTACAAATTCAATGCAACTGTTAGTAAAATGACTTAATTATATTTCAGATTTGTTTTAATCAATTTATTTATAACAACCATGGAACAACTAAATAACCAAAGTGACAAAAACATAAATTGACAAACAGAAAACAGTGATCCATCCGGTACTTCCTCTCCTCTCCTCTCCTCTCCTCTCCTCTCCTCTCCTCTCCTCTCCTCTCCTCTCCTCTCCTCTCCTCTCCTCTCCTCTCCTCTCCTCTCCTCTCCTCTCCTCTCCTCTCCTCTCCTCTCCGTCTCCCTTTGATTCCTCATGTCCTAAACAAGAAATCAATACACAGTTTACAAAAAGAGCAACACAAAAACTTTTAGCAAATCTCTATTTATTAACATGATCAGTCATAAGTTATGTATTGATGCACTGCTGCACATGCACATACAGTACTTTTTCATTACAAAAATAATCTAATTTGTTTTTGGCCAACAATGGGTGACATTCCCCTCCAGATTTACCATAATTGTATTTATAGAATAGATAGAAAATAAGTGCAGATGGGGAACATGGCAACTGTGTTATTTGTGAATTCAAAACTATAGTTTTTACATCAGAACACAAGAGATCACATACTAAGAATACAGGTTATGAGGTTTTTGAGGCTTAATAAGACTCCTCTAAGCATTAGGTGTGTAATTTGATTTATTCTTCTACCTCCATGCCACCGTGGCCCAATTTTGCCCCGGTAAAGAGGTAATAATTTCCCCTAAAAGGAGTCGTTTTTTTTCTCTTTCTTTGCAAAACCCAAAATAAGCTGTACATGAGTGGGGCAATAGACGGAGAACCATTAGACCAACATAGGAGCTCGTTTATGGCCGATAGTTTACAAAATAATATTATAATACATGTCTATACTAACAACAAAAGCCAAACAACACAACCGCGTTAAGTTTAAAATTTTTGTACCGCCAGATTTTAATAAACTTACATTTAAAACTGTACTATTCGCTTGCTCCGTCTCCAGCTTCATCCGCCATTGTTGCTGGAACAGAAATCTTCTCGCAATGCCCTGACGTCATTCTCCTGCGCCGTGTGGGATTGCCAATTTGATTTGGTTAAGTTTAAGTTTGATTTTAATTAAGTTACAGAATGAGCACTGTTGAATTGTAAAAGGAAAAAGCAGTTAGGATGATTCGTTTTTCATTTTATTTATGAGTCAAAAATGGCATTTATATTCAGAATATGAAAAAGCATTTCTGTCAATGCATTTTATTTTTCAACTTTGACATTTCAAATTGAATTTTGTAACTATTTTGCTGGGATGCAATTTGAAAATTAAATCTTAAATGTCCTTTTCTATTTAATTTTAATTAAGTTACAGAATGAGCAATGTTGAATTGTAAAATGAAAAAGCAGTTTGGATAATTTCTTTTTAATTTTCTTTATGAGTCAAAAATAGCAGCTAGATTTTGAAAATGAAAAAACATTTGTGCTAATCCATTTTAATTTGATTTATGTTACACATACGCTTCCATAGTTATTGGACAAACTTGTTGAAGCTCCCATCTCATACTTTGGTATATATATATATATAATTTTTATTAGAAATTTCTTAAACTTTTCAGCTTCCAGGTATTGTGTACAGATACTTGCAACATGGGGCCATGCATTATAATGCTGCAACATGAGGTGTATGAATAGCACAACAATGGGCCTCAGGATCTCGCCACGGAATCTCTGTGCATTCAAAGGGCCACTAATAAAATCCACCTCTGTTCATTGTCCATAACATACGCCTGCCAACATAACTCCACCGCCAACATGGGCCACTAGATCCACAATGTTGACGTCAGCAAACCGTTCACCTACACGACGCCACACATGCTGTCTGCCATCTGCCCTGAACAGTGAAAAGTGGGATTCATCCATAAACAGAACTCCACTCCAACGTGCCATACGCCATTGAATGCGAGCCTTTGCCCACACAAGTCGGTTACAATGACGAACTGCAGTCAGGTACGGACCCTAATGAGGATGACGAGCATGCAGATAAGCTTCCCTGAGATGGTTTCTGACAGTTTGGGCAGAAATTCTTTGGTTATGCAAACAATTGTTACAGCAGCTTTCTGGGTGACTGGTCTCAGACAATCATGGAGGTGAACATGCCAGATTGGAGGTCGTGGGCTTTTGTGGTTACATGTGGTCTGCAATTGTGAGGCCGGTTGGATGTACTGCCAGATTTTCTGAAATGCCTTTGAAGACGGCTTATGGTATAGAAATTAACATTCATTTCAGGGGCAACAGCTATAGTAGGCATCCCTGCAGTTAGCATGCCAATTCCATGCTCCCTCAAAAGTTGCAACATCTTTGGCATTGTGCTGTGTGATCAAACTGCACATTTCAGAATGGCTTTTTATTGTGGCCAGTCAGCTCATTGAAAATGGAAGCAAAAACAAAACTGGGTTGTTAATATTTTTGTTCAGTGTAAATAGAACAACAGCGTGTGATACATAAATTATATTTAAACGCCACAAGCAAGACTGCCTATCCAGCAGACTGCCTGTCTTTTCTCTGTAAGCCGTCCCAACAACTCCTCCTCACCATGGAAGTCAAGCACAAAATTCAATACAACATAGTGAACAATCTGACTAGTTTCGTCAGAGTTTGGGTTTGTTGTATTGTTGTTGTCTGTTGTATTGAATACATTTGTTAAACTTCTAACGTCTCCTGGGAGTGTCTTGCATGGGGGTCGTCCACATCCCCATGTCATAACCCTGCCCAATCCCCCGCAGTGCACATTTTTATTTCTTCCTGTTTGGTGGAAGAAAGAAACACCCAAGTTCGCTCCCAAGCTCTGCTTTTGCGCATTCAAACCCCCCTCTTTAGCTTCAGATAAAAAGTTTTGCATGTCTATTCAGTTTCTCATACTCCCACTGCTCATGAGCCATTTTGCACAGCGGTAGGTCAACCTTTTGTGAGTTATAGCTCACAGAAATAGAAATGTGAGGTTAACGTGACCCCCTCTGTTCTTTTACTGTGAGGTTTAGTGTGAGTCATTGTCACCGACACTGGTCCATGCATCAAGTCGATACCGCGGCCTCTGTGACAAATCGCTCCTTTTCGACTGAGTCCTTCCTCTTACTCCGAGGTAAATGCCGCCTTTCTGCATTTCCAATTGCTCTTGTGTTTATTGGCATCCTTTGAAAATCAGCAGGGCTGCCATGAAGCTGAAACTAAACTGGTTATGAACACGTCACAATGCCTTTAAGTGCAAAAAGTATACCCCCAAGCTTTTGAGTAGTTAGGAGTTTCAGCTTAATAACTGACAGCACTCCACGCTCATTACCGACCCATTAAGGCTCTTTCATAATCTGTCCAACTATGAAATGGACACAAGAGGTGCTAATTAAACTTACAGTGGTTTCTTGAAGCACACTTCCTGCTCTGCCCGAGCTATTTCATACCACTGACCATTTTGAGAATAGTTTGAGAATAAGTAAAAGGTTTTCTTATTTCTAGAAGAAATTTGCTTCTTTGGCTTGTGTTCCTAATGTCCTTGTTTTTCTCCTTTGGAAACATACCCTACCCCCAGTAGCACATAGGAAAAGAAATTAACAAAGCAAAACAGCTATTCTGCACTGATTTTACCTGTTTTAATTGCCTAATATTTTCCACTTTTCTCTCTATTATCATATTTGTGGGGTTTTTTGTTGTGTTTTTCGACACATATACAAACCCTCCCCCTCCGCACCAGGATAATATTAGTCAAACCAAACTCTTACAGCCCTAAATAAACCTCCCATTAGCAGAAGATTGTTTTTCTCCTTTGAAGTTGTATGTACAGCTAAAGGTAGATTTTTCATTACAAGACAGGAGGAAACAAAATGATGGGAGACAAATTGAAGCTCAGTAAATACCCAAGAGAGGGAACGGGAGTCTTTTTTTTGGGTGTGCAAATGAAATCTCTGTAAATGCTAGGAAGACACAACAAAAACTCTGATCCTAACAGATACAGATGAATCTTAATCAGTTCTAAAATCATCTGAAAGTTAATTTCTTTCTGGGATTGAATTGAAAACTTGAAATTTAAATGGATTCATTACACACAGTATGATGTACAGTATTTGAAGTGTTTATTGCTTTTATGTTGAGGATTAGGCCTGACAGTCAATGAAAACCTTAAAATTTTGTGTGATACATATTATTAATAAAAATGATTTTAAATGGGAAATTGTATATCACAGGACATTCAAAGAACTCCAATAGTGGTGAAAATAGGTATTTAGTACATTTTTTAGTTTTCCCTCGAAGAATATAGAGGTTGGTAATTTTTTCATAGCAACACCTCAACTGTTCTCAGAAGAAGCAAAAATCCACAAAATCACATTGCATAGTTTTAAATAATTTGGATTTTATTACATGAAGTAGGCATTTTATATAGAAACTTTTGTTTATACAGTGGCGTGCAAAATTATTCGGCCCCCTAGAATTTTGCCGCATTTTGTCACATTACAGCCACAAACATAAATACATTTTATTGGAATTCCACGTGAAAGACCAATACAAAGTGGTGTACACGTGAGAAGTGGAACGAAAATCATACATGATTCTGAACATTTTTTACAAATAAATAACTGAAAAGTGGGGTGTGCGTAATTATTCAGCCATTTCAGAAATGACATAACTTCATTGATCCAGTGTGTGGTAGAGGGGGCATGGGAAGATTTCCAATTTAAAAGAAGAAGATGTCTAACTATTTAAGAGGTGAAGGCTAGCGTCTCCCATTGATCCGCAGAATAGAGGGTATAATCATCAGGAAGACCAAAGATTGCCACATGTGGGGAGATATGAATAGCTTTTGAAAGAATCTTTGACAATGTTTCAAAATAGGTTTGCCATAACTTCACAAGAGATGGACAGGAGAAGAACGTGTGTGAAATAGGGCACGATGATCCATTGCACCTATCGCAAATATCTGTTGAGCCTGGGAATATCCTTGATAATTTAGCTTTAGAACAATGACACCTAAATAGAACTTTAAAATGAAAGAGAGTCAGGTGGGCACAAGTAGAAGTCTTGTTCAGGGCACAATCCCTATAATTATTGCCAACTCATGCTCCCAGGCCTCCTTTGTCCTTAAGGTGTACGGGAGATCATAACAGAGGAAGGTATTATAAATCTTCGAGATGGATAACCTATGTGTGGTGTTAAATTCAGTTAACTTCTCCCAAGCCAGCTTTGGAGGGAGAGTGGGGAAATTCGGCGCAGTTTAGCGCAGTTCCTCACCTGGAAGTATCTAAATAGATGAGAACCCAGGAGAGCATGTTCCTTCGCGAGATCAGTAAAGGAAGCAAAAACACCACTCTTATAGAGATCCCTGAAACATCTACACTGAAAAAAGAGAATGCAGCTCCAACTTACAAAATTGCATTAATTGGTCACAATTAACTGAATTACGTTCATTCAACTTAATTTATTTTCATTTGTTTAACTTGACAAATTTACTTGGACAAACTTAATTCAGTTAAATGTGACCAATCAACGCAATTTATTTAAGTTGGATAAACAATTCTCTTTTTTCAGTGTAATTCCTTTAGTGTGATTTCCTGTAGTTCTTGACCAGGTTTGTATTGCGGCAGAGATTTCGTCTCACTCCTCCGTAGAGATCTTTTCCATATATTTCAGGGTTGTAACTGGGCAATGTGGAAGAAAGTTGCTGCCCAAGCTCTTGCGTCGCATGGCCCCATCCATCTTCTCATCAATACAGTTCAGTCATCCTGTCCCCTTTGCAGGGAAACACCCCAAACGCATGATGGTTCCACCCCATGCTTCATGGTTAGGATGGTGTTTTTAGGATTGTGCCCATTCCTTGTTCTTCCTCTAAACTAAACTAAACTAAAACAAAACAAACTAAAGCTTATACCAGAAAGTTCTATTTTGGTGATCTGTCCTCATGACCGCCTTCTGTGCCTCTTCTGAATCATCCAGATGGTCATTGGTAAACTTCAGATGAACATTGAGTCTTGAGCAGGGGGACCTTGTGGGCACTGCAGGATTTGAATCACAGACGTCGTAGTGTGTTACTACGGTAACCGTTGAGACTCTGGTCCCAAGTCTCTTTAGCTCATCAACCAGGTCCTCCTGTAGAACCTGTAGTTCTGGGCTGATCCCTCACCTTTTTCATGATCATTGACACTCCACAAGGTGAGATGTTGCATGGAGCCCCAGTCTGCGGGAGACTGACAGTCGTCTTGAGTTTCTTCCATTTTCTAATAATTGCACCAACAGTTGTTGTCTTCTCACCAAGCTGTTTGCCTATTGTCCTGTAGTCCACCCCGGCCTTGTGCAGGTCTACAGTTTTGTCCCTGGTGTCCTTAGACAGCTATTTGGTCTTTTCCATGGTGAAGAGGTTGCAGTGTCATTGATTGAGTGTGTGAACATGTGTCTGTTATACATGTAGTGAGTACAGTTGCAATTAATACAGGTAATGAGTGGCATATAGAAGCCCTTCTTAAATAAATAACTAACAGGTCTGTGAGACCTGTACCTACAATGAAAATTACAGACCTTTTCAGTCTTTGTAGGTGGAGAAAAATTGGCTGCGTATAAAATACTTATTTTTCCCACTGTACGAAGTCATTCTGTCAATACAAAAATAGTCTTACCAACCAATCTTCTGTCCCGAACTTGCAGCAAATATTAAAAATTCAAACTGGTATAAGCCTGTAGATTGTATATGTGCTGACATCTCCTAAATTTTAAGTTAACAGAAGGAATTTCTTTGGTACAGCAATAGACAGTAATTGATTGTGACGTTCCTTCTTCAGTCTAGCACAATGCAGCCCAGTTTTTGGGCCTACAGGGCATGCTTTATCAGCCTGAGAATAGAGGCCACCTCCACAAGTCCAAAGGTCAGGCTAGTAATGCCAGCTCATATTGCATTTTCTCAGCTAAAGAGGTGCGGTGGCTCTGAAAGCGGAGGAAGGGCAGTTTTGTGGTTAAAAGTTCAGCTAAAGGTCTCAAGCACCATTTTTCTTTCTGGTGTCTATAGTAGAAAATAGTTGCAGTGAAAGCATCAAGATTCATGGATGAAATCTTGAACCTGAGACATTCTTTATGAAAAGTACATCATGATTCTCCTCACCTATTTCAGACCTTACAGCCTTTTTTGGATAAAATGCTGGACATATAGGGATAAAAAAGAATCTATTCCATCAAAATATCTGTTCAGAAAAAGTATGCAATCAGTGTGCGCAAACTGTGTTATCCAACATATAACGCATTCTAGTTGTACTGCACACTGTATGTTAATGCTACAACTGTGTAATAAGGCACAGGAATAGAGGACTCAAATGAAAGACCCATCCCAGTGGTGTAAAATCAGCAATCCGTACACATGAATTTAATCCAAGGAAAGGCAGAGTGAAGTCCAAAAATAAAAGTAGGGTCAAAATTTATGCAAGACAGAATTGGGATTAGGGTTGGAAAACAAAAGATAATTCCTTCATGTGATAGACTTTTATGGGACTTCTCAGTTCATACCAACCACTCAGTCGGTATCAGTTTTATTCATCCAGCTAAATTTACAACTGCTCACACATTGCCCACAACAACATGCAACACGGTAGGGACCCATGCATTGCCTAAGGATATTTGGACATGACGTAGGGGAAGCTGTAATCAAACTTACTCCCGCTTGCGAGAAGACTACACTTCAAACTAAGAAATATACCAAAAATATATATCAATTTTTTCCTCATTGCCTGATATCAAATCAGACTAAGCTTTTCCTATTTAAAGTCATTAAGGATGATCAACTTTATTTCTATTTTTTTTTTAATGCCAGAATAAAGAGAGGGTATTTTTTAACACTTTCTTCTAATTCAGCGGTTTTCTCATGCTAAGATTAATGTGCCACCTAAGATTTTGAGAAAGCTCAGATGATGATGTCATAGCTATGTATGGTTGCGATTGGTTAATACACAGCCTTGGAGTTAAATGGAGGCACACTTGTATATGTATTTTAAGGCCAGAATCAAATCAGCCAAGATGAAGAGGAGAACAGTGGACTTCTCAAGGAATATTTGGTTTTCACATGCATGAAGGTGCCATGTTTGTCTGTTCAAATATTTATACACAAGTATGTACACCATGAGGTTGTCAATGGGAATATCATCATTCCAGGAAGGAGACAGGTTCTGTCTCCTAGAGATGAAAATGCTTCGGTGCAAAATGTGTTAACCAACCGCTGGACAAACGCAATAAAATCGGTAAGGCTGCTGGCTGATTCTAGTTAGAGTGTCATTATCTACAGTGAAACGTGTTTGTTTTTTGTCTTTTTTTTGCTGATGTAGGCTGAAAGGAGACTCAGAAAGAAAGAAGTCATTACTCCAAAATCAAAAATGCTATTACAGTTTGCAACAGCACACAAAAAAAAAAACTATTTCGGAGACATATCCAACGGTCTGATGAAAATCCAATTGAAGTGCTTGTCCCTAAAGACTATCACTATAGTAAAAAGGGGAATGCTTGCAAGCCTGAGAATTCAATCTCTACTGTGATGCATTTCAAATGTAAGATGACGTTAAGTACTCAAGGGTTAAACATGAAAAGTGTTCCAGAAAAACACAGGCTACAATTGTTTTGAGAGATTATTTATCTTAGCACAACTTCTTCTTTTGCATGTTAATGTTGTTAATACTAATGTCCTCCCCATCTTAATATACATATAAAATAATCTTAATATTATCTCTGTACCTTACACTACCAAGCCTTATGAAGATTTACGACTTTAAGTAAATGTTGCAGCATCAACTTAGTGAATATCTGATACTTTAGCATACATATACCTAAGCCAAGCTGCCTTGGAATATTCAGGGCATTTTGGTAGAATCTGTGGTCGTCTCAACTCAGAGACGCCTTGTATTAATACTTGCAACTGTCGTTATTATTAAAGCGCTACACAAATGACTAAAGGTGTAATGATAACTAAAACTCACAAAACAAGATTTACAGATTTTGCCACAAACTCAGCAAACTGATATCTTTCTTTTTCTCTTTTTATGTCTTCAAACCTTAAGGGAGAGATTCAACTATACATGGTCTGCTGTACAACATTTCCCAGTTGCTATTGGTAGCGTGTGCTGTGATTATGATGTTGCTCAACATACCCCTAGACATCCAGCCATTGGTTGTTATAGCGTTGCTTTCTGCCTCTTTAAGCATTGAACAGCTTGCCATGCTTACATATTGTTTTTGTGGCATCTCCTTCACTCTCTTGCCATCAGTTAATCAATAAATCAATCAATCAAATTTTATTTGTAGAGCACTTGTCATGATAAAATCAGCAGAACGTGCTTTACATGACAAAAACAGAAAAATTAATAAACTACATTTAAAGCTAAATCGATCATAAGCAACCAGTTAAACTCTCAGCACACACAAGACACCTACACACCACCCATTCACTGCAAAAACAATGCTCAATCCGTTCCTATCTCTTTAAGTGAACATACAATCAAAATAAACATCTAGAATGATACCACAGTGAGAAAACAATATTTAGTAGCTCCATCCACACTGGAAGCCACCCGACAGCCACAAAAGTGTCACCATAGTGACCGCCATGATCAGGGCAGGCAGGTATCCACAGCACAGCCATAAGGCTGCGGTGCAGAGCCCCACCCATCACCACAAAAGCGATCCCAATGGCAGCGACCTCAATGGCTAAACTGGCAGGGCTCCCAGCTAAAAGGAAACACTGGAGTTGGTCTGTATAAAAGTATTTGTAAAAACACTTCAGCGACACATAATAATAATAATAATAATAATAATAATAATAATAATAATAATAATAATAATAATAATAATAATGCAAAATATTTAAAAAATAATAATAATTGAAAATAAATACATGAATAAGATAAAGAATAAGATAAGATTAAAAATAAAAATTAGATAAATAAAATAGCTCAATTAAAAGCCAAGCTAAAAAGGTAGGTCTTGAGGTTCTTTTTACATTAGCGGTTTCTGCAGCCCTGAGGTTCTCCAGCAGGCTGTTCCACAGTCAAGAGCCGTAGTGGTAGAACGATGCTTCACCATATGTCTTCGATCTGACTTGTGGAACAACTAAAAGGCCAGTACCAGAGGACCTCAGGGACAGTGAGGGCTCATACTTTAAAAGAAGGTCAAATAAATAAGATGGACCAAGACTATTAAGACATTTATAAACTAATGAGTTCTGGAGTAGTTGTAGGCTTGAAATTTCCATTCAATTCAGTTTATTTATATAGCGCCAATTCACAACATTTGTCATCTCAAGGCACTTAACAAGAAGTCCTTTCAATACATTTATACAAACATTCCAATCAGTTAAAAAGTTTCCTATTTAAGGAATCCCAGCAGATTGCGTCAGTCATTGGCGTGAGGTTGAAATACTCTTTTTGGGAAGACCAGACAGCAGCGCATTACAATAATCTAATCTACTGAAAATAAAAGCATGCATCAACACCTCTGTGCTGGCAAGAGAGAGAAATGGGCGGACTCTGGCAATTGTTTAAGATGATAAAATCCTATTTTAGTTGTATTTTTGATATGAGGAATAAAACTGAGCTCAGAGTCCACGGCCAGATTTCATACATAATGAGAAAGTTTAAAATTTTGCAGGTCTAGTAAAATAATTTCTCTTTTGTCTTCAGGACCAATGATTAAAACTTCTGTTTTTTCCTGATTTGGCTGTAAGATGTTCTCTGCTATCCATGACTTGATATCTAAAATACAATTCAAATGTACATTTACTGGCTCAACGTATTCAGGAGGCATGGCAATGTAAAGCTGTATGTCATCAGCATAGCGTTGGAAATCAATCCCATGCCTCCTGATGACGTCCCCAAGTGGCAGCATGTAGAGATTAAAAAGTATTGGGCCTAAGATTGATCCCTGGGAAACCCCACACTGAATGTCATGGGTTCCTGAGGAGTGAGTAACCATACCAACAAAATGTTTTTGATCTGTGAGAAAGGAGTAAAACCATTGTAAAACAGTCCCTGAGAGACCCACCAGACTGTTGAGTCTGTGCAATAAAATGTGGTGGTAAACTGTGTCAAAAGCTGTGCTTTGATCAAGTAGAATCAAAACTTACATTTTCCCGTGAATCCAAGTTGCACCTGAGGTCAATAACAATCTTTAAAAGAACTGTCTCGGTACTGTGGTTTGTTCTAAATCCATATCGATATTTTTCTAAAACTAAAATACTACGTTCATTTAAAAACTCATTAGGCTGAATGAAAACAACTTTTTCTATGATTTTACTTCAAAAAGGTCAGTTGGATACTGGTCAATAGTTATCAAGAATGTTAGGATCTAAATTACTCTTCTTTAGAAGGGGCTTCACCACTGCTGTTTTATAGGCAGTTGGGAAAACACCTGTCTGAAGAGAGCAAGTCACAATATTTAAAAGCTCACCCTCAAAGAAGCCATAACATTTCTTAAAAAGGGATGTGGGAATTGGGTCTAAAAGGCAGGTAGCTGAGTTAACTTGAGAGAAAACTCTATCATTCATAGTAGAAACCAAAATTGCTGCCAAACTAATAATTTAAGAGTATTTGGGGCATCTTCTATTACAACTTCATTAGGCAAAGCCATGCTCACCGCAACTGGCTAGTGTTCACCAAACAGTTGTCACCTTACCAAGAAATATCTTGATGTTTTAACATTGCAAGATCCTGTGCAGCACACAAAGAAATTATTCAATAATACCTTTACTTAATCTCATGCAACGCTCTGCAGTTGCGTTGTCTGCACTGAGGAAGAGTCACTCACCTCACCATGCCACATGCTTTGAATGGCTGAAACAGCAGCAGACTTTGGGCATTCATTCTTTTTTGTAGTAATAATTATTTGGCCACCGGGGACCACTCAAAGATGTTGTATAACATTTAATTTTCACTCCAAGATGGTTAAGTGATTCTTCATCAAATATGTAGAAAAAGGGAAAGATACAATCTCAACAAATTGTTATATGCTTTTTCCTGACAGTTATAAGCCACAAATTGTACACCCTTTATCTCAATATAAATACAGTGAGGAACATAAGTATTTGAACACCCTGCGATTTTGCTAGTTTTCCCACTTAGAAATTATGGTGGGGTCTGAAATTCACATTGTAGGTGCATTTCCGCTGTGAGAGACAGCATTAAAAAAAATTAAGCAATCACATTGTCTGATTTTTAAAGAATTTATTTGTATTTTATTGCCACACATAAGTATTTGAACACCTGAGAAAATCAGTGTTAATTATTGGTAGAGAAGCCTTTGTCTGCAATTACAGAGGTCAAACGTTTCCTGTAGTTCTTGACCAGGTTTGCACACACTGCAACAGGGATTTTGGCCCACTCCTCAGCCTTTGTTTAAATCATGCCTCACTTAGTCATGTTGATAGGCAGAGCAGAACAGGGAATAGGCTTCAGCAGCATTGTGAGAAACATGGAAGACATTGTCTGTGCCCTCTCCCCATCTGTGTGACACATTTACAACCAACATAGTAAAGCAGAAGAAGTTTCTTGCTTTACTTTTTAAAGAAGAAGAAGGGACTCAGCTATAGGCATGTGGAGAATGAGGCTGCATAAACTTTGGGTGATAACACCATTCGTCATGGTAACTTTCTGGAACTGATGGTGTTATTAGGCAAGTATGACATGTGCCTTAGAGAACATTTGAATGACAGCATTGAGAAAAGCAAGAAGTTGCATCAGTCCAGTGGATCAAGAGATAGAGGGTCTCGCATCACCCTATTCTCCAAAACAACTGTCAACTCAGTGATTGATGCACTTGGCCACTGATGTCCAAAAAGCTGGGATGTTTTCTGTTCAGCTAGACACAACCCAAGACATCACAGGTTATGATCAGTGTTCAGTAATCACCAGGTAGGTTACTGAGGCTGTGCAGGAGAGCATTGTCTCCATAGTGAGGTGGAAAGCATCCATGGGTCAGTCATTTGTAAACTTGCTTTCTAGAGTTTTAGAACATCTGAATCTGGACAAGGCCATTTACATTGGGAATGCAACAGATGGTGATTCAAACAGCATATTTATATTTATTTGCTGAAACAACACAAAGTGTCATTGACAGTGGATCACTCTTTAATTCATTTAATGGCATAGCTGTGTTCATCAAGGAGTCCTATCACGGGGGTGGGGGGGGGGGGGGGGGAATCTGTGGGTGACACAAACCTAAGAAGAGACAAGACACGGACGCCTCAGTCTAATAGGTGAGACATGTTGGTGGGCCAAGCATGATGCCCTCCAAAAAAATCTTTGGAGATCTTGGAAAACCTGATTATGGCCTCTTTGTTGACGTAGTGCTCACGCTGGAAAGAGGGAAAACGAAAAGCCAGCTGTTCGTGCCAAAGCACAAGGCTTTAAAGAGTTTCTCTTGAAGCATGAAACGGCGTTAATACCTCAGACAACTCCTCTGTCAAAGTACCTCCAGTCAAATGGGATGGACATTCTCTCTGCTCATCATATGGTGACTGCCACACAAGATGTATCAAAAGTATCTCCAGGTTCTTCCCAACTGTTAAGGCAGCTGCAGACACATTTGTGAAACAGACAAATCAGAAAGTCGTGAAGAGCGAGGTCAACACAGACATGGAAGTGGAGGCTGCACTACCTTAAAAGAGAGCCAAGAAGAGAAAAAGCATGGCCGGGGCGATGAATGAAGATGAGTTGCAAATCAATGGTCAGAAATCATATGAGGCGAAAGTGCACAACACCATCCTGGACACCGTTATTGAAGCAATCCACAGACTTGTTACACATAGCCTTCTTCTTGTGGATTTGGCATGGTTGGACCCCAGGAAGTTTAGCTATGTCAGAACAGTTTCTCTTCCTAGTAATGCACTTCAAAACCTCAGCACATGTCTCCTCAAATTTGACTGCAGGGCTCCAGTAAATAACCTTCAGTCAAAATGTAAATGTTTTGCTGGACAGTGGGAAAGGCTTAAGACATCACATGTAGATGACTACAGGACCAGAACAACTAAGGACAGATCTGAAGAATGGGACAAAGAAAGTGAAATTGTGACCAAAAGCTTTGATTCTTGTAAAGAATTGCCCACTGTGCTACTATCAAATTCTCAGGCGGTTCAACATGCTGTCTGATGTCTATCGTCTCATTGGGCTGGCATACAAGTATCGGCTGACCCTCTCCCTCACTCAGGTTGCATGTGAACGAAAACTCTCTACACTTAAGTTCATTAAAAGCAGACTCTAAAGCAGCCTATCTGCAAACAGGCTGGAGATCTTTATGCTGATGGCCACTGAAAAGGACATTCTCAAGTCATTGGATTCCAACATGGGCATTGACAGGGTGGCTAAGAAGACTGACCTGCTGAGATAGCTGCTTTTGTTACCTGGTGAGGTGAAATAAAAATGATCAAAACGTTCCTAATTATGTATCAGTTAAGATTAAATTCAACTTTATTGTTATTGCCTAAAGTAAAGTCAAATGAATAGGTTTAGTATCAACCTTCACGTCAAACAAGTCAAGTGCTCAGAAGATGCTTAGAATTTGTCCATCTTAATAGGTTTTAATGCATTGGACAGTAGATAGAATAAATATGAGATTGGGGTATTAGGCATTTATAAACATGTTTTCTTACAGCCTTAATCTGTCATTGTTTCGTTTCAGATGCTGTCAGTCATTTTGGAAGCCTGAAGCTGGTTCATTTTAAGAAAGTACTATATAGAATATGATACAACCAGTTTTCTAGAGTAAACATACCAGATTTTTTCATTGTCTGAAAAAATCCATTAAGTGCAAATCTCAGCATTGCTGTCTGTCCTTTCACTTCTTAAAGGTTTCCGTGTGTTAAGATATGTTGTGGAAGTGTTGGAGGTGACTTTTTATTGATGCAGTCAGTGAATAGTCTTTGGTGATACAATTCAATCGTTGTTCCTTTCTGTCTAGTTTGAATAAAAGACTGACCTGTGTATGTCATATTACATTCATATTGCTATTGAAGAGATAAAAATTCTGTAAATGTTGTATGAGGGTTTAATTCTGTAGTGCATGTGGAAACACTTGTGGAATGTGGAAACAGTGAACAATCAAGAAGAATGTAGTACATCGTGTGTTCCTTTTGTGAAGAAGCTGTGACCATTATTCTATGAACGAAGATCTATGTGGGAGGAATTTCCTACAACTCTTTCAATAAAAAGTCTATGCTGACGTTGATCTGGGCTCAGTTAATAGAACTGAGTCCAGCGAACGACGTCTCGCTGTTAAAATGTATAATTGTTGTTTGTTGTTCTTATTGCTCCTTTTTACAGAAATGAACGAGCACGCGGGAAGGTGAAATGAGAGCCCAGGGTCATAAATTAAATGGCTGTCTGTTCCTTTAAGAGAGGCTTTAAATTAGAGTGAAAACACCTTTCCAACAAAATGGTGACCCCGACGTGAATTCTGGAGGAGCAAAGGAAAACGTGAGTTTGGAATAATAGGATTTTGTTGAAATTGTTGTGATCAACAGATACTGGAGATCGGAGGACGGAAGTGACCCGGGTCTGAAGTTATTTGGTAAGCGCTGCCACACGAGGCGCAAAATTGACTAATCAAATTATGTTTGGTCTGCAGTCTCCAGTAAATGTTGATTTCTGTTTCTGCTGAGGTAAATAGACGCCGACCGGGTCGGTAAACTCAGGGTGTGGCCTGCCCTGAGGTAAGCTAGGACGCTTCTTACTGAAAGCTTGCGTGTTGGACACCAAGAACGCTGAGTGTGAATCAGCTCGTGGATTGAGAAACCACGGAATGTCTAAAAAACAAAACCCAGAGATCAGAGAGCGATTTTAACCCTGGCATTCCTTTGAGCAGGATCTCAAATCTGACTGGATCTCCGAGAGGAACCGCAGGTTGCTGAGAGCCCGTGCATGGCCTGGTTCGGAACCAGTATCAAAGCCCTCCACCTCACCGTTAGGTCTAAAAAAGGAGGCCGGCTGATCCACGGGGTTCCTTCCGGAGCAACAGTTGGATGACGGGGTCTTCCTTCACAGGGACAACAGCCAGTGAGTACAAAATTTGATGCGTGAAAGAATAAAAAAGAGAAAAGATTAATAACTAGGTCCGGGACCTCTTTAATGCAAGTTTGTGTTTTTGCAAATAAATATCGGGGATCTTTGCATGATGGCGGGGATCTCACAATGAAAATCCATGGTAAAATAAAATATGACTGGGGTTGGACTCCAAAGCGCACAGAGGTCTGGGATCTCAATTAGAAATAGGCCTAATAATAAATTATATATAAATAGTAATACTAGTAATGAAAAAACATGATCATAAATACATAATTATATTAATGTGTGATAAACCGGTTGTGTGTGTGAATGGAGATTTCTTCCTTTTGAAGCAGCTGAAGTAGGCTGAGAGGAGTCTCATGGTTAGAAAGTTGAGTAAATAACACTGCAATAAGATCAATAGATCAGATAAAAGAGAAATAAAAGCTGAATTTCATTCATTAACACGGGATAGATAAATATTTAGAAATGAAAAATAAAAACAGCAAAATGTAACTTCCATAGTCTCTGCTGAATGAGGATGGGTTATGCACTGAGGTTAAGGTCCAGTGATAAAGCCCACCCCGGCATGTGAGGTACCTGCGTTTCCAGGTGTTCCGCGCCGTGACTGGTTTGAACTACTACCCGGAAGAATGACGAAGGGCCATTTCACCCATCAGTTATTGGTTGAAGATGTGCCACGGTAGAAGGGGTAACCCCTTGGTAACCCAGATCAAGTAAGGTGTCAATCAGTTCTACGCATGCGCAGTGGCATTTGTAGGTGGAAGTAAAAGACTACAAATATCAGAGGTGTATTTTCGCTGTTTATTTGCTTTTTTTATGGACTTTATTCTTGGATCAATAAAGCTGACTAACCACTTTAATGGAGGACTTGAATCGGATCCTGGTGGATATAAAAGGACCGTTTTTGTTCAAGATGGATTGGTTGTGTCATGTTTATCGGACTACAAAGGGGTGAGCTGCATATTTTGTTACCTCCGTCAGGAGAATGTGTGTTGGCAAAAGCACTCGCTGTGTCTACAGTTGTGATTATATCTTTGATTGGCATCCATAATTGGAATCACAATCATTGCTTTCCAATGATATATATATATAATATGTATAGGTTTATAGAAGTTAGAAGTCAGGAAATTGGTGGATTTAAACCAGGAAATTGGCTGGGCCCACTGGCAGGCCCTCAGAACACTAAGGGGTTAATTTTAATATGAAATAATGATCATGTCACACCTTTAGTCTTCTCTGTCTTAATTTCAGGTTCTATCATGTGTTGTAGATAATTCAGGTGGTTAACTCGACCAAGCCAAGTCTTTTGGTTTCTGCTAAGTACTATTTAGAATACCGGAATAGGGAGGATGGTGTAGGTTTAAGTTTATTAGTTTGATACATACAGTATATACCAACAAGACAGTGTACATCACTGTCACAACAGCGTTTGTTTTCATTCAAAGGCTTTATGGCTTTTCCAATAATACCTGGTGGGCCGGTCTCTAGTCAAAATGCCGATTCTTTGTTCCAGTCCATCCCTGGCTATGGACCCTAATCCCTGCAAATACAGAGGCACCACTGTACCACAATTTTCAAGACTGTGCAGGCACCCTAAAAGAAGACTAAATGCTTGATCTAACCCAAAAGTTAGTTCTCTAAAGTGTTAGTCTTAGGGTGTGAATATCCCACCCTTGGGGCTGGGTGTACATCTAGTTTGTCTATGTTGTCACCTCTCAGCAGGACCAGACGGCCGGTTCACTACCCACATCTGCAGCTCATGAAGACTTGCCAGGAGGCTGCTTAAAAGACTGGCTGATGTGGAAGGGAGACACCGGTTTGTTCTCCACGCTCGTGTTGTAAACTGTCTCCTTAATGCTGTGATACTTGTTCTTTTTTTCTCATGGCCCATTCCCTGAGTAACTCATCAAGTTGCTCCTCTGATCCTTTCCTCGTTCTTTGCTGGCTTCCATGCCGACCTCCTGGTTCCTCCTCCCTCAGACTCTCAGGGTCTCTTTACTGCCTGTTGGAACACCTCCTTGTGCTCAGTCTGCCAGAACTTACCTTCCTCCTGGAAAACACTTGTCTGCCTGTCTGCCCTCTACCTACAACATCTAACAAAACAGAAATTGCAAGGGCATTCCATTTCGTTTTTTCATTGTAATATTACCTAATGTCCTATTAAAATATATTTATATATATATTTTTTTTAATGATCATCCCCTCCATTTGTTTTAATCACTCAATTTTCTTATGCAGGTATAACTTCTATGAAACACCAACTCAACACTAGCTGCATTGGGAGAATCCAAACTGGATTACTTGGTCGCTCTTGCCCTTTAAAACTTGTATGAGTGTGTGGGTGTACATCAGTTTTTTTTTTTTTTTCCTCTTTCTTTTTTACCCACATTCACACACTCGGAGCATCCTGTGTGTGAATGAGTCACAACACCAGCACCCAGCTGGGATTTAGCACCTGCGTAAAAGCTTCTGTGGGGTCGGTTCGTGTACAGTACGCATCTGAATGTGAAGTGCTTGCTGTGCGTGTGGGTTTTGCATTGAAGTGTGTGAAGCAATCAGTGCACCACAGCTAAAGGGCTCTGCATATGAATAATGAGGGTATAGTCACTTGAATACATATATCTGCATTTCATTCATTTGCTTTCATTCAGCTTCTCTTTTGTCCTTTTCTGACCCTCTTCTAATATTTGCTGTGAGAAAATATTTAGATGCCACTTTATTTGATTAAGAGCCTTTTTGGGCACTCACCCACCAGCTGACTGGAAACATGTGCATGTTTATACAGAGTAAATGGAGAGGTTAGAGTAATAGAGTCTTGCCCTGTGAGCTCCTCTCGGTGCCAGCAGCCAGATTGTATTCATGGAGTAAATGAATCAGGCCCAGGAACCTTGGAGGGCGTGTTGGAGTCGACAGTGTTTCTAGAGGGTGGGATATTCCCTGAACCTGCATGACCTTGTAATGAATAACACAAGAGCTCTGTGCACAGCACTGTGGGCCCTGCCTCCATTACAGTGGTTATAGCTACAGGCTGGGTTTAATTGGCTGTCAGACCACTGTGTTGATTTCTGGATCGCCTTGTCGCAACACAAGGTTACAATGTCATCTGACATGGATGGGTTGGAAGCAAGGTTAACTCAGGTTTACCTAAAGTTCAGGTGACTCATATAACCTTTGCTTTCCGGGAGTATTGATACACACACACCCACACATATATAAACCTAAAGTTAAACCATAAATGTATTACATTTCATAGAAATATACCTACCTTACATCCCTGTGCGGACATTGTTCAAAAACACAAGCAAAAAACGTTCCTTTTAAAGAAAAAAAAAAAAGAGAATCATAAATGAGCTGTGTCTAAAGGACTGTAGAGTTTAGCCGAAAGGGTTGGTTGTTTTCTCAGGTAAGCAAACCTTGTTTTCTTCAGAACGTCTCCTGTTTGTTGTCTTTCTAACACTTTTATATATCCTCTGCTGATCAAGCAGACAAATACAGGAAGTGATTCTGCAAATCATTATCACCTTGTGTTTCATCACTACTGCCATCTTGTAGTTTGGAGACAATGTGTAACAACAATGCATTGACCCAGCTCCAATTAAAAAGGATGGAGACTAATAATGTTTTGATTTTGCAACCAAATTGCATCAGAACAACATCAGGATCCTGCTGTGTTGGGTCTCATTTCTTTGGGGCAGAATACAAATGAAACCCTGAAAACAACCCAAGGTCAGCAAAAAACAGAAAGTAAAAAGAATCAGCTTATGCGTGAGGCTATGCATTGGCTAACAGTGCTGACAGAAAATAATAAGAAAGCAATAAAGGAGGTATTCCTAAGCCTTATGATGTGAAATGTTTAAAACAAATGTATTTTTTTTCTCATTAAAACATACTTGGTGTTTTCATCCTTGCAGAGAGAACCAATGGGGGTCATTTAGAACAACTCATTAAGTTTAAAAGCGCTAGTCTATGCCTCATAAAATCAATATGGTCAGTTTTAAGCAACGGCTCCATTTTTGACTCACATGAGTTGGTTGGCAGCGAGGTGAGTGTTATGTCCAGCTAGCTTGAATTTGGAAAGAAATTAGGTGTTTCAGATGGTGAGTTTGTGAGATTAGGCTTGGGGTTTTTTTGTGCAGTGATAAGGATACATTTTAGATGTGTTTTATCAGTACATCTCAAGGTTCCTCAGCTAATCTTTACTTATTTCAAGCATTTTCTAGCTAAAACCTTTCCATGTCTTCAGAAGTAGCTTTCTGGTCACTAATTTTGAATGTTTGAACAGCCACCACACAGTATATGAGTTAAACCTTGCTTCATGTAATATTTTGTTGTAATAATGCTTCTTTGGCATGAAATCGTATACCATTGGAAAAGCTAGTGTTTTTCTGCTTAAGTGGTGCCACATTTTTAAGGAAAATGGATTTGTGGGTTGGGTTTATGCCAGCTTGTGTCATTTACTGAATTGGCTTATTGAAGTTTGAAGAACCAAGACATACAGAACTGCACACAACTACAGCAAACAGGAATATTCTCTTCATGCTGATCACCAGCTGGGTCACTCTCTACTGTAGGATGGCATCTCATTCTTCAACCAGTATTTGTCGCAAGTCAGCCACTATGGATGTGTTTGTCACTCAAGTGTTTCATGGGGTTGAGGTCTGGCTGTAGGAATCTGATTCCCTCCTCTATGCTGACAAACTCTGGCGTTCCAACATAATAATATGTATTTTCAAAGGCATTGCTACAGCAATTACAGATCAATCCATCTCAAGTTTCCATTTAGTTAAGAAAGGATCATTTCCACTATCAGAACTGCAGGGTAATTTTACCGGACCTTCATGGTATGCGCGCATCTCTGTTTTATTGGGTCGGCCCAAAAGGACCACTATCCGGGCCATTTCAGGAACCAGACGAGTATTACCCTTGGGGTATGTACTCGGATATGGCCTGGTAGGGACTTGTGGTTAACTCATGCTGATTGGTTGTAACTCAGTGGTAAATTATATCAGCAGATGTCACCTAACAAATGGCATTTGTAAAACTAGAAGAGTTGCTGGTGAAGCACAATGGAAGGAAAACAAAACAAAAAAAGCTACGACAAGAGGACCGACCATCACTGAGTATAAGAACACAGCAAGCAGAAACACTGCAACCATCCCTCCTTCCATTGTCGATCTCTTCTTATTCTCTGTTAGTGTGGGCGGCTTTTGGCTCTGATCAGTGCCAAAACGGTTGCAATATTCTGATGTTTTAGCAAATTCCTTAAAGGGACAATTTTGTATGAAACCACAACGGATGAAAGGACTGAGCCAGCTTTTTTTTCCTGTCACCCTCCCACCCTCCCCGAAATGTCCTGGAACTTGTCTAGTGGAAACGGGCCTAAAGATGGATCTTGGCCGTCCCGTTTATGACCCCAACTGCCAGTAATGTGTTGCTGCTACCACAAAACATTTCCATTGGATCATCTGAATAAGAAATTGACAATTCTTGTTGAACAGAAAATCTACTAACGCATGGAATTTGGGGTACAGTGGTAGTTTTTCCTGACCTGACCAGTGACCAACTGCTCAACTCAATCATCTGAAAATTACTGAATAAAGGTCCAGAATGGAACCAATGGAAAGTGCTTCACTTCACAACCAGAAGAAGTGCTACTTTACAAAATAATTGCTCTTTTTTGGCAGAGTTTGCAAATCTGCTTTCTTGTATCCAGACCTGTTATGCAAGTTGGGATGATAGTGCTTCCTAACTGATCTGTGTAGCACTGTCAACTCTTAATCAACCTTTAACATCACTTTCTATTATAAACTAGAAAAGCACTCGTAAAGCGCAAGGCAGCTCAGTCTCCCCCATTTTTAAGGTGATCCTGATCACCAACAAAATCGAATTACTTGTTCCTAGTCCCTCTGCAGAGTTATGTTGTCAACTAATAGACAGACAAATGAACTAACCTGGCAAAAACGTAACCTTTTTAGCGAAGTTAATTACATATGAGCTCCAGGTGTGCTACACATGTGGTTTACCAGGTACTACATGCGAAAACATGCGATCCCATGTGAGGAATATGTTAAATTCATGTGACTTTTCCATATAGGTTCAAATACATCCTCAATGCTTTTTAGATATTTTAGGGTTTATAACAAGTAATTTCACTAGTATCTAGTAGTTAATAAGGATCATCATAGCGAGGAGGTATGAAGGCTAGTTTTTCCCTCCTTTTTTCTGCTTTAGAGACGCTCACCGTTTGCACAATTTTGAGCACCGTTCAGAATAGGATTCAAGTCCTCCTGCGTAAACCATATTTATCTAATTTACATTCTAAATCACAAATAAACCAAAGGTGGTAGGAGTGGAAGCCAGGCAGATTAATACATTGGAGCTTAGTTTGCCAGCTCTAAATACCAAGGGAAATACCAAGGTAAAAATACCAAGGTAAAGTCATAATCATGCATGTGGTATACTTAAATAGTTTTATGCATATTATTTCAAAGTTTTTTTTGTACTACTATAATACTGCTCCAGCAGTGCTGAGTCGACCTGTTCAACAGCAGACTCTGCCTTAGGACAAACATTTGACAGATTAATTGAAAAAGCATGAATGGCTGTAATTAGGGCTTTATCTATATTACCTGCCAAGAGGAGCTACTGTCACTGGACTCGGAGGATGACTAAACACACCAATCTGAAAAGGTTGTAATTGATGTTCTAACAAACGTCTAAGTGAGACTTTAAAAAGCTATATGACTGCACATAAAAAGGCAGATTGATCCTGCTGAGTACTTTTTTTTCCCCGTCCTAATGCTAATACTTAATTACATAAACTAATAATGTAATTAAATTACCTTGGTTTGGATGTTTAACGGCTTTTGCTTGGATGTTTAGCAGCAAATAGTTGTAATTAAAATAAGTGTTGAAGATGTTTAAAACTCTTCTCAAGCAGTCTTGTACAAGGGTTTATAGGCAATGAACTAATCTTGGCTAATTTTGCCTAATATGTTGGAATGGCATTTAAATAAATATACACGCATGTCCTTTGGGTAAAAGCTTATACCAGCCCTAGTTAATTTTATTCTTCCTTTATGTGTCAGGGCAGAGATAGGTTAGAACGATTCAGATATTGTTCATTGCTGGTCTGATGGATATTTGAACGCTGAAACTGCTGTTAGTTCACTTGGCATTGCCGAATGTGTGATGTGACCTGCTGAATTGGCTGTGTTTTAAACTGGTTGTAACCTGAACGGATCCTTTTTCCTCTCTCTTGCTCTCTTTTCTTCTTCTACACTCTTCCACATTCAGTTCTATTTTGCGCAGTATTTCGGTCTCTGTCTAGCTGCTCCCAGCCTGTTGCTGAAACACACGCTCTTCCATTGTTAACCTAAAGCTAACTCCAGTGCTCCTTTGTTATAGAGCTCCGGACGTCACGTGACTCTCAGAGTGAAGGCGCCATGTTGGCAGGCATGAACGCCATCAAAATGAACGTAGCCAGCTGTGATTTTACTCTGTCGGAGTTTACGTCCCATTTTAAAACAGAAGATATTATTGTCTATACCGGGAAATTAAAAAGATGAAACATATCCGACCCTTACCATGCCCCTGGGATATTTTTTCAAACTTCAGAAGCAGTCAGAGCGGACCTTTTACCGGACCTGAGATACTCTCACAACAGCGTTCATTAAGATCCGCATCATAGCACATAGAACAATGCTGGCTATAAACTCGCCCCAGAAGAATATGTGCAACAATAAAACGCGTTCTCTTTGCAACCCTTGAAGTTCTGTGTGGAGAAACTTCAACTTTAACTTACAGTTCAAAGTCCTGAAACAGGGCGGGGACTCGCATAAGGTTTTTACATCATATAGTTGTGAAATTAAATTTCACGGGTCCGGGAGGAAGTTTCTTTAATGCGGGCGGGTTGCGAGTGACAACTAATTGTTTATAATATTTTGTTTAAGACTCCCAAAGAGGATTGTGTTGATGTATTGTGATATGTGGAAAGAGCATGCCAGAATATTCCTCCACCTTTGCGCTGACAGCGGAATATTCTCGCTATCTAGGCATCCAGCGCTGCCAGACAGACTTTACTGCAGCGGGATTTGCGATTGACTGTTGTCAATTTTTCATTTCTGCATATTGATCTCTGCATCAAATAAATTTTAGTTTTCATAAATTTCAGAAAAATCTCTCTCTGGCAGCGCAGGATGCCTAGATAATGAGAACATTCCGCTGTCAGTTTTGCGCTGAATATTCTGGGATGCTCTCTCCATAAACACATATCAATCAATACGATTCTCTTTTAGATTCTTAAACAAACAAATATTACATAAATATTTTTTCACCCGCAGTAGCCTAAAGAAACTTCTGCCAGACCCTTGAAGATTAATTTATGTATTTTTTCATCTTTAAACGGATACCCGCAACATGCAGGACTCTGAACATGTTTGGCAGTGGACTACGAGTCTTTTAAAACCTCGACATCCACTGCTTAGAATGCTGCAACATCTTCACATAAAGAAAATATGAATGTATAAGAAAGTGGAATGGAGTGATTTAAATAATAGTCCGTTCAGAAACACTGATTATGAGGAAATTGTGGTGGGAGCACAAGTGGATGTTAGAGTATTATACAATTTCCTGATCCATTTTCCCTCGTCCTACTCCGGAGCATCGCTTAAAGTATATAAAAGTCTGGAGGGACATAAATGGACAATCGGGGTTTGTTATCGGGATCCAGATCTGGAATCTTCCTGCACAGGATTGCGTTGTTGTCACCGGGAGGGAGACCAGTCTTCCTGATTTTAGTTACCATGAGCAACAGGCAGTAGCTAGGTTATGTCTGTGTGCAACATGTGTGTTCATTAATCTCAGGAAATAATTAAAGTATTTTTATTTCTAAAGGCATCATTGTAAAACAGAGAGCTGCTGTCAATTTGCATCACTTAATGATACAAGAGCAGTTATCAAACAAATGGTAATAAATCTGAATTACAGGTGAATCACTCCCAAAGACTAAATGAAACGGCTTCATTTTTCCCTGATTGCCAGCGCGTTTCATGGCAATGATCCGTCGTTCTCTGCGTTCTGGATCCTTGGTAATCCTATAGAACGTTTCTCCCTTACCTCATCCGTGTCTGTTATGGCATCCTGGGGTGCAACAGGTATCCACCATATTTACCGTTTCAAAGTTTGGATTAGCTGCAAATAACAGCTGCGGGAGACTGCCTGCCACAATGGCGCCCAGTCGATTTTAACTGTTGCATGCTGGGAGAAGTGACGTCAACTCCCGGAGCTCTATAGCCATCAATGCTAGCCTTAGCTTCTGATTCTGCCTACCTGGAGAAGCTAATACATACACACCCTCTTGCTTCAGTTAGTGAGCTCCTTTGTTAGAGAACATTTGCTAGGCTGTAGCTACTGCCCACATAGAGAAGTTAACTGCCTAGCTTCGCTCTCCAACTAAACCTCATGTACCCTTTTGATCCAAAACACACACATACAGACGCACACACGTACACAAACTCACACACCATTCGCGTGGGCTCCTCTCCCGTTCCGGAGCGCTCACAGCACGCAGCCAACCGTCATGCTCCAGCCTGCCCACCTGCCCGCCCAGGACCAGCTGCAGTCAGAGCAGATGTTTATTCCATACACTTGCCTGTTTATGGACCTCAGACTTGTTGTGGACTAATGTTTTTATTGGAGGACATTAACTGGACCCTTGTGGATGTAGAAATACCGTTTTTGTTCGAGATGGCTTGGTTCTGTCACTTATATTAGGCTGCAAGTGGTGAGTCGGACATTATATTTCTTTTGGGGGTGGTTTGCCAAAAGTGACCGCTGTGTCTACAGTTATGATGGTATCCTTGACTGGCATACACCCTTGGAATCACAAGATTCCTAACTTTCCAATGATCTATAATGTGTATATGTACATAGAAGTTAGTTGAGAAGATCAGCGGATTTAAACCTGAAAGTAGGCAACATTCCATCTGCTAGACAGAGGAACCCTAAGGGGTAATACATCTAGAAAAATCACAACTAATCAGTTATTGTTAAAATTTATATCGATCTAGCATGTCAATATTCTCAATTAAGACAGGGATTGATTCAGATTAGATGTCAGTTAGATCTATTGTAGATCTATTGTAGATTATATAATGTTCACATGACAAATATTGATGATGAATTGCTTTAATTTCGCTTACCTGAAAGTGTGCTGAGCACAACCTCGATGTAACCGTCAGGGCACACTTGTCTCTGGTTTGACGCAACTTTTTTTGCCCACTCTTCCCAATAAACCGGACCATTTGGAAACCTAAACAGGTTTAACCAGCTTCTCTGGTGTTGCAATAATATCCTGCTACACACCGATGTGGCATTCCTTCAAAAATGAAGATCGTGTTTTGAAAAAAGATCGACCAACAAACAATCTGAAAAGTTTGTCTTCTTTTTGACAGCTGCTGACCACTCATGTACGTCCGCCTCCTTCCCCAATTGCGAGCAGGGTCAGAAATGATTGATTTTTAAATAGTGCACTATTCAAATTGTGATCACTTACATACATACACTTACATACTTCTGCGAGAGGTTTACTTTTTGTTTTTGGTTATATTGTATATGACTATTTTATTAAACCCCTCATGAAAAATGGGAGTCATGAGCACTTTAAACATGTTCATTCTAAGGTCTAAATCGCCCTATCAAGCCCTCCTCCTAAATCTCGTATTTCCTGATATTCCCAACAATTTAGTCACAGTTTATATTTTTTTACACTCTGACATTTTTACAGAGGAGCAAGACATCACTGATCTCTTCTTTTAAGCATACCGTATTCTGCAGCAAGTCATTGTTTGTGAAATACGAAAAAGCACCATGATGTCGGAGAAAGAGCTGTTGCTGGAAAGGTCCCAAACATGCACATACACTCACACATGAACAGAGGGACACACTTACAGCTGTGCACATATCTTACAAAGACAAAGCAAGAGACAAAGGTCTGATATGCCTTGATGGGTATCGATACTGGAACTATTCCCCCCATTTCCCGATCTAAATGAGTTCTGTGTGTTTGAAGAGACTGTGTGTGTAGCTGAATAGATAATAAAGGCCAATCACAAAATTAGTAACTGAAAATGATTTTTTTATAGATTTAACTAGAAATATTTAACAAAAATGTGTGGATGAGCGTTTTTCAGATACACTGGGGCTTTTTCCCCCCTTTTAGCTTGTTGATATTAACAGATGTTTTTCCTCTATATTTCTATTTACTAAGGGAACGTTAGATTCCTTTATGAACCACTCCTAATTTTAATTATGGATGGCAGCTCCACAGCCTACTATGCATACAATATGTGATAGGATTTGGACTTTTTGCAGCTAATTTAAGAACATTTTTGGTTTTTATTAAGTGGCAATAAACAGACCACACTTAGTTTGGTTCACTTAGATCAGTGTGACCATAACATTTTATACTTCCATTTTAGATTTAACGTACTTCATACCTAAATGGAGCAAATACAGAAGAGATAAACTTTCCAGAGCTATGAAATAAACGAGAAACCTTATTGTTTTAACAAGATATTTAACTCAGTATATCAACATTTACATCTCATTAAAACCTAAATAAGTTTTGGTTTAAACGAGAACGGTCGCAACGGTAAAATGGCAACACCCCACAAGATGTTTGAGTGTCATCTCAATGAAACAGAGTTAGAAGATGGAGAGTCAGATGGAGCCCTGTTATATCTTTTTTAAGAAGTTGTAATCCATCAGATGGACGTATTTTTGAATCTCGTTATAACAAGAAACTTTCTTGTTTTAACAGGTTGTGTATCTCGTTATAACAGGAACGTTTTTTTACCAAAACATTGTATTGCAGTTATTACCAGATTGGCAGTACAAAGCAGTCTTCCTCACATGACAAACAGCTTGTGAATTAAGACCGCATTGTGAATGGAGCGATGCTGGATGCTAGTTTTAAAATATTAATATTGGGAGATATACAGATGAATTAGGGCTTCATCTGCAGTAATGCTGGTGGTGTGGTGAAGAAACAGCTGAGCCAAAAGCAAGGCCCTCAATTTACCGGTCCTTCTACGTTCTAACCCTCACATATGCTCATCAGATATGGAAAATGACTGAAAGAACGAGATCCAGAGTATAAGCAACCAAAATAAGCTTCCTCTGTTACGTTGTTGAACTCAGCCTTTATGAAAGGGAAAGGAGCTAGAAGTAAAGCCACTGCTCCGCATGAAGAGAAGTCATTTTAAGGTTTTTCGGGCATCTGATCAGGATCCCTACAGACCGTTTCCCTCTGGAGGTTTTCTGATACTTCCTACTGGGAGGAGAACCCAGGAAAGACCCAGAACTTGCCAACGGAACTATTTACAGTTTTTTTTTTCTGGCCTGGGAAAAAAAAAAATCACATCAGTGTCTCGTTTTTTTTTGTGGGTTTTTTTCTGGCCTGGGAT
This sequence comes from Valencia hispanica, assembly GCA_963556495.2. Taxonomy (NCBI): domain Eukaryota; kingdom Metazoa; phylum Chordata; class Actinopteri; order Cyprinodontiformes; family Valenciidae; genus Valencia; species Valencia hispanica. The sequence continues at coordinate 12,702,479 of OY747702.1, read as the reverse complement.
CAGACCCGGCACCAGGGCAATTTAGCTGGGGGGACCCAGTTTGTAGTTAACCCCTTAGCATTTTTACCTCCCTTTGGTAGTGTGTTAAATATTCCCGGGTCAAAAGGGCCCTTTTTGACACTCTTTATATGTAAATATTCATATAAAAAGGGACTGGCTGAGGTAGGTTCTGGAGTCTTTCTGAACGATCGCTCTGTTCTAAATCTGTGGTCAGAACATTTGTTTTTCTTCTCCTAAAGGAGCCACGGTTGAGTCACTGTCACGACCCTTATGTGTATTGTCGGCCTTTCCTCACAATGTGCTCTGCAACTCACTTCCTGCTCAGAGAGGCGGGGGCGCCGAACTCCAAAACCCCAGCGGAATCTGTTTCAAAATAAGACCCAGAGCTGAGAGACAAAGAGTTACAAAAAACACACACAATCAGATCTGTTTTGGAAGAGACACACCTGCAGATGGGAGTCAGACAAGATCCGACTGACTGACTCGTTCTCTTACAAGGCTGTACCATTTTTATTTCAAGAAGAACAAAGAACATATCACGTGACTCCTCTCTCCTCCTTCTACATCTTGACAGGTCATTTATTTTCTCCAGGTCTCTTGACCTTACTATGAACTGGGTGATAACATGACTTAGAGTTATAGCTGATCCTCCCTGCTTTCAATTCATATCTTTACTCAAGAGTTTGTTTACTTAAAACCTTCAACCCTATAAAATACTGGTAACAGAGTCATGTTTTACTACCCTGAATAATATAAACAGGCCTGTTACTTCTAAAGCTTAAAAAAGATATAATTAAAACATATGTACTGCATAATAAAAATAGCCTCAAAAAAAGTAGAATACAACAAATCCCTCTTTCAATCTATTTTTCAAATAGATTGACCACTCCTCTGTACTTCCCCTTCAGGCTCCATGTGAGGGAGTAACAGATATTGACCTTGCACATTTATCACCAACAGCTTTTTCAATACACTTTGTGAGCAAAGAACGTATACAAGGAATACAACAACATCCACATAACACCATAGTTGACACAAATACTGCTAAAGAAACCATTATAGACATTGCCAGAGTCTTCCCTTTACCAAACATATTATTTAACAAATTTGTCCCTCTTTCTAACCTGATCATTCAAAATGAGAAGAGTGTCTGTTTTTTTTTATCCTTACCTTTAAGCAATATTTTTTTAATTTATTATTATTGTTTTTTATGTTTTAACCTAATTCTCAATATTCTTTTAGTAAAAGCAAACTCTAGCAATTGTCACCAACCCTAAAAACATCCTACAAAAACCACATCATAATGAAAAAAGAATAAGTAAAACAAAAATTAGTAGTCAGTCAACCTGATTATACTTTAAACACCCCTTAAAATGTTTTAGCTTATTAATAAAAAGTTTTATAAAACCGTAAAAACTGAATATTAAGAAAAAATCCTACAAATTAACTACTTAAAAATTCTTTGACACCCTCTTAGGCAGTGTCTAACAATCTGCACCTGTAAATAAAAATCGGTTAGACAACCTGTAAAATACAAGAAAAATGATTAGTAAGTGTTCAGTCTTTATTATTTTGTTCTCTAGTCTTTGCTCTTGTTTATTTCTCTGGCAGCAGGTGGCTACCAGAGTGATGAAAAGATTCAGTACAGTGGACTCTTTATTTTTTCCCAAAGTTACTGTCTTTTCTGCAGATCGCCCTCACTGAAATGACAGTTACTTCATTAACTGAACATTTCAACTAAACACAAATGCACAGACAGGCCCCGCCTCCAATAGCTTCCCCCACCGATTGTGAGGTGGTCAAAACCTGCTGTGAAATGTGTTTGATTTCTTGCGATCTTTTCTCTTCGGTACAATCCCTCTTCGAGAAAAGCAAGTCCAAATTGCTTATCTCGCCCAATTTTGTTGCACATATAGATTACACTGGATGATCACAGCAACTTCAACCAATCTTCTGGGTGGGTCAGGCCCCGCCTCCTGGCTTCGGCAGTCGACACCGCCTAGTCAGAACCGACACCACCCGCTGCAAAGAGATTCTCCCAGGTCAGCAGAGAGCTGCTGCAGCGTGAGGGACAGGAGAGGGGTCGGAAGGAAAAAGGAGACCAGGCCCTTCAGATGCTGATGATCACTGCGAGGGTCCGAGTGCGATGAAACCTGAGGTTCTCTGCCAGCTGTAAATTTAAAGTTGAATTAGACCGCTCGATGACGCCCTATTTCCCCACGCGTCAACAGTGTCAGCCTTGCTGTGACCCCAATAGCAGTAACAAAACTGCTCTCCTCCACTGTGGTAATTCATAATGTATAACAGAAAACCCGTATTTCGAATCAGTGTAAATCGTGACGTCTTTATCACTTCTCCATTTGCATGCTTCAATAAGAGCCCTTATCTCAGCGCGCTGTGCGCTCTGCTTGCCGTCCAGCTTCCCTGACACGACAGTATGTAGTGAATCTCCATTCTGCTCAACAACTGCAAAACCTGATTTTAACTGGCCCTGTCCATCTCTAAAAACAACAACCATCTGTATAGAGCACATAACCTATAGGTAAAGTATCAGACCGTAAATCAGAACGTATTTTTTGAGCAACAGAATTCAGCCTGACACAGTCATGCTGCTCCCCAGAGGCGGTGATTTGGTCAGCCATGTTTATTCCTTCATGCGTAAAAATAATGTTTGGTGCCTCCAAAACTCTGCTAATCCGCTGCTGACGCAAAGTAACAATGTGTGAAGTTTTCTCCACTAGGTGTGCAATTCCTGCTGCATGTCTCGTGCAAGGTGGCTGTCTCATTTCAATAGCTTGCAGCTTTATGCTAAGATACATAAGAATGTATCTCTGACCACCTTTTTTCCGAAACAAAATCCCATTAACCACCTCATCTGTTTCTGATGTGTTAAGAAAAAATGGACATGTATAGTCAGGAGTGGCTAAATCAGCTGCTTGTGCTAGAGCCTGTTTCAACTTAATAAATGCCTCCTCAGCCGGTATGTCCCATTCTAATTTAGCATGCAGATTTTTCATACCATGAGCATTTACAAGAGCCCTGAGTGGTGTGGTAAGGTTTGTGTAATTAGGCACATAATGTCTTGAAAAATTTGTCAGTCCCAGAAATGACAGCATTGAGGATAGCAAAGAGTCAGGCACGACCTTTAAGGCCTCCACTGCATCAGGATGATCTGTTTTTTCTCTGCCATGATTTCTAGAAAGCTGCAAATGTTCCAGAATGGTAGTATCAGAGAGCTGCGTGTCTATTTTATACATCTGAGTAGAAGGAGAAAAAGAGACTGAAGATGGGTGTGAACCCAATCCTTTAATTCAACTCCCCTTTTAACCATTCCCCCCAAATCTTTAGCTTGATGTTTCGGATGCAACAAAAGCGATATGTGTGGAAGCGCTTCAGCTTCCATCATATACCATTTATGCTGCTCTGAAGTCAGACGAGCATACAGTGCAATACCTTCCTTCCCACAAAGCATGGACCCGAAGCCACAGACCAACTTTGGCCTTCAAGTTCTGTTTCAAATTGTTCCTGATATAAAGTAGGATCGCCCCTCTCATAAAGGAAGGTCACATGGAAAGGATCAGGCGGTAGAACAAAAGGCTGGAGTTCAAGCAGCCAAGGCTTCCAGCATCTCAGAAAGTCAGCCGCAGAAGATTCATGTGCAGACATCGTAGTCAAACTGGCCCAGAAAATATCAGCCACTTGTGAAGTGTCATCCTTCAGCAAAAATTGACCACTCATGGTGTCACAGCAATGCGTACGTCCAGTCGGAAAAGTCACCATAAGTCCATCAGGGGTACATAGAATAGTAGCACCAAGTTTGATAAGCAGATCTCTGCCTAACAAATTGACAGGCGTGGTTTGAGCAATGACAAAAGGATGTGATAGTCTTTGATCACCCACTGAAACAGGCAATGGTTGAGTTATAGGGAGAGTCATTGAAGCCATATGTAGAGGTGGCTGACCGGGAGGTATAGCGCCCCCTTGTGGGTGTGGGCACTCCCTCACCCAGTGTTCATTGGAGCTACACCTGTGACAACCGTTAGCACCCGGCTGCCCTCTCCCCATGCCTCTAAAATCCCCAAACCTGGCCCTGCCACGTGACCTGCCACGAGGCTGCCATGTCCTATAAGGAGCAGTAAATGGCATATTCGGTGCAGCTCCAGCATACATCACAGGAAAAGAAGGCAGCACTGTCGCTGATCCAACAGTAGGTGCTGCTTCAGCCACCATCTGTATCACTTTTTTTAGACTGATACAAGTCAGTCAATTTATTCTGAGCCTCTTTTAACTGTAGTTTTAACAAAGCAGTCTCCATTTTCTTATTCTCCTCAGCGTCCTTTAACGCAGATGCTCTCACTAAAGGAAGCATTAAATCAGGGCCTCCACTTGCCCCCAGTGACACCTGAGATCTGGTATTCTTAAATGGTCCTTCACTCCCCTTGTCTCCCAACGTCTGCATATTTTTTACCTGTAAAACTGTCGTACATTCATCACGTTGACTGGGGCTGGGATCTTTTGAAAGGTCTGTAGCTTGACCCCTTACCACAGATGCTAATCTTTCCTGATTCTGCAGGAGTCCATCTATTTGTAGCTGAACTTTAGTTAACCTGTGTTCGTGCTGCTCATCTCATCAATTTAGCATTATACGCCAAAAACAATTTATCGGTGTCTTCTAATTTGTTGCTAACTAAATTTAGTAGGTGTCACTTTTACTCCCCAGAACACATTCTGTGAGAGACTTCTCTTATACTCCCCTCGGGCACCATGACGAGCCCACCTGGCCGTCATAAGGCCCTGGAACTGGTTTTTATCTTCTTTATTTTTTTACCGGGCTTATCAACTAAAACAGAATATAATTTAGAAATGTATATTAACAATTGGGCATCTAAAGTACGTTAGTTTCGTCCCTGTGGAGCAGGAAGTAACCTATATTCGGCTGCCATTGAATATTCGTAACAAAAATCCAAAATGGATTAAAAAATTTTTTTTTTTTAAAAATAGGTTATTTGTATTAACTCTATAAATTATTTATTTTAATTGATAAACTATCAATTCGTAGGCCCAAATTTATCCCAATATTAATGCAATTAACAGTAAAGGCAGGCACAGTTTTTATTTAATCTATTTATTTCTTTTTATAGTGAAGGAGTTTATATATTATTTATTCCTGCAACATTAACCTTAATAATGTTTTAGGCAAAGCCGAAACGAAGGAAAGCTAAAAAGGTTTATAACGCACTGTTTATCTTATCATTAATTTATTTATATACGGAGATTATTGTCGTTTCATCTAAAAATCAAAGAATTCCTAATAGGGTTTGGGGTTGAGGGTTTGGTGAAACACACGAAAAATAGAATTCTCCCAATATAAGGCAATTTTTATTTATCATTAAAACATATACTGAAAGAAATACGTTTAAAACTCGCTTTGCAACACAAAATCGTCAACAGTTTGCTCCAAAAACAAACTCCGCCGGACTGACAGATCAAAGTCCGGCCCAATAAAACTTCCGTGTCACACCGCGGAATGAATACGCCGGTGCACAGATGGCTAATTCTGCACTACGATGCTAAACCTAACAAAACGTACTCATAAGTTAACCAACCAAGAACAAAATGCCTCCAACAAAACCACACTTCGCCATCAATACTCGAATGACTGTTTAACCGAGCCAAATAAATACAGTTCGGAAGCTAAGCTACCAAAGATTAGCTGTCATCATGAGCAACCTAGCTCAACCGGAAGCCAAACGTGACCGCTCCGTTATCATAAAAAGTTATTTTATATATATTCTATAGAGTTTACTACCAGTTATTCATAATAACAGTCCTATATATATGTGTTCAACAATGCTTTAGACGTGTTTACGTAGTTGCACAAGGTTGAACGCCTTTATTTCCAGGCGAAACTCATCCAAACCGTGCGTTAGCCGTAAGCTAACTTATGGTGGTACTTTAGCTGACTGAAAATGATATTCCCTTATTCCTCTACAATGTCAAGCTTCTACGCTTATTGTCTGTACAAGAAGCGCGGACATTGTCTAGGCGTTTAAGATTCGCAGAGGAATTATGGTTTTAGATTCAGTCGGTTAGTTCCCCTAAATGAGAAGTTCATATGCGGCCGGAATTCAAGAAGCTAAATGGTAGCTTCCTTCTGTCACCGCGACTTCCCCAATCACACACACATTCATCCGAGAGAAAGAAAGAACAACAATTTTCACAGTCTCATCAAACACTAACCTCTACCGGAGCCACCTAAAGCCGGACCTTTAAACACAATCCAATTCACGTGGCTCAATCGTGCGTTTGGAAGATACGCCAGCCTCTCCAAGGGAATCCGTCTAGGCAACAGAGAACACATAGGCTCTGCTGCTGTCTCTTCCGCTTGCCAGCCTCAGAGAATTTCCGATAGCGTCCCATCGGAAGTGAGCGGCCAACTCTCAAGCCCCCTGGTCCGTACTTTGGTCGACCCTCAACCGAAAAAACAACACGTCAACATTAAATGGAGAACGTCTAAATCGATCAATACCTATTAATTTGGTGTTAGCGCTTTTTCAGATTGATACAAAACCACCCGGGTGTTGATTAGCAAGGATCAATCCAGTCGCTCTCCGATTCTCTGTTGAACTCAAAGAAAAAACACAAAATCACTACAATTGCCACAAAACATGTATCAATCAGTTATTCCACACTCAATCTCTCCCAGCCCTGAGAAAACTCAAAACCAAATCAAATGCCCGCATCCTCCACCATATTGTCGGCCTTTCCTCACAATGTGCTCTGCAACTCACTTCCTGCTCAGAGAGGCGGGGGCGCCGAACTCCAAAACCCCAGCGGAATCTGTTTCAAAATAAGACCCAGAGCTGAGAGACAAAGAGTTACAAAAAACACACACAATCAGATCTGTTTTGGAAGAGACACACCTGCAGATGGGAGTCAGACAAGATCCGACTGACTGACTCGTTCTCTTACAAGGCTGTACCATTTTTATTTCAAGAAGAACAAAGAACATATCACGTGACTCCTCTCTCCTCCTTCTACATCTTGACAGGTCATTTATTTTCTCCAGGTCTCTTGACCTTACTATGAACTGGGTGATAACATGACTTAGAGTTATAGCTGATCCTCCCTGCTTTCAATTCATATCTTTACTCAAGAGTTTGTTTACTTAAAACCTTCAACCCTATAAAATACTGGTAACAGAGTCATGTTTTACTACCCTGAATAATATAAACAGGCCTATTACTTCTAAAGCTTAAAAAAGATATAATTAAAACATATGTACTGCATAATAAAAATAGCCTCAAAAAAAGTAGAATACAACAGTATTTGCATGTGTATGTGAGTGAGCCATCTTCCTTTATAGAAGACCTTTGTCACTCAGCGGAACCTGTGGTTAAGTCGCGCTGATTCAGAGGGAAATGATCAGAAGTCGCCAAACAACCGGCTTTGTAAAAAAGAGAAGAGTTGCTCGCAAACCAGTTAATAACAGCAAACAGAAAACACAGCAACAAGCCCTGCTTCTTCCATGTCGATTCTCGTTATTTTGCTGCTGCTTTGATCAGTGACGCTACTCGCTGCTTTAACTGTCCTGATACACTCAGAAAGAAAAATAATGTAATGTCCAACTCACCGTTCTTAGCTGAGCCTGCACATCCACAGAGCCATCATCTCGAACAAAAACAATCCTTTTACATCCAGTTAATGTACTCCAATAAAGTACTTAGTCCGCAAGTCTTCCTCAATCCAACTGTGCCGCTAAAAACCTTTGTAAATTCCTTTCTTGTAATTCACCAAATGTTTACATCATGAGTACCAGTTAGCATGCTCTCAATAGCGCAGTTCTTCTTCTTCTTGAAAATTATTCACGGCTGGCAAACAACAAATTGGTGCGTTACTGCCACCAACTGGTAAGAAGTGTGGACCAGAATGTCATTTAAGGGTCATGTTCTAGTATTCAACTGTGTGTGATAATTATTCCTTTCAGCAAGGTGGCAAAAAACACTTCCTAAACTAAATATAACATAGAGCAAGCCGTGGAGCCTTGCACCCTCTGTTGGTTGTCTTGGGCCAATACATTTGCATAAGGCATTGTAATCCGATACCTGAATGGGCTTGGCCCGCCCATGGCGCCGGGCCTTCCTGGGATCCTCCAGAATGAGCTTAAGAGTGTCCTCGGGGAGAAGGATTTCTGGGCTTTCCACCTTTAATAACAGCTCCCTCCTTGACCTGTTATCCCCCCGACTCAATCTGGGATTAGTAGAAAACGATCATGAATGGATATTAGAAAAACATGCCATTGCTATGTTGAATTTTATAGTGACAAAAGGGAATCCATGTTATCTTCACTGCTCTCCTTCTTTTCTGTCATCACAATGCCGTCACCACTATCCCTGAGCTTCCAGTTCTTTATCAGTATCAGTGATCCATATCATGTGTGGGCATAAAAGACAGTTGAAGTCCATCCAAGAGGCCAACAAATGTTACCAAGGAGACATTAAATGCATGACACTTGAAATATGGTAGCATACCAAATATTGCATCCAAACATTTCTGTGTAATTGCAATATTGCAAAGACTGATAATGCAAAGAATACTGGTATTTGACTGTGATGTACAGTGGGGCAAAAACTTATTTAGCAGCCACCGACTTTGCAAGTTGTCTCAGATAAAAAGATGAGAGGTCTGTAATTTTCATCATAGTTACATTTCAACTGTTAGAGACAGAATGAAAAAAAATGTAGGAAATCCCATTGTATGATTTTTAAAGAATGTATTTGAATAATGGTGGAGAAAATAAGTATTTGGTCAATAACAAAAGTTGACCTCAATACCTTGTAATGTAACCTTGGTCGGCAATGACAGAGGTCAAACGTTTCCTGTAGGTATTCACCAGGTTTGCACACACTGTAGCTGATATTTTGGCCCATTCTTCCATGCAGATCTTCTGTAGAGCTGTGATGCTTTGGGGCTGTTGCTGGACAACACAGATTTCAACTCCCTCCACAGATTATCTATTGGATTGGGGTCTGGAGACTGGCTAGGCCACTCCAGAACCTTGAAATGCTTTTTATGTTGCCACTCCTTCCATAATGTGTCCACCCCCATGCTTCACAGAGGGTATGGTGTCTTGGGATGCAACTCAGCATTCTTCCACCTCCAAACACGGTGAGTGGCATTTATACCAAAGAGTTCTATTTTGGTCTCATCTGACCACATGACATTCTTCCAATTCTCCTCTGGATAATCCAGATGGTCTCTGACAAACTTTAGAAGGGCCTGGACATGTACTGGCTTAAGGAGCGGAGCAAGATTTTAATTCATGATGACGTAGTGTGTTACCAATAGTAACCTTTGTTACCGTGGTCCCAGCATTCTTTAGGTCATTGACCAGTTCCCCCCATGTAGTTCTGGGCCGTTTCCTCACCGTTCTCAAGATCATGTGTACCCCAAGAGGTGAGATCTTGCATGCAGCCCCAGTTTGAGAGAGATTGTCAGTGATCTTGTATTTATTCCATTTTCTAATAATTGCTCCAACAATTGATCTCTTCTCACCAAGCTGCTTCTCTATTGTAGATTGGCTCATCCCAGTCTTGTGCAGGTGTACAAGCTTGTCCCTGGTGTCCATGGACAGCTCTCTGGTCTTGGCCATGTTGGAGGTTGGAGTCTGGCTGTTTGAAGGTGTGGACAGGTGTCTTTTATACAGATAACGAGTTCAAACAGGTGCCATTTATACAGGTAACGAGTGGAGGATAGAAGAGCTTCTCAAAAAAGAAGTAACAGGTCTGTGAGGGCCAGAATTCTTGCTGGATTGTTGGTGCCAAACTGTGGCGTCTCCACATTTGGGGCCAGCCCAAACCAAATGTTGCTGTGGAGCTCTATGCATGGCATGTGTAAATTAATCAGTAGAACAGGGTCATTCTTTACAGACATAAACATTTGTGTATAACTACCTAAGTCTTTGCCAGAATACTGACAAGGTCAGTGGGCTAAATTCTCTTGGAGCAGCAATTGGCGCCAGCCCCTTAACGTTTGTTTAAATGATGAACCTCTGAAATCACAGTGCGCATATGCAACGTGTGATCAGTAGACAGCCAAGTGGCACAAATGCTGCGGCCTCAAGCTGAGATCCTGCTACCTTCCTTGATAGAGAAAAGTAGCAATGTGCCAGCATTACATAAAATAGCAATCAATATTATTGATCAAAGTTAGATTGTATTCATCACAGAAGAATTAGTTGCTGCTGTTAGGTGTTTAGTTGCTGTACCCCACCTTACTTATCATGCCAGATATGCCACTGGTGCCAAATACCTATTTTCCACACCATTATACAAATCATTATTTTAAGGTTTTGGCCATAGTGGCTTTTATTTGAAAGTGGATAGAAAGGGGGTGAGAGGTGGGGGATTACATGGGGTCCACGAGGACGAGACTCGATCTGGATTTTTTTTACATTCTGTATCTCACAGTTAAAGTGCACCTATAATGTAAATTATAGACCTCTATCATCTTTTTAAGCGGGACACCTTGCAGAATCGGTGGATGAGAAATACTTTTTTGACCCACTGTATTTGTTTTGAGGGTGATTCTGCCCATTTGTCACCATGCTGAGAAAACCTGAGGCACTGATGTGATAAAAACCCCAGAAAAGATTTAAAGTGTACTTTCTCTTACAGTAATGTTGTCCATTTCAATATTTCATACAAAGCTCAAGTGTAGCTCTGCTAAAAAGGGAACCTTTGGAGACCGTCCCAACAAAATGAGGATAAGTTAAGCTTAGATCAACTGACTTTTTAAGATGGAGAAACAGCTTATGTTGCACTGAGCTATCTAACCTCTGTGGAACTCAGCAGTCCTCTTTGAAGAAACAATGCTCAGTTGCTTAAGCTTGTTGTCAGATAATAAATCACTTTCTTTGCCACAACTTGCAAGCTTTTTGTTATAGATAATGTCCAGAGTGCTGATCCCTCAGCTCAGGGCACCACAGGGCCAGTTCTGTTTATAGACCTTGCTGGTATTTCTTCAGGTGAGCAGAATCTCTGCTATGTTCTGATGACTGGAGAGAAGACTTGGAAAGATTCTGCTTGTTTTCAGAAGTGCTTACTTTGAATCCATAAAAACAGAAAAAGTTGAGTTCTTCACTTGTCGGCAGTAGTAGTTTGTTTTCGTTCATGTCTCCAGCTGAGCTCTGTGCAGGAACACTTTTGTTTGCATACCAACTCTGAATCATCTCACTGCCTTTGGCCAGAATGCAAAACCAAATTAGCTGGGTAAAAATAAACACATTTTAACACCAAAGTCCACATTCTAGGACTTAATTCTATACCCAGGCAAAGCTGTTTTAATGTTGCACTGTTCAGTGCTTTCTCTTCTATGGAACATTGTTCTTGACCTGTTCCTGGAGAAAGACCAGAATATTGTTGCAGTAATTAGCAGGAATACCGTCATTATGTTACTGCCACATCTATCTTTTATTTTTTTTAGAAAACAGCATCAGCAATGAAAAAATAAACCTTGATGCTAAACATTATACATACCTGATGTGATATTAAGACACAAGCCCCATAGCCGGAGGGTTCTGGGTTGAAACACCACCCGGGGTCAGTGGCCTTAGTGTGTGAAGACTGTATTTTCTCAGAGTTACTAATTTTAGGCTAAAGATATGCATGTTAGGTTAACTGGAGATTCTGAACTGGCCTTAATTATGAGTCTATGTGTGTGAATAAATGACTTTGTCTCCTAGGTCTTATGTCTCATATGTTCCATGAAATACTTTGTCCCTTACATCTGACCCTGTGATGAAGTTCTTGCCCCATCAACTGCTGGAAATATGCACCAGCTGTCATGTTTTAAGGTTAAGGGAGGACCCAAGTGCAGCAAAATCCAAAAAGATGATTTAATAACAAAAACACAAGGAAGGGGAACTTACAAAACTCAGGAGGATCAAAAGGCAGCAAACGGGGAAACAGGAACCAGACGGGCAACAGGGAAGGCAGGAACCAGAGAGGGAAGAATGACGGACGAACCAGCGAGTAGTGAGTGAATGAGAACCGAATATATACTGAGGAGGAGAGTGAAGAGTGAACACGGAAGGAGCAGGAGACCATTTAGTGAAAGCGGTTGCAGCTGAGAGGGAGTGAGCAGGTGAAAGTAATTAACTGGGACAGGAGGTAAAATGGCTGGGAGACAGAAGACTGTAAAGAAACTAGAAAGGATAATAAGTCTAAGGAGAAATCTACAGGAAACAGTGGAGAACAGAAGGAAGAAATAAATAAAGAGATAAAGGAAACACAAATGGGAAGGTGGACATAGACAAAGGTGAAAAAACATCTACAGAACCCAGGGAGTGCCAGAATACAAAAATATAATTACACTGAAGGAAAACTACTAACTTAAGACACAAACAGGAGGAGCAACACAAGAGGGCACCTTGGGGTAAAAAGGGGAAGAAAACCAAGTGGAAGGAAAAACTTAAACTTGCTACACAAAAATCCAAAGACCATGACACCAGCATCCATTGTAAGTGTGGCTAGGACTAGGTGGGCTTGGAAATGGAATAAATTAACAGTAGACCTCCACCTATTCATGGCTCAGTATTCTTGGTTTCACCTATTTGCGGCTCCTGTAATACATTATCACTGAGTCACAATTAGTGATTCCTGACTGTTTTCAGGTTTTTTGCCTCCTGTATACTGTGTAGAAAACTGCGACGCAACATTCCCTCACTTAACGGCAAATGCATTTCCTTCATTGTTATTGGTGAATGAGGTTGGCTACATGATTTTTGTAAACATACCTGAATTCTATTGGTTCTGACGGTTCAATGGATGTGTCAATCAACCAAATTGGTTCCTTAAACCAAAACCATTTTGTTTTGGTAAGTATTTCTTAGTGTATAGATTGACTAATAAAGTCTATCTTCAGCAAAGGCCTGTTAAGGAAATGGCTTTAAGAAAGCAAAGAACATAAAAAAAGTATTGGCTATGGTATTTTGAATTAAAGTCAGTCCAAAAACATTACAGTGACATTTCCAATTTCTAATTGATCAGAGAGGTTTACTGCCCCGTCGCATGTACATGCATGTCGCGGTGTACCCATTTTCTTTTGCCTCAGTGATTCTCAGCTAGTCTTTGAACACCAGTTCGCGAAGAGTGTGTGTGATTCAGCCAGGGCTTAATTGAATAGGACCTAAAGGCCATGGTGTTTCCCTATGGTGCAAGCTCTAAATGCGGCCTCACTGGAGAGAAACTGAGTGGAAATCGAGCTTGGAGACACTGTAAAAGACACAGAGAGAAAGAGGGCAAGATGACTCTAAATTTGACATTCCACAGAGAGATTGAACAGGAAGAATGAAAGAGAAGGAGAGCGTGGCTAAATGCGGCCTCCCCAATGAGACCGAACGAGCTTGGGAGAATGAGAGCAAGGAAAAGAGAGAGACTTTATCTAAATGTGTGCCTCCCAAGCGAGCGAAGTCGGTAACCAGGGGAGCTGTCCTTGGTTTGGAATAAGCCGTTGGCAACAAACCAAGTGAAACAGTTAGCATTAAGCACATGGTGAAGGGCTCAGGGCTCATACTCTACCCCTCTGTCACTGTCTACCAGTTAATCTATCTCCCTCCTGTTCTTTCAACCCGCCCGTCAAGTCGTCTGCGTTTGCTGTAGAGCTGTGAGACGAGCCGTTACTGCGGCGTACAGAGTGCACCTGAAGGCGACACAGTTTAAACACGTCTCCATCCGGGAATGCCACTGTTTATCTGGTTTGTGTTTGCCAGTTTACCGTGATCCTTCAGTCCTTACCAATTATGTGTCTCCAAGAAAAGAGAAGGGAAAAAAATCCCTTCTGGAGTGAGAACACCTTGGGATTCCCCAGAATGAGCTAGACAATAAAGGTGTGGAGATAAATAAATGGTCAACACGATCTCGGACAAGAGGAAGACATTGGATGGATGGATGGATGGATTGATTTGTTGGCGTTAAAAACTTCCTCTGACTTTAAAGTTTTTTGAACTCCAGTTTAATCCAAGTCCACTCCTATTGCTTAAGGTGAGAAAACAGGAAGTAAATCTCTACAAAATCAATTCAACATTTGTTACAGTTACACATTTTATTGTTTGTAATAACTCAATATAAGATATGAAATGTATTTGCTGCAACAGAATCATTGTTATAGTTTAATTGCTCAAAACCTGCAGGTTTTATTTTTACGAGGGAGGCCCTCCTCCACACGTACAGAGAATCTAATTCTGGCCCTGCCTAGCATTTTTAAGTGATATCTTAAAATAGAGTCTTTTCTTCTAAATAATTCAAAAATACTAACAACTGCTTTTATATTACACAAGTCAGACTTTGTGAACAATACGTGATCTTCAAGTGAACACAGTAAATTTACAGAGAGCACAGTTACAGGTCTGCTGCCAGATTCTACTTAACATGATATCACATATTGTACGTATTGTAAAGTGGTTTTAGTTTTTTTAATTTTCCTGTATTAATTTAAAAATAAGTCTGAGTATACAAAGCACTCTGGGCTTTTACTGAAGTAGCTTTTAAAACAGCTTTTGATATATCACTCTGGAAGGTCTCCTAGGTGCTCCAGTTCTTTTAGCTTTTTTACAAAGCAGAACAAAAACATGTGGGGATGCAGCTTCTAGTCACCAAGCTTCAAACTTTCAGGGCAGATCAAAGGAGGCAAAATATAGATTTTTCAAAATGTAGATGAAAAAAACTCCGACCATCAGTCTTGCTATAATGAAGCAGCTTTTTAATTTTAAATAGTTTTTTTTCTTCTAAAATTCTCTTTGATATTTATTTTCTTTTTTCATTTCATTTTCTTTTCTTTTTTTCATTCCCAATTGTTTTTCTTTTGACTTTCATAATTACCTATGTTTACAAGGATTTTATAAAAAATGTGTTTAACATAATTTTATGCAGTTGAAATATGCTATATAAATTTGGTTGGTGGCTAGGTTGGTTGGTGAGTGGGTTGGATTGTGATGTTGTTAGTATCCTGAAGGAGTTGTTGGCCAAAAGGTCGTTACTGGGTATTTTTGCTGATAGGTTGCTTAGTTGTTATATTGTTTGGTTGTCTGCTAGGTTGGTTTTCAATTGGTTGTTCAATTAGTTAGTTAGCTGGCGGATTGATTATTAGGTTGGTTGGTTGATATATTGGTTTACTGGTTGGTTGGTGGGTTGCTTGGTTGGTTGTTGATAGGTAGAGTGGAAGTGTGTTTGGACTGTGGATTGGTTAGTGGGTAGGTTGGTTAATGGACTGGGTGGTTCAGTGATTAATTTGATTATTGATTGGTTGATATGATGGTTATTAGATTGGCTGGTTGGTTGGTAGGAGGCTTTGTTTGCTTGGTTGGTTAGTTGGATGCCTGGTCAGTTGGTTGGTTGATCAAGTGGTTGGCTGGTTGATCAAGTGGTTGGCTGAATAATAATTTGTTTATTTTTGATGTATTGGTTGATGATTGTTTGGTAAGTTGTTTGGTGGCTTGGTGGCTTTACCAGATTTAAATCACTGTATTAACTCCATAAGATAATTAAAGTTTACATTTACCCATTATCTGTTTTTAAAAAATGAAGTGAAAAATAACAACACTAGAAACCACCAACCTAGTAACCAATAAATCACTCTAATAACTATCAACTTTTTCAATTAGAAATATGCAAAATGTTTTAATGGGATTTATAGATTATATACAGAATTGTCAGACTCACTAGTTGGCTAAGCATAAAAAGTCCCTCCATAGCTTTCTATTAAAAATTAAAAGTTCTAAACCATTGGCTGGTATGCTCTATTACATGTCTCTAACTGTTTCCAACTTTAAATCCAACCTCCTTCAAATCAGGCTTCACTGTTGCCCTTTCCTGACCTGTTCTTCAAAGTACGGGAAGACTAAGTGAAGTGGGATAAAATAACGTAATCTATTGACAGTGCTGATAGGTACACAACATTTCATCATCTTGTCACACGAAAAAATATTTCTGCCACTCGACCACACACAAAAAGGTCAGGAGTAGTTGTTCAGGTTAAACCATCAAGCAGTACAGTATATTCCTTCTATTCGGCTGTTAAAAATCTGCACAGTGCCTTGTTCAAATTTAGGAGTCTTCGCTTAACAGTCTTTCGCTTTGCTGAAAATGTAGTTTCTTTCAACATGTTGACAATGTGTCAAATTGCTGTGTTTTGTTTTACATTACTATACAACAGCTTCGTTGTTTCAATAAAATATTGTTGAGATTTATACAGTGGGGCAAAAAAAGTATTTTAGTTTATAGTAAATTGTGAAAGTTGTTCCACCTAAAAAGATGAGAGGTCTGTAATTGTTATAGGTGTGAGAGAAAGAATGCAAAAAAAAAATGCAGCAAATCACATTGTATGATTTTTAAAGAGCAACTCACCCCCTACCAGAGTGTTACTCCTCCCACATTTCCTGTTTGAATAGTTGCCTGGCGGACCAGCGAAAGCTCGGGAGGGGGGGCTGGGCGTGGTCTGGGCTGTGACTTACATCATGAACGCAGCGCTGTTGCAGTAGCACAGACGGCAGCAGAAAAAATGGAGAGCAACAAGAGCTCCTTTGCCTCAGAGCGATCTTTTAAAGTGAAGGATTTCTCCATCTCCTTCACAAAAGGAAAGAGAGGAAAGGGAGGGGGGGAGGGAGGGAGGTTCTGTGGAGGAGACGTGGGCGGAGACTTGGCTTCTTTTATACCCCATAGAGGCAGGATGGCTGACATCACAGCAGAGCAAATAGCAATTCCCGATTCAAATTCACATGCAGTATATAGTTTTAACCTGAAGAGGGCGCCACCCTGGCAGTTTTAGGCAGAAAATTTATATTTATACTAAGATTCACTAAAATACCAAAACAATGACCTGACATGTAGACAACACTATTATACACTCATTCATACAGTTTATCAGCAAAAAAAGTTGATTTGGGGGTGAGATGCTATTTAAAGAATGTATTTGTGTAATAATGAGAAAATAAGTATTTGGTCATTAACAAAACTCAATACTTTGTAATACAAATTCAATTAAATTCAAATTCAAACATACTTTATTGATATCAGAGGGAAATTAAGTTGTAAACATAACTTGTAATGTAACCTTGGTTGGCAATGACAGAGGTCAAACGTTTCCTGGAGGTCTTCACCAGGTTTCAAATAGGTGCCAATAATACAGGTAACAAGTGGAGGATAGAAGAGCTTCTTAAAGAAGTAGTAACAGGTCTGTGAGGGCCAGAATTCTTCCTTGTTTGTAGGTGCTAAATACTTCTTTTCTGCACCATTGTACAAATTAAATCTTAAAAATCATACAATGTGATTTCCTGGATTTTCCCAAATACAAGAAATGAATGATGATACCTCTTCCAACATTGTTGATCTTAGCATTTTCTGATGCTACCTTTTAAATAAAAACTAAAACAGATATAAAAAAAATATTTTACATTTGTTTTTTGTCATAGTGATATTTTACCATTGAATTTTTGGGAGTCAATTAATAATAAAGAAATAGTTGCATAGTTACCTCCGCTAAGGAGGTTGTGTTTTTTTTGTGTGCGTGTAGGCATGGGCCGGTTACCGGTTTCAAGGTATACCACGGTATGAAAAAGTCAAGGTTTCAAAACCACTAAAATTTTCCGTCATACCGTCCCTGTGGTATAAGCGTTTTTATTTTTATGTGACGTCTCGTCAGGGAGAAAGTAAAGGTCCCTCTCCCTCATGCTGTGTGAAGCTGCAGCGTAAAGCGCCACTACCTCCTCCTCCCCCGATTGAGAACAGTGGCAGCCCGAGGAGACAATACGTCGAATATCACTGCGCATGTTTGGGAGCAGCACCCATCGTTGTATGCTAAATTCAAGGTAAAGTTAATGCTGTCTTAAAATGAACGAGCGTATTAGCGTCTGACATTAGTGAAATGAGCTTGTTACCTTGGCAGACATGGTAACTACCATATCTTATCTTTTCTTCATCTCTATCCTTAGTAACTTTTTTTTTAACTGAGACCGATATGGTAACTAGAATGCTAATGATGATTTATCTTAGGATGCTAGTTAGTTACCATATCTGCCTCACTAAAAAGTTTTTTCCTTTAAAAAAAATACAGACATTAAAAATATACATTTTAGAGCTGTAATCATAATACCGTGATATTTTTGCCTACGGTTATCATGCCGTCTGAATCTCATACCGGCCCATGCCTATGTGTGTTTTTCTGTCTGTTAGCAAGATAACTCAAAAAGTTATTGACAGATTTTGATTACATTTTCAGGAAATGTCTGCAGTGGGACCAGGAACAAGTGATTAGATTTAGGGGTCACCGTCTGGGGAGAGAGGGGGGTGAGCTGCCTTGTTGGAGGTCTGTGTTCTCAGGGTGCTTTTGTAGTTGATAATGCTAATATTATTATCCTATTATTATATTTAATAATACAACATTATTATATGATCATCCAATTATCTTTGTTTGGCCTAGAAAATTCCTTTGAAGACTTGGAAAGAGCTACAGTACTCCCTTAATTAAAACAAATTGCTTTTATATATTCTCTAATGCATTGCTGATATCAAAACAAAAGCACACTCGAATAAATAAATATATGTTGTTCAGTGACTTTATTGTTTACATTGTCGCATTTTATTACACAATGTGGCTATGGCTACGTTTTAGTTTTTTTTATCTCGTCTGTTTTTGTAACCTGTGCTGCTCCCAGTTTAGCAGGGTATAGGCCTGTCGGGCCATACCGCTAATGTGATCCTTTTGGCCTATTTAGATTTCTTGCAATACGTTGTTAAATGCCACCGCTGAGACTTTAAACCTACTCAGGTACTGGGAGGAGAGGGTGATGGTTGACCAGGTACTTTTGTTCTGATAGAGCAAAAGAGGAGGACGTGGAGGTGAATAGGAGGGCGAGAGAAACAAAGAAAGAAGGATGAACTTTGTGACTAGGGAATGAAACTTGTTTACTAAGAGCTCACAGCTTCCTATTTATGCATGGGTTCACACTTTGTTTTAGCCGCTGTTGCTGTTGTGTCAGAAAGCTTGAGCAACCAGCATCCCCGAATATTAAAAATTAAAAACAGTCGTGAACAGTTTCGTTGTTTTTTTTCATTGTGAGTCTACAGTGCCTTGCATACAGTAGGTGTTCATATCTTTTGAGCGTTTCCATATTTTGCCATGTTACAGCTCCAAGCTTTAATGTGTTTGGGATTTTATTTTATGGACCAAAACAAAGCAGCTCCTAATTATAAGAGGTGTGGTATGTACTTGTCTTCAGTCTCTTTTACTCTGATACACCTACATGAAAATCAGTGCAACCAGCTGCCTTCCTCGGCCTCCCAGTTATAAAACAGGAGCCCAGATGCAGACATCTGGCGTTTATTCTCAGTGAAGGCCTCAGTTTTCTCAGGGAACAATAATGAATACACTGCAGGGATAAAGCAAATATCTAAACAGTCTGAGCGACTTTTCAAAGACTGAAAATGTAAAGCGTGCGGCACAACTGCTAACCTACCAAGACATGGCTGCCCTCTATCAGTGCGGCACGGTACATTCTGCCCCAGCCCACCCATTTTTGCTGTGCATTGATGGCCAATCAGAAAGACTAAATATGTGGAATGTCAACTTGTGTGATCAAACATGCATTTTGGTGAAAAGAGAGACGGCAATGGGCATGCTCAGTTCTTCACTGACACAGCTCACGCTTCTACCATGCGTTTGAACAGCAATGCAGCAATTCAATGAGTTTGACCTTAAAAAATGATCAAATCATACAAAAATCTAATTTATAGAACAGTCAAGCAGATTTTCTCTAATCATTGGTGGTATTTTTGTCGTCAGAATAACAGCTGACCTGTTACAAAAGTACATCACTCTTCGGATTTTTGATCATTGTTTCTTCCATGTCACAATTATGGATTGGACCTCTCATAAAATCCTAATAAATTAATACTCTGACGTTTGAGACTGTACAATGTCAAGATGTGAAAGGCCTTTGGGGTATAAATATGCAAAACAAAATATATCCATTTGTCCATCCATTCCATCTGCACTAGGTGTATAGTCCCACAAAGATTAAATGCAGAAATAGCATCAGCAAAGGAAAACTGCAGACATATTGTGGTAAGTGCTTCTTTTAATGCTCCCCAGCTGCTTCAGCCAAAGCTGTGGCAGAGTCTCAGTGTTAATATTTCAAATCCATTTATACTAGCCCAACTCGCCAATATTTTAGCAATCATATTAACCTTGTCAGCCAACATTTCAGCATTTACAGTATATTGGCTCGCCCAGCCAATATTTCAACGTTGCGTCAGCCTTGTTAGGTCTGTTTAATTTCAAGCATTGGAATTCTGATCTGCTCTGTCCCTCAGACCTCTTCCATTTCTCTGAGCCGGCCAAGAAGACACTTTTACCACAAGCTGTAAATTACCAAAATAAGAGTTGCCTGCATTCTACCCTTCAGACAAGTTGGAAAGAGGAAGGTAATGTCTTTGAAACATTCATCCAAAATCTGAAAAATCTATTTTTTTTGTTCAGTTTCAGACATTAATTACTAATCATCTAAAAGAGTGTCTAGTTTTCATGCTTAGATCCCATAGACATTACTTATGTACTTACTTATATACAACCAGGATGAAACCTCCCCTGCCTCCTCCCAGTTTGAAACCACAGCACTAGAACAGGCATATAGGTTCAACAGGCTCCTCCTGTGACTAGTTTGGTGAGCTTATCTTTGACAAACTGAACGAACCACTGATGATGAAGAATGAAATACTGAAATAGGGTCAGGAGTGAGGGCGACTAGAAGATGACAACACCATGGTCCTAGCCTCACAATCAAGCTGATTCGGATTCTTTGAGATTTGTGGTTGATTTCCAGTCCCAGCTTATTTATTTATTTAATTTATTTTTGGTTTTCTCAAAATCAAAGCAGTTCTAAATTTCAGCTTGAAATTTACTAGCTAAATGTTACTTGCTAATTTACTAACTCAAACAATCACATTACTATAAACGTATTTGCTGTGTGAAATTCTTAAGTTCCCTCTGGGATCAATAAAGTATTTATGAATTGAAATGAATTAAGCCCGGGAGCTTGGTTTGATGAAGACCTTTTATCTGATTGCTCAAAGGATGCAAGTGGAGCCATGATTTTAACAAAAAATTAATTGTTAGTATAACAACATAATGTGTTATTCTACCAATAATATTAATAAGATGTTTAAGGTAATAGGCTAATTATATGTTTTATGTCATCACAATCTACTTACATTTACTTGAGTAGTTTTTTAGAAAATAAAAATACTTTTGGCAGTAGTTTTATTTTACCACACTTTTTACTTTTACTTGAGTAAAATTATTATAAAGTACTCTTTCTTGAGTAAAAGTTCTGGATCCGCTACCTACTCATGATAATTTCCCTGAATCAAAACAAACATGTTTTACCCAAAAATGCACCAGACAAGGACACAAACCTACAGTGTATGCTAAAGTGAGACAGACCTCTTGTTTATACACCAGCTTTGTTGTTCTAAGGTTCTTTTCTAGCTGGTGAGACATTTTGAGATCATTTAAATATGGAACCCTGTTCTAATACAGATACATTACCTACTGTAAGTATTCATAAATTTAATGTTGAACAATTTTGATTTGAAACAGTGTTTTTTCTGTTTTAAATGTATTTTGTGATTATATTTATGGGTTTTAATTCTTTCATTGTACTCTTTAAAATACCAGAATTTGCACATAACTTTATATTTTTGTCTGTCTGATTAAATTATTTAAAATAATCAGTGCCAATAGAACTGATCTGAGGTTCTGATTGATTATTCAGTACTTATAGCCATTTTAGATATTTTTACTCTTGAGTAAATTCTTGGATGGCTACTTTATACTATTACGTTAGTGCTACTCTTACTTGAATACAATTTTGGGTACTCTACCCACCTCTGGTCGCAACATAAAAACATGCTGGGATATTTCCAAACTCCGTGGAATTGAGCACAGCAAGGGAGTGTTACAGAAATATCTCAAGATTAGGTCAAGAAAATGATTAAGAAATTATTATTAAAGGTACCTGGGGAATATGGCATACTTATTAGAGTCAGGGATGAGCCCTTTTACCCACTCTGATCTCACTGCTGACTCCTCAGCAGTGAGGAGTGTTTTGGTTGACCTTACAATGAAGCCATAACATCAGGGGACTGAAGACCGAAGCTGCTTGTAGGAAGGGGAGACATGATCTGGGTATGAGAGAGTTTGAGCGTTGGCCCAGACGGGCTAATGTACAAGACTGGCCATAAAAAATATGATCATCCATGTGAAGTTAAGAATGTTTTATTTTTTTACCTAAAGCAAGAGACATTTCTGCAGCTGATTTGGTGATTCAAGAATGGAGAAAACATCTTCGCCCCGGGACCGTTGACCATAATTTGTTTTTGTACAGCAATCTCCGGATCAAATAAGTACGATGAGTATGTAATCTGCTGCTCTGCAGGCTGATGGACGGTTGAGATAAGGGAAGGTGCACAGTGGCAGGACAAATCACAAAGATCTTCTATAAAGGAAGATGTCTCACTCACGCACACAAACAGAGTAGGCTACAAAAACAAAAACAAACAAAACGTTCCGGCCACCGGCCCTAGAACAGGCTGGCCGTTCGGGAAAACTCCAGAACCTGCCTATGGCCAGCCCACCCCTAATCATGGCTCAGGAGTTAGGAGCTTGTCTTGTAACCACAGGTTGCCGGTTCAAACCCCCGCTCTGTCCTTCTCGGGCTTTGTTTCTTTGGGCAAGACGCTTCACCCTCCTCCTTGGTGGTCAGAGGGCCCGGGTGGCGCCAGTGTTCAGCAGCCTCGCTTCTTTCAGCATGCCCAAGGGCAGTTGTAGCTCATCATCACCAGTGGGTGAATGTAGTGTGAAGTGCTCTGGGGTCCTCAGGACTAGATAAAGGGCTATACAAGTATAAGCCATTTGTAGAATCATGAACCGCTTATCTGTCCCTACCTGAGGCAAATGAGGTCTGCAAAGCTGTAAATGCTGTCCTGGGTTGTTTTGTGACTTCCTAGAGGAGTCCTCAATGAACTCCTTTAGTAATTTTGGTAAGCAAGCTACTCCTGGGAGCCTTTGGCACTTTGGCTCTTCTGATTATTTGCAGTTCCAAAGCTTCAGGAATGGCTTTATAACTCTTCACTTACTAATAGATGCCACTGATTTCATGTGTCAATGATGTGTTGGTCATGAACGAAACAGTTCTCTTTGAGCAGGAAGGAGAGGGCAGGGAAGGGGTGCGGGGTACAGAACAAACACAGAGAATCAGGAGGGTGTATGAGGGGAAAAAAAACGCAACAGACCAAACGTGCTGGAAAGGTGAGAAAATGAGAGACAGCAGGTAACGCAGTTTAATTTGAATACATTTCAATAATGTTGATAATTCAAAGGCAGAGTGTAGAGTACGCAAAGTTAAAATATATTGAGCAGTTCTCCAGTTACTTACGTTATCTTACCTTTTCTATGTTGTTCGCTGTAAATTGTTCAAAGTTTATAAATATTTTACATACAATCAGTTTGTTTTAACTATAACTTTTATTTGTTGGTAGTGCTCTCTTCCATGGTGAATATAATAGGCCATATAAATATACACTTTTGATATAATTATGTATGTAGATTCATATTTCATTTTACACATAATTTAACATTCTTTTTGATGATAAATAATTTAGGAAACAAATAATGTATGGAGCCGCTTGGGAGCCGAAAAAGCTGGTTCTTTTTAGTGAGCCGAGCTGTAAGAACCGTCTCACCTAAACGAGCCGCAATTCCCATCGCTATCACGTGTTTTTCTTTCCGAGATATTTCATTCTACTGTATCTTGTCTTTTTTACTGATTCTCCAAGTCTACAGTAATCATGCGTTCAAAAGCAAATTAGTCCATTATTTAACATGAGGGGCAATTCCATTCTTACATATATACAGGTATGTTATCTCCCTTATTAAAGGAAGTCAGTATTTTAAAACCTGCAATTACTCCAGTTTTCTTTGTCTGATACAATTTTTATGATTAAAGAACATGTGAGTGTGTCCAGAAACAACACAAAAGACATCTGCAAGGATGCCAAGACTTTTCATTTCTTTGTATGTTTTGCAGTTCGCTAACTGAAAGGTCAAAGGCTCGTAAATTTCACTCTGTTTTGGAAGTTTAAAATAGAGCGAAATGGGTTTGTTCTGTGTTTGCCCCTTAGAGTTTTGGCTCAGTGCTTTACCAAGAAATCAAATGGGACAACCTGGGGAATGAATTGCCCTGCTGCCAAACTCCTTATCTTTAATTCCCCCCTTTTTTAGTAGATTGTTACCCTAACATTAATAGGGAAGGGGTAAAAGGTTGTCAGCATATAGCCTGGTGGGCTTGCGGCCAATCTTTTTTGAGTAGTGGAGAAGAAGAAAAACACCAGTTCATTGATCGTAAATGTCACATAAAGTCATCTACATTTAAAAAGGTCGGTTAAAAAAGCGGAAGTAATTCCTGCTCATATGCCCCGATTTCATTATCTACAGGAAATAAAAATGGTCAAAGAGTCAACTGATTGCTGGAGTGGTGTTTTCCTCACCTTTAGTTTTCATTACATTCAATTCAAAGGTATATATTTCAAAGAAAACAGGTTATTTTTAAGAGCAATTTTATAGTTTCATTTACATTTTTTTCTAAAAAGAAGTTAAGCATGAGACACTTTATGCCTGTGTCCTTTTTACACACAAATGAGATCTGGAATCGGCTAAAAAACACTAAGGGAAGCAATAAACAACATTTTGCTGTGCTTGTATGTTATGAATGGGCAAGGGCTACCATGAAATCCTAAGAGTCTGAACCTTGAGGTAAAAACACTGCATTTTTACAGTAATATGATATTTGAATTAATGCTACTGCTGAAATAATAGAGTATATCATCCATCTATGTTGAATTAACTATCTCAACTTGCAAAATATTACAATTAATATAATTTGTTTATAGTTGTTTTGATTCTGATAGTTTCTCATGCCACCAGGAATTACAGCAGCATACCCAGGCCCCCTCCCTTCCCCTACAGCCAGTACCCAACTTTGATGTTAATGCCCACAGGCGAGCCCTGGGTGTCACAGATGTGAGCCACTACAACTCCCTACCAATCCTGTATCCTGGAAGGTTCCCGGGATCCTTAGTCCAGGCAAAACCTCCTTTTATTCTGGTGTGCCAGTCACTGTGACCATTGAACCACTCTTAGTTGTATCCCTTGCCTTCCCCCAGTAACTGCTAACCTCTTCAAACCGATCCTAGATTGGTGGACGGATTGACGATTTTGATGCACACTGTAAACACAAGCAAGTAGATCAAATAAATACCTGATACATTTAGCACTTTTTGTGCTTCTTTAGTATCCACAACATAACTATATCTATGTCATAATGTTTAAGGTTCTACTTTGACTTTGCAATTGTGACTCTTAGTTTGATTATTTGTTTACAATGCTCAGATATCCAATACATATCCAGCTGTTGTAGAAGAAGAACCTTTACAAATAATATACCACACACAAGCCAACGCCTCCCTGCTCCCTAATACTGCACAGTATTGAGCAGGTAAAGAAAATAGCTAAATAATTAAAAAACATGTATACATTATAGGATATTGAAGTCAACTTCTTATTGTAGCACAGATGTAAGTACAGAATCCAAGTCAGCAGGTCTCTTTATTAATAAAAACAGGTTGTGCATTCATCTTATATATGAACCATTACACAAATAGATGAATATTTATTTTACATATGAACTATACAAATATGTGCATTTATCTATCTTACTTCATTAATTCTTCTGTTTTGATGATTGCTTGAAAAGGCTAGGATGAACCGATCCACGTCAAGTGATTTTGCTCTTCTAGCCTCAACGCTACCCAGGTTGCCCAGTCTGTCATTAGACATATAGTTGTGCGCAAATGGGTTTTGATAAGTTTAAGAGCTGAAAAGCTTCTCTCGCAGGCTGCAGTACTTGCTGTTAGCGAAACAGCTGTTTTGCAGAGATGAAAAGGTTAATGGAAAACATCCTTGTGAGAAAGAAATATATTCCACTTTGTTGCTTTATTTTCAAAAGCCTCCTTGTTTGGTGGAGATGGAGCAGCTCTTACAGACTGTGAAATATCTGAAAATTATATAAAATTTATGAAAGAAAATACTATTTTTTTAAACAGTTCAAGATAAAAATTAAAAAACGATTAAATCAAGGTTAAATGAGGAAGATTGGTAGTTGACATAATTTAAATTACCGTGATGAGTCGAAGGGGCTTCAGACACTGTTGACTGCTCCAGAGAAATTGATGCTCCTCCTACAAAGAGAGGTCTCAGTATACATTTTGCTTTTGAATGGTGATATTTATTTTCTTCCACTCTCATACTTTTTGCCGAAATTGTAATTCTTCTTAAGCCATAAGAAGCCATAAGCCTTAAGAGAATATTTTCATAGCAGTATCCAGTGAGTTCTAATATAAACAACCAGGTCACAATAAATTGTACTATTTTAATAGACTTCAATAGTAACTCCAATCATTTTGTCACATTCCAATTGCCACAGATATTAAACAGGTGCAGCATTTAAATCCAATTTGCTATTGCAAAAACGTTATATTTATATTTCAACATATCTTCAACATCTGAAGAACATCACAACATGTGTAAAGCATAACCTGCATTACAAAGTTGACAGATAAAACTGATTTTAATATTATTCATGATAAAATTGCTGAAAACGTTCAATCGGATGCAGATGACTTAGTGATTTTCTCACCCTACAGTGCGGGTCTTCAACAGCTACTGAGGGTCTGCTCGCAATATGGTGTGGAGTTTGATCTTCATTACAATGCAAAGAAGAGTAATATTCTGATTATCTGAAGTAGGGAGGACCTAAGTTTAGCATTTCCTGACTTCTTTCTGTCTGGCTCCGTTGTCAAAGTGTGTTCTGGTGTAAAATATCTAGGACATCACATATCTGACGATCTGTCTGATGATATGGACATCTATAGACAGCGCCGCTTACTGTATGTATAAGCTAACATGTTGAGACGAGAGTTTGGTATGTGCACTGGTCAGTGAAGGTTAGGCTTTTTAAAGCCTTTTGAACTCGGATGTATACTGGCCATTTGTGGAAGAGTTATAGGGATGTGAGTATGCGGAAACTTATTGTAGCATACAATGATGGACTGAGGTTGATGCTTATTATGCCAAGATGGTGTAGTGCAAGTCAAATATGTGTTAGTGCTGGAGTACCCACTTGCCATGCTGTATTGTGCACTCTCATGCATAGCTGCATGGGTAAGTTAAAGGACACTACGAACAGTATAATTCAATCTCTGACTGCGCAAAGCTCAGTGAAGTTTCACTCAAAATTATGGCATCACTGGCGTATTAGCCTCTATGTAAATGTATGACACTGTAGATGATTTTGTAAATGTTTTACTTTCACTTATTTTATTTAGATTTTTATCTTTTTGCTATGGACCCATGTGCGTGTGTCTTTCATAAAGTGAACTAACTAAACTAACTAATCCTATCAGGCTTACAGCTGGCTAATTAGCTAGCAGCTCAAGCTGACTTACTAGCGGCCCCAACAGCTAACATTGGCTAATACCTTTTTGTGCAAAATAATGTTTTCAAAATCCACTTTAAAAAAAGTTCATTTAGGAAATCTGTTTATTTCCTCCCTGTCATTCTGCTTCCCTTCCCAGTTGCTTGTCATCTCCCAATCTCCCTCTGCTCTCGATCTCCACCTGCATCTGGTTTTTCTTGATTAGCTCCTTTGATTCCTCTGTCATTCTCCACTCCTCAGTATATTTAAGCTCTCCACTTTACAAAGTTCACCACCAGCTGCTTCCGTTAATCTCTGTTACTCTCAGTGACCACCTGTAAGTGTCTTATTTAATCATTAAAAATGTAATAAGGATTGTCCAAGTTCATGTCAGCAGTTTGGTCCTGCCTCACCCAACATGACCGATTATGAATAACCTTGGGTTATAGGTGGTGCCAATAAAAGTTGTACACTAGTGACTTGTGGCTTTTGGAGATGGAATTTGCCATTGTTTTCATGAATGGAGTACAAAATAGGTGAGGTTTTCAAAGCAACAAAGGAAAAATAGATGTAGTTTTATGGTCTATGAGCAAAATTGCAGTGTGATTGGCCATGAGAAAGCATTTATCTCGTGTTTAAACCAACTACAGAATGAAACGTATTACAAGGAGGGAGAAAGAGACAAAAAAAAAGAAACAAGGGTGTTTGAATTGCGATGAGATGCCATGATCCAGAGAGCAGTGTGGTGCTGATGAAGTAGTTCGATTTCCAAAATATTTATCTGCTTGGCCGGGAACAGTTTGATAGAGTTTGCGTCACACTGCATCCTGTTGAAAGTACAATACCTCCACTTCAAGGTCAACTATGTTTTCTTCTTGCTATTTGCTCAGGTCTAAATCTCTGTCTACCTGGTTGGATTGTGTAAATGCCTGGTGAAGTGATCCAGTTGAAACGCTATACTGTTTTAGGTGAATGTTAGAAAAACAAAACTGTGAAACCCAATTCCACTGCTGTCAGAATGACATATTTCTTGGGTCATTCTGTTGCAGTACAAATATGGAATTCTTTTTTTTTTTATTGTAAAATAATATGCGGCCATCTTGCAGGAATCTTGCAGACAGTTTGACAAGGAATCAGGCTTTACCGTGCTCTTTATGGAATGTTTTTGTACTTCAAGGAGCCTCACAATGAAGTCTGTACTTCTTCGTCTATCGTTGAGTCTTTTTTTATATATGAAAAATAGTTGCCTTTGTTATTCAACTAAAAATATCGCTCATATATTAAACCAATAGGTTTAACAGACCCCTGTGTGTAACACCCAGGCTCCAAGGCATACTGTATAGCATGAGGACAATCTTTAAATGTTTGTCATGTCACCTAAAATCAATTGAACAGGCTTTTCTGGTTATCTCTTAACATTGTAGAGCTGTCATTTAGATTTTTCCCAAAGCAGACTGTCTTGTAGTATTTAGCTCAGAGTAACACACTCCAGAATGCCAGCTGGCACAATAGAGAGCCCTGAAAATGACACACTTGAGTAGAATAAAGCATTTAGTTTGAGTATCATCAGCTGCACCTGGGTTTTTCTGGCAATCATGAAATATGGCCTGAAAAAGGCTTATTGATTACGTTCAAAACTATTTTGAATAAATGGCCTTAGGCAAAAATGATCCAAATAAACATTACATCTGATTTGATTGAAGTGATTTTCGACTCCTATTTGACATGCTGCTCATCATTGATCTCAATTTGCTACAAGTCGCTCACAGGTTCAGATTAAATTCCCCAAAGCCTGCCCACAGAATGACTGCTATTTAAACTCGAACATACAGGGCTTTGCTTGTCTTTACCCGCTGTATGCCCCTACGAAACATCATCTGTCTCTCCCAACCTCTTAGAGTATGCTAAAGGCTAGTTTCTTCAGAGAATATCACCGTAACACTTTTTAGCAGCCAAGCCAAGAGTTGGTCATTGGAAAAACCTGGAGTTGTGGTCATATGTCTGTCTAAACAGCATGATGTAAGATCTGTGTTAGATCAGTCAGGGAAACAGACACTGTATATAGGACTATGTACAAAAAAAAGACATATTATTCAAGGAAAAACCTACACAAACCAACATGGCCTAGCCAAAGCAAGGCTGGATTATTCCCTAACCTGTGCAGTAAAAAAAGAAATAACTTAAATACAAACTCTCTGATAACATAAAGTAGACTAAAAGAGCAACAATGAGAAACAAAGTCACTGACATCTATCAGTTTGAAAAGGGTTATAAAGCCATTTCTAAGGCGTCGGGTGTCCAGCAATCCACAGTGAGACCGATAATCCACAAAAAGAAGAACATAGAACAGTGGTGAACCTTTCTAAGAGAGATCGACCTACCCAAATTACTCAAAACATGCATAGATGACTCATCTAGAAGATTGTTATAGATATATTTAAATAAGGATGAAAGCATAATTCCTTCAGTCAGTTGATATTTTTTAAATAACTTGTTAACAAGGAGGATTCAGTGAACACAAAAGCAATCGTGTATTTCAAGCTGACCCTAACATACCGGAAGTGTAACAGTCCTTTAATACTGCAAAGTTACCATAGCCACAGAGGACTGGTTTGAACCAGCCAGATAGTTAAACAGGAGCCACTTTAGGTTCAATCTACTCTCTCTATAATTTAATCATGTTGTAATTTAAAATAAAAACAAACCCATTATTTTGATTGTTTAAGGGCACTAAATTGCTGATTATTTATATACTCTTTAAGTATAATACCGTACATTTGAATAAATGCTTTGGCATTTTAAATAGAAAATTTACTGTTTTATGGTCATGCTCTTTTCCGTTTTTTGTTTTTTTTTTCAAATTCAGTATTTAATAATTTTCTGATTGTGATTTGAATATTGACCAACATGTTTTCTTTAATCAAGCAGCCCTACTTTGATGTCTCTCTGAATCCCCATTGTGAACTGCTATTTGGCCTTCCAGGGACTCAACCATCTGAACCATGTCATCCTCTTGTGTGTACATTACTCCCCCTCTTGTGCATTAACCTTCCGGCCCCGGCACACTAGTATGTGCTTCAGGACTGCGGGCATGGAGAACAAAGCTAACAGTTCTGGTTCTTTTCAGGGTAAACCTGTCAGTCACTGCATTCCCTGAATCCCTCCTCCATAACACAGAAGCAGCAGAGTTCAAGTTAAAAACCTCTCTGCTTAGAACTCTGACTCCCACGAGTGCTTACCACACGCACACCTTTCCCCTTAACCCATTTCTTTGGTTCAGAACCTAAAAGGTACTTCATCTGTGTGTGTGACAGCCCCATGGATCTTTGTTTTTCTTTCCTTTGCTGCTCAAATACTGTATTTCATATAGTGCCATCCCTTGCAACAGCTGTAGAATTGTTATGACCCGGTGAAATTGCTGAGTATTGTCATTTACAACGTCAAAATAAAGTCATGGAAAATCTTGCTGATCTTACAGTGAAACCACAAATGTGTTTTTTTGTGTTGTGGTTATGTTTAAAGCTCAGCAAACAGACTGCATACAGAAGTAAAGGGAGTCAGGAGACATCCTCTTTTGGTGGTTCAACAATAAAAACATGCTCACGCTTCCTTAACACAGAAACTAGTTAAAACTATATAATTGATAATGGTCAAAGACTGTTTCTCTCATTTAAATGAATGGTAATGCAATCTGAGTCAGTGCTGCAGGAGGAAATGCCAGAATTAGAGACAAAAATTAATCTAAACTATTAAAATAGAACTGAATATGCAGTTCACCACCTGATGCTCCATCCATCCATCCATCCATCCAATTACTTTTGTGACTAAAATTGTTTCATCAGCACTTCGGACCCTTCCTGTTATAATCATATTAAACAAATATGCTTTTGCTGTCAAGCATGTTGTGAATGAGGTAGTGACTGTATATTTTAATATAGCACATGTAACAGATATAAATGTGCACATTTAGCAAAATGACACGTAAAGGAAAATAATCCTTTGTATGTGTTAAAAATGCATCAACAGACATTAGGGGTACACCAGGAAGTTTTAGAGCACTTCATGCTTCCTTCTGCAGGCAAGCTTAATGGGGAAGCTGATTTCATTGTCTAGCAGGACTTGACACTTGCCCACAGTTCCAAAGATACCAGAAGCTGATTCTATGACCATGGTGTTACTGAGCTTTACTGGTCAGCAAACTGGCCTGACCTGTACCGCATAGAGAAAGTGAGAGATAACAGACCCAACAATCCAGATGACCCGAGGGCCGCAATCAAAGTTACCTGGGCTTTCGTTCAAATCAAATCAAACTTTATTTATAAAGCACTTTTCAAACCACAACAAAGTTTCTCAAAGTGCTTTACAGATTAAAATGACCCACAATTCCTCACCCCTTTCCCAAAACCCAAAAGTAAAAAACATCACCACAGCTATACCCCCCCCCCACCTCCCATGCACGCACACACATAAAAGCAACAATAGACAAAACCAAAACGGGCTGAGTACAGATGAGCCAGGAAACGTCATCATGGGAGCCATCTACATCGGCAGCAGCAGATCAACAGCAGCAGCCAAGGCACTGACTTAGGGAGCCCAGAGGAGGAGGGCTGGTACCCCCACCTCCACCCAAGCACCACCTGGAGAGCACCAAGGCAGCCACAGCCGACCACCACCCCCGAGGAGAGGGCTCCCACAGAGGAAACACTGGAAGGAAGACTAAAATAAGTTAAAATATTAAAATGAAAACAATGATAAGATATGATCAGATAAAAATACAAAGCAGATAAACAATAATTGATAAATAGCCAGCTAAAAGCTAAAAAGAAATTCAATCAAAACATGCAAAGTGCTCTACAGATTAAAAATGACCCCACATAAACCCCATTCCCATCCCTCCCCCACAGATTTAAAAGCATGAACACGAAAAAAGGACATCATGCCGAGTACAGATGATCCAGGTAAGGTAAGGAAATGGCATCAAAGAAGCCATCTGCACCGGCAGCATCACATCAACAGCAACAGCCAAGGCACTGACACAGGGCACCAAGAGAAGGTAAGGCCGAGACCCCCACCTCCACCCAAGCTCCACCTGGAGAGCACACAGGCAGCCACAGCTGACCACCGCTCCCGAAGCAGAGGGCTCCCACAGAAGAAACACTGGAAGGAAGACTAAAATAGCAGGTTAAATTATCAAAATAAAGAGTGGATAAATATGATTTGACTAAGTAGTGAAACACTCATGAAATATAAGCAAGTAAAGCATAGAGAGCAATTAAACAGACTATAATAAATAATAATCAGTTAAAAGCTAGGCTAAAAAGGTGAGTCTTGAGCCTGCTCTTAAAAACATGAACGTTCTCTGCGGCCCTGAGGTCCTCGGGCAGCCTGTTCCAGAGGTGAGCGACATAATAATGGAAAGACGCCTCACCATGAGTGTGTGTCCTGACTTTGGGGGTGACAAGGAGACGGCTGCCAGAGGAGCGCAGAGACCGCCATGGTTCATATGGTAAAAGCAGTTCAGAGAGATAAGGAGGCCCAAGACCATTAAGACACTTAAAAATTATTAAAAGAATCTTAAAATCGATCCTAAAACATACGGGGACCCAATGCAGTGATTCTAAGACAGGTGGAATGTGCTCCCGCCTCCTGGTCTTAGTCAGGACACGTGCTGCTGAATTTTGTAAAAGCTGTAAACCTGAGATATACTTTTTGGGAAGACCAGAAAGCAGGGCATTACAGTAATCAATCCTACTGGTGATAAAAGCATCCGTATTGGCCAGAGAGAGAATGGGGCGGACTCTGACGATGTTCTTTAAGTGATAAAAACCTATTTTAGTAATATTTTTTATGTGAGGAATAAAAGTCAGTTCAGAGTCAAAATCACGCCCAAGTTCTTCACTTGTAGGGAAGGATTAAAAGACAGTGATTTTAGTTTTGGTAAAAGTTTCTCTCTGAGCCTCAGGACCGATGACTAAAACTTCAGTTTTTCCTGGTTGAGCTGGAGAAAGTTTTCTGCCATCCAGGATTTAATGTCTAAAATGCAGTTAAAAAGTGCATCCATTGGCCGTGTGTCATCGGGAGACATGGAGATGTATAGCTGTGTATCATCAGCATAACTGTGAAAGTTGACTCCATGTCTTCTGATGACGCTGCCAAGAGGGAGCATATAAAGATTAAAAAGCACTGGGCCTAAAATCGAACCCTGGGGCACACCACATGTAATCCTGTGGACCCTAGAGGAGCAGGTATCTAAACTTACCATAAAGGTCCTGTCTGTGAGATAGGATGTGAACCATTTGTGAACAGCACCAGAGAGGTCAATATGTTTTAAACGGGTTAAAAGAATAGTGTGGTCTACTGTATCGAAGGCAGCGCTTAGATCCAGTAGAACCAACACTGTCACCCTCTGTGCATCATAGTTTAATCTAAAATCATTAAAAAATTTTAAAAGAGCTGTCTCTGTGCTGTGGTTCACCCTAGAACCAGACTGAAATTTCTCTAGGACATTATGAGCGTTAATAAAATCATTATGTTGATTTAAAACAAGTTTTTCTAAAACTTGCTTAAAAATGGTAAGTTAGATACCGGTCGGAAGTTGTTTAAATCATTAAAATCTAAATTGGTCTTCTTCAGGAGGCCTCACTACCGCCCCTTTAAAGGCGGCAGGAAAGACCCCCGTCTGAAGGGAGCAATTCATCATGGTTAAAATCTCGTCTTTAAAAGATTCATAAAATTGCTTAAAAAACCGGATGGGAATCGGGTCCAGGGCACTTGTAGTGGGCCTCACTGAAGAGAAAACTTTATCAAGAGTCCCAGCTTCTACCAGGACAAAACTGTCCAGCGTTTCCTCTGGTAGAGACACACACTCAGATTAGTCTAAAACCATGTTACACTGAGAAGATAAAATCTTACATCTGATGGTGTCTACCTTCCCTCTGAAGTGGTCTGCAAACTCCTCACACAGAGTGTTTGAGGGGGTTTTCTGAAGTGCAGTAGAGGTATGATTGAGAATGTTGTCAATGGTGGAAAACTGAATTTTGGGATTATTTTTATGTTATGAGATGATTCTGGAGAAGTTTGCATTTCTGGAATTTCTTACAGCATTATTGTATGATTTGAGATGTTCTATGTATATCTGATGATTTTTTGTGATTTTGTTTTTCCTCCATTTCCTTTCTGCCACCCTGCAGCTCCTCTTTACTTTCTTAAGGTTTTCATTTCTCCATGGTATAGTATGTGTTGAATAAGTTTTTACAACTTTTAGTGGAGCCAGCAGGTCGAGAGCGGATTGAAGCCTACTGTTAAAATCATTCATGATAAAATCACAGGGGGCAGATAAAGGTACAGGAAGAAACTTATTAAAAACTTCAAGAAAACCTGCAGCCACTTCAGGGGTTAGATGACGTTTCCTGACAGTTCTCACAGAGGTCTCTATTTGGATAAAACAGGTGATTTTAAAAAACACACAGTAATGGTCAGTTACACGTCAACAGAACCACAGGCTGATCTCCTTCATGCCATGCTGTATTGATGCAGTAATTCAGACAAAAGCAGACCAAACTAAATATTTACTGCATAGAACATACTTTTCAGAAGCCTTACATTTCTGTTTAAAATTACGTTTTTTATTGATCTTTTACAGTATAAAATTCAAATTTTTTGATACACCAAATTTTTGGGTTTTATGATCTGTAAGCCATAACCATCAAAATTACAAGGAATAAAAGCTTGAAATATTTCACTCTGTCTACTGAATCTATATAATGTATGAGTTTCAGAAAATTTTGAATTTAAATTCCATGTGACCAGCTTCGTTGTCGTTGTTGAAGAAACGTAGCAACATGGCATGATGCTGCCACCATGTTTTACAGTGGGAATGGTATCTCAGGCTGATATGTAGAGTTACTTTGGCATGTAAATCAAAAGGCTTAATGCTGTTTTCATTTGACCGTAGCACCTTTATTCAAACATTTGGTAGGTCAGGTTAGATCTCATATATGTGTCCTAAATCTGAGATTTTCTGGAGTACTCTTTGAGAATACCCCAGAAAATCAGTGTCCAGATTCTTTTGTCCACCCTGTATTTATATCAGTTGTTCACTCTCTATATCTTAGCCATGGTCTTATCTTGCAGAACATTCATGGTCACAGATTAAATAAAATAAAACTATTTGATTTGTTTGTTCTTGAATTTCCGCTTGGGGATCAATAAAGTATCTCTCTCTCTCTCTATATATATATATATATATATATCTATATATCTCTATCTATCTATCTATCTATCTATCTATCTATCTATCTATCTATATATATATATATATATATATATATATATATATAATGTAGAATGGAGCAAAGCCTCTTGGGAATGCGTTTATCCAATGAACCGATTGAGGATCAACTCTGAACGTCAGTGTTACCAATTTAGCCACTTTGTCGCTATTTCTAACGACTTTTCAGACCCCCTTAACGACTTTCTTTTCCAAAAAGCACCTACCGACATTTCTGACCACTCATAGCTACTTTCTGTGAAACTTTGTCGTCAATATTTCCTGCAGTTTAGAGACCCAGCTTGCTCCTTCCCAAGGGAAAGATCTGCGCATGTGTATGCTGCATGATTCATTATGTCCACTGACCAATCATAAACCTTTTTCGGTTCATTTCATCCACTCACAAACGAAGTTGTTTGGTAGTTTCAAAAGTAAAAAATAAACATGCATGTATATAAGACTGATCTTTCAGCGGGAATTAAGGCAGTAGCTTGTCTGTACTATGCTGCATCTCACACCTGTGGTGCATTCAAGGAACGTTCGAAATGTAAGGTGAGTTCATAAACGTAGGACATTTAACACTTATGACAAACCCCCCCCACTGAAAATAATACCATAAGCAATAAACTTCTGTTTAATGGCAGGTGGCAAGAAACATTTGATGCATGCTAAATATGCCCTACTTGTTTTTACAAAGTACTAAAAAACAAAACTATATTCTCTGTATTATCCAAATCGAGGTGTTTATGTCATTGTGTGGATGTCAATTGTGGTATAGCCCTGTTTCACTGTAGACTGTTTCACCCTGATTTGGTTGAATGCACTGCACTGGATGATCGTGGAGACAGGGCTGGCTCTACGGGTGGGCAAGGGTAGGCAATGCCCATCCAAACAGAGTGCCTTCCCACCCAATAAAAATACAAGGAAATGAACGTGACATAGCTTAGTCTTCCAATTAAATGGTATAAAACATAGCAGGACATATCTACACTTTTGAATGAACGAACTGTAGATATATAGCTAAAGCTTAATACTGAATATAATATAACTTTCATAGAATATCACATAGTCTAAACCTAATATAGAATGGAGTATAACTATATTTATATATATATATATATATATATATATATATATATATATATATATATATATATATATATATATATATATATATATATATATATATATATATATATATATAAATAAAACTATATATATATATATATATATATATATGATCGCATGGTGCGGTCAGAATTTTCCCTGTGGATTTTAATGCCCCACTCCGCCCCTGTCGTCTCTCGGCAGATATCAGCACCAGCAGCCAAATACCCATGAATAAGCAGATCCAGACGTTCAATGGAGGATTCTGATGAGTTTGGTGTTATTAGTTGGCAACAAATACTTGCACAACTGACTATATTGAAGTTGTGCATAGCTACATTCTTTGGCATAAGGGAAAACAAAGCTAATGGTAATTAGTAGCTATAACTTTATGCTTAAAGTCTACATTAACATGTGCTGGGAAGGTTATATATTGCTTCTACCACAATAGCTTGAATTTATCTTAAATTTTCTTCCCACAATGACTCAACACGACCTTCACCTTTCCTTTACTTTCCAACATCTATCTTGAATTTCTCTCAGCTTATGCTGGCATGTTGGAGACCATGCTTGTCATATGAATAAATCATTAGATGTGTCCTTGAAGCTTTTTCCACCCCAACCCCCCACCCCCCCTCACCATCTTGTTCTCCGTCTCCCTCGTTTTCCCCTTTTCCTTCTTCCACTCCTGACTTCGGATGAGTTTATTGCCTCCCCAGGAGATTCACCTCCTACACAGAGAGATCTCTCTGATTGAACTTAGAAGCCTTAAAGCCATGTGTTATAATTCAATTTGTTTTGACCCGAGCAAGGGGCGTGTACGCCATCATTACATCATTATGTGAGAAGATCAGAACGACAGCATTGCCGTGGAACAGACTGATCGGATCCTGATCATAATCATCCTAATGCCCCCCAGCACAGAGGAGAGAGTATCAAACCAGATCAGGGTAATGGAGTGAAAGGCTGATTGAGATTTCAGTAAATTAATTAGGCCTCAGGAGAGGGCTGGGTGAAGGAGGTGTTTTGGATTGCCAACTCTCAGGAAGACAGACGGGAGTGGGTTGGAAGTAGAGGCTGAGGACCGGATTGATGTATGAGCAGAAAATAGGGGAAAAGAAAAGAAGCAAAAGGCCTACTGAAAAGAAATCCGTAGATGAGTGAGAGATATTTTGAGTTAGGGCCGGCTGAGAGGTGGATTGTGGGTGCAGAATAGACAGTAAGCTAAAGAGATTAATGATTTTATGGAGGTTGAAAGCAATCTACAAAGGAGGGCATGCAAAACAAAAGACAGGCTAAGATGATGAAAGTGTTTTCATTTGATGTTCAAGAAACGTAACCCAATTTGAAAATACATTAGATAGAAAGCATTGCCTTTATGAAGAGCTCAACTTTAACTTCTTTTCCCCCTGTTTAAAAGTAAATTTACAGAGAGAAAGAAGATCTAACTTACTACAGAGAGGAGACAATGAAAGAAAAAGATTTGAGCAGACTAAGACACATGAGGGAGTTTTAAGTTTAAACCACCTAGCGTTTGAAGCAGAGGGGGAGCAAAGTAGCTTCTGGTTCATGTGTAAATGTCAAGTTCTCGCCTCACCACAATGACCCCTGATTCACCAACAAGTCATCCTAGAGCATAAGAATCATCCTGCTGGCTCTATTAACCATGAGGAGGCTGAATTCAGGCTTTGGCATTAGAAAGACTCCTATTGGCGCTGTAGTCATACATTTGGTCAGAAAAATATGCTCCCTCACCATAGCTCAGGGTAATAAGTCATAATCATCTAATGCCAGAACTGGGTGGATTCCACAAAAAACAAACAAACAAACAAAAGAAAAACAGGTCAGCTTTGTATTTCTCCAAAATGACAGGACAGATTTGAATCAACTGATTCTGTTGTTACTGTTAAAAAGGTATGAGAGTTCCTCCATTCTAAACTTTCTCATGAATAGGCTCCACTTCCACTATCAGAACTTCTAAGTCATTTTACCGGATCTTCACGGTATCCATTTCACAAGGCCGGTCCAATGGGGCCTTTTTTGGGCCATTCTATGAACCAAGCGAGTACCAGTCTTGGGGTATGTACTCAGAAATGGCCCAGTAGAGTCACTTGATGGAAGCTGTGGTTATGTCATGCTGACTGATTGTAAATCAAAGGGAAATGATAGCAGACGTCGCCAAATAACTGGCTTTGTAAAATTGGAAGAGTTGCTGGCGAAGCAGTTTATAACAACATAGCAAAAATAAACAACCATCTCTGCTTCTTCTATTGTCGATCTGTAATGGCAAATAAATAGTATCTCAGGGTTTCCCTTATAAAGAAGACTTGAGTCCAAGAAGGCGTTTAAGTATTTAATTCAAACATATCTGGCCAGACATGGAGGGGACAGAGTTACTCGTGCATCACCCTCACCAACCTTTCTAACTAACTGCTTAAATAGTATTCAGCAATCATTGTTTATCTCTGTAGATGTCTTCTCCAACCTTCACGCCCCGCCTCCAGAGAACTGCTTCATGCGAGTCATAGCAACGCATAAAGCAGCACATCCGAAGGCCAGACTGTTATCTTACAGCCCCGGCGTCTGTCTCTCTGGTGACCTGACACATATATCTTTCTCATAACATTAAGCTGGAACAATAAGCTTGTCATTTTACACTAGATGTATTCACTAAACAGAGAATATATTAATTCCTAATTACATAACAATTTTCCACCACAATTCCCTGCTTTTATTAACTTAAATAATACCATCAATATAAAGGAAAATTCAAAAGTGCTATCACAAACTCCCTAAAAGGTTGGTAGGTTGATCAAAAAAAAAGACAATGTTCAAAACACAAATTACAATCAGACATGAGACATGATTGGCCATGGAATTAGCTCACAGTGACAAATATCAGATCCTTCCCGATGACTTTGCTGAGACTCCTGTGCATTGAGACCGAAAACCCACGGGGTCTTCTTACGCCATTTTCTTGTGGGCAAATGCCATCTCAACAGCCCCTCGCCCCAGAGGCGGCCATCCACAGGTCTCTTGATCGGTCAGGATGCTCTAGATAAAACAGAGAACAAAGGAGAAAAAATATGTAGCATCTTCCAGTAGACTTCAGAGGGTATTACATCAACACTAGGTGTTGAAATGTATACTCTTCCCTTGCGCTGTTTGTTGTCTGTTGCCATGAAGTCAGCCTCCGCCAGCATCCAGTGACCCGTAGCCAATGATCAGTCCTTCCTCAGAAAGGAGAGAGTGGTCACCCCTCAGAAGGTCCTCCAGTGAGAACCTCCCAATGCGACCCTTGGGAGCTGAGCTAATTCGGTATTAGAGCATTGATGTTCAAACATAGGTGAGCCAATTCACAAAAGATGAATAGGATGATTATGACAAGTGATTAAGTGGAACCCACACCCTCTGAGTATGGTTTCAGATCAACCTGATGCAAATGTGTGCAAAAACAATTCTAAACAACTCACAACCTGGTTGATGAGCCAAACCTTATCAACTGAAGCTAGATTATAAGTAAGATAAATGTCTCCAAATCAATCTTTACTAAATCCATGCCAAGAAAAAGACAACCAACCATTCCAACTTGTGAGAGTAAAAAATCCCAAGACTCAACTACTCCCAGCAAGAAGTAAAGAAGGTTTTCAGATCAAATTAAAACTTTTGTAAAGTTCCCAGACACAATATGTACTACAAGTCTGAACCCAAACCGAAATGGAATATGAAGTCAGATGTCAAGTCCAGGTAGTAAAAACCCTCATTAATTTATGACGGAGTTATGATTCACAAGAAACTCAATTAAACCTGCAAGTTACAATTCTCTTCATAATCCCTTAAAAATCTGTTCCAATTACTATCAAATCCAATTCCCCCCCTTTTTTTTAAGGCATCTTGCACATGCCTTAAAAATCAAGAAACAAAGAAACAATAACTTCAACCGCTTCTCCAGTGTCAAGAAAAGAAACTTAGTAAGTTAAAGGTCATGCATAAGACAAAACCTCAGAACATGTGTATCCTGCTGCTGTCGCTGCTGAGGCAGCTTCAACCCCCAGATGATCATATCCCAATAATTTAGGTTCGCAATTAGGTTCTTATATTTGAATTACCTTGTTGTTGAAAGTGTGCTATACAAATAAAATTGCCTTGCCTTGCAAAAACAAAACAAACTAATAATTTCACCACATAGTTACCTAATGTATTTAAGAATTTTAGTCCTACTTGCATTAGCTACAACAACACTTCATTTCCCTCTGGGATCAATAAAGTATTTTGAATTGAATTAGACAACTTCTTCAGACCCTGCTTTTCCAGAATCTAATTGATGTTACAGTAAGGATTATCTTTGCAACCACCTTAGTTAAAATTGTTTTACTCAGGACACAGTTTATTTACCTAATTAATATCTCTGCTACTGTTATTTGCTCATCTGTTTCTTACAGTTTATTCTCTGTTAACTCCTTGAAAAAAAATAATACATTTATTCTAAATGCACAATTTTAAAGCCTGTACAACTGTAAAACATCTCTAATTCAATTTATCTAACTCAGTTGCACATTCAGATTTGAGTATGCCACTTCTATTTTAATAACAACGATGTCAAGTAACCTTTTTACCTGTACCTGATACTTTTTCTTAAGAAAGAAACTTTTCTTCATTGCAGTTTCTGTGTAGGACTTGAGTTATACTTTATACTCTACCGGAGTAATTATCTATTTGCCCACTTTTTACCTCTACTCAGTATTTTAGACAGCTTATATTTTTAAATTAGCCTCATTACTCCTGTTTCATTTAATCTTTTATTAAAAGGAACACACAAAAACCCCCTCAAACATCAGAAAGTGTTACAACTGAATAGAATTTACTGCGGTTTGATAGTCGGTCTCACATTTATTATTCTGACACCCTGTTTTTATGCGATCTATAGCATATACTGCACACAGGTGTTAACTGAATATTTTCCACATTTTTCCCGTCTTTAGAACAGTGACCGAAATTCTGAATCTATTTTTATCATCATTTGTCTTAATGAAGTAAACTAAATTTTAAAAAATAGAAACCAAGTTAAACCCCACTGTGTGTGTAGGTCACACCTGTTGGCTTAAAGATTGCACTAAATGCATAATTTTCACATATACCATACCACTTTATTTATATAGCACGTTTATACACCGCCGAGGCCAACCAAAGTGCTGTACAGAAGAACATCATGCAGCTGAAACAGGTAGCCTAGTGTATCCCAAATGTGTCCTTATTATTTAAAATTTTTATTAAACATTACTATCATTAAGTAAAAGTTCTTTTTGGTCGAGGTATGGCTAAAGCTTTATTCTTTATCATTTAATGTTCTAATCCTAAGTTTGTTTCATGCTTTCTACCTCCTTTGTGTGAATCTAAATGTATATACGGTCTATGATCTAAATGCTTCTACTATCTGTCACTTGCTGCCGGTACAGCAGAAGTTCCCCTTCTTGGGAACATAAAAGAATGATTCATGAAGTTAAGCATTACCGTGTTTTAATTTGGAAAGCTCATGTTTCAAACAGGAAGTGGTTTTGCGCAAAAAAAAACAGTTTGACTAACCCGGACTCGTTAACATCCAGGAAGTAACTGAAAACTCAAGACTAAACTTTTCATCTAAACAAGTGTTTAAGTTCCTATTTTTAGACTTCCAGCTGCAGTCTAAGAGCGCTATTAACGCTTCATCAGTGTCGGGATCTGTGATTGTTTACAACCAGAGAATCGCAGCACATCGGTCGTAAGAAAGAAGTTTGTGGGTCAATTAGCTGATTATCTACAAGAGAGTCATATTAAATCTGCAACTGACTTTATTTCAGATAATTTTTTCCACATTGTAGTTAATAACTCGCTGGCTAAGATTAACCATAGGGTGTTTACCCGCGTTGTTTTTTATTCGTTTTCTGTAAATTACTCAAAAGACTCAAATACTTTCATACTGCCACTTGCATCTGTATTAACTGGAGTTGGTTTTCAATATATCCGATTCTAACGGTGCGTTTTCCGTGTTATTTCTATTTACTGCGGAGTAGGCTACATTTATCAAAAGTATTAGTTAAACATAGAAACCATCATTTATCTAGTTTATTGCTGAATTCCATCGTTTCACATAGGATTTTAAAAGAAAGTTTCCAAGCTAAGGTTCCCGGGCCAAACGCGGCCGCCCCTTATCTCATGAACACAGAGTGTTATAGTTTTAGGTCGACCCAGTTTTAATCAGTTACAATAGTTCAAATCTTATATTACCATTTACCTTTGTGCATTATTTCCCCCACGAGGCTTTTATTGATTAGCGCAAATCTAACAGCTGTAACTCACTGAGTACAGCTCACCCATTTAATAGGCTATAAAAGTAATATGGATTCAGGTTAGAAAATACTCAAATATTAGATTGATGAGGTAAATGTAATTTCCATCTCACATTAATTTGAAGCATTGCTTTGAAAAAACCAGCATAATACATCAAATAGACTAAAGAATGTTTATTCATATTTGCACCTTGCAGGAAAATATCATTATTAATGATTGTTGGAAATGTGTTCCAGGCAAACATGTTTTCAAAAATGATATAGGAATTTATTCTCCAGTAAATCACTGAGTCACGTTTAGATAATTAATCATTATTATATTATCACCATTAAAACTACAGCAAGTTTTCAAGATAATATAGTTTATTTTAAACATTAAATCTGACTCATATGCACCAATCTAGATCATACTAATCATCCATCATTCATTATGCTTTAACTTGGAATATTCTCTGTTTTATTTGATCTATTTTTATCCAAGATCACTTGATGTTAAGATTGCAGTTTTTTAGATCTGTTGCGTTTAGTTTTTCAGATAGAGCGATGACATATTTATAATCCTGAGATCCCGAGCAAACCACTGATACTAAATGCATGTCAAATGCATTAAAAAGCCTATTTTGGAAATAATATTTAACAAGGACGAGAAAAGATAATGGAGTGTTTCCACGTCCTTCAGTCAGCATGCAGACACATCTCACCCAAGACACAGAGAGTATCCTTGAGCTTCTCACATGTTGGTTCAACATAACAAAACATATCTCAGTTAACACAGAGACTTAACCTTTAACATGATCAACATATTTTTCCACATTACGTCATTCAAA
This sequence comes from Valencia hispanica, assembly GCA_963556495.2. Classification (NCBI taxonomy): domain Eukaryota; kingdom Metazoa; phylum Chordata; class Actinopteri; order Cyprinodontiformes; family Valenciidae; genus Valencia; species Valencia hispanica. The sequence goes on along the minus strand of OY747702.1, from coordinate 12,658,367 downwards.
TCTTCGTCTATAAAAAATGCTACGCAGAAAAATTCTCACAACAGGCCTCAAATAATTTAGGCTTTGATAAAAGCCAAGAGAGCTCCAACAAAACTAACTGTGAAATCTGTAGTTCGGGATTAGATTTTTACCCCTAAGCACCAAGTGATTATATTTTATTTGCTTTCTTAATTTGAAAAGTGATACGTCACTGTTGACGAACAAATACGTTTTGTTGGATTTGCTTTTACTACAAGAAAGTAAAACAATTGGCTGAACAGTGTCCAACATTAGTAATTCAGTATGCTCATTCATTTGGAAACAAGCAATGAAATTCCAAAATTTCATGTTCTCATTACGTTTCATTATTTATTACTATTTGAAAGAAAACGGGTCCCCAGAGTGTTTTTGCAGCTACAGGGGATCACACTTCTGAGCCTCCCTTGTAAGGTCTAAGAGAAAATGTAAGAATTTGAATTCCCTTCACCATAGCCCCAAATAAGCCAAAATATTTAAGCACCCCCCAAACTCAGGTACGCACAGGTAACCTCCCAAGCCACTTGTCCATACCTTTTTGGGTCGAACCTCGAACATGACTCCTCCCCTGTGGACAAAGTGGTCAGTCCATTCTAGAAATAAAAACAAAAAAGAATGAGAACCAGCCTGATTTGCATTCTGGTTCAGTTGAAATTGAAAATTGCATTGGTTGTCATAAACAAAATTCCAAACTCACAGGACCACTGTATTGTTATACTTGAAGGCCCCCAAAAAAGCATTTCAGGTATATTAATATTTACTTAAAACAGTGAGACGACTTCCCTTTAATTACAAAGTCAGGTGCCTTATATTAAGACTCACTTATATAACTTCCTGTGTTTACCCTACAGAGTGTGACAAAACCGATAGATTTCTAGGACCTCTTGCCCCTTATCCTGGAAGGAGACACAGAATACTTCAAAGCTTGAGATCAGTTCAGTAATTTTCCAAGCAAAATTTCTAATAAGGCCCACTAACTGCTCTGACGCTTGAATGTTCCCCAGATAAGATTAGTATTTACCTTTTTTCCATTTATTTAAGACCTAAGTAGCCTAAGGACCAGTCATCTTTATTTTATTGTTACCCAGCAGAAACCTAAAGTTTTAATTTTTTAGTTGTGTTCAAATTATAGCCTAAACAATGTGTTTTTACTGTTGCTGCTCACAGCAAAGTCTTGTTATTTTTTAGTCTCGCGATTGTTTACATTAGCGCCTTGCAATCTGATAAAAAAATTTGTCCTTCACAGCTGTGGCGAAATCTAAGCATTGTTACTGTAAAGGTCCAAGTTACTTTAGTTAATGTTCATAGTTCTAAGATTTATTACTTTCTTACAACAAACCCCAAAATACAAGGAAACAATTCAGCCCCAATTGTCCCAGAAAGGAAGGAAAATATGTTTTCACTGTCAGTCAGCTTAGTCAAAATCAAGTCAGTCAGGGTATAATTCACAACCTACTCTAAATGCCCCAATCAACTCTGCTATTTGTTCTAGTCGTAAAATAGGAACGTTTCCGTTTCTAAGTTAGTGCACACAAGCTGCAACAGCTAAGGAAACTTGTACTTAGTGTAATAACAATTCCATCAAATAACTTCCAACCAAAATGAAAGAAAATAAAATGTGGACTCTCCTGACAGAGAGCATTAGGAGAGAAAAGAAAAGACCATTTACTAGATAACTGTGTGCAACACAGTCTTTAAGCTCTAATTAGACTAAACTCACCGGATGACGAATCATCACCTTATCAGAGCCGTAGCAGTTTCTCTGTCTGCTTTACCCCGTCTGTCTAAAACAAACAAATTTGGTTAAGTTGCACATCAACTTTCCCTTACAAATTACAACACCATAACAAAACAAAATTTAGATCAACATAGAAAATAGAAAGAATCAGAAATTATGGCCTGCTTCCATCGAGACCCCTTTCCCTCTAAGGGTCCTCTGGCAGAAACAACAACAAAACAAAACAAGATTTACTTTCCTAAGGGAGTGTGTATGTGTGTCATAGGCAGGTGTCACAGAGATAAAATACAGCTACATCAGTCAGCAAGCATTTCTTAATTGCATTTGAGCTGTGTGTATTTTTGTCCTGCCTGAATTTCGCTGGGTCATCTGCAGGCTGGCCGGCCCAGGGCCCCCCCCTCACGATCCAGCTAATCGCCATGTTTCAGGGACCACAGCCCCCAAATAACTCATCTCACCTGAGCAAGAGTTTTCCCCTCTACCCACTGGTCAGCCCGCATTCAGGCCGGAGTCCGGCCTCCGCCTTTGTTATGGCTGCCAAACCCCTTATTCCAAGGGTGGGGGAGGTACTAGGGCTCCTTGTGGCCCTCCCCAGGCGCCGCTGGACCGAAGGCAGGGGTCCCAACCAGCCTGAAGAAAAACACAGGACAACTCAGCGAAACTCACCAGCAGTTCTACCATGGAATGTGTAACAATAACTGTGTGTGTGTGTGACATTCTGCATTATACCAAGTCATCAAACTAATGATCTTAATGCTCAAACACTCCAGTTCTGGAAGAAGCAAACAAGAGTAAATAAAAGAGAAATAAACAAAACCACATAAAAAAACCACAAAGAAATTACATAACTTTTAGATTTCCTTTAAGATTATCCAAATTCCTCCCCTGGGCCCATTAATTCTTTTATTTTTATTTATTTTTTTTTTTTTTCTTTCTGTTGATATATTGGACTGTCTGGAGGTGAAGTGTTGCTAGATTACAGACCCGATTGTCTGCCTGGGTACCCAGTTCCAATGAAGGACGTCTCCCCCATCGCTTTCTAGTTTCCTTGAGTGAAACAAAAGCTTAAAAAAACCCTCGTCGGAAAATAATCAATCAATTTAATTAATTGACCACTTGTCCAACTGCCGTGCTCCCAGGTAAAACCCGGAGCAAAAACCCGATACTTTCTTTAACCTTGATTAAATAATTAACCATATAATTATATATAAGAATATATATTATATTAAGTAATCAATCAATCAACCGCGTGTAAGTAAATAAACACGAAACCGCTAGCAAATATTTCACCTCCTGAGAGTGCAAATAAAATTCTGTTATCACTATTTATTTAAAGGACTCAGTCTTACCAGGTTCTGTCTCAGGCGACGGCCGGGCCGACAGAGACGCTTCAAGGCCTCCATCTCCCAAACAGCTACTGGAGGTAAGAGGCTGGGAGAAACTTTCCCAGGACGCTAGCAACTCCCTTGACCCTGTCCCTGCCGGTCCATTCCGTTCGCTGAGGCTGCGTTGGGCGCCAAGTGTAATGGCAAATAAATAGTATCTCAGGGTTTCCATTATAAAGAAGACTTGAGTCCAAGAAGGCGTTTAAGTATTTAATTCAAACATATCTGGCCAGACATGGAGGGGACAGAGTTACTCGTGCATCACCCTCACCAACCTTTCTAACTAACCGCTTAAATAGTATTCAGCAATCATTGTTTATCTCTGTAGATGTCTTCTCCAACGTTCACGCCCCGCCTCCAGAGAACTGCTTCATGCGAGTCTTATATCAACGCATAAAGCAGCTCATCCGAAGGCCAGACTGTTATCTTACTGCCCCGGCGTCTGTCTCTCTGGTGACCTGACACATATATCTTTCTCATAACATTAAGCTGGAACAATAAGCTTGTCATTTTACACTAGATGTATTCACTAAACAGAGAATATACACTTAATTCCTAATTGCATAACAATTTTCCACCACAGATCTCTTGTTATTCTCTGTTGCTGTGAGCGCCTTTTGGCGCTGATCAGTGATGTCGCTCACTGCCGAAATGGTCACGAAATGCTGACGTCTTGGCAAATTCCTTAAAGGGCCAATTGTGTATGGAGAAAGGATGGCTGAGAGGACCGGGCGAACTGATTTACCCTGCTAGAGAAGGTTCGGTAAAGTTCTGATAGTGGAAACCTGCCTAATATCTTTTTAGATCTTGCTTTGTGCACTGGAGCAAAAACATACTAGATCTTGAGAGGCACCATCTTCAAACTGTGCCCACATCGTAAGGCAAGGCAAGGAAAGGAAAGGCAAGGCAATTTCATTTGTATTAGCACACTTTCAACAACAAGTTAGTTCAAGGTGCTTTACATGATTAAGAGGTTAATTAAAAATACCAGAACAACACAGACAAAGCATAACAACTAAAAACAGCAATAAAGTAAGAAGCGTAAACAAAACATATGAAACATGAAAACATTACTCAAAGGCAGCTCTAAACAGATACGTTTTTAGTTGTGATTTAAAAGAACTCAGTATTTCAGCACTTTTGCAGTTGTTTGGAAGTTTGTTCCAGATTAGAGGAGCATAGAAACTGAAAGCTGCTTCTCCATGTTTGGCTCAAATTCTAGGGATGTTGAGTAGACTGGAATTAGAGGACCTGAGTGGTCTGGGGGGTTGGTATAGTAACAGTAGATCTTCAACATATTTTGGTGCTAAGCCATTCAATGATTTATAAACAAGTAAAAGTATTTTGAAGTCTGTTCTCTGAGCTAAAGGCAGCCAGTGTAAGGAGAACTGGGGTGATGTGCTCTACTTTCCTGGTTCTAGTGAGGACATGAGCAGCAGCGTTCTGGATCAGCTGCAGCTGTCTGAATGACTTTTTAGGCAGAACCTCTGAGAACGTTGTTGCAGTGTGGGGTCCTGTCACTTTTTGTAATTTGGAGGAGTAGATTCTATTAATACAGATGTTTCATTATTTATGTCTAGCCAGGGTTTCTGATAAAAAAGGGCATGCATGTTATGTTCAGTGATGAATTCATTGATTTAGAGTGACTTTCCTGATAAAGACCAAAAATTTAATAAAGCTAACTTAACTAGTTGATAATCGGTAGCTGAACCTTCCGACAGGTGATTCATTTGAGATTTGTTTTATTACAAGAGTGTTTGGCTTTAGTTTTTTGTTTTCTCTTGCTTGTGATGACTTGAATGATTTTTTCTGGAGGCCTGGACAACTTCTGGAAGACGGTGAGAGTTGAATTACTGTCCAGTTCCCTTGTATATCAGATGTCTGTTATTACCAGTAGGGCATGTGCGGAATACATCCAGTGTTAGTCCCAGAGGCCTGATGTAGTCCAAGTTTCGGAGTTAGTTGTGACCCAATTCTAATTTGTGCTTTCAGTCTATCTGGGAAATCTCTAAGTCATTAGGTGTCGATGAGTCTGATGACATTAAATTACTTGAGGAACACTTTGCTGAGCGATGCACGTCTTTGCTTACTGCTGGTGATGTAGGAAGTGTTTGTTCTCTGTCAATGTCTGAGGGTTGTGCATCTGTCTGTGCTGGTGATGATGTAATCTTCACTTGGTGTGTCTAGGGAAATGTTTCTTCTCTGATAGTATCCACAGGCTGTGCTTCAAGGTCAGCTCTCGGGTGCTTTATGAAGTGTTTATTCAGATAACAGAAAATATTTGAGTTCAAGACTCTCAGTCCATCTCTGCTAAGATATCGTTGATTTATCTTGAATAAGTGCTTTGCACATCAAAATATTTTAAAGTTATTAATAAATGGGATCAATTTTTCAACAGATTTTCTCTTCAACCATTTATGGAGCATGCAAAGTCTACTGTACCTTTCATCATTTCCTTCAGGAACTGGTCCGCTGATAAAGATGTTTATGTTAAATCCATCAAGTCTCTGTAGCAGATCAGAGTACTCTGTTTTGAGAATTTGTGATTGTTTCTTGGCAACATCTGTTGCACCTGTGTGGATAACAAGCTTTTCCAGTTTTTGGTGTTGTTCTAAAATTGTCTGGATTTTTTTCTGATATTTCTCTCACTGTATTCTTTGGGTAGAGGGTAACGCTAGTGTTCTGGCTACAAAAATCTTCAATATCATTAATGTATGGATGATAACTTTTTCTGGGGGGTTCTTGCTTTCTTATGTGTTCGCTTCATGTAGATGGATTTCTCCTAGTAACCTTGACTGGTCCCAGGTGCTGCGTTGTCTTTCAGGGAACTGACCCCTCCTTTCTACCAGACCCGTAAGCAGCGTGTTACAGGAGCAGCACGTCATACGCAGCTGATAGCCACCACTGTAGTCAATAGAACCCTTTCCACCAGAGGAGAAAGCAGTGCGAGTCTGCCGCGTCTCAGGAGCGTCATGTCGCGACACTTTTCTAAAGATACCAATAGTCCTATTTTCTACGCGGTACGCATCTGAAACGTGTACATTTTGACATTTTGGATGGGGGAAGTCAGGAAATCAAATGGCTCGGCATCCGGAAATTTTCTAAATAAAACAAAACGTGCTGCTTTGCGGTTGCTTTACTTAAAAAAAGGTAACTACCTATGCAGCCCGGTGAGAAGTCAGTACCTCGTGGGAGGGTCTCATTTGTGTGGTATTATGCGTGTGATATTCCATGACATAACATAAACTTATTGGCGAATTTAAAACAGACATAACATAAAACACAGACATTTTGGAGCCATGTTGTTGTCTTTTCCTACTTGTTGTTGTGTTTACTGACGAAACCATGCAGGATTTTGCTAATCTCGCATGATTTTGTGCTCTCTCAGTGACAGCTGCTTGCCTGCTGCTATGCAAGGCAAGGCAAGGCAATTTTATTTGTATAGCACACTTTCAACAGCAGGGTAATTCAAGGTGCTTTACATGATTTGGTGATTTAAAAGAAACACATAAAGGAAACACACATTACACATGATACACAAAAAAGCAAGAGAAAAAAAAAAAAAGCAAGAGAGCATGAACACATTTCATACATATAACATCAAGCATTTACCCAAAGGCAATTCTAAACAGATGGGTTTTTAGTCTCGATTTAAAGCAGTTCAGAGTTTCAGCAGCTCTACACTCGTCAGGAAGTCTGTTCCAGATAAGGGGAGCATAGAAACTGAAAGCTGCTTCTCCATGTTTAGTTCTGAGTCTAGGGATGTTTAGTAGGCTAGAGTTGGAGGACCTGAGTGGTCTTGGTGGTTGGTACCATGACAACAGGTCTTCAACATATTTTGGTGCTAAGCCATGTAATGATTTATAAACTAGTAGGAGTATTTTGAAGTCTATTCTCTGAGCTACAGGGAGCCAGTGTAAGGACTTTAGAACTGGGGTGATGTGCTCTACTTTCCTGGTTCTAGTGAGGACGCGAGCGGCAGCGTTCTGGATCAGCTGCAGCTGTCTGATTGACTTTTTAGGCAGACCTGTGAAGATGCTGTTGCAGTAATCAATCGGGCTAAAGATAAACGCATGGATGAGTTTTTCTAGGTCGTGTTGCAAAATCAGTCCTTTAATCCTAGAGATGTTCTTCAGGTGATAGAACGCTGACCTTGTTATTGCCTTTATGTGACCCTGGAGGTTCAGGTCTGAGTCCATTACTACACCTAGGTTACGAACCTGATCAGTAGTTTCTAGCTGTATTAATTGAAGCTGTGTGCTGACTCTTGATCGTTCCTCCTTGGGTCCAAAAATAATCACTTCAGTTTTGTTTCTATTCAGCTGGAGAAAGTTATGGCACATCCATCCATTTATTTGGTCAATGCATTGATTTAGGGTTTGAATGGGTTCAGAGTCACCTGGTGACATTGTAATGTAGAGCTGAGTGTCATCTGCGTAGTTATGGTAGCTAATGTTATTGGTTGCTATAATCTTGCCTAGTGGGAGCATGTAGATATTAAATAAGAGGGGCCCCAGGATGGAGCCCTGGGGTACCCCACATGTGATTTCTGTTCGTTCTGATGAAAAGTTTCCTATTGAAACATAGAAGTCCCTGTTCTTTAGGTAAGACTCGAACCAGCCAAGTACTGTACCAGAGAGTCCGGCTCCCAGCTCTCCAGTCGTTCCAATAAAATATCATGATCAACAGTGTCAAATGCTGCACGGAGGTCCAACAGAACCAGCACTGTGGTTCTTCCACAGTCTGTATTTATGCGGATGTCATTAAATACTTTGACGAGGACAGTCTCGGTGCTGTGGTGAGCGCGGAAACCAGACTGAAAAGCATCAAAATGGTTTGTCATTGTTATGAAGCCATTTAACTGCTGAAACACAGCTTTTTCAATAATCTTACTGATGAATGGGAGATTAGAGATTGGCCTGTAGTTCTGCATTAACGTGTTGTCCAGATTTTTCTTCTTTAGCAGTGGTTTAATAACTGCTGTTTTTAAAGCTTGAGGGAAGACACCTGATAGCAGTGATGAGTTCACTATTTGAACAAGATCAGAACCAATAACAGGAATGCGCCTCATACGCACCCGGCGGAAAGGGCCAAGCAGCAGAATACGCAAGTGAAACATGCTGCTCCTGTAACGCGCCACTTACGCGTCCGGTGGAAAGGAGGGGTTAGGGCTGCGAAACGGTTTCACAGCAGTATACCAGGGGTAGTGATATCTCCTGTTTTTTTTGTTTTTCCTTCCTTGGAGCAGAGAAAGCAGGTGTAGATTCGGTGCGCTTTAAAGCCAGCCAGTCTTCCTCAAATTGGGAAGGCGGTGTTCTACCCGTTAAATGCCTTTTGGCTGGAGGAGTAGCGTTGTTCTGTGGCTTCTGTGTGAGACTGTTGAATTGAGACAACACCGGTCTACCAGGTTCTTCCTCCCTACATGTAGTCATCGGTAAAGTTTTCGCATTTCCATATCCAGTGTTTAGATCAAAATCAATCTGATGATGGTGTAACTTTGTCTCAATTGTTTCAATTCTCTGGAGCAGTTTCTCAAAGTCCTCAGCTGAGCAAAATGCCATTTCGGTAATCCACAGTCCTTCAGAAAGAGATCCTGTCTAATACAGGAACTCCAGAGGCTGGGTGTATAAAATAACTAAGGAAAAAAAGCTCAACAAAGCTCAGAAAAAGAAAAAAGAATCAGGCTGGGGATCAGGAGAGGTCGGGAGAGGAGAGGCTGCTCCTCTGTTTGCAGCCAAGGGGAGTGAGGTGCATGAAACTGTCCTAAACATATCTATATATATTACTGCCTTGAAGGGTTCTTCAAATGCAATTACACTAAAATAACATATTTGAGATAAGTCAATACTAATGCATTAATTTATTATGGTAATTTTAACCTGGTGCTAATCTTACGGTGCAATCAGACCAGCCCTGTTTAGTCTGCCTTAATCAAACTAATTCGTTTGCTGAGAAACTTTGGTTCGCATGGGGAGGTGTGAATGTGCACTCGAATTCTGATGCGGACCAAAAAAAAAGAGAACTCTGGACCGGCTTAAACCCCTTGGTCTAAGATTGGTTGTAGTGAACAAATCCCAATTCATTACAGAATACAAAATAATTTTTGTATTCTGTAATGACTTTGAAGACTCAAAATAATTCAGTACCAATCCTTACTACTTGTTCCAAATGAGTTCTCCATCTTCAAAGAATGCAAAATGTACTGCAAAAAAACTTTTTACTCAAGTGGCTTTTATGTTGTGCTAGAGGTTGTGAAAATACATTTCATATCCATTTGCAAAAGTGGTCAGTTGGGGTTATTTCACAATTTACTATTAAGTCTAAAGCCAAGTTGAAAATATGGTAATTTAGAAATGTATAATTGGTCTCAAAGCTAAAAGGCTTTACAATTGACAAAGTGCTGATTACAATGAGGCACTATGTTGGTTGAAATACGCTAAGTTAAAGTGTCAGAAAGCAGCATCCCAACATGTCTTAGAGTTATAAAGGGCTCAGCACATTTCCAAAACTATCTTGATCAAGCTTAGTTAAAAAAACAAATAAAAGATTTGAGCATGTGATTTCTAACTGCAGGATATTCTTTCTCTCAATATTGTGGCATTTAGCAAATAATTCTCGTAATTCAAACTGACCTAAAACAAGAGGTTTGGTCTGATTGAAATTCAGAAAGTGACAAAAAATGTGTGTAAAGCTTTTTATTTGGTGAATATGTCCGTATTTGGGGTCGTTTGGGGTTTTGGGCTTTTCTGATCTTGCATTTTTATATCATTCCTGTTTATGTGTGTTTAGCTTTGGTTATTCCTTTCCATAGATCAATTTCTTATTTGTTTTACTTCTGATTAGATTCTTCAGTTGTAGTTTACACCTTCCCACCGTTTATTGTTAGTATTGTTTTGCCTGTTAGTGTTTAGTCCTTCCCTGCTTATTCCATGCCATTATTCTCTCTCTCCCTCAGCCAGTATGCTCCCCTTCTCAGCTGTTTCTCATCTTCTAATTTCCTTCTGGCTGCTACCTCTCCCAGCTGCCACCACTCACCTCTGATTAGCTCTTCAGATTTCTTTGTCCTTTCCACCTCTCTCTCACACGTTGCAGAGGTTTCCATCCGTTGCTTTCCATGTCTTCTGGTTCCCTGTCATGCCACCCTGCCTTTTCCTAGTCCTGTTTACCTTCCAAGCCGTCTATAAGTTTTTAAATAATTTTTTTCATGAAAAACCCTTTAAATATACTTTTAGTGATAGTGATATGAAGCTTTTTGAACCAATAAAGATTTCAATACAATTGTATTGAAAAAGGTTTCATTGCTCGAAGTTTCAGAAATCTATAAGGACATCTGATGGTGAAGCCATTGAATTGCTAATGTTTTCACATTCAATTGCACTCTGGTGAAGATAAATGGCAGATTTAACTTTATGGATAAATAAGGCCTTCAAAATGCCTCCCCGGGACCATGTAAAAGTGTATTGCATTTTCCAAATGAAATTAAACACAATAAAATCAATATTCTTGGTGTTAATACTTGAGTTCATTTATTATGGAGGATATGAATGAAGGTGTGCCTCAACATTGATGACATATTGTTATTGTGAGCCAGTTGTTGGTTACAAATATCACACTGCACCTACAAAACATAACACATTTTTTAAAGGATGGCTTCTTATGGGAAAAGTATGTTTCATTTATTATTTCATTTATTTTATGGTAAGTTTAGATACCTGTGTCATGTTTGCGTGTTATAAGGACCCAAAGGCAGCAAAGAATAAAACTTCAAGGATTTATTTATAACAAAAACAAGGAGTAAACTTACGGGTCTAGGAGAACCAAAAATGCAAAGATGAGGAGGAAACAGGAACTGGGCAGGAAACAGGAACCACACAGGGAAAGAATGATGACGGACCAGCGAGTAGTGACTGAATGAGAGAAGAATTTATACTGGGGAGGAAATGAGGAAGTGAGAGGAGACCAATGACCAATTAGGGAAATCAGATGCAGGTGAGAGGGAGAGAGCAGGTGGAAACAATCAGCTGGGAAGAGAGCTAGAAATGTAGGGAGACAGAAAACTCTAAAGAAACTAGAAACTAAAGATAATATGTCTGGAAGGCAGGGACGTGCACAGGGGGGTTACTCAGGTTGTTCGGGCAACCGCCCATATGTCCTTCTCGACTCACGTCGCCCTTCTCAGGGAAAAAAATAAAAAATTGTACAATGGATGCAGAATTTTACGTAGGCCTAGATAAAATAATAATAATAATAATCTCAAAGCCTCATTCACTTACATTCGGGCACCGAAGTGAAAATCAGTAGGGTAATAGGGGAAAACTCTGTTTACTTGGCTGCAGCGCTGCGCGCTACCAGCAGTAGTGATGTGTCGGTCACGAACGAACCGGCTCTAAGAGCTGTCTCTTTGAAGTGAACGACGGGAGCCGGCTCGTCATTGGGAGCTGTTTTATTTATCCCCCCCGCTTGCTTTGGTACATTTGGTACACATAGTTTTGCATTAATTTAGGTGATAAATATAGAGAAAATCTGAGGAGCCACTTGGGAGCCAGAAGAACTGGCTCTCCAAAAGGAGCTGGAATTCCCATCACTAACAGGCAGCGGCCCTAGTATGAGCACGTCGAGGTTGTCGCATAGACAGATAGGGTTTTTGGGTGACTGTGAGACAACTCAACATTGTCGGAGAAGGTGAGTTTGTGATGTATAACAAACAATCATCAAGTTTTATTAAATTAATTAAAATCCTCATAAATCCAGGCTGAGTTTGCCACGTTTAGCAGACAGATAGCTTGCAGACAACCAAGCTACATGTAGTCTGCTGATAGTTTCTTACATTTCGTTTTAGCAAGAAGAATGAATGATGGAAGTAATGCATCACATTAATTATTATATTCTGAGTTTGCCATGTTTAGCCTAAATAATCAGACAGATAGCTTGCAGGCAAGCAGCCCGTTATCACATAGCCGTGGCTCTTTTTTAGGCATTAGTCAAACTAAGCTACATGTCTGCTGATAGTTAGTTTGTCACATTTCGTTTTAACAAGAAGAATGAATGATGGAAGTAATGCATCACATAAATTATTTTATTCAAAATGGTTAAATGCCTAAATCCTATCACTATTTTTGGTATTGTTTGAAGCCAGGATGCCCACCGAAAAAAGGCGGATTCAGGAGAGGGAGAGACAATTAAGGCAGGCAGCAAAGGGCAGCACATCACTGCAGGGTTGGCTGCGAAAAAGCCAACCAGCAGGTGAGACAGACTTTTCACTGTGATAAAGATGACATGACACTGTAGGTGAATTGATTAATTAATTAGACTCATATTTTAGCCTACTAATGGCAATGTTTCATAATTACATTACATTTAAGATGAGGAGCAGTCACAACTATGTGAGGAAAATGTGGACCACCACCAGGAAGATGCACGTAGGGCAGGTATGATCACCAAATATGAGATGAGAGGACCATGCTAGAAAGTACATGGTTAAAAAGCTGCATGCTAAATAATTGTAATCTAAAAAACATAGGCTATTTTAGAAGTAATTTCCAAGATCTTGCCTGAGCAGAACATGAATACCACTAGTGGGCATTAAAATAATAATGATAATGGCGATAATAACAATAGTATGTAATTGGACAGATGATGATCCCAGTGCATCAGCTGCATTCAGAGAGCCAGAGCCAATCCCAGATGACATCAGGACAGAGTGGCAAAATAGGGAAATGATAGATGAGCAAGAGGATGTGATGAGGGAGACGAGAGCATCATCAAGGGCAAATATTGAGATCCCGAGTGGGGCAGAGTCAACAAATTTAGATTTTTTGCTGCGGTTGGCTAATCCCACCGATCCAGCTCATGTACAAAGCAGCAATCTTAAATATGATCAGTCCTTCATCAAATTTTCCAATTCAGTCGGGCCTTGCCGTCCTTTGGTAAAGTTCCCTAAAAATTCAGACGGGCGCTCTTTTCAAGCCCAATGGTATAACGATGACCCCTGGCTGGAACATTCTCCACTGAATGATGCCATGTATTGCTTTAGTTGCAGGAATTTTATGAATGAAGAAAGATTTCGGAGCAGGAGAGGATGGAAGTCTGTAGGGATAAACTTGTGGAGGCAGGCCAAAGTGAAGATTAAGGAGCACCGCAGTAGTGAATTGCATATGCTAAGCATGATAAGGTGGCATGCTTTTACAAAAGATACACTGCAGAGGGCTTTTGCAGTATTGGCCAATATGACAGCGTACTCGGGCTTCATCTTGATGCAGTCAAGGAAAAACAAGCATCAAACCAAAGGTGCCAGGTGTCTCTCCTGTCCAATAGGACACAAAACAACCTCATAAAAGCACTTAGTCTTTATGTGAAACGAATCATACAGAAGGAAGTGACAGAAGCATCACAATTTTCTATTTTGCTGGATGAGACCACTGATGTGTCACATATTGAGCAGGTGTCCTTTGTTGTGCGATATGTTCACAACATGACTATAAAGGAACGCTTTGTCCAACTTTGTGATGTGGCATCAACAACGGGAGAGGCACTGGAGAATGTAGTGATGAAGCTACTTGAGGAAAACAACTTCAACATTCAAGATGTCTGTGGACAGGGCTATGACGGAGCTGCCAATATGACTGGAGGCTACAATGGGCTGCAGTCCCGGATTCAGAGACAAAATGAGAGAGCATTATATGTGCACTGCCATGCACATTGTTTGAATCTTGCTTTAGTTGAGAGTGCAAAATCCAACAAGCACTTTGTGGATTTATTCACAGTCGTTGAGAAGCTGTACACATTCATTGCTAACTCTACAAAGCGCCATGCTGCATTTGTGGATACTCAAAAAGCCATGAATCCAGACCAACGTGTCCTTGAACTGCAGAAGCTTTCAGACACCCGGTGGAGCTGCAGGGAAGATGCTTTAAAGACAATTAAGAAGGTCCTCCCTGCTGCCCTGCAGTACTTGAGAGATCTGAGAAAGTGTGACCCCCCCGATCTGGCTGCAGGAGAAGCTAAAATGCTTTTGAGCGGTATAGATTTTGAATTTTTGCTGTGTCTTGAAATAGCAACGCCAGTGTTCATGGAGACATCAGTTGTCTCAAAAGTAGTCCAGCAGGATGACCTGGACTTGGCTGCTGCTTACTCTGTGTTAGATGGTGTCTTGAAGCGAGTAGTGGAACTGAGGAGAGACAGCCAATTCTCACAAATATACAACACTGCCACAACAATTGCTGAGGAAAATGGCATAAGCATTCCCACAAATATTCCAGGTAGACAAAGAAAAGTCCCTGCAAAGCTGAAATACACTTCCAAATCAGCAAGAGAAGATGATGCAGTCCAGACCTTGGAGGAATATTACAGGGGAAGGACATACTATTCCTTTCTGGACAGATTGAGACAGGAGCTTGAGAGAAGATTTTACGGGGAAGGGAAGACTCGGGACATTGTGATGTCACTGCAGAGACTCACTGACCCAGAGCAGTGGAAGGATATTGGCCAAGGTGTTGATACAGCACATTCACTATGTGAGTTTTATGGACTTCAGGGGGAAGAGACCAACCTTCATACAGAGCTGAGAGTCTTCCATGCGTCTTACAAGTGTCCCAACAGGACAGTCAAGTCTATGCTTGAAGTATTCAAGGAAAACAATGCTAACGTCATATTCCCCACACTGTTCAAACTAATCAAAATATATGCCACTCTACCTGTGTCCACTGCAACGGTAGAACGTTCCTTTTCAAAGCTGAAGCTGGTCAAATCAAGGCTCAGAAATCAGTGTGGTCAAGAGCGGCTGTCTGACCTCCTCCTGCTGGCCATAGAGAAGGACATAGCAATCGACAAGAAAGAAGTTCTGAATATTTTTGTCGAAATGGCTCCTAATAGGCGGCTTCTCCTTTGAAGCTTTTCATGTTTCTTCACAGTCGTTGAGAAGCTGTACACATTCATTGCCAACTCTACAAAGCGCCATGCCCTTTAATAAAGACCCTGTTATTCTCAGTCCTTCATATAGCCTGTGTGTTTTTTTTGGGGGGTGCCCTCTTTTCAGGTCAGAGCAACTGCCCCTCAAAATTCCTGTGCACGTCCCTGCTGGAAGGGAATCTAACTGGAAAACAGAAGGAAGAAATAAATAGTAAACTATCTAGAGGGAATAAACTAAGGAAACAAATGAGGATACAAACAGAAGGTGAAAACATCTAAGAGCAAGAAGATACAGAAACAAGGAAGTGCCAGAATAAACCTAGAAAGACAAGGGATAACCTAACATGTTTAAACTAGATAAGGAAAAGAACTAAGTTAAACACAAACAGGAGGGACAAAACAAGAGAGCAGCTTGGGGTACAGAGGGGAAGGAAATGCAGTGGGATGAAAACAAACAAAATCCACATAACCTGACAACCTGCTCCTCTAGGGTCCACAGGATTACATGTGGTGTGCCCCAGGGTTCAATTTTTGGCCCAGTGCTTTTTAACCTCTGTATATTCCCTCTTGGCAGGGTCATCAGAAGACATGGAGTTAACTTTCACAGTTATGCTGATGATACACAGTTGTACATATCTATGTCTCCTGATGACACAAAGCAAATTGGATACACTTTTTAACTGCATTTTAGACATCAAATCGTGGATGGCAGAAAACTTTCTCCAGCTCAAACTGGACAAAACTGAAGTTTTAGTCATCAGTCCTGAGGCTCAGAGAGATAAACTTTTACCAAAACTACAATCACTGTCTTTTAATCCTTCTTTACAAGTGAAGAACCTGGGCGTCATTTTTGAATCTGAGCTGACTTTTATCCCTCACATTAAAAATATTACTAAAACAGGTTTTTATTTCCTCAAGAATATTGCCAGAGTCCGCCCCATTCTCTCTCGGGCCAACACGGAGACACTAATGCATGCTTTTATCACCAGTAGAATTGATTACTGTAATGCCCTGCTTTCTGGTCTTCCCAAAAAGAGTATCTCAGGTATACAACTTCTACAACATTCAGCAGCACGTGTCCTGACGAAGACCAGGAGGTGGGAGCACATTACACCGGTCTTAAAATCACTGCATTGGCTCCCCATGTGCCTTAGGATTTATTTTAACGTTCTTTGAATGGTTTTTAAGTGTCTTAATGGTCTGTCCGATGGCCCAGCAAGCAACTTATCCCAGCCCCCACACCCACCTGCCCTGCACCCCCAGTACCCAGTAAGTCCACCGGCGAGCCCGACCAAGCCGGGTTAGACACCTGACCAAAATACTCCACAGCATGCAAAGCGCAAGACCAAGGTGCCAAGTCCAGTGCCCAAAAACTGATCAGGCCCAGAAATGCCACCCTCCCACCGCAAGGCATAGGTAATTAAACAATAGATGAAGGAATAAGTTCTGGGCGTTCTTTGAACAGCAAGTTCTTTGAACAGCAAGTTACTACATATGTATGTGGAATAATAACAAACAACAACTTTCCAAAATACAAGAGTTTATAAACTTGCTTTAATCAACAAATTCACTAAGTTCGTAACACATAACTAAACAACTAAGTGAAAGAATTAAAAGTAAAGTAAAAAGGTATTTTTCCATCAGTTGAAAGCAGTTTACCAGATCAACAATCAGCAGGCTATTGTGTCTTTTGGATCCAATGAGTTTCTTCCAGAAGCTTGCTCCACCCCTAGTCTGCGAAGGATGGAAGTTTAAAGCGCACACCTCACCCGATGCCAGCCGGGCTCTGACTGGTGAGTTAGAGAATGAGAGTGGGCGGAGCCTATAATTATGTAGGGGTGATTATGTCCCATGAAGTCCCCCTTTTCCTGTTGAAACTGAAGTGCATTGTGGAATTAGTTCTTATGGCTGCAGATCTGTCTTTTATCCAGTAATCACAGCTGTGTCGCAACATAGGGAATGGATTTAATACTGGACCACTCAGTTAAATGAGTTACAGCTTCTTGAACCTCCAAGAGAAGAAAATAAAGACCATGGTATAAACAGTAGACTTTTTGGGTAATTGAAAGTTTGAATTCAAATTGAAAAACAAAAATTTTGCCTTCGTACATTTTGATCAACCTTGAGTTTCGACTCCATTAAAAGTCCAGTAAAAATTGCTGTAACAATTAATTGCACTCTGAATAGTTTCACACCCCAGAAGACTTGCAGCTGTAAATGAGGGTTTCCTTGAAAGTCACTTTCCTTTAGTCTGCACTTGTTGTTCTTGTTACACCTTTACTTAAACACCTGATTAATCTTTTGATTGTAAATACGGTAGGAGAGCCTGACTAGTATAAATCCGCCACACCTTCATTTAATCAAATACAGTGGAGTGAAGGACTATATTTCTTCGACTCCAGCACTTAACCCCTGCCTGATTACAGGTCAGCTACTCAGAAATGCTGAACATGTGCTGGATAAGTGAAGCTTGGTGTTGTAAAAAATAGGGGAAAAAGGGTAAAGAAGTGCTTGCGCTCAGCACTTTATATGCCAACGGAGAACAGATAGAGAAGCTTGACCTTATGACACATCCTATGTTCCTTATCTTTTAAGGGGCTGCTTGGACTCTGAAATCACTTCTCCACATTTTTAGCTGAGATAACCCATGCAAATGTGAACTTAATATTATTACTTCAGCTAAAGAAAGAGAGAGAGAAAAATAAACTTCTGTATTGGCAGAAAACTGGATTGTGAAAACGTGTATGACCTGAAATCTTGACCAGTAGACAGAATGTTACAGACTTCTTACTGAGTGTGCAGCCAATGCTTTGGGTTCTGAGTGAATGAATCTTCTTAAATCAGTGAAGTTACTCACAGGTAGAGGTAGAGCATCCAGAAATTTTATTCAAGTAAATGGACTGAACTTGGAGTGGTCAGTATGACTAGAAAAGCACTGGAGCCCCATTCACACTCTCAAACACGCACACATTCATACACCGATACACAGCTGGGTAGGCAACTTGGGGTTGAGTGCCTTGCCAAGGTACACATTGACATGTGGAAATTGGAATTGAACCTATGACTCTCTGATTGCAATACAATTACTCTACCTACTGAGTCATAATCACTGTAAAAGCAGCAATACTTCATAATAATATTACTGAAGTAAAGTAAAAAGTACAGTGAAGTAAGACTAAGCTTAAAAGTAGTTTTCTTCCAAAATGTTTCCTAAGTACATGTAACTAGTTACTACCCACCTCTGCATTTATATAATGCATAGCTGGTAATAAGCCCCCCACACCATCATACCACCACCAACAGCTTAAAATATTGAATCATGGCGGAATGGATCTAAACTTTCAATGTATTTAGATGTAATTGTGCGCCGACCATCTGAATATCACAGCAGAATCTAAGACGCCTCGGACCAGGCAATACTTTTCAAGGCTGTCATTTTCCACTGTTGGTGAGCTTCTTAGTGTCATGTTCTTAGTTAACCATTGTGGCACCTGGTGAAGTCTACTGGAGCCCATCTACTCAAAGGTTTGAGGTGTTGTGCATTCAGAGATGGTATTCTGTATACTTTGGATGCAACCAGTGGGTATTTGAACTAGCCTTTCTGTTATCCCATACCACCCTATCCACCCTTGGGGTCAGGTGTTAGGAGTTCGTCCTTTAACTAGTAGGTTGCCGGTTTGACTACAATGTAGCTTACCACCATCAGTGTGTGAATGTGTGTGCGAATGACTGAATGTAGTATAAAGCGCTTTGGGGTCCTCTGGACTAGATAAAGTGCTATAGAAGTACAGGCCATTTATACTATCCATTCCCTTCTGATCTCTGACATTCCCTGGAAATGTTGCCCGTTTTGGAGTTCCAGCAAAATATTTGTCCACTCATTTGCCAATCACTGGGATAATTTCAGTTTTCCAGACCATTATCTCTAAACCCAAAAGATGGTTGTGCACAAACTTCCCAGTAATTTAGTAGTTTCTTAAAGAACTCAGATCAGCCTGTGAAAGACCAACAACCGCTGAGAGCCCTTTTTTTCATTCCTTGATCCTCGATTAGAACAAGGCCAAGTCACTTTCTCAATATCCAGATGCATAAATGTGGATGTGCTTTCATGTGATTGGTTGTTTCACTCTTTGTGTAAACAAGCCATTGAACAGGTGTATCTAATAATGTGGCCCATGAGTAAGTATGAGATCAGACGAAAGAAGCAAATTGTCTTCGTTTCAGATGTTAGCTCCATGCGAAAATAACTGGCTGCAAAATATAACCCAGCTGTACAATCCTGCCATTGTGGACCATAAATACTGATCCCATGCTCAGTCATGACAAATGCTGCATTTCACTTTGTCTGATTGCATCTATCTGACAGATGTTTTTATCTCCTGCAGATGAATTCTGTATTCCCATAAAATGCTTCTTGTTGAAATTAACTAGACACATTAAATCTGTCTTTGTCACTATGCCGGTTCTACTGAGCTGGTGCTCACAGCATGTCGCCCATTTGTTTGTTTGGGCGGTTGTCATTTTTATTAGGTTAACAAGGCTCTTTATTTTCATCAGAACACATTCAATTAGCGTTGTCTTGAATGTCAGAGGTCAGCATGGCTTTTTACTCATGTGATTCCTTTTGGTTATACTGTCTCTCATTTTTTGGAGTAAAGTTTGAACTGTAAGAGGGAGGTTTGAAATAAAGAATCTTAGATCCAAATATATAATTTCCACTGCCCTTAAACTGGTAACCTAAAAAAAACAGCTTAACAGTCCCAAAGGTTTAAGCAAAACCTGGTTTCCAATGAGAAATATCAAACCCCCTTTAAATGTAGCCATTATTTCACCAGTATAAGCTGTAGAGGTGAAAGGTACCACATGCAAGAATAAAACTTAGAATCCTAACTTTGCTGACATTTTTCAGGGCCAATCAATCCAGTCAGATTTCAAAGAGAGCTGAAGTAAAGGTACAGTGAACCAATACCTATTCACGGATTCACCTATTCACTGATTTTTTTTCTGTTGAACGTGACTCCGTTATTCGTGAGAAATCTACCTTTTCCTGATTTTTTATTTTGTAGCGCATGTATAAAAAATTGAAATGCTATTTTAGAAGGTATTTGCTGGTTTGCAAAGCAGTCAATCTAGGAGGGCCATTCATTTTCCTTGGCACTGATAGGCTACACCCCCAAATGCTGAAATAAGGAAGGCTACAGACAATAGCTCCTGTGGTAGTGTCCATGGCCACAAGAAAACGTTTAAAAGTGCATGGAATCTAGCACCTTAGCATGCAGGATGCTGTTTCTACAAACCTTGGGTCT
The DNA here is from genome assembly GCA_963556495.2 of Valencia hispanica. Taxonomy (NCBI): domain Eukaryota; kingdom Metazoa; phylum Chordata; class Actinopteri; order Cyprinodontiformes; family Valenciidae; genus Valencia; species Valencia hispanica. The sequence continues at coordinate 12,638,016 of OY747702.1, read as the reverse complement.
CAGGACCCCAGTAACCCAGAATAGTACCCAGATAGGCTTTCTGCCTTTGCGTCACGTCCAGTCCTGAAATCTTCTTCCAACTAAATATCCTACAGTCAACTGTTCAGGGTATTATAACAAAATGGAACCAATTATGAGATTAAGATTAAGAGCAGCAACCCAAGCATGAACTGGTAGACCATGTAAAATCACAGAGGGAATGCTAAAGTCTAACAAGCTAGTAGGTCACCAACGTTAAACAGTCAACGGCTACAGACCTCCGAACTTCATATGGCCTTCAGTTTAGCTGAAGGACAGTGAAAATAGCTTGGGTTTCCATATCAACAGTATTTCTAGGTAGGTCAACATAAATAGCAAAATAGTACAATTTATGACACTAGCTCTAATGTCAAGTTTGGTTCTACACTTCTAAGAATGCAAACGACAGGCAGTTTCGTAGTCTAAGCTGACTTGATTTTTTAGGGTATTTGTTAAAAACTTTAAGTCTCTTGATAGTTAAACTTTTTGTAGTGTATGTTTGGTAGTCGTCTTCAAAGTGCTGATGTGAGGATGCTTCAGGAAAAAAAGGTTCTGCAGACATAGCTTCGGTTGAACAGCGAAGGATTTTATTTCAAATCATAGCCCTTATCACAACATGCAAATCATGAGGAACCTAGCCGAAATCAGAAGAATTCCTGTTGATCTTTAGACATTGCCTCTTATAGACCATCCAAACTCTAAGTAAATGCAGCGAGCAAATAAATGGATGGATGTACCATAACTCTCTCCAGGTGAACAGAAACAAAACTGAAGTAATAATATTTTGACTTAAAGAGGAATGATCAATAGTCAGCACACAGCACACTTCATATAATACTGCTAGAAACTACTGATCAGGCCCAAAATCTAGGTGTAGTAATGGACTCAGACCTGAACCTTCAGGGTCACATAAAGGCAATAACAAGGTCAGCCTTCTATCACCTGAAGAACATTTTTAGGATTAAAGGACTGATGTCGCAACAGGACCTTAAAAAAATTCACCCATGCATTTTTCTTTAGTCGGATTGATTACAGTGTCTTCACAGGTCTGCCTAAAAAGTCAATTACCCAGCTACAGATGATCCACAATACTACTTATTGTGTCCTCACTAGAACCAGGAAAGTAGAGCACATCACCCCAGTTCTAAAGTCCTTACACTGGCTCCCTGTAGCTCAGAGAATAGACTTCAAAATACCTTTTCTAGTTTATAAATCATTAAATGACCTAGCGCCAAAGTATATTGAAGATCTACTGTTACTATACCAACCCCACAGACCACTCAGGTCCTCTAATTCCAGTCTACTCAACATCCCTAGAATCAGAACCAAACATGGAGAAGCAGCTTTCAGTTTCAATGCTCCTCTAATCTGGAACAAACTTCCAGACAACTGCAAAGCTGCTGAAATACTGCGTTCTTTTAAATGAAGGCTAAAACCCATCTGTTTAGAGCTGCCTTTGAGTCATGTTTTTACATGTCATATGCTCTGTGTGTGTTTTATGCTTTATTGCTGTTTCTACTTTATCCTCTATTCATGTAAAGCGTCCTAATTACCTTGTGGTTGAAAGTGTGCTATACAAATAAAATTGCCTTGCCTTGCCTTGCCTAGACAGCACATATACAGTACCATATTTGACATTTGCCAACGTATATGTCTCACTTTCAAGTTTTTTTCCACATGTACAGTTTCCATATCTGGGCTTCTTTAGCTCATGGGCTTGACCATCACCAGATTGTGCTGGGATACATACCTTTCCTTATTTGATTAGTCCCAATTAAAGATTTCTGCTGATAAATATGCTGCTAGCACAAACACAGGCCTCTGTGCTTTCATTACACCAAAGTTGTATCATAAACTTGACTAAGCTGTGCTTCAGCTGGTTTCTTTCACAGTGGTGGAATGGTTTCTTCAAAAACTGAGCTTTTTCTCTGGTTCAGCAAAACCTGGGACTTGTTTTCATCTGTTCTGAATGTCATGCTCATTGAGAGCCATATACAGACTTTTGTTACTCGTTAGCCCTCCTCCCAATGCGACAAAAAAAGTCCATCATTTTCAGCCATTATTTATTTCATACCTCCTACATAACACAGACTCGCTGAGTGGTTTTCAGCAAATGACTCAGTGAGAAAGTCTAAAATGGATGAAGTGAAACATAATGTTGCTCTCTTTAAAGGAGCCAGATGGGACATAATTCAACTGTCTTTCTCTTTCTTTAATAGCATGTCCATGGAGTCAGGAAGTTGGGTTTTTCGTATTTTAGGTTAAACAATCATTTCCGAAAGGTTTCAGGAATAGGACAGAATGCAATGTGTCTGTGTGACTATAATTCATATGTATTTGTGATGATCAGTCAATGAGGAATTACTTCTTAACATCTTTCACAGTAGGGGAGACACCTGGAAATCTCCTCACAATAAAAGTAAACCACCGATCAATACAACACTAATCACCCTGTTGTTTTTTTTTATTCCTTTAAAGAGTGACACATATTTTAAAAGAGAAATTAAGCATGTATAAGATCAAAATAGAAAAGGAGGTTCTGGGGGGTTCTTGTGCAAGTCTAATAATGCTGTAAAGATTAAATATACCCTGCTGTAATCCTAAAGAGGAAGTTGAGTGAGTTCATAGCTATAATGTTAACAGTCATTTTAATGCTCTCACAGTAACAATTTAAAAAGAAGAGAGGAATGAATAGCGATACATTTTTAAGTCTGCGAAGCAGAAACTGGAGAAAAGGAGATTTTAAATGAAAGCATGTCAAATTACTCCTGCCATAGAATAAATTACTTTATTTCAGTAGTCCTGCCGAACTCAAATCTTGTACATGCTGTTATTTCGACTGCTCAAACAATTTCTCCAACTTGTCGAGCACTGATACACTCAATAAAACAACAACAGCAACTCCGTGCATCTAGACATCTGTAGGTGGTGAAGACCACTTACTGAAGTCCAAATTGATCATCAGAACGGAGTAGTGACTTTGAATGTGGCATGGTTGTTGGTGCCAGATGAGATGAACTGAGTACTTCAGAAGCTGCAAGTCTACTGGGATTTTCACATGGACATTATTTCAGGTTTACAGAGACGGGTCTGAAAAAGGAGAAATTGTCCCAATGAGCAACAGCTTTGTGGACAAAGAAACGCCTTGTTGATGTAAGATCGTTTTCACACCTGATAGTCTAGTAGACTTCGTTTGATTAGGGACCAAAATTGCAACATTGTTGGGGTTTTTTAGATGGTGTGGTTTATTTTACGCTGTACTTTATCAAAGGGTCCAAAGCTTTTGAGCAACATATTTACCTCCTCGTCTGTGGTGGTGCTGCACTAAGAAGCACTGAACACAGGGACAGTTCCTGTTCTGTGAAATGTAAACAAACACAGAGCAATGGGCTCAGCATGAGCAGAGAACGAAGCAGAATTGTTGTTGCATAGTTGTTTTGGTTGTGGCTAGTCCCCTTCCTGCTTTAGGAGTGTCCCCTGGCCCCCTTGGCATTCACATATGCAATCAAACCACACCACAGTTCACTTCAAGTGAGCCGAGACCTAGGTTTTTAGGCAGACCACAGTTCACTTTTTTGGTCTGCATCAGAGTTCAATTGAGTTTTATCATAGTTTTTTTTTTTTCTTGCTCTGCCGTCCTGCAGGTGTGGAGGCGGACTGGGATGTTTTCTCGTGTTTTCTTTGTTCCCCTTCCTCCCTTTTATCTCCATCTTATCCTCTCCCTCTAATTTTGTTTCCTTCCTCTCTTCATCTTTTCCTTCTCCGTGTCCATATCAGAAAAAAATCCCACAGCAATTTCTAATAAAGATTACACATATTAGAAGTGGAGTACTGCCACAATGCTCCACCTGTGAAAGCAAATCTGTTGGGCTTCTACTTGGTACTTAGACACCAATTCTGAGTACCACACTGCCAGACAGGACAAGTTTAAAAAGAGGTTGATTCAGTATTCACACCTTCCCATACAAACTGGATTTTCAGGGCAAATCAATTAGAGTTCGATTAAAGTGGACTAAACAGGGCTGGTGTGAATGCACCCTAAGAGGTGAGAGGGGAATTGAAAGACTGGTTTGGGAGGATAGAAAGGCACCAGTAGCTCAAATATCCACAGATTACAACCAAGGTGTGAAGAATGCCATATTTGAACTCACATCTTAAACTTTGAAGTAGATGGGCTACAGCAGCAGAAAACCTCCACTTCTTTCTTGATTAGAGCGGTGACATTCAGATGGTAAGGTCAGAATCACACCCCAAACATAAAATCACGGATCCATCCCGCCTTTTATCAATGGTTCCGGTTGAGTATGGTAGTGTAAGGGTATAGGAATATTTTCTTGGCTCACTTTGGGTCCCCTTAGTTGAGCACCATTTTAACACCAAAGCCTGAGTGTCAAAAATCTCAAATGGGTTTATTTAACATGAAAATGAGTTCACTGTGTTCCACTGGCCTCCGCGATCGCCAGATCTGAGTCAAATATATCACCTATGGGATGTGGGTCAACAGGAGATTTACATTCTGGACATGCAGTCCACCGATCAGCGGCAACTGTGGGATGTCATGTCAATATGATACCTTGTTGAATTTATGACAGAGAATTAAGGCAAATGGTGACCAAACGAGAAAATCGAAGCTAATAAAGTGGTCAGTGAGTGTATACATGACACAAAATGAGGCCCGATATCATCCCACAGAAATGCCTATTTTTAACTCTTTAGTCATTATCTGCTGAAGAGCTTGTCAGGCTTGTCTTACAGGGTCTATTGTAGACAATCTAAACAATTCCTCATAGCAGCCAGTACAAAAACCCAGAGCAATAAATGCAACGGGTATGATTTGCCTGTCAGGATACACCGAGGCAGAGGGTCAACTGAACTGTCCCTTTTTCCTCGGCTATAAACTGATGAAGAAAAAGGTAATTTCTACACATTCAGATGCAGTCATAGTTCTTTTTGGCACCTTTACTGCTGTGGAGGCCTTTAATTGCCTATTGTTCCCTCGCAGAGAAGCTCAGCAGAGTAGCATCACTATATTAATTAGGATGTACATTGTCTCCTTTGAATATAGAGGACTCATTTTATTTCTGTCTAATAGCCCCAAGGCAAATTTCCATTCAGAATCATGGGGGGGATTTTTTTTTCTTACTGTGGCGCATTTACTCAGTTTATCTTTCACGTTCTTGGATTTCTAGTCTCCCCCTCTTCGTTTCTTTCTTCAAAAGTATGGGTTCAGGAGGGGTCAATCTTGAATTATGTTTATTTATAAAAATTTTCTGCTTGACTTTCTTTGCATCATAATTGATTCAAAGCATGATAGGGATGCGTGAAACTGCTTCCAGAGTTCACAACGACTTTGTGTCTAGATGTAAATCCTCCTTTTTGACCTTTTTTGCTGATTCCAGGCTTAATGGTGGCAAAGGTCATGTTACAACCACAACTTTCACTGGTTTTTATTAGTATTTTTTGTGACTGACCAACACAAAGTGGTGCATATTTATAAATTGGAAGGAACATGATACAGTTTTGGAAATTATTTAATGGTTAAAGTATTTTAGAATCAGAAAAATGTGAAGTGGTATTGAGCTCCAGGGAGGCAACGCATTAAAAAAACAGCTGCAGATAAAGCTGGAAGTCTTTTGGAAGCATCCTTTTAGAGTGGAACTCGGAAATAGAACTACAAATTTAAATTACAAAACATGTAAAAATCATTCCATATTTTCCTTTCAACTTCACCATTTTGCACTATCTTGATTTGCGTTATCAGATAAAATCTCGTAGAAATACCTTAAGCATTTTGGTTGTAATGTGACAAAATGTATAAAAGTGTGAAGGTAATAATATTTTTGCAAGGCACTGTAAGCTGATTTGATCCATATATCCTACTGTATCGAATCAGTTCTGACCAGTTGGCATATTACTTTTCCTTTCTCCCTTCATTTTGTTGTGATCATCTTCCTTAACCACAGCCTCCTTTCATATATCTTGCTCTCCCTTGGTAACAGAACATTAGTTTGTAGGACACGAGTCGGTAGAAACGAAAACATATGGCGTGTAATATTTACTTGTAATGAGCCTGAGCGCCACCATGCACAGAAACCAAATTACAAGCACCTTGTGTTGTGGCACTCCAATAAATATTTTACTCTGTAAAAAAGTATGGATGACGCAGGGAGATGGGGGAGCCACCTGTTCTTGTCTGCTAAATCATTTACCAGATGTCTCGTCCTCTTTTGGGTTTATCTTCATTCGGGCTCCCATTCATCTTCTCATTTTCCCTAATGGCCACAAGTGCAGCAACGAAAGTGAACAATGAAATGATAGTAGGCAAGGGAGAGAAAAAAAAAAGGTGTCAGTCTAATTTAATAATTAGACACCATTTGACAGGCAAGTGTTCAGCTTACTGCCCCTTTAATACAAGACTGGAGAAAGTTTGAAGATACTACCACGGCAGATTCATTGACAGTCTCCACAGTGAAATTATACTTACTTCCCAACCGTCCACATTCATCCAGTGGTCTTGTGACAAATGATTGAGCACACGTACCTTGTACTGGCAGAACTGGCAAAGGCATACCTGTGTAAGCATGTGGTCTGTTTCAGCAGAGAGAGAAGTTTCAGCTGCAGCACTTTGAAAAGAATGAAACTGGTCATGACAAATTAGTTTTTTGTCAGAAGAATTGGTTCCCTTTCTTTCTTGACACAAAGGCTTTAAATATGCTATCGTGTCCTTGCAACTACAGCAGCTTTAACTTTCCCAAGAGCTTTGTAATGACTGCATTTGTGAGAATATCTGACCATTCTTCCAGGAGAGCAGTCATGTGGTCAGACACAGATGCTGGACAATAAAGCATGGCTCCCAGTCTCCTTTAATTTCTCCTTTAAAACATTTTATCTATAGGAGATCAATATTGAGGCTAAAAATATAGCTCTAAAAACAAAGATGAAACCAAGTCCTTTAGGCATTTAATTTTGTAATGGAACACGTTTGGGCAAACATGGAAGGACAGAGTTTACTCTCATATTCCCTAGCCCACCCATTCTAATTCAAAACCAAAATAAATAGCTGTTATGGTTGAAAATACTTCCGAGTTCCAAAATAAAAGAAGACTGAGTCCCAGTATTCAATTCAAACATGTCTGGCCAGAAACATGGAGGGAACAGGGTTGCCATGAATTCCCTACCCAACCTTCCTGATCTAACGGCTTAAGTAATATTCAGTTATCACTGTTTATCTCTCCAGCACGTCTCTTCCAATCTTCATGTCCAGCTCCTGGAGAACTGGTTCATGCCAGTCTGATGGTAAAGCATGAACCAGCTCATCCGAGGTCAGACTGTCCGTAGTTATCTCGCTGCCCCAGCGTCCGTCTATCTGGTGATCTGACACATCTTTATCAGGAACATTATGCTGGAACAATAAGCTTGCATCCCCTAACTTGTCATCATTCCCTGGATACATTCACTAGACAGAATATGTAATTAAATCGTAATTACATTGGAATAGTTCTGCAACATATCATTTAACAATCCATGTTTATCTTCTAAAAGCATGAGCTCAGCTTCCATGCCCAGAGTTTTTTCTCCCCACCTGGAGCCTGCAGCCGCCGTCTTACAAGGTCCGACCGTACAGTTGATATCTGCTGCTGATGTCTGCCTGGTCGTCTGATACATTACTTATCATAACATTTCTCTTTATGACCTTCTGTTCTAGATGCACTCTAACACAGAGAATAAGTAATCAAATCCTAATTACATAAGAAAGATTCCATTACACCAGCCAGCGTTTTAACTGATCTGAGAATCAGTGGATGTAGCTAAACATTAAGGTGATAGGAAGGGGGCCTTCCAGTATCAAAGACTTGGAGCTCATTGCAAATGTTAAAGGGTTGAAAATATCAGTGGGAAATTGAAGAAAGCATCTCAGTATTAAGAAAACATGTGATTTATGTAGTGCTGATAAATACTACTTCATAAATTTCTGAGGTCATAAATAAGGTTGGACATACTATTTTTGTTAAATTGTCAAATACAGTTTTTTTTCAGAAATCAAATAATTTTTGTGTTGTTTCATCTTTTAAGGGATGCTTAAGTCATTTCTTTGCAGAAAAACGTATTGGTTAAAGGAAAACAACTTTGAATTTAAATTAACGTAAAATCTATAGTTATGTTTGGGGTTTAAGCTGGTTAGCCTTGAGAAACAAGTTTATGGAATTTTTCATGGTATAACTATAAAATGAGATAATGTCAAGCTATACTACAACTGCTAACAGAAATCTCTGCTTCAAAGTAAGATATAAAAAGCAACTAGGTTGGCAGAACGATGTGCCTTCTCCCTGAGAATTTCCCACTGCAGTTTGAGGAGCGGTAGTCTGCAACAACATGTAGAATGTTTGAGTATCTGAACCTTGTCTGAAAGCTTTCTGGCACACATCTCCAGCGGGACTCTTTCAAACAACTCAAGGCTTGGAAAACTGAAGGTATCTGACGTCTAATCCTCACACATAGCAGCAGGTGTGCTAGGATCTACTGCACTACTAAGGACATTCATAACATCAGTAGGTTCAGAAAGTGTGCCGTCCTGTGGAGGGGATATACTTTCATCATCATCCTCCCTCAGCTTTTCCAGTACGGTGACAGCGGAGCAGCAAATTTATGGACACACTGCAAAGATAATGAGCTTTATTTCCCTTCTACACTCCCTGTTAGGGAAAACAACCAAAGATCAGAGCTTTGGTGCTTACTGTTTTTTTCTGGTCTGCTATCACTGTAATTTAGAAATACAGTATGCTTACCAATAAGAACAGGTATACGCAGTTAACATCTTGCCTGCGGTTTGTCTCTATTTCTTCTTTTAGTAGAAATCCAAAATCGTTGGTCTTGAAGGCTAAAGGCCATGGTTCAAAAATTCACCTAAAATCCATAGTTAATCATAAATAAAAAAAACAATCTTCTTGGATAACTGGTTCTATATCTGAAAAAAAAAAACATGTTCATATTCCTAGATTCCATGGTGTTTTAGCAAAAAATTGTTATCTGCGATTTCAAACAATAATGGCAGTACATAGCCTAATGGAAAAATGATTAAAAAAAAACATAAAATATATATTCCATATAGAATTCCAAAAGAAACATCTCAGATGTCCAAATCTATAAGAGGAACGGTTTGATAATTGTTTAAAGTACTTATATGTAACAGTTTCTTTTTAAATAAAAACCATGTTAACCACCATTTTCACAATGTTGATCATAATTGAAAAACAACAGCTTTTAAATCCAGGATTTAAGAAACGACAAAAATATACTTATATAGCCATGTCTATATCTGGAATAACGTTAAGCTTTTAGAATGTCCATAGATTCAATGGTTTTTCAAAAAAAAGATTTTGGTGTTGTGAAGCCGTAAGGACTTTTGGTGTTCATCTTTTACTTTTTGATAATTTGTTGGTTTACACCCAGGAGCAGCTGATTAACATTGCAAAAACTTAAATAATACTTCAACTGAAGCTACAAATCCCTAATGAGTTGAGAAGGAGGAGGCATGGATGCAGAGCAGGAGCCAGAAGGAGGAAGTTCAAATCACATCTTTCATTGATCGTAATGGGCATCACTGGCTAACAAGATGGATGAACTCCAAGCCCTTACAAGGACTCAGCCAGAGGATTGGGAACACAGTGTTATCTGTCTCACTGAGACGTGACTGCAGGATCATATTCCCGACTCCTACACCTCTCTGCCAGGATTCATGACTATACGAGCCAGCAGAGATCTGAAGATCACTGGGAAAAGAAAAGGAGGTGGAGTAGCAGTGCTTTTCACCAACAGATGGTGTCATCCAGGACATGTTACTGTGAAGTGTCATCACTGCAGCCTAGATATTAAACTCTTGGCGGTAAGTTTCTGTCCTTATTATTTACTAAAAGAGTTTACCAGTGTTATTTTGGCAACAGTTTACATTCCACCTTCAGCCGTTGCCAACAATGCATTTCATGTAATCAATTCCGTTGTTGTTAAGCTACAGACGCAAGATCCCAATGCATTCGTGGTAATATCTGGTGATTTTAATAATGGCTCACTTACTACACTTACTACTACACTTTCAGCATTTCAACAGTTTTTCAGCTGCCCTAAGGGAGAAAAAAAAAGGTGTTGGATTTGTTTTATGCAAATGTAAAGGATGCACACATGTCCAAAGCAAGACCTCCTCTGGGACGTTCAGATCACAATCTTTCTCTGCTCAGAATATAAACCACGAATTCAGAGCCAACCTGCTACAAAGAGAACTGTGAGGAAATGGTCACAGGAAGCTGAAGAAGCACTGAAGGGTTGTTTTGAGACCACAAACTGGATGACTCTTTGCCGAGCACATGGAGAAGACATCAATGCCATGACAGAGTGTGCGACTGAGTATATAAACTTCTTAGTGGACAACATTATCCCCTCAAGAACAGTGAGATGCTTCCCTAATAACAAACCCTGAATCACCAGTAACCCAAAGGAACTGGTAAACAAGAAAAAAAAGAGCCTTCAGGGAGGGAGATGGAATTATTGAGGAGTATACAGAAGCAACTCAAAGTCAAGATGAGGAGACGGCAAGGAGGCATACAGGAAGAAGCTTTAATTAATTTCCCTCTGTAGAAATAAAGTAGTTTTGAATTGAACTTGAATTGAGAGCAAACTACAGAGGAAAAACATCAGATATGTCTGGTCAGAGATAAAGAAGATCACAGACTTTAAGGACAGGAATGATTGGATATATGGACGTCTGTACAGAGCCAATGACCTGAACACATTCTTCAACAGGTTCAGTTCAGGAACAAGATCAGCGTCCTCCTCTTCTGTCTCCAGCCAATTAGATACAGTATCCCACCCTCCTTTGACCCACTGATTGTCTTGAGTGTTCTTCCAATTGCATGGGCGTGGAAACCTAAAAATCAAATAAAAAAAATGCTTGAGTGAGACAGAAGGAGCAGTTTGAATGAGCTGTTTAAGTGTGCAGAGCAGCACACCAGCAGAGGCACTCAAAGACCCAACATAAAAATAAAAAGTTAACCTCAGCAAAAGTCTGTTCAAGCTAGAAGCAACATAGACCCATCTGCTGCTGCATGACATGACCTCAGAGTAGTTGCTTTACTCAGAGAAGTGTTGAGGATGAATCCAGCAACCATACAGTACAAGAATAATCATGACAAAGAATCATTCGGGTCTTATGAAGATTTTATTCTTGCTGTTTCCATATCTTACTCTAACTGCCTTTTGATATTCTGTTTATTTCAAATTATGTATAGTGAAATAATGTTTTCTATGTAATTATGTAACAATGTTTTATTTTGACTGAAAATATTTCTCTTGACAAGAAATTCACGCCATATGCTGACACCTACAAGGAAATCATACCAATTATCTCACCAATTAAGTTATATGTAATGAGGTGGGATAACAATGGAAATAGACAGCAATTAAATATTTGTTTATTACCTACTGGAAAAGCTTTTCTTAAAGACAACTTTAAGTGGTCTCCTGTATATAGAGAAAAACTAATAACAGTGACCAACATGACACTGACAGATGTCAGCTTTTTTATGGTTTTTATGCATTTTTCACCGCAATTCCTTCGACTTCTCAATACCTATTCAATCCATTTTATTACTAAACTCATTGTGCCATTTATATTCCATGCCATGAGATATTGTAAAGTGATCAAGAAAGTCTTTGAGCAATCTAGCTGAACGTGGAAGCCATTATCAATTGTTCTTTTAAAATAAGAGCAAGAATGAACCTCTGATCTCTCTATTCTTAGTAGCAAGCGTGGGAGCCTATTCAACACATGGGGGTGCCTGCACCCATGCATACAAGAGATATAAAACCTGAGGAGAGGAATGACAGATAAACGTCTCATTTTTAAGATATGGTGGTTGTGAAACCCCTTTTCTAATGCCGTCCTGGAGAGCTGACCACATTGCCCACATCAAAAACCACTGCTGTCAGCACCAAATGCCTTATTTGGCAGGCCTGGACATTTACCTTATGGATTTTAGTGAGCATCCTACCTGCCATTTGCTGATCTTGGAAAGTAAGGTAGTCCTCTCAGTAGTGCAAGCCTCTCTACTGTTAAACAGCATTGTAAACAAAGGGGTAAAACAAGAAAAACAAACAACTAGGCAGCAATTCACAGAAAAGTGAAACCGAACAAATAAAAACGGGGTTTGGATATTAGAATCAATCCATAAAACTTGAGAAGCATGACCATGTTCTAGAGCAGTGGTTTCCAACCTTTTTCCTTGAGGGTCCCCTTTCCTGTGTCCAAGACAAGCCGGGACACCACAACCCCAACACCTACCCACGAACACGGAGTAAAAGTGATTATAAGTAAAAGTGATAAGTGTTTTTTTGCAAAAATAAAATGTTTTTGTTCTTAGTCTTCTTGTTTTACACTGCAGGCTATTCAGACACTTTTCTTTGTATTTTGGATTTTATAAATGTAATATTTACAAATAATTTTGGTAACCTCAGCACAGACAAAATTGTGTGGACCCCCTGTGATCTCTAGGGACCCGAGGTCCCGAACCCCAGGTTGGGAACCACTGTTCTAGAGTATATGGCAAATAAACTCTTCATTTTATAGAAGAATATAAAACTCAACATCCTTTTTAAATGATCATCCTACCAAACACAAAAGTTTAATTAGGAAGATATTAAGTAAAACAATGGATGTTTGTGTTGAATATAATGAGGTGTACTTCTATCCAGACTTTTATCGATCACGGACTGCAAGGAATAAAAACCTCCGAATTTTACTTTCCTCACGTCAAATAACAGCTCCCACAATCAAACATCATTGGCACCTAACAGGCTGCAGAGGGGACAGTTTAACTGTAGTAAATTATGGTCCTGTTGACAAAAAAAAAAAAAACTAAAAATCATTTAATATTCAATTTACTTGCAGTATTTAATCTTTTCAAGCAAAAACATAAACTCTGCTTTTAATAAAACCTACTTTTATACATTTTATTTTTCTTTAAAAAAGAAAACAACAACTCTGTTTTAGGATTTTACCTTGCAATTTTGCGGTTGTAGCAAAACTCTTGGCTTTATGCCGCCACAAATGCTCTGCACAAATCTCGAAATGAGCTTCAACATGTTTTGTATTTTCATTCAGCAGTGGAGTCTTGTGCAGTGAGTGTACACAGTCACCACCGCAATTCAGTGCATTGCTAATTGTTTTCACATCTCCATGACTGGCTGTTGCCTCTTGGACAACTCTGATGTGTATGGACTCCTGTCAGAAACTGAGTAGCACTTGGTCAATAGATTTTGCTTAAAATATGTTCTTTGCGCTTCTGGATGCAAAAGTGTCTGTCTGGACACCCTCGGCGGAGTCAGGAGACAGACGCGTGTCCACCTGGACACCCTCTGCAGAGACAGGACTCAGAGGTGTGTCCTCCTGGACACCCCCTGTGGAGACTGGACACGTCCTGGGGTGACACCAGCAGGCTGGAACCTACTGGGTGAGTCTGCGTGAACATGTCGAAGGAAGCTAACCAAAATAACACTTGGAACCTAAGCAAATGAATAAGGAATGAACACAAACAGGAGAAACAAAACAAAAGAGCACCTGGGGATTAAAGCGTTATTTCTAAGTTTATATAAACCACCAAAACTTAACTCTAACTTCTTTAATGATTTCAATGACCTTCTTTCTGTAATATGTATCGACTATGACCAACTAATCATCGTGGGGGATTTTAACATCCATACCAACAACCCCCAAGATAGACAAGCAAAAACGTTAGATGATACTCTCCACAACTTTGGACTGATCCAGCATGTCAAACAACCAACACACAATAAAGGACACACTCTGGACTTAATTATAAGCAAAGGTTTAAATATTTCTGACATCTCTGTAATTAATATTGCATTATCTGACCATTTCTGTATTTTCTTTGAAAGTACCATCTCTGCTAAATTATCCAGCCACAGTAAGACCACTATAAAAAAGCGTTTTCTAGGGGACAGTTCAGTAGAAACCTTTAAACGTATTTATCCTTCCACCACATCCCCCTCATCTCCCAACTCAAACTCAGTAAATAAGTTGGTAGATAATTTCCTTGCGAAAATCTCAGACATCATGGATTCCATTGCTCCAACTAAAGTGAAAGTAGTCTCAGGTAGAAAAAAGACTCAGTGGACAAGTAATCCACTGGTACGTAGTGAAAAAAAGAGAGTGTCGACGAGCCGAGAGAAAATGGCGGAAAACTCGACTCCAGGTTCACTGTGAGAGCTACAAAGAGAGACTGAATAGATATCAGCTAACTATAAAAGATGCTAGGGAATTGTTCTTTTCTAAAATCATCAACAGAAACATTAATAAGGCACGGACTCTATTTGCAACAGTGGAAAGACTAACTAATCCTTTAGTGACAGTAGCCCCTGAACTAAACTCTACCAGGGCCTGCAATGAATTTGCCAGCTTTTTCACTGAAAAGATTCTAACAATTAGACGGTCAATCTGTACCTCAATATCGAACCCACAACCAGTGCCATCCCCAATCAACAACAATGTAGAGAAAATGTCTGAATTCCACGAATTAAACCAGAACAGCCTTGAAAAAATCATTATCCAATTAAGCTCCTCCTCCTGCTGTCTTGATATCCTACCCACAGCTTTTCTAAAGAAGGTTCTTCCTGTTATTGGTTCTGATCTTGTTCAAATAGTGAACTCATCACTGCTATCAGGTGTCTTCCCTCAGGCTTTAAAAACAGCAGTTATTAAACCACTGCTAAAGAAGAAAAATCTGGACAACACGTTAATGCAGAACTAGAGGCCAATCTCTAATCTCCCATTCATCAGTAAGATTATTGAAAAAGCTGTGTTTCAGCAGTTAAATGGCTTCATAACAATGACAAACCATTTTGATGCTTTTCAGTCTGGTTTCCGCGCTCACCACAGCACCGAGACTGTCCTCGTCAAAGTATTTAATGACATCCGCATAAATACAGACTGTGGAAGAACCACAGTGCTGGTTCTGTTGGACCTCAGTGCAGCGTTTGACACTGTTGATCATGATATTTTATTGGAACGACTGGAGAGCTGGGTCGGACTCTCTGGTACAGTACTTGGCTGGTTCGAGTCTTACCTAAAGAACAGGGACTTCTATGTTTCAATAGGAAACGTTTCATCAGAACAAACAGAAATCACATGTGGGGTGCCCCAGGGCTCCATCCTGGGGCCCCTCTTATTTAATATCTACATGCTCCCACTAGGCAAGATTATAGCAACCAATAACATTAGCTACCATAACTACGCAGATGACACTCAGCTCTATATTACAATGTCACCAGGTGACTCTGAACCCATTCAAACCCTAAATCAATGCATTGACCAAATAAATGGATGGATGTGCCATAACTTTCTCCAGCTGAATAAAAACAAAACTGAAGTGATTATTTTTGGACCCAAGGAGGAACGATCAAGAGTCAGCACACAGCTTCAATTAATACAGCTAGAAACTACTGATCAGGTTCGTAACCTAGGTGTAGTAATGGACTCAGACCTGAACCTCCAGGGTCACATAAAGGCAATAACAAGGTCAGCGTTCTATCACCTGAAGAACATCTCTAGGATTAAAGGATTGATTTTGCAACACTACCTAGAAAAACTCATCCATACGTTTATCTTTAGTCGGATTGATTACTGCAACAGCATCTTCACAGGTCTGCCTAAAAAGTCAATCAGACAGCTGCAGCTGATCCAGAACGCTGCCGCTCGCGTCCTCACTAGAACCAGGAAAGTAGAGCACATCACCACAGTTCTAAAGTCCTTACACTGGCTCCCTGTAGCTCAGAGAATAGACTTTAAAATACTTTTACTAGTTTATAAATCATTACATGGCTTAGCACCAAAATATGTTGAAGACCTGTTGTCATGGTACCAACCACCAAGACTACTCAGGTCCTCCAACTCTAGCCTACTAAACATCCCTAGACTCAGAACCAAACATGGAGAAGCAGCTTTCACTTTTTATGCTCCCCTTATCTGGAACAGACTTCCTGACGAGTGTAGAGCTGCTGAAACTCTGAACTGCTTTAAATCGAGACTAAAAACCCATCTGTTTAGAATTGCCTTTGAGTAAATGCTTGATGTCATATGTATGAAATGTGTTCATGCTCTCTTGCTTATTTTTATTTCTCTCTTGCTTTATTGTGTATCATGTGTAATGTGTGTTTCTTTAATGCGTTTCTTTTAAATCACCAAATCATGTAAAGCACCTTGAATTACCCTGCTGTTGAAAGTGTGCTATACAAATAAAATTGCCTTGCCTTGCCTAAAGATGGTGAGAAAACATAATGGAAGGAAAAACTCAAGTAACACATAACAAAACACTTAGAAGAAAACTAAAAGAAATAATGTAAACCGAATAAGGGAATGAAACTAAACTAAAATTCAAAGCCCAAACACCCAAGGAACCTAACACAATTATTTCCCTACCTTGTGTGTATTACTCACAACTTTCATCATAACTACAGTTAGCATGTTCATATTAGCTTAATAATGACAGCTTCCTTCTTATTTTTTCTTTGCGATTATTGGTGGCAGGCAAACAACAAATTGGTGCACTACCGCCACCAAGTGCCATGGAGTGTGAACCAGAATGTCACTCGAGGTTACAGTTGCCTCTCAAAGACTGGTGATGTATTAGTATCATAACTCCTTGTGCTAGCTTTGCTCTTGTTTTTATAAAGCCAAGCTCTAATTTTCATTATGGCACACAACCATATCAAGGCATCTTCTTTACTGCCTCCAAAAGTCCCGATTAATAGCCTACACCACCCTCTGCTGGTCGTCTTGGGTCAATACATTGCATGGTTGCAACTTAAAAGCAGGGTATACGATTTCATTTTAAAACACTTTTTTTTAAACTGCAAAAAAAGCTCTTTATATACCAGTGGCAACCTTTAAGTTAGGAGTTCTTAAACTTGATAGATACATTTTTTTTCTTTCTACAGCGAGAAACCCTGGGAAAACCTCATCCAATCAACTTCCATGGTCCGTCTAAGATAATAGGCTTGTAAGCAAAGCTTCCGTGTTCCAGCACCTCCCCCTCTGCGCGTCCACTTCGTGTGCACGCAACGCTCGTGCTAGCCTGTAAACAGGAAGTGAGCTTGCGCTAAAATGAACCGAAAACGCAAAGCTGTTGTGGAAATAGCAACGAGAAAGAAGAAGGCCGACGAAGAGCGTACTTAAGGCGAATCTGCATCGGAGCTGTTGCATTTACACGGTGGCGTCAACTCAAGGAAGCTAAGGGCTTGCTAATGGATGCTTTGGTTGCTGATTTTCTCCTGGACAGGTAAGATCAACTCATATTTTGTGACTTTGGTTAAAATAGCGGAGTGAAGTGTGAAGTTAAGTGGCGGAGACCCAGCGAGACCATGCTGGCTGCTGAAGGTGGAGAAGGAGGAGCAGCCTCTCACTACCTCTCCTGAACTCTAGCCTTATTCTCTTTTCAAATTTTTTTTTTTAGCTTTTTTCTTAGTTTATTTATACACCCAGCCTCTGGAGTCACTTGCTCAGCTGAGGACTTTGAGGAACTACTCCAGAGAATAGAAACATTCGAGACAAAGTTACACCATCTTCAGATTAATTTTGATCTAAACACTGGGTATGGAAAGTAGATAACTTTAACAATGACTACACGCAGGGAGGAAGAACCTGGCAGCCCGGTGTTAGCTTGGTCCAACAGACTCGCACAGAAGAAAAAACGAAAGAAACTGCTACCCAAAACAAGAGAAATCACTCCCCCTGGAATATCTCTGAGAAACAGATTCGCATGCCCTCAGTTCCTCGAAAGACGACGCAGCCCAAGGGACCGGTCAAGGTCACCAGGAGAAATCCATCCACATGAAGCGGACACTTAAGAAAGCAAGAACCATCCATCCATCCATCCATTTTCTTCTGCTTATCCGGGGTCGGGTCACGGGGGGAGCAGCTTAAGCAAGGACACCCAGACTTCCCTCTCCCCAGCCACTTGTTCCAGCTCCTCGGGAGCAATCCCAAGGCGCTCCCAGGCCAGCCGAGAAACATAGTCCCTCCAGCGTGTCCTGGGCCTTCCCCTGGGCCTCCTCCTGGTGGGACGTGCCTGAAACACCTCACCAGGGAGGCGTCCAGGAGGCATCCTGACCAGATGCCCGAGCCACCTCAACTGAGTCCTCTCGATGTGGAGGAGCAGCGGCTCTACTCTGAGCCCCCTCCGGATGACTGAGCTTCTCACCCTATCTCTAAAGGGAGAGCCCAGACACCCTACGGTGGAAACTCATTTCAGCCGCTTGTATCCGTGATCGGTCACCACCCAGAGTTCGTGACCATAGATGAGGGTAGGAACGTAGATTGGCCGGTAAATCGAGAGCTTCGCCTTTCGGCTCAGCTCTCTCTTCACCACGACAGACCGGTACAGCACCCGCATAACTGCAGATGCCCTACCAATCCGTCTATTGATCTCCCGCTCCATTTTTCCCTCATTCGTGAACAAGACCCCCAGATACTTAAACTCCTCCACTTGGGGAAGGACCCCATCCCCGACCAGGAGAAGGCACCCCACCCTTTTCCCGGCTCAAGACCAGGGCCTCGGATTTGGAGGTGCTGATTCTCATCCCAGCCGCTTCACACTCAGCTGCAAACCACTCCAGCAAAAGCTGTAGATCACGTTCCGATGAAGCCAACAGGACCACGTCATCTGCAAAAAGCAGAGACCCGATCCTGAGGCCACCAAAACGGATCCCCTCAACACCTTGGCTGCGCTTAGAAATCCATGAAAGTTATGAACAGGATCGGGTTCGGGGGGTTGCCGCTGCAACAGGCACCGACCACCTTGTGGCCACAGCTCCGGTCAGCCGCCTCGACAATGGAGGCGCAGAACATGGTCCACTCGGACTCAATATCCCCCGCCTACCCCGGGACGTGCTCAAAGTTCTGCCGGAGGCGTGAGTTGAAACTCCTTCTGACAGGAGACTCTGCCAGACATTCCCAGCAGACCCTCACAACACGTTTGGGCCTTCCAGGTCTGTCCAGCGTCCTCCCCCACCATCGGAGCCAACTCATCACCAGGTAGTGGTCAGTGGACAGCTCAGCCCCTCTCTTCACCCGAGTGTTCAGAACATGCGGCCGCAGATCAGATGAGACGACAACCAAGTCGATCATCGAGCTGCGGCCTAGGGTGTCCTTGTGCCAAGTGCACATATGGACACCTTTTTGCCTGAACATGGTGTTTGTTATGGACAATCCATGACGAGCACAGAAGTCCAATAAAAAGACACCACTCGGGTTCAGATAAGGGAGGCCATTCCGCCCAACCACACCCCTCCAGGTTTCACTGTCATTGCCCACGTGAGCGTTGAAGTCCCCCAGCAGAACAAGAGAGTCCCCGGGAGGAGCACTCTCCAGCAACCCCTCCAAAGACTCCAAAACAGGTGGGTAATCTGTCCTGCTGTTTGGTGCGTAAGCACAAACAACAGTCAGGACCCGTCCCCCCACCCGTAGGCGGAGGGAGGCTACCCTCTCGTTCACCGGGGTAAACCCCAATGTACAGGCGCCGAGATGGGGGGCAACAAGTATGCCCACCCCAGCTTGGCGCCTCTCAGCGGGGGCAACTCCAGAGTGGAAGAGAGTCCAACCCCTCTCGAGGAGACGGGTTCCAGAGCAGGAGCCGTGCGTCGAGGTGAGTCCTAAGATGTCCAGTCGAAACCTCTCAACCTCGCACACCAGCTCCGGCTCCTTCCCCACCAGAGCGGTGACGTTCCACGTCCCGAGAGCCAGCTTCTGCAGCCGAGTATTGGACCGCCAAGGTCCCGCCTTTGGCCGCCGCCCATCCTACACAGCACCCGACCCCTATGGCCCCTCCCACAGGTGGTGAGCTCATGGGAAGGGGGACCCATGTAAACTCTTAGGGCTAAGCCCGACCGGGCCCCATGGGTAGAGGCCTGGCCACCAGGCGCTCGCCAACGTGCCCCGCCCCCAGGCCTGGCGCCCGGTGACCCGCATCCGGTTGGTGGCAGCCCAGGGAGGGGCAAGAAGAAAGCAAGAACCCGCCCAGCAAAAGTTCTCGTCATATATGATGGATCAGTTAATGGTGATTAATGGAAACATCTGTATTGATAGAATCTACTTCTCCAAATAACAATGTTTTAAGTGAGAGCAGGAAACACAGACCAGGTGGAGGCGTGGCCACAATCTTGTATAATTCAATGAACTTTAAAAAGGTATCCCTGGGCACATTTGACTCTTTTAAATGATACTTTTAAATAAACTGGTAAATAATTTCTTTGCTAAAATCTCAGACATCAATGACTCCATTGCTACAACTAAAGATAAACTAGTCTCAGGTAGAAAGAAGTCTCCGTGGGCAAATAATCCACTGGTACATAGTGAAAAAAGGGAGTGTTGAAGAGCTGAGAGAAAATGTCTGAAAGCTCGACTCCAGGTTCACTGTGAGATCTACAAAGAGAGACTGAACAGATATCAATTAACTGTAAAAGATGCTAGGGAAACTTTCTTCTCTGAAATCATTAATAGAAACATTAATAATGCACGGACTCTGTTTGCAACAGTGGACAGACTAACTAATCCTCCAGTGACAGAAGCTCCTGAACTAAATTCTACCAGGGCCTGCAATGAATTTGCCATCTTTTTCACTGAAATGATTCTAACAATTAGACGGTTGGTCTGTACAGCAGCACCGAACCGACTACCAATGTTATACCCAATTAACACCAATGTAGAAAAAATGTCAGAATTCCATGAAATAAACTAAAAAAACCTTGAAGAAATCATTAACCAATTAAGCTCCTCCTCTTGCTGTCTTGATATCCTACCCACAGCTTTCCATAACCTAGGCCTATTTTGAAGCCTATTTCTCGAAAAATGCTTACTCATGAAAATGTTTTACATTTCAGCAACCAAAAGGAGTATCTAAACCATTTTGGGGTCATTGTAAAGGTAACATTCAGTAGAATTGATAGATGTGTCATTATGCTTGTTATCTGTTACTGGTTAGGAGAAACTGAAGATAAAACACAGCATAAATGTATTTTTTTGCTTCACCTAAAAAAACAACATGTTTTATATTGATAAACTCTATGGATATTGCTAGAATGGGAGTGGTTACTCAATAAAATGTAAAGACAATATTGTGAACATCATCTCTGAAAAATTTGATACTGATTATGTGAAGCAGGACAAAACTAGAGAGGTTTTAGTACAGGCAAGTCAGGCGACGTGTCCAGTTTGCCACAAATGGTGCCATTTCTATTTTTGTCATGTAAAAGTTTTATTTTTCATTTTAATATCACATAGTGTTCAGTAGACCTAAAATAAATACTTTTGGGGATTTAAAAAAATAAAAATAATCAGATTATAATGCAATAATGTATACATGTATATTTTTGTATTGTGCGCCCTCGTGCCTAATGCGGCTGTCTTGCCAGCTGGTATTTTTATTTTAGTATTTTATTTTATTTAAGACCTACCCCCTTAGAGGATTGGTCAATTTGCATGAGCAACACCTTAATGGACTGTTAGCCAATAGAATAACGCCAAAACATGCCTAACAAGATTGACAACACAGTCAGCCAAACAGAGCGCCGAGATCAGGCATCCAACAAAGGCCAGGGCCGGTCCAACCCGCCAATGAACCGACCACGCACGGTGCGCACAGAACAGGTGATCAAACGAGCAGAGACGCTGGATCCGTATCCCGCCGAACCACCGAGCAGGCACCACCCAACAATCCCAAATCTGGCACCCCTAAAAGAGGTGCCCCAACCAACCAAAGGAAGATGTCGGCCCAGTGCATTTAGGTCCTCTAATTCCAGTCTAATAATGGCTTGTATTTTATATAACGCTTTTTGAGACCCTCAAATTGCTTTACAACTTCATTACTCATTCACTCTCACATAGTGGTGGAAGCAAGCTATGATTATAGGCACAGCTGCCCTGGGGCAGACTGACAGAAGCGAGGCTGCCATATCGCACCATCAGCCCCTCTGGCCAATACCAGTAGGGTAGAGTAGGTGAAGTGTCTTGCCCAAATACAACGACAGCAGGTGGAAGCAGGAATCAAACCCACAATTTCTGGGTCACAGGCCGACAACTCTGCCACTGAGCTACAGCCGCAGTCAACTCAACATCCCTAGAATTTGAACCAAACATGGAGAAGCAGAACCACTGCCTTTTCAGTGCTATGATGAAGTCTAAAACCTGACTGAAATTCTTCAAACAGGTCGTTACTGTTTAGATGCTCACATACTTGCTTAGCAACTATTTCCTCAAGGATTTCAGAGAAGAAATGAAGATCAGATATAGGTCTGTAATTAACTAAGTCATCTTGATCAAGAGAGGCTTTCTTAAGGGGGTTATATGCAACTTTTTCCCAAAAATAAAATGTAACAATAGCCTTTTTATTTGACCATTTATTACTCAAACATTTCCTGATTAGCATACTGACACCTTGTCAGCTCACAGTGGGTGCACCTATAAGCCTGTATCAATTTTTTTCTATTTTCTGTCGGGTCGGATTTTCCCACACTATCTGCGGATGTGACGTCAAGCGCGTTCATGTTAAATGTTTCAGATCACTCTGCCACCACCGCTGGTCAGCACTCGCAAGCAGTTCAATGGATTGTGCGAATACACAGAAGAGACCAAAGGCAACTTTGACACCAACAGTAACTCCACATAAGACTAAAAAAGTTCCAACCGACGTAGGAGCGTGCGCTGCCAGAGCGAGCAGAAAGGAAGAGCAGTTCTGTTTTTTGGCCACAGGTGTCAGTCGCGCGTTTAAATTTCAGAAAATTGCATATAGCCCCTTTAAGTAAAGGTTTACTTACAGCAACCTTAAATTCCTGTGGTACGTATCCATTTACTAAGGATAGATTCATCATATCTAAAATGGGGCAAGGAACCAAAGGGAACACTTCTTTAAATAACTTGGTTGGGATTGGGTCAAACAAACAAGTTGAAGGTTCAGATGAGGCTAATATTACAGCTAGCAATAGTAATCTAAACATGTGTTGTAATCTGTCTTGGGCCTGATACCTGAATGGGCAAGCCCGGCGCCTCCGGCCCACCCTTTGGTGCTGGCCATGACTAGATCAACTAATAAATTGCCCTAACAGGAGATTTGGGATTTCTCTGATTTGTTTGTCTTATTTCCAGTAATGTATAAACATATGACAAGCCAGCAGTAAACGTCCCATTTAGATTCATGTTAGTTTATGTGTGCAGCTGATCTTTAATTTTAGATGAAACATTCTTACATTTGGAAAAAGGCCTCTTAACTAGATTGATGTAACTAAAAGGAAATGTGTTGTAAAAGTATAGACTGGAACGTTTTGACAGTGGAGTAGTAAAACCATGTCACCTCTATTTGCTGCATTAATTAGAAGGCTGTTTTAGTGCTTCATATTAGTTTTACTTCCATTTTTACCTTGCACACTTACAAAAGTTGAGCACCGAGAAGTCCCTTAGTGTTTCTTATTTTGCATATCTGCCTATGCACACAAAGACGTTCATATCGCACACATCAGCCCACAAAGATAGAGTCTCTGAAAAATACTCCCAAACAGAGATAGGGATGGCACTTTGACTCTTAAGAGGAAGAGAAACACTCAAATCCCTCCCACTATACCTGGGATTTGTGCCAGCACACACGCACTCACACTGCCTCTCTGATGCTCAGGGAGAAAAGGAGCCCGGTGCAGGTTTGTGTGTGCTCACCTACTCATGCCTTGAACTGCTGTCCTTTCTGTTTTCCATGCTCCTTCCTGCTCGTGTATTTTCCTCTTTCTCATCATTGTCTCTGCTCTTTCCTTTAGGTGTCCTTTACCTTCTACCATCTCTCTACATCGTTCTGATTTTTTGTCTGCCAGCAGAACTCACCATCTGCTCCGGAAGTCAGAAGATAACTAATAGAGTCCCTCTACCATCAAAGTTAAAGACAGAACAGCAAGTGTCACTTTTTATTTAATATAAACATAATGCAATATGAAACATACTAAACGCATCAAATCTATATATATATATCTATATCTATATCTATATCTATATATATCTATATCTATATCTATCTATATCTCTCTATCTCTATCTCTATCTCTATCTCTATATCTCTATCTATATATATATACTACAGAAGTTTGCCTTCTTTCTAACTCCCCTTTTGTTTTTCTCTTACACCTATAAATGTTTTACATTAATGGCTGTTCAAAATAGAAGAGCAGTCAGATATAAGCCATTTAGTGGGAACACCAAATGCAGAAAAAGCTGCACTTGGGAAATGAAACCAAAATTGAATATTTTGGCTCACATCCAGTGCTCGTTTTTTATGGAGAACTTTCTCTGTCAAAACTGACAACTAAATATGAGGAAATTTTAAAAAAAGAAGAAATTATCAAATAAGCAAAACATTTATATTTAGAAGGACATTAAGATGTTTAATAATTATTTATAACCACATTTATTTATTTATTTATTTCCAAATTTATTAACTTATTTTAATTTTTATTAACTAATTTTTCCTCACTTTAATATCCCCTAAAGTATTTTCCAATGAGGGGGTGTCAGGAAACAATCTGTTCCAACCACGTCCACCTGTGCCAGATTACAATCATCTCCCTCACTGGTAGGCTCTTCATATTTAAAGAGCCTTCACTCACCTTACCTCCGTTCTGTCATCTGTTCAGCCAGTCCAGAGCTCTCTCCTGGTCAGAGTCATCACGCCAAGCCTGCCAGCTCCTGATTGTCTAAGATCTGCCTTGTTTGCTTCTCCATCGGTTTGCCAGCCTGCTCCAGGTTTTGCATCTGAGCGCTTGTTGCCTGTTTGATAATAAACCCATAGTAACTATCTCGCTTTGCCTGAAGTTACTTGACAGGATGACAGAACTTTCATCAAAAGCCTCAGCAGACCTGAAGGCACTACGGGCCGAAGTCATCTCGCTCCGAGGCACAGTGGAGTGCCTGTACTCCAAAGTGGAATCCCTTAAGGAGTCGCACATCCATCTGGCTGCCCTGGTCCATAATAGCTCAGCTCCACGGTTCTGCATGCCAGAGAAATGGGCTCCTTGCTGCTCTAGACATGCTTTTCGAGTGCCAGCTGGCAACCTATTCCGCAGCCACATCCCGAGTGGCATTACTGATGTCACTTCTCACAGGAAAATCACAAGAATGGGCAGCCGCTTTGTACTATCAACAATCTCCAGTCTGCAACGATTACTCACGCTTTGTCACAGAGCTCAGAAACACTTTCGAACCCCCAGCAAGCGACGTGGAGGCGGAGGTCCAACTCCTTCAGCTAAGACAGCATCATCACCCTGTCCATACGTTTTTTGCCGACTTCCGGACTCTAGCGGCGCAACTTAACTGGGGAGACTCCACTTTATGCACCCTCTTCCTAGAAGGGGTTGGAAGACTAGGTCAGAGACGAGATGGTGGGGAAACAGTCTCCCCGCACTCTGGATGCTGCTGTACAGTTAGCTCTGAATATTAATTGGCAAGTCTTGAGCTGTGCCCTCTGCTGCCTCCTACGAGACCCTGCCCCCCCGGAGGAGCCGATGCTGTTGGGTCATATATCCCAGGAGAGGATATAGCTGATTTTCCTGTCCAGTTCGTTCGGGGAACGAACGAACAAGCCAAGTGATTCTGGGGGGAACCTCACCTGGCTCATGTCAAAGCACTTCATTCACACTATCAGTACAAGTCAGCCATATCAACACATACACTTGCAGAGCTCTCTTGGGTACAGGAGCTGCAGACAATTTCATCTCAGCAGAACTAGTCTCCAGACTCCATGTCTCACTCAAAGAACTGACCCACTCCGTCCCGGTCTCCTCCGTTGACGGCCACCTGCTCCAACCTTCACCCATACGCCATCGCATGGTGGGCATGCAGATGGTCACTGGCGAACATGAGGAGACCATTCACTTCCTGGTGATGATCTCCCACACCACTCATCCTGGGGCTTCCGTGGTTTATGCGCCACGATCCACACATCTCCTGGTCCAGCCGCCAGATCCTGCAATGGGGTCCGAACTAGGTCTCACCCATTGCCTTCTCCCAAGCCCAAAGGAGAGTCCAGCGGTCCCTCAATCCATGGCAGCAGACCTCCAAGATATTCCAACTCCATACCGAGACCTGCCAGCAGCATTTTCTAAACAGAGAGCAAATTCACTTCAGAATAAGATTTATTGCCAAGTAATTTACATTACAAGGGATTTGTCATGATTTTATGATGCTGACATAGAAACAACAAACACAAGCATGATAAATAAAATGTAGGCACAATAAACTTTTAACCATAAATAGACGTTATGTACATATATACATATACATGTATATACATGTATATTTATTTACACTTGTAGTGCAGGAGGTAGTGTGCTGTTAAGCGTCCAGCGAAGGG
Organism: Valencia hispanica; assembly: GCA_963556495.2. Classification (NCBI taxonomy): domain Eukaryota; kingdom Metazoa; phylum Chordata; class Actinopteri; order Cyprinodontiformes; family Valenciidae; genus Valencia; species Valencia hispanica. The sequence goes on along the minus strand of OY747702.1, from coordinate 12,611,557 downwards.
GGGTGGGCGTTGATGCACCGCATGTGACAGTTGTATGGACCATAAGTGTTAGTCAGAGTTTTTGGCTGTGTTCCAAAGCCTGATGGTAGAGGGGTAAAAACTGTCCTTGTGGCAGGAGGTTTTGGTCCTGATGGACCGCAGCCTTCGGCCAGAGGGGAGGGGTTCAAACAGTCTGTGACCGGGGTGAGAGGGGTCAGCAGCTATTTTCCCAGCTTTCTTAAAGGTCCTGGAGGTGTACAGTTCTTGAAGAGAAGGAAGGTTACAGCCAATCACCCTCTCTGCAGAGCGAATGATGCGTTGCATTCTGCACCTGTCTTTGGCAGAGGCAGCAGTGCACCAGATGGTGATGGAGCAGGTGAGGATGGACTCGATGATGGCAGTGTAGAAGTGGACCAGCATTGTTTGTGGAAGCTGAAACTTCTTTCACTGCCTCAAGAAGTACGTCCTCTGCTGTGCCTTCCTGATAAGGGAGCTGATGTTCAGCTCCCCCCTGAGGTCCTGGGAGATGATGGAGCCCATGAAGCGGTAGGACTCCACAGTGTCTACTTGGGAGTCACGCAGGATGGTGGGGGAGGGTGAGGGGGGCTGCGCGTTTCCTGAAGTCTACCATCATCTCCACTCTTTTGGAAGCTTTGAGCTGCAGGTTGTTCTCCCTGCACCAGGTCACCAAGTGGTCAATCTCCCACCTGTAGGCAGACTCATCCTCACCAGAGAGGAGTCCAATGAGGGTGGTTTCATCTGCAAACTTCAGGAGTTTGACGGACTGGTGGCTGGAGGTGCAGTTGTTGGTGTGCAGGGAGAAAGAACGCTAATCGTCCTGTGTCCGAGATGTGCTTTCCCAGCCTCACATGCCTCCTGTTTGTCAGGAAGTCTATGATCCACTAGCAGGTGGGGGCCAGCACGTTGAGCTGAGAAAGCTTGTCCTTTAGAAGAGCCGGGATGATTGTGTTAAATGCAGAGCTGAAGTCCACAAATAGGATCATGATGTAGGATCCTGGGGAGTCCAGGTGCTGGAGGATGAAATGGATGGCTGAATTGACAGCATCATCAACAGACCTGTGTGCTCTGTAGGCAAACTGCAGGGGGTCCAGGAGGGAGTTAGTGATGGATTTAAGGTGAGACAGTACCAGGCGCTCAAAATATTTCATGACCACAGAGGTCAGGGCGACAGGTCTGTAGTCATTTAATCCTGTGGGTCCTGTTTTCTTGGGAACTGGGATGATGGTGGAGGCCTTGAAGCATGCTGGGATGTGGCATGTCTCCAGTGAGGAGTTGAAGATGTCCGTGAACACTGGAGAGAGCTGATCCACACAATGCTTTAGGCAGGATGGAGACACGGAGTCTGGCCCAGCAGCTTTGTGAGGATTCTGTCTCTTGAAGAGCCTGTTAACGTCTCTCTCCAGGACAGACAGAGGTGTCGGCGGTGGATGGGGGGAGGTGGAGGGTAGATGTGATGATGGGAGCTGTTCCACATCTGTTGTGTTGGTGGGGGGAGTAAAGCTGGGGGGCTGGTGTTGGTTGGAAGTGGGGTGGGGGATGGTGTGAGCACTGACTAGATTGTCTTCAAAGCGGCAGTAGAAGTTGTTCAGGTCGTTGGCGAGGCAACGATCGTTAGCAGAGATGGGGGCTCTTGGCTTGTAGTTAGTGATCTGCCTGAGCCCTCTCCAGACAGAGGTAGAGTCGTTGGAGGAGAACTGGTGTTGAAGCTTCTCTGAGTACAGTCATTTAGCCTCTCTCACCACCCTGCTAAACCTGTACCTGGCCTCCTTGTACTCTGCTCTGTTGCCACTCTTAAAAGCCTTTTCCAGCCTCAGCTGCCGGAGTCTGGGTGTAAACCAGGGTTTGTCATTATTATAAGTCACCCTGGTGCGTGATGGCACACAGTAGTCCTTACAGAAGCTGATATATGAGGTTACAGCTTCTGTGCATTTATCAGGTTGGTGGAAGCTGGACTGCACTGACTGGGATGTTTTCAGGACTAACACTCCTTCAGATCCTCCACAGCTTCACTGGTCCACTTCTTTGATGTCCTCATCATAGGTTTAGAAAGTTTTAATTTCTGCCTGTAAGCAGGAATCAGGTGGACCATGTTACGAAGAGAACTCACGGGGGAGTAGAATGGCTTGCAGTTAATAATAAAAGTTTCCAGAGAGGGAGCACAGTGCCGCTTCATCACCGTTACATCATTGCACCAGCCATTGTTGATGTAGAAACAAATACCCTTTGTTTTGCCGGAGAGCCGCGTGTCACGGTCCGCGCGGTGAAGCTGGAAACTATCCAGCTGTAGTGCGGAGTCTGGGATGTTCCCACACAGCCACGTCTCGGTGAAGCACAAAACAGATGAATAAAAGTCCTTGTTCCTCCTCAACAGAAGCTGGATTTCGACCATTTTATTGCCCATTGAACGAACGTTTAAAAGAAATATTCCTGGTAGCGGCATGCGTCTTCCTCGTTGGCGAAGGCGCACGAGCGCACCGGCTCGTTTCCCTCTGCGTCAGCGTGAGGCCACAAAGGTGAGCGCACCTTTGACCAGAATGTCCATTAAAACAGCCGTGGGTGCAAGAAACTTGGGAAACAAACCCCCTGGGGTTGTTCCCCGAATGTTTATGAGCTCTTCACTGGTGAGAGTGAGCCAGGAACCAAAGCAAAAAACGGGGTTTGCACACAAAACGGGACAAAACAAAGCGCACCAACAAATCGAGGAGGCCGTCCGCGGCTCCATCTTGATTATGAAAAAAAAATAAAATCACTGCACCGCACTTACAACGTGGCTATTAACCTCCTACCTGGCACCATGCCCCCCAGTGGTCGTCTCTACTCGTTATCTGCTGCTGAGAAAAAACAGATGGACGATTACATCGAGGAAGCACTGGAACAAGGATTCATTCATCCCTCATCTTCTCCAGCCGCCGCCAGTTTTTTCTTTGTAAAGAAGAAAGACGGATCTCTTCGGCCATGCATTGATTACAGAGGCCTAAATCAGATCACTATCAAGTATCGTCACCCACTTCCCCTCATCAATACCATCCTGGACTCTCTCTCCCTCAAGGCCACCATCTTCACCTGACTCGACCTAAGGAACGCTTGCAACCTTCTCCGCATCAGGGAGGGGGACGACTGGAAGATGGCCTTCAGCACTCTCAGTGTCCACTGGGAATACCTGGTGATGCCCTTTGGCCTCTGCAACAGCCCGGCAGTATTCCAACGCTTTTCGTCTATTTGGATGATATTCTGATCTGACAGAGGGGCGTTTCTAACACTGACCAAAAGCCAGATTGATCAGTGCAGACTCCGTAGGTTCACACAAAACTCATTTTCTGCTCCGCCAAATCTGTGTCTGTTGAGATACCTGACCGCTGCTATCTCACCGTCAGCTAAATGCTAGCTCAACACCAGGCCTGTCCCTGACAGGGAGGTCTCTTGCATACAACAACTACTTCCTGCTCTCCGCGAGGATGGAGCCTCTCTCTTTCCCTCCCTACTTCTGCCTGCTATCTGCACTCTTTTGTCTTGTCAACTATTTGGAACCTCTGTCTGCATTCTCCTGCGGAAAGAACAACCATGGTTCTGGACCTGGTTCTGGTCTGCTGGGGTCTTAATGCAATTAATCACATTTTTTCCCCCAGAGAACGGCTAAAAGGAAGAGCCGAGTTGTCCCAATTGAACATCGTGGAGGATCTTGTGTCTCTCGCTTATGACAATCGAGGACGTTGGAATCATTTACATAATTGGATTCATGATAACCAGATATCTGCTGATTATCACAGGTGGATTTTCTGAGGTATTGTAAACTTCAAGCTTAAAGGCAGCAATTGGCAGGTGTCCCGGGCTACAGGGAGGCTGCTGTGCTGTCAACACTCTATTTGCGATGTGCGAGCACAATTGGACTCGTTTCGCTGCGTGGGTAATAACTTGGAGAAGTTCTCAGGCAGCTGGAAGGTAATCTGATCTATGATTTGGCCACTTGGACTGAACTCAGACCACTGACAGACTCTAAGGCAAGTGAAAAATTGGATCTTTGCCTGTTTCTAAAACAAGTTTAGAACTACTGAAATTAGACTCCCTGGCCTTGGTAGACCAAACAAAAACTCCCTCGGATGTGTATGTAATAGGAGCGCTGCACCCTGGCTAGCTCCCTCAGTCAACCTGTTCCTGTTTGTTTATTGTTTGTTGTCGTTATATGTTCTTGGACAGGTTGTACTGTAAACTGAATTTCCCCTTGTGGGATCAATAAAGCATTCATTATTCATTCATTCATGTAAAAGCGGAGGTACTTTAGACGGTGTGTGGCTGCACCACATAGTTAGCAAGGTAAGGCTAACCCTCCCGGTCAGGAGGAGCTTTCATGTGTTTCCTCATCGATAACCACACGAAGTTACTCACCTCTCAGTCACCTGCAGTACCTACGAGCCTCTACCTGAATCTTTACCTCCACCTCTGGATTGTCTCCACACCCGTCTTCAACCAGGCTTCACTCATTCCTCCCTGCCGTTTTCCACTCCTTCAACAGTAAGCTGCTTACAGCAGTTCTCAAAACCCCAACCATCAGTCACCCTATTTTCATGTCTCTGCTTTCTCCTCCCAGTGTTCCAGTTCCCAGTCCTTAGCCTGCTCTAGTTCCTTACACATTCAATTTTTTGTTCAATAAACTTGTATTTTACTGGTCTCCTGAGAGCTTTTGTGCATGTGGGTCAAACGTGTATCAAGAACCGCGACGGAAAGAGCATAAATACCAGGGCTAACGAATAAACTAATAAGGCAAGATATGATTTCAACAAAGAAAAAACCCAAAATCCAAACCAAAACTTCAACACTCTGGGATTGTGAGAGCAACTGCTGCTGCATAAATTGGACTGAAATTGTAACTCACAACTAGTGTATGTGTAGTCACATGTCTTCTTGCCATGTTAGTTGTTTAAAACAAAGACCAACACTTATAAAATACACAATGTCTGCATGGCATTTTCAGCTTTCACTAGATAAGAACAGTTGTTTTTTTTTCCTGTGAGAGGCTTATTCTCTGTACCCGTCAATCCTAGGATATCACTCTGTGTATCCCCAGTGGAAGAGTCGATACGAGAAAATTCTCGTCTTGGGATGTAATTAGGCCCAAAGGACATTGAAGGATTCAGTGAAAAAGAGCCAGGCAGTTTGGTGAACTATTGTATGTAGCACCTATCCTACATTTCATACTTTTTTGACTCATTTAATGTCTGCGACATTATCTCTTCCAACAATTCTTCCTTTTGTCTCAGCAATGCCTTCTAATTCCCTGCCTTCTCTTTCTCTCTCTTTTTGTGACACATACTCTGAAGAGTTTTCACAGCCTCACTTTTGGTCCATCTATCTCGCCGTGCCTTCCTCTTCTCCTGAAAGGTATCACCTCTCCTCAAGGATGTCCTGGATTTGCAGCTTCGCCGTCACCATGGGAACTGTTAGAGGAGATAACAAAAAAAGAGCCAGAGACAGACTCATGAAGCAGTGGGGGTGATACAATGGTGGTGAGGACTCAGGCTTTTTGCAACAATAACTGGTTTGATTGGACATCTGTGTGGCAAATAAAAGGGAAGCAAACAAACTGGGTCAAAGGACTGACGTGTGAGTGAAGATCAAAGGTCGAAATGAGATGAAGAAAGCAGGGTTTAATTTTTCAGAAGGGTCATTGAGAGAAAGTGTGAAAGGTAGGTAATTATGCCAGTTTTTATTTCAAAGGACACATGGGACCGACGTACTGATGAGTGGCTTCAAGAGATGGAAGGATTGATGAGATATAGACAGACAATGGGGAACACACTAGGGCAAGGAGAAAGGATGACATGAGAATAAGAAAACTAAATTAGAACAGAGCATAAAGTAAAAACAGACAGGTTATCATGTTTAATTAACACAAAGGGCAGAAATGGGTATTTCCTTAAAAAAATTGATCTGAATTAATCAGTTCAGTTCAACTTGTGCATTCAGACCTCTTAATCTGATAGTGATAAATAAAATCCACTGCTAAGAATTGCCTTCACAAGCCACATAATTAATACCTACCTTTGTGGGTTTTATTTTCAGCAGTTCCGTGGAGGCTTCAGAGGGTTCTTGGAGAACCTTTGTTAACTAACAGCATCCCAAAGACACACGGCAGACAGGGCAGGAAGCAAGTTGTGGAGCAGAGTTAAGTTCTAAAGCAATAACACAAGCTTTGATCATCTCAGAGATCCATTATCTGAGAATGGGAGGAGTATGACACAACCGCACATTTATCAAGATATGGTTGTCCACTGAAACTTACAAGACAGCATTAGTCAGAGAAGCAGCCAAAATAGGTCAGAGGTAACTCTGGAGGAAAACTAACACCTCACAACCCCCTAAAAACACACCATTCCTATGGTTAGATTACGATTTCACGCATTTCTTCAGCAGGAACAAAGAAACTGGTCAGCGTTGATTGGAAGACGCATGGAGTACCAGGTAATCCTGGAAAGAAACCTTGCGGAGACTGTGAAATACTTGAGACTGGGACTACAGCTACAATAGAGGGACTTGGATAGAAGCATACAAACTGACCCAGGTAACACCGTACTCGCTAAACTTATATTTAGCCAAATTAAAAATTATTTGTTAATTCAAGTATGACAGAAATACATACATAACTGGTATTTACCATGCAAATTAGCGGAATTAGGACGCAACACTAACCGCAGGATGGTGGCAAAATAACTCCAATACATTCTGTGGTAGGAAGGTGGTTCTTTTTGTCATTTGGAATGACAGGGCCAAAAATATCCCTTCAGAATCTTTTTACCTGTCAATTTTTAAATATGATAGTATTTTAATACATATTTAATAGTATTTATTCTTTTTTCTTCATTTATTTTCATTTATTTTTTATTTCATTTATTCTTTTTTTCATAATATTCAATCCAAACAAGCTTTGCAGAGAACTACATATAAAACATTTTATTAAACAATTGCAGTTAAAATTTGAATATCTCCTGTGGCCTGAACATAGCCTCACATATTTCTCCTGCTCCGCATAGAACTGAAATGCTCACTCCTTTGTGCGTAATCAGATTGGGATTGCTGCAGGCGTTTGTCCTGAGGTTTTGGATTTTTGCCTCAGACGGATGATTTCTAACTGGGGTTTAGATGTTGTTCCGAATGCCACTTCACCCAAAGATTTGAATGGAAAACTTTCTCCAACTGAAACGATCAGAAGTCGAAAAGACTCTTAATAATCCCTTTTTTTTTTTTACCTGTGTGTGTGGGGGGGGGGGGGGGTCACGCTCCAAACCCTCAGTAGCTTTTCAACTCGTAATAAACTCCCTGTTAGCGATTGAAGCATAGAATACGGATACAGTGTCTGGGTCTGAGATGATGCCCAAATGCTCTCATGTGAATCTTTGCATTAATTGATTTAGTTACCTGGACTCCGTGCGTAAATTGATCATATCAGCGCATTTGCACCAAGTGGTCAGGCATGTGAATACTAATCTGTAAAAAGACTTCAGATTTTTCCATCAACTTTCTAAAGAACCGGTGAAATATTAAAAATATTCAGTAATGGATCCCCTGGTGGTAGTATCTAATATGCATCAACAGGGATTGGTGTTAAACATACACCATCTTGGTGGTTTGAGTTTGATGCAAGACAAATATGTAGACGGGATTAAATTCCAAACTTAAATGTAGCTGAGAATCTGTGGCAAGACTTGAATATTGGTGGTTAGATAAGCTCTCCATCATCTATCGAAGAAGAATGACAAAAGCTATCAGTCTTCATGTGTTTGTGGTAGTCACTGGGTGAGAGCGGGGCACACCTTTGACAGGTCAAAAAACAAAATCACAATTCACAAACCAAAGCTAGTCATCGGTGTAAATCTATCAAAGTGTTATTTCTATTTGAAAAAATACTGCATTTCCAAATACAACAGCAGCACATATAGCAGTGGAAGTATGTTACACATAGGAAATAGCTTTTATAAAAGCCCAGGAACAAGATTTAATGAGAAAATCTGTGGATCTGTAAAATGAGGCAGTTAAAAGAGCAGGGCTGGGAACGAAAAATTGACTGTAGCAGACAAGTTATTAGCTTTGAGTCATTTAACTGCACATATTCACATTATGACTCCAATTTGAATTGATGGACAGTAACACGGTCAGTACCAGAGACAAGGAGGGCGATGATAATATGCAGGAGACTGATTCTGTGTTGAAGAAAGACATAACGGAAGAATGGCAGAGATGGTAGCGTAGCAAGAAATGAAAAGTTAGTGATGAGGAAGAGGGGAAATGATATAGAGGGTCAGAACTGTCTGAAATAAGCAACTACTAATGGGGTCATGTTTGAGAAAAGAAAAGTATTGTTAAATTGGCTATAAAAGTTGCAATGAAACTGAATCTAGCTCAATTATTACTAAAATCACAAAGGTGGTCATTTTCATTCATCCATTCGTTGTTTTCGCTTATCTAAGGTTATATCAGAGATTAACCCTGCAAGGAGTATGGAGAAACTACCAACTGCCTATCTGAATATTGAACTAAAATACTTTAGCCCCGTGGCTTCAGCAATTCCATATCATGAAAGTTACCAAAAAGTTAAAATCAGACTAGTTTTCAGGCCCAATATCCCTAAAACAGTCCAACAACAACTCCAGTCCTCAAGTGCCACTGTCCTGCAACTTTTGAATGCATCCCTGCTCCCAAACACTGAAATCAAAAGTCTGAATTTCCTTCTTGGCATGTCAAGTTTTCCAAAGGCCTAATCTTTAACCATTGGTGTTATTCAGGTGTGTTGGAGCATGGATTCATCTAACCCCTGCTTTCCACCGGACGCGTAAGCATACATAACGTAATAGACGCGTTTTACTCGCGAGTTCAGCAGAGTGTCCCTTCCCACCGGGGGCGCTTTAACTGCGTATCGCTCCCGAAAGCGTTCAACCCAGCTGTTCCGGGGAGAAATCATAGATTTGCTATTGCATAACCTAAAGGGTAATATGCAGAGGGGAAATGTAATTCAATGTTAGTAAGTATCATAAACTCAAAACCAGGTGAGTCCTGGTGTCACAGGTTGTCATGTTTTGTTTGACGGAAATCTGCACGTGTCTTTTATTCTGAAAATATATGTGGAATATTTTTACTGCTTCCGTGTCCGATTTCATGTTTGGCCCATCTAAAGTGCTGAGCTCAACGCGTTTTAGAAGCATAGCACTTAAAAAACAAATATTTGGTATCCCCAAATTGGCACTCTTCTAAAGACAGCAGGACTGCAGTAACATTAGGTCCAAATTCAGGGGCTGCATCCTTTGAAGGACCCATTGGAAGGCCAATTATGTCACAGTAATGCGACGGAGGCTGTCCAAATTTGAAGATTCTGTCATGTTTGAGTTTAGTTTCTTTACCCACATGCAGAACACACAGGGAGACCAAAGCAACAGTTATGTTGAATATGTTAATGTGAATTTGTAAATCTTATTTACATATTCAACATGTTGAATATTATATACAGATGTGTATGTATGTCATATATTTAACAGTCTTGTTGAATATGTAGAATTGTGGATATGCCTCAAGAGTGAGTTATAGCCAGATGTACAGTAACAGAGCGAATCCGGTTATTTTCTAAAATAAAACACTGTTTAGGTTTGGATAATAAGTATAACGGAAATACTGTGAGTTATTGATTCTTTCTGTTCAGCCCACGAATACCAGATGACTCACAGCCTGGTACCATACTGGGCCCAGGGGTTGAAGGACCTCAGCTATAATTCAGAATCTTTGTGGACAATTATAATCATTTTAACTTTTACGTGTAGGCCACTTTTATTTATTAGGTCAGGCAAAAGAAAACATAAATTGGTGAAGTTATATGCCAAATTGTTGTGGAGAACATCCATTTAAATTCTGCTCCAGCCATGAATAAATGAATCAGTTTCTAAAGGTTCTGAGAAGAGACCGTGGAATTGTGAAAATCTGGCAGATTTTAAGTAGCTGTTTGGCAGTAATGTGTGTGCAAACACGTGTGTGTATGTGTTTAAGTTTTTAATTTACCGTAGAGTGACTGAATGAGGGCAGAGGGTTGATTGATTGGGGTGCTCTGGTACAAAAGCACATCCAGGTAGAGAACCACACAATAATACATTGGTGAATCTGAAAGCCTCTCAGATTCACAGAAGAGACAATAAAACTGTTATCATGCTATTGAGTAGATTGAAACAGATGACTGTGCAGTTGTGCTGAAAAATAATGCTTATAAATTCAAGAGACTCTCTGATACCTCAATTCCAAATTCATAAAGATGACAAAACCTTCTCCCACACATAAAGTACTGCTATGTAGTGTAATTCTGAAGTATATCTGAACTACATGTCAGGCTTTACTCATATCTTTATTGTCTGCTTCACTATGAAGCCTATGTGATGAAAATTGCGTCATCTGTGCCCTCCCACAGTCTGCTAGGTCTTTCTTCGGATATCTATTGCCTCGTTTCCACTGGCAGCCCATATAACTGACCCGTACTGCACAATACCCCTTCAGGTAGGTCTATAGGACAATGGTATGGATGTAAAAAAAATAATTAGGACAAAAAAAAAAAAAAAAAGGAAAAACAGGAATAATCTGTAAAGGGATACTTTTCACTGCATGAATAAAATGAGTTCATGTATTTTGTTCATCATTTCATATCTTCTTTTGCGAAATCTGCTTCAGCGTGCATATTTCAAAAAATAAAATATATGTACTGTTTGAATACACCAGAGCTAACTTATCAATAAATTAGAAACGGATTGTGAATCAACCACAAAAACGATATAGTATATTAATATACAATATTTGCCGTTTTTTGGGAAACCTTAAGTGTTTGACATTTGTTTCTTTTGTATTACTCAACAACTTAGGGCTGGGTCAAACGGCAGAATATTTAAGCCAATTTCGGGCCTGATTTTCCCCTTCTGACAATCGCAATGACGCCCCGATTATTGGGAGGACTCCTAAGATAATCCTAACAGATATTCTCTATGTGTATGGTGTGTTCAGAGCACTCTGGTTTGCTTGGAAGGACATCGGGAATGCCCAGATCGCAACACGGGGATATTCAATATGTTGGACTGTCTTGGGCCGATATTGCAGCGTGTGTTGCTTGGACAAACGAGCATGCAGCATTTTGATTGTGACATTTAGCCATTTAGAAAACAGGGTGACGGGCAGCGATACGCCTTTGTGATATTTTCCATCTGAGCTTGAAATTTTCATGAGTAAAATCGATTTGTGTGTAGTGTATCGTCATTGCCGTGTGGGCGCACATCACACACTGTAGGACCAAAACGGTTATATCCACGATTTGTTATTGCCGTGTGTGATCTCTCAAGGTTTAGAAATCCTACGACTGTTTTAAAATCTTGCCATGTGAACCAGCCTTTAGAGATGATAGAATATCATTATGCTTTTTGGAGTAAAACTTGACAACAGTTAAGTGTATACATTTTGACCTGACTCTTTGCCATGAGCTTTTTTAAATCCCACTCTGCTGTGACAATGGGATATCAGGGACTCTTTTTCCTATAATCTCATCACTACTGTAAGTAAATCTGGTATCTGGAGTCTTCATATTACCATCCAGCCTGGGGTACCAATTGTATATGGCCTTGTCGGTTTGTCTTGCCACGGGGTGATGTCTGTGTTAAAGTACTATTAGCTAAATTTATGAAGAGTAAAGTTTTGCTGTTAATACGACATACAGAATCCATCTAACCATTGCACCGCTTGTCCTTGCAGGGGGGCTTGCGCCTATCCTCAGTGACCATTGGGCGAGACGGAGGGTACACCCTGGACAGGTTGCCAGTTAATCAGAGGGCAACACAGAGACACACAGGACAGAAAATCATGCATGCACACTCAAATAATTTAGAGAAACCAATTAAACTAACATTCATGTTTTGGGACAGTGGGAGGAAGCCGGAGTACCCGGAGAGAACCAACACATGCACTGAGAGAACATTAAAGGTCCATGCTATTTCGCAACCAACTGCTCCACCATGCAGTCCGCAAACAGAATAATTTTAATTATTCGAGTAGAGTAACTCACCCCCTACCAGAGTCTTACTCTGCCCACATTTTCTCATTGAAAAATGCGCCAAAAGGAGGTGTTGCCTGGGGGACCCGTGGGCGGGAAAGGGCTGGGTGTGGTCTGGGCTGTGACATCTTGACAGCGACACTGCTGCAGTGACACAGACATCAAGAAAGATGAATAGCAATAGAGATGCGAGCTGCTTTGCCCCATCTTTTGAGGTGGAGGATTTCTCTCCACCTCCTTCACCAGAGGACAGAGAGAAAATGGAGGGAGTTTCTGTGGAGGAAGCTTGGGCAAAGACTTGGCTACTTTTGGCGGGGTGGATAATTCAAATTCAAGTGTGGTATAGAGTTTTAACCTGAAGAGGTCGCCACATTGACGATTTTAGGAAGAAAATGTATATTTTTACTAAGATGCTCTAAAATAACAAAATAATGACCAGACACGTAGACAGCACTATTGGACACTCATTTATACAGTTTATCAGAAAAAATTTTAAAAAATAAAAACTTAATTTGGGGGCAAGTTGCTCTTTAAATAAAAATATTTATATTCATTTAACTAATGTTTATGTAAAGAATTGAGACTGTATAACCCTTACATTAAATCAGTTTTTTGCAAAAATGTCCTTTCATAAAGCCATTTTTACCATAAAGTGCATACTACCAAGCATGAGTGTAAACAGTGAGGCTTGTGCCATCATGGAGATGTGTTTACAACACAATGTAACCATCCTGTTCGTCTTTAAAATATGAGCCTAATTCACAGTGCTGTGCAGCTTTACGCCCACACAGTCACCTCGCACCTTTATAAACACCCACCCCCACCGTAACAGGTTCACACAGTCTTTTCATACGGAAAGACTCTTTTCATTTAGGGTGTTTTTCTCTCAAGCTAATATTCTTTTGCCACACATCAGGTTGAGTCGATGCTCTACCCTTTAAAGCAGCACACAAAAGGTAGATGTGCTCACTGATGTTTGAAATAAAATGAAGAACCAATATGATGTCTATTTAGCTAAAGTCTCAGTATTTTACCAGCTGTTTGTTAGTTGAAATGATCTAGACTGAAATTTGGTTACTCAGAAATGAAGTAAGAATATATTGCACAGAAACTTAGCTGTTATAACAGATTTATTAAAGATAGATTTTTTTTCTCAGATAGAACAGTTGGTAGCATTGTTGCCTTGCATGTAGAAGGTCGTTGGTTTGAATTTTGGCCATGGGTTTTTCTGCATGGTGTTTTCATGGTCTCTCTGTGCATGCATCAGTTCTCTCTGGGTACTCTGGCTTCCTCCTACAGGTAAGCTCTTAGGGTAATCTGGTTCTTTAAATTGTCCTGTGTTCTATGTTGCACTGTGATAGACTGTGATTCTGTTTGCTATAGTCTCATCAGAACTTCAGGATAATTTTACCGTACTTTCACGGTATGTCTCCACTACACCAGGCTTTCGGGGCCCTTTCAGGTACCAACCTAGTAGCCTTGTAGTCTTGACGCATCTACTCTGAAAATTATTGTGAAGTTCCAATATTGGCCTTATGTTGTTAGAAATTTGTGCAATTTTACAAAACCAGTTATTTGGCCTCATCTGTGGCTTTCATTTCCCAGTGAGTTACAACCAATCAACATGAGTTAACCACAGGTCCCGCCCAGCGACTCTACCGGGCCATTTCTACACGCATACCATGAAGGTCTGCTTAAATTACCCTGAAGTTCGGATTGTGGAAACATCAAAAACACAGCGGTGTAGCAGCAGTTTTTGTTCCCGTTTTTAAGGATTCAATTAGGGTTCATGCTGCTTTTAGAGAATGATTAGGGCAGGTGGCTAAAGTTGGTATTATATCTGAGAAACATAATTTTAAGCTCTACTTTCCCTATGGAAACACAACTTTTAGTTGGTTAAGTTTCAAGTTGCAGGCTATAACATTGATTTTAGACACACTTACAATTGTGTCTTGTACAATAAACATGTTTCCACCACAGCTACCATTGTTGATGCGTGGAGCAGCCATATTTAAAGTAAGAAAAAATCTCACACTTTCCAAGTGGGAAGTCCGACATGTCCCACTTGGAAGTCTGAAATTCCAAGTTCTGACTACAAGTGGAGCACACTATTAATTTTCATGTTGTTCCCTGACATACACACACATTATTTATATATAAAAAATTTTTTATTTATTATTATGAAATAAATTTAAGACGATCTGGCACGGTGCTGCTTTTTTTCTTTAAAAAAAAGATGTAATAAAACATCCAAAAGTTATGGTTAAGTAGCACCATTTGTGAGGATTATGTTATAAAAGAAGTACAAGAGCAAAGCCATTACATTGTGCTTTTTTGAATAATGAGGATGCATTGGTCTCCCTTGGCCCATATATCAAATGCCTATACTTTGATGTACTTGATTCGCCTGGTAATTGAAGAATTTAATTTCATTGACTAATACTTTCATTTTTTATGCAAATATATTTTTGTACTGTTGAAAAAAAGCTTCTGAGTTTTTTGTGTGTTTTGCTTGTATAGAATAAGGCTGTGAAGGTGAATACCTGATCTGCTTTGCCTGTAAAGTTCAGCTTTAGTTTTCTGCAGCTTATGGTGAATAATTTAATATGACTTAGACATTTAATCTGCTGCATAAATGTGTCAGCAGTTGTTTTATGGAAGTTGGCTGACATGTAGCTCATTGCTGATAATATTATGTAAAGCAAATTTAGGGTATATTTTGAAAATGCCATCTGACTTTCATGATACCTATAAACTAACCACCTAGAGGGTTGGAAAAACTTTAAAAAAAAAACTGAGATTTTCCTTCCATCTAATCAAGATGGACAGTCATTTATTGGGTAGACTGCATCCTTCTAGCAATGGCTCAGCAATGCATATTGCATTAAACCTGTTATGAAAGGTTCTTAATGTTATGGACAATTGAGTGTGGCATTAAAACAAAACACTTTGTTATAGTTACCTGAGTACAAGGTTGGTGCAGGAGTTAACTTTTGCTTTTAGTTATCACTTCACTGCAAGAAGGATTTTCAATTTAACTAATTTGCACCTAAAGTGACTGCAATGTAATGCATTTTCTGTCATGTTTGGTATATTAAAAGGACCCAAAGGCAGCAAAAATAAAACTTAAATAAAAAAAAACTTGATTTAATTGTAACAAAAAGCAAGGAGAATAAACTTACAGCACTGGGAGAACCAATAAATGCAGCGATAAGGAGGAAACAGGAACTGGGCAGGAATCGGGAACCAGACAGGGAAAGAATGACGACAGACCAGCGAGTAGTGACTGAAGGAGAGGTGAATATATACTGGGGAGGAAATGAGGAAGTGACTGAGAAGACCAATGACCAATTAGTGAGAGCAGATGCAGGTGAGAGGGAGAGAGCAGGTGGAAGTAATCAACTAGGACAGGAGGTAAAATGGCTGGGAGACAGAAGACTCTAGGAATATGGAAAAGAGGAAAAAATGTAGAGTTTATTGTAAAGAAACTACAAGAAGCAATTGGTAAAGTGGAGGAATGGTCAAACAAATGGGGTTTTAAATTCTCTGTGGAAAAGACTAAGACAATGTTCTTTACAAGGAAAAGAGTTAGAGAGGAACTTAAACTTAAGTTGTATGGTCAGGTGTTAGAAAGAGTAAATACATTTAAATTCCTAGGTTTATGGTTTGATGAAAGGATAACATGGGGTGTACACATTCAGAGTATAATGGATAAAAGTAAAAAAGGTGTTGAATATAATGAGATGTTTAGTTGGGAGTGAATGGAGGGCAGACAGGAAATCATTAAAGGCCATATATAATGGGTTGATTAGATCAGTGTTAGATTACGGGTGTGTAGCATACAATTCAGCAGCAAAAACGACTCTTTTAAAATTAAACTCTATCCAGAATCAGGCACTAAGACTGTGTACAGGAGCATTTAAAACAACCCCGATAGCAGCTTTACAAGTAGAGACAGGTGAGATGCCAATAGAAATTAGAAGACAACAGATAGCTTTAAATTACTGGCCAAATCTTCAGGGTCAGAGACAAGATCATCCAACACAAGAAATACTAAAACCTTGCTGGGAGAAAGAAAAGAAGGAAACAAAAAGCTTTGGATGGACAATGACTAAAAAACCTGTAGAACTCAAACTAGACCAGTTTAGAATCTGTTGCAGAGTTCCATTACCCGCTATTCCACCATGGATACTTCCTGAGGCATCAGTGGATTTAACTTTATTAGAGAAGAAGAACAAGGATAAACCGTTCATAATAAATTCACATACAGTACAGGATTATATTGATAAGTATTATAATTATGTACAAATATATACAGATGCATCAAAGAATACAGCAGATCATATTGGCATAGCTTTTATTATTCCTGAGTTTCACATCAAAGTAAAGAAAAGGGTAAATGACAAATTATCAGTATAACACGGAGAAATGCTAGCAATTTTGTTAGCTATTCAATGGGTGGAAGAAAATAGACCACTAATGTCAATTATTTGTTCAGATTCAAGCTCATCATTAACCAGTTTACAATGCAGTCATTCAGAAAGCAGACCAGACATCCTTATAGAAATACAGCAAACACTTTATAGGATAAATA
Source organism: Valencia hispanica (assembly GCA_963556495.2). Lineage (NCBI taxonomy): Eukaryota > Metazoa > Chordata > Actinopteri > Cyprinodontiformes > Valenciidae > Valencia > Valencia hispanica. Next base: position 12,594,908 of record OY747702.1, on the reverse strand, counting down.
TGATGGGACTTACAGTCATTTTTTTATGGATCCCAGCTCACTATGGAGTCAGAGGAAATGAAGAGGTTGATAGGATTGCAAAGGAAGCAACAATAAAGCCATTGGTTGACTTGAATATTAACTTTGGTCAAAAAGAGGTAAAGAGCATGATAACGCAGGAAATGAAGAAAAAATGGCAAAAACAATGGGAGGAGGAAAAGACGGGACGATGGCTTTATAAAATTCAAAGAAGTGTAGGAGAAATGAGAAGCACTGGAAGGAGTAGGAGAGAGGAGGGGATTATTTCTAGATTGAGGTTTGGCCATACTGGTTTAAACAATACATTACTCATAATAGGGAAACATAATACAGGAAAATGTGAACACTGTGGTGAAGAAGAAACTATAAATCATGTTATATTACAATGTCAGAAATACCAGGTAGAAAGAAGAAAATTAATCCAAAACTTAAGTAAGATGAAAAGGAAACTAGACCTTATTGATCTTTTGAGAAAGGACTCGAAAAGTGAGTTTTATCAGGTTTTATTTAGGTTTTTCAAAGAAAGTAGAATATTTGAGTTTTTATTTTATTTTATTTTTTTAGGTTTTTGTTTTTGAGTGTCGTTCCAGTCCACACTCCACACTAGTTGGTGGCGGTAATGCACCATTTGTTGTTTGCCAACCGCCAATAAAAATCAGAAGAAGAAGAAGAAGACGCTAGGAAACTAGAAAGGATAATAGGTCAAGGGAGGAATCTAACTGAAACAGTTGAGAACAGAAGGAAGAAATAAATAAGGACACTATCTAAAGAGGAATACAAATAGAAAGGAGCAAAGGGTGAAAAACATCTAAGAACAAGGAGAAATATGGAAACAAAAAAGTGCAGAAATAACTAGTAGAAACAAAGAATAACTGAACATGATAATAGAACTAAATAAGGAAAATAACTAACAAACCACAAACACCTGGGAACCATGACATTTTCCTTCTTGTTTATACTATATAGTTGCTAATTTAGTGCTTAATTAGTCACTGATCAACTTAGAAGAACCAAAGTGTCCTGTAGTATGTGTACAAACATTTAAAACACAAATAGAAGCATATGTTGTTCTCTGTGAAAAAAATTAGCAATTTCAAAGATACAGAATGTTAAATAACTGACACTGGCCGACAGCAGCATTCCTCAGTTCCTTTAGGTCTTAGGCAGTGGCAGTTTTTGCAGGACTCCTGGGGCAGCTTATTGTGCTTTTCACTAAATCTGAGGTGGTCCAAATGCCAAGAAACCTTTAAAAAAGTTTTTTTTTTCTTTTTTTTACCTTCCTATATAGAATGAAGGTTCCATAAATCTCACATTTATTCTGAATGAAGTTTTGGTTAATGCAGAATAATCACGTGGAAATCTGATGAGTCAAAATGTGTCATATTTTGAACTAGTGGTAGTCAAATACAGTTAGGGCAAACCAGTTAAACTAGTCCCTTCATTTAGCACAGAGCTAAAAATCACAAATTCAAATCACAAGCTTTGAATCAGGTACCAACTTCAGCGGATGGATGGATGGATGGATGGATGGATGGATGGATGGATGGATGGATGGATGGATGGATGGATGGATGGATGGATGGAGGAAGGAACGAAGGGAGGGATGGACAGATGAACGGATTCCATATTTCAAAAGTCAAAAGTGCAGTGTAGTAAAACTACCTAGTACTAGTACTTTCTTTTTTTTTCAAAAAAGGACTTAAGAAATGTAAGTAGTTACTACCCACCTCTGGGTTAGGTTGAACAGGGCGACTGATTAAATCTATTGCCACTGCAAAAACTAAAAGAATCTACAAAATGGTAATGTTCCTGTTCTACAGGGCTTTTAGTAAAATTTGATGATCATTTATACCTGTAGCATTAAACAAAGCCAAAGGATAGTAATGAAAGACCGTGGTGAAAAATGTCCAAACGTCCAATTAGGATACAAATCTGAGTTCGTCATCATTTTGTTTTTTTAGGTCTTCAGACATGCATGTTCCTAAATAATACTTATTTAAAACAGTAGCGAGATAATCGATCTGGTGTCATGGGTTCCTGGAGTCACAAAGCAGTTGAGCAGTTTGCGGTTTGTAAGCAAGCCTTGCCAATAAAACATTGCATTTTACACCAATTCTAACAATGTGTAAAATGTTAACCTTTCTATCACCAGTCCCCTGTAGACCCACAACTCTAGTCCATGCCATCATATCCCAGAGATATAATGTGTTCAGTAATAAAACAGAGCGGTGGTGAAGGTTAGAGTTAAGACCTTAAACTGAACAGGGAAATTAAGGTGCTTCCCCGATGGCCTGGCTTTCTTTCAGAATTTCATTACCTCAGAAAGGAACGCCCAGAGGTCAAACACATTTCATCAGCACAGGTTTGCCACAAAGGCTGTGAGTGATTAGAATTTCAACCTTATCCAGCTGTGATGTCAGTCTGCTGCAGTGTTACATCATTCCTCTATGTGAGTCTTTGCTTTGTGGCGAAACTGTTCAATACAATGCTGTCTTTTTATCTGCCGTCATTGTAATTAAGAGCTGCTTTTGTTCTGTTTGGATTCTGCTGTCAGATCCCAAGTTCTCCTGATCAAGCAAACTCCAGGGTTTCTTTCTGTGATTATTCTATTGTCAGTTTTCACGTAAATGAGTGGAACTTAGAAAGCGCCCTTTGGATGTCAATCACACCTGGTGTTCTCAATGTTCTCAAAGTAGGAGCCTGACCTTTTGGTCCTTAAAAACTTTGATTTTTTTAAGGGTACAAAAATGGAAAAAAGATATTCACAATTATCCGCCATTAAAATGTTTTTACTGACATAAAAACATTCTTAAGTGGGTACTTTTAGGAGTTTGGATGTATTATGTTTTTTATCCGAACCCCCCCCCCCCCCCCCCCTCCCCACACATGTTTTTACATGGGCAAAGTCCTATATGATCACGTGAAAAATCGTTGACCTATGTGATATTCAAATATGAAAACATGTGAGATTTGTGAAAAAATATGTGACCACTTGTGTTTTGCACACATTTCCTGTGTGAATTTGGAACATTGTCATGGTAATAAGCTGTGAAACCCATGGACATTCACATGTGAAGGCCATAGGATAACATGTAAACCACATGGGAAACATGTTAGTTTCCACACAAAACCTACATGTGAAATGAAAATGTGTGAAACCCATGTGGAATTATGTGTGAAGCCTATGTGATTACATGTGAAAAATATCTAAAACCATGTGAAGTCCATGTGTGCTACACATGTGGTTTACCAGATACCACATGGGTGGGATAACATGTGATCGCACATGAAGAACATGCTCAACCCATGCGACTTTTCCATAAGGGCTGTTTCTTAATATGGAGTCACATATGGAGCCACAATACCTGTCATCTATTCAGTTGTTGTGGGGGTACTCTCCACATAGCAATAAAAACTAAATATTCTTTTTAAATCAACTGCAATCAAGTGTTTGTGATAACTGCCAAGAGTTTTTCTTTGCAGAACAGTTTGGATTTAGCAGCAATGAAGGGATTTCCAAGCATGAGCGACCGTTCTAAGGTCACATCATCTTCATCTGATTTTTTTACAAACTGAAATGCTGTGTTGATTTTGAACCAGATGATACAGGTGCATTATTTCCCAAAAAATTATATTTTGGTGATTATGAAGACATTTCTTGACAAACATTGAACAGGCTTATGTGTTGTATGTGTTTAATGGCTATTTACGTTGAAACCCTCCAATGGAGGCCATTTATGCAACGTTTTTTTTTGTGACTGTTGAATCAAGAAATCTGATCTTAACTGATGTGAGTTACACCTGCAGTACTTCAGATGTCGTAGGTTCTTTTGTGCCCTCAGTGATAAGTTGTCAATTTGGTCTTCAATTCAAATCTATTTTATTTATCCCAAAGGGAAATTAAATGTTGTTGTAACTTGTATCATCTACATCAAGCATCTTCAAAGAGTCATTGAGGATGGTTTTGCTGTGGGCAGGAAGGATTTCCTGTAGAAATAAGTCTTGGAATGAATTTTAAGAAACCTCTGACTGAAGACTGTTGCTGTATGGCAGTCTCATAACTGTCATGACTTGCTAACAGCTCAATATTCGGGCAGCAAAGATGAAATTCCACAGTAACATGTCCTGGATGACGCCATCAGTTGTTGGCAAGCACTTCTAACCCATATCATTTGCTTTTGCTGCTCTTCTTTACATCTCTGGCTGGTTTTCTAACCATACAGCAAAAGTGATGCTGGAGTTGGGGATAAGATCTTTGCCCGTTATGATTGATGGAAGAGATGGTTTAAACTTCCTCCTTCTCTCTCTCCACTTTGGTCATGTTCTGGCCTCCTTTTCAACTCCTCTGGGATTTGGCCTTGTAATTCATGTATTATTTGAACTCTTGAGAGGCTAAACCACAGTCCATAACAACACACACTGAGTCTGAAAGCAAAAAAGTAATAGCAAAAATCTTTCAAGCTTCACAGCATCTAAAATTGGAGGGAGTAACCGCCAAAAACAGCAATGCTTGAAACAAAAACAACTGATGAACAGAAGTCTACAAAAAGAACAAATCAAAACAAAACAGAGCTACTCAAGCATTCCGCCATCATGAGCGGCACAATTCTAGAATTTACTTGGGTAATTTTGATTGGCCAGCCACTCCTGGGAAGATTCCACAATGTTCTTTGTTTTCTCAATTTGTGAATAATGGCTCTCACTTTGATATTTTTTTGGAGTTTTAATGCCTTAGAAATGACTTTGTATCCCTTTCTCATCTCTTCGTGAACTTCTTTAGATCAGAGCTCAGTGGTTTGCTTTTTAAGATATTATGGCCAACAGGTTCTAGGTGATTTTGTGATTACACCGTTCTTTCTGTATTTTCCCACATTATCCTTGTCTGATATAAAAATATAAAAATGAGTTTGATCTGGTGCAGTTAAAGTAAGATAATAAATCATAAACACAAAGAGATACATAAGAGAGCAAATACTTTTATAACTGAAGACATGAAAACTCCATAAGGCTCAAGAGAAAACTGAATGATGATTAGTGTGTGATTGTATAATCTCTTTCTTTGTAATGTTGTGCTTTTTGAGAGCAGAAAAGCAGACATGAGAGCATCTGAACCACTATTACTAGGACTGTACCTCAGCTATTGTGACACAGAGTGGAGTTAATTTCCATATCAAAGCGAGACCCTGAAAATTTGAAAACATGCACAAGCCGAGAAGCGGTCCTCTATACCAAGCATCTGAAGAAGGGAAGAAGCGAGTGGCAGGCAATGATTAGAGAAACCGGCGAGGAAAAGTGACAAGAAGAAAAATGAACTGTTTTGTATCTCAGATCCGAAAGGTGTCTCATCTTCACAAAGGGTGTTTCCTCTAATGAAAGGCCTTATTGCAGAATGAGGCCCGGGAGGAAATTAACTGGTGGAATCAGCGAAATGTGCGAGTGCAGAAAGACGGAGCGAGGCAGGCGAGAAGGATGACGGGGAGTCCTTGCACGGAACTCCTGCTCGCTTTTGTGCCCCCATGCGGAGCGTGACATGGGAGTACCGCTCGCGTCGCCTCCCTGTGGTCCTGACTCGGTAGCGAAGGGGAGAAGTGGGTTAATCCCAAAGCCGCCGCGAAGTGTAAAGTGGTACAAATCAAGACAATGTGACACCATGAGGAAAGTTTTAAACATAAATACTTCAAAAGGTTAGGGAACTCTTTCCTGCGCTGATGTGATTGGTTATAATAAAACCACACGGGGTGCAGGAGGATCAGTCACCCTCGTTCATTCAGTTGGTGCCAGATCACACTCTTGTTACAGTCACTCATTTATTTTTAATTTGACAGCAGCTGCTGTCAGTATCATATGGTTAGAACAAATTTAACAAGGATGATCAGAGCTGTTCTCCAGTGGACCTCCTGCATTATTACACACAAACTGAGCCGCACTGCCAATGCATTCACTACAATAAGCGCAGACACCCATGCATATTTGAAAATCCCACGCAGAAAGCAGTAAAACACCTCTTACACGGCGAGCCCATGTTCATCACCCCTGAATGTCAGCAGCATTGGTTTATTGGACCACCCGTCAGCTCTTGTCTTTTTCAGTGTCCTGCATTGTTGACTCGTTGAGACCCTGTAAACCCTGTCTTTATAGCTGATTCAGCAGGTTTTACTGGCACTGCGCTGGTCTGTTGGAGAGAGAGCACTCTGACTGGCTGACCGCAGAACGGATGACAGTGACAACAGGAAGCAGATGAATGAAGGCTGGATCATGCTTATGGGTCTGCTCTGCAGAGGTTCTTCACATATTCCAAATGCAATTTTCATCAGTATGAGGAATTGAAGGACTCATCATTGCTTAGGTGCAGCTGTTTAGTAATATGCAACAAGTAAAATTAGTACAAAACACATAAATGTCTTTCTCAGTAAAATGCTTCTGATGTTTGCAGGTTTGACAGGAAGAAAGAAAATCACACCAGATGTCATTGACAACTAAAGTAATCCACACATACTAAGAACTCTAAACAAAATAGTACATATCTTACTGTGTGTGTAATGAACTGGAATAGTGCAGGAAATCAGTGTTGATGCAAAAAAAAGGCATAGAAAGCCAAAAAAACAGCTGCAATCCATCAATATTTAGAAAGCATCCCTGCTGCTACGTGTAGCTCATTGGTGGTTTAATATTATTTGATGTCCAATAAAAAGTTTCTCATTGCCAAAATATTGCACAGAGCGGTAAAGTTGGTAAAAGCAAGGAAACATATGGCGGTCGAAGCAACATAATTTCACCATAAACCACCCACTGCCCGGTTAGCCTTGTAAGATTTCTGGAGTCGAAACAATATTGAAAAGAGTTGCCCAAGAGCCAAGGAGTACTCACAGAAATTTAAGAAAGAGCCGGAAGTGGCAGGTACAGTTTTTCCCACAAATAAATTGTACTCATAAATAGTGTGAGAATATAGTCTGGTCAGGTGACGCCAAACCTGAACTACTTCGTCATTGTTCACACCATATATGGAGGAAGAATGGTTCTGTAGATCACTCCATAAACACCATGCCAAAAGTTTCAGGTGGAAATATCATGGTGAGGGCTGCCTTACAGTATACTGTATGATACTGCCAGTCTTTATATAAATCTAGGATACATGGGGAAATGTGCTGGGATGAAACAAGTGTGAATATTGAAGCATAGCAATAGTTGTGAAGCACACAGCAAAGGAAACTCTAGAAGGGACTCTAGACAATTAAACTCCAGATGGTGAAACTTCTAGAGTGGCCAAGTTAATCACCTGACTTGTATCCAACTAAAAGTCTTTGAAAAGAACAGAAAATGTAAGTGCAAAGATAGAAACCCTCAGAACCTTCAAGACTTTAAGACAGTTTTTGTGGAAGAATGGGTGAAAACCACACCTGAAGAATTCACGTGACTGGTTTCTCCATTCAGGGAACCTTTTGATGTTGTAATTATCAAATTAGGCTTTTCCATTTAGTATTCAACACATTTCTGTTAGTGTGTTCAATAATTACTCCATGCATTATTTCGCTTCATTGCATATACTTCTCTTCCTTCTCTTGACGAGGACAGACGATTTTCCTTCTCCTCCCTCCCATTTACCATTCCTGCCTGCTCTTTGTATCGTCTGCCTATCTGGAGCCTCTCTCTACATTTTTCCTCCACAAGCAACTATGGATCTGGTCAGCTGGTCTCTTAATGCAATTGATAAAAAATTTTCTACCCATAAAGTAGCTAAGGGAGAGCCCTCCTGTCCTGACGGAACACTCGCAGCAGGATATATTTTGGATTCCTGGGGTAAATGGAAGATTATGTCTATCGCTGCTGTCGGTGGAGGACGTTGACGACATCTACATTATTGGATTCATGATAACTGGGTTTCTGCTGTTTGGTATGGGTGGATTCCTGATCTATTGCAAAATTCAGAAGCAGTTGGAAGCAATTTACAAGCTTTTACAGCTTCACGAAGGAATGTGGCGTACTGTCAAGACTCATGCGCTGAACGAGCAAAATCGTAAGCTAGATGCTCTGAGCAGCAAGCTGGCTATGGTTGAGGGACTCGTACGGAGTGTGGAAAACAACTTGGAGAAGTTTCTCATCTGGGTGGGTGGAAAATGAGCCCTGATTCGGCTGTTTGGAGAATTGAGACCGCTGAAAGACTCTAATGCTGATACAACAAGCTACAGCTTAAACCAAAACAATCATTATCTGCATTGGCACCCAGTGTTGGCCTTGGAAGGCCAGACATCTCAAAAATCTCCTGGATGTTTATGTAGAAGGACGCTCTTCCCCCACCCCATCCCCTGCTTCACGAGCTTCTAGACTCAGCTCATCTCGAGGTCATGTATTACATATGGCGACAGACACTGGGATTGAACTGAGGGGGAGTTCACGGACTCACTTACTGACACACACACACACATGCAAGTTCAGGCCACAAACACAGACATGCACGCACCCCCACAAGTTTAACGTACTGGTCACGTCCTGAACCTCACTCCCACTTCTGGACAAGGGGCTGGACAGGGGCGCTGATCAAGCTGCGAACCCAGTCTGCTGATCCCAAAGCCACCCTTTCCCCCCTTGTGTTATCATGTGTTGTGACTGATATATGTGCTTTTATGTATTGTGGTGCTTTTTATTAGCACCTCAGCTCAGTCCTCCTTTAGAGGAGCGAGCAGAGACGCATTTTGGTTTCTCCCCTCCTCCCTTCCCCCATCTCTTGTCACCATTTCTTATCTGCATATGGAGCGCTGCGAAAGCTGGCAGCAGCCCATAGTACACTTGATCCTGTATGTACATGTGTGTGTTGTTTGTATGTTCTTGGACAGGTTGTACTGGAAACTGAAGTTCCCCATTGTGGGACTAATAAAGGATTAATAATAACATTATAGATGAATTTATGGACTAATTTGCTTTGATTCTTTTGAATGTACAGATTATTTGGGTTATACGGGACTATGTAAATATTAGAAATATACCTAATGTGAAAAACATTCAGTAGCTATTTCATCCACTATAATCTAGGGCCACAGAAAGTAAAATCATGTTAAGGACAATTAAAAGTTTGTTGATAATAATGCTAAAACTGTCTCTGCTTCATAGTTTTCTTATGCCGAAGAACGAAGGGGCTATTTCATAGTGTGTTGAGAGACAAACCAGCAAAGATTCAACTGGTGTTTTAACCCCTGTGCAGCTGTTTTAACCCTCAATTGAGCTATTTTTGACGGCTCTTCGAATGTGGAGCGTCATTTTTATTAAAGTATAAAAATTAAGCTCATGCACACCTGGTACAGCTGAGGGAGTAAACATAAAATGCTGCACACAAGGCTGATCTCTTTGGTTGTAGGCTGTAGAACTCACAGAGATCAAGACTGATAAAATACACCAAATAAATCTTAGCTGCTTGGATTTATTCATTGAACAATGTGTACTCAAATACCCATGGAGGATGTATTTACAGAATATACTCATCCAGGTTGGGTTCTCAATATTTGAATGCCTTTTATGACCCAACATAATGTCATCTTTTGAGCTCTGCAGATGAATGTGACCTTGGCACCAAAAGAAAATAGTCCCAAAATAGGAGAAGGAAATAAGAGTTAAGGTCTGTGGAGTAAACTGATATGTGCACAGAATACAAAAGTGGCAATGCAACACATGGACAGCTGCCTGCTGTCTGTTATATGCTTTGTTAGTAAATCCAGAGCTATATTAGACAAGGTGATGAGCTACTGGATGTTTACTGTGTGTGTATGGGGGGGGGGGGGGGGGGGGTGTCTCTGCATTTATAAAAATGTTCTGTAAGGGAATATCTAATTATGTTTACAAATTACAACTCTTCCTTTTCCTCTGTTTTAAATTACATATTTTTTTCTCTCAGCTAAAGCGATTAAAACGTCTAACAGAGGCTTCATGCATAACATTACTGTTTGTTACTGCAACCATAATTCTCTCCCAAAAAACTATTTAATAAAGAAAAAAATATTTTTCTACCTTTAGAATCATTTTGGTGAATTAAATACACCCATAACTTCTTTTGCTTTTCAACTCTTATTCTACTCATAGTATCGGAGACTGTTGAGAAATAACCTGAAGTATCATTTTTAATAGGCACTTGACACTTTAGCATACACAATCTGATTAGGTTTAAACACCAAAAAAAGATCCTTGTTTAACTCATTAAGCAAAAGATATCAAATAAAATGTATATTCTAACTGTTGGGACACCCTATCCCTTCTTGTAGCCATCTAGCAGTCTCTGACATCTGTCAGAGGAAAGTTGACCCAATTCCACTTTCAGCCATTTCTTAATTCTCAGCCAGTGCTTAGTAAATTTACTAGTTTGTTTTGGGTTGTTGTCATGCTGAAGGGTCCAGTTCTGTTTCAGCTTTAAATCTTTTAAATATGGTCTCATATTATCCTCAAAAAACCCTCTGGTACGCAGTAGAATTCATTGTGGATTCTATGATGCTGAGCTTGCCAGGTCCTGCTCCAGCAAAGCCTCCACAGATTATGACATTCCCACCTCCATGCTTCACAGTTGGCTGTTTTTCTGGTATGCTGCAGTGGGTTTACACAAATCGAGTCCTCTGTTCTGGTGACCAAATAGCAACATTGCAGATTCATCTATCTAAAGAACATTATTCCAAAAGTCCTGGTCTTTATCTCTGGAAACCTTCAGGCTGGCATTTATGTTTTTTGTTAAAGAATAATGATTTCCTTGTGCAGTTTCTTTCTGATTGCGTATGCATGCTCTTACATATCAGCAATAACATGAGTCTGGTGTAGGTCCAGTGATCGATTGATCAACAAACCAACCAACATTAATTTGTATAGCACTTTACAACATTCAATAGATGATGATGATAATGAGAAGTGGTTTACAGTAAAACTGATGACATTTTCGGAGACTTAGAGCTTTTAAATCTTGGGCATGTTGGCAGTTGTTTTGAATGTCCACCATTTGTAGATTATTTTCCTTACTGTGGAGTGTTACTCGTGTAAAACTTATTAACATCTGATATCAAACTCATAAGCTTCTACAAGTTTATTTCCGAAGGCCTCAGACAACTCTATGGATCTTACCATGGAGTTAACACTCCAAACTAAAAGGTTTGATGTTCATACAGGACAAACCTACTTCAAGATGCTGAGTTCTGGTAACCTGATGCCTGGCTGTGATTTTAGCCTCCCTATAAGTCTGTATAATTGTGGAAGTGACATAATCTGTTCTTCAACAAATAATTGCATATTTTTCACTTACATGTTAGAGGATAAAAAAATAAAAAAATAAAAAACCCATCACATACTTTAGTCTTGATTATCTGGTTACATTTGTTGAATTTTGTGACTGAAAATAAATCTCAAAACAGTACTGATATCAAGGGAATATATTGTAATATGCACTAAGATGCACAGTGGAAGCCATCTTAGCATTAATACAGTAGCTAACATCCACAGACTTCCTTATTTTCACTGTTGTGGGTTCAGCCAATCAGCACCAAGGAAAATAGATGTAGCTCCTGGATTGGCTGCTTTGCAAACACATACCGATAGCGTGTCAACTACTATTGTAGCTAGTTTTTTTAGCATCCCAAGTTGTGTTTTCACATTCCACCGACAAATCTGTGAAAAGGTGAATCATAGGCAGGGCTCCACTGTAATACATGTAAGTCAGGCTGGTATATAAAGTGGCAGTTTGACTTCTACATGTTGTAAAATAAGTGACATCAAAGCTGTGGAAACAGTTCCACCCATTCACAACCTCTGTAGACGTATCCAAACACAATGTCACGCTGCCCTATTCATGCCTCATTGTCTTCACCTGTCTGTCTTATCAACCACACCTGATCCTACTCACCTCCTGCCTTGAAGACCCATCACTTCCTTTCACTCAGCGCCGGATCATTAGTAATAGTCTCTATCTCCATGGTGTGTCGTCTTCCTGCTGTCCTTCTTCCCTGCCCGATGTCCAGTATCTCCGTTCCTGCCGTCTTCACCATCATCATCACCTCCTCCTGTAATAAACATCCTGCACCTTCCCTCAGCGTCTGCGTTTGGGTCCACTCTCCACTCACATCCCTGACAGAATGATCCGGCCCTGAATATGGACCCAGCACTCGCCCAGGAGATCGTCGCACTCCGCCAGGACGTCTGGACGATCCTGGCCAAACTCGCTGCCTCTCCTCACCTTCCTGTGCGGGTCTCCGGAGCCAAGGAGATCCTCGGAGTGCTCCCTCACTTCCAGAGTGTCTTCTCAGCCCGGGAGCTCGCCGATCTGCGGCGCGAGGCGGAGAGGATTCGCCAGGAGGCGTTGGACCAGACTATTGGCATCTGGCCGTAGGCAACGGGCCCGCCGAGCCGGAGTTTCCGCGAGCGAGGAGCAGGCTGGCGCGGCCACACGGACCACCAACGTCGGCTCCATCTCCGCGCTGCACGCACCGCCGGTTCTCTCCCCCGCCGTCTTTGTCCCTCCTCCAGCTGGCTCTTCGGGGGCTCCTCACATCAGGGAGGCGGACCTGTTCGAGTTTTTCTACGGGGACAAGACAGCCTACCTCTGCTCCAGGGGAGAACCAGCAGCTTGCCGCAGGCAGCGACGCCGCCGAGGTGGGGTCGCTTCCGGGGCAGTTCCAGCTCCAGTCCGTGAGCCCGGTCCAGCTCCAGAGCCCGTTCCAGCTCCAGAGCCCGTTCCAGCTCCAGAGCCTGCGGTTATTGTGGCTGCTGTGTTTCTGGCAGTCACAGCGGCGGCTCTCCAGCGACCGACATTTCCCCATGGGTCGCTGGAACTCCCGGGGAGGGTCAAGGAGGACCCGTCGCTGGAACTCCCGTGGAGGGTCAAGGAGGACCCGTTCCCATCACTGGAGCCTCCAGATTCTTCGTCTCAGCAGGCGTCCGAGCCTCTAGATTCTTCGTCTCAGCAGGTGTCCGAGCCTCCAGACTCTCTTCGTCTCGGCCGACCTTTACCGGCCAGGCATCTTTGTCGCTGCCGACCAGCCAAGCTCCTCAGCCGCTACCTGACCCTCAGAAGAAGACTTAAGGGCCGTCCGCCCAAACCCCAGGTCCTCAATGGAGGATTACCAGGCCGTCTGCCCGACCTCCGTCCAGCCAGAGGACGCCATCCGGGCCGTCCGCCCGACCTCTGTCCAGCCAGAGGACGCCACCGGGGCCGTCCCCCCGACCTCCAGGTCCTCAGGGGCCGCCACCGGGGCCGTCCGCCAGACTTCCAGGGGCGTACCCAAAGAGACTCGTCAGCGTCTGCGTTTGGGTCCACTCTCCACACACATTCCTGACACACAGTGGCAGTAACGTACTGTAAATCTGCTCCCACTCCTACAGAGAGATTCTCCAGGATACTTTTGCTGTCAAGTCTGTTTCTGTGTACCGAAGTCTGATGGTAAGTGGGCTAATTCCACATGAATAAAATCTCCATGTCACGATCTAGCTTCTGGCATGTAAAACATAAATGTGTCTGTCAGGACCTGTGGGAGGTCCCAATTTCAGCTTAAACACTCTCGGCACCAAGACTTTTAGTGACTTCTGTCAGTTTGCTCCCCTTGTGCTGGCAGGGCCAGTGTGACAGAACTTAAAAAGACGTAGGGTTCAATAGTTAGAAGCACCTCAGGCAATGTTCTGCCACTGACACTTATTTAAAAGGTCATGTTAAATGTCAGACTGAGGGCAGCTGCAGCTCGAGGCCATAATCACACTGGAGACTTTTTGTTTTTTAAGCATTTCATCAGAGCTGGTAATATTTGGCTTTCTGAAGAGATTCTCCTCAGACATTTGGACCATATCTTAAGAGATTTCCCTTGTTTATCTTAACAGAGCAAGTCAGTTTAGAAAATGAACATTACAGTAGCAACCAGAAAAGAAGTCAGTGATGAAAGTGACTGACTATAACAGGCAAATAGATGGTTTAACAGGCAGAGGAATTGCAAACTTACTAAGTCTTGGTCTCACTCCTAGGTATAAATAATATGAAATTATGGTGGAAAAGTGGAAATGTTAAAAGGCGTCCAGCTTTCTGGAACAAAGAGAAGTGTACCCCCATCTGTTGCTGCGCGCTGATTCTTCAGATGGCTTAAACGGGACACTGCAAACAATAGGGAGCGCCACCATTTCATCCTATTGAGTAGGGGTGTGATATCTTGGGTGCCTCACGATTCGAATAATAAATCATTATTTTGTTTTGCTTTTTCTTTCCATGGCTACTTTCTAATTTTAAATCCATTCAGGTTCCATTAATTGAAGCATCCACACAAATTTATATAATGTCTTTTATTTATGTGAAACCAAAAATAAAACAAGCACACGCCCAAAATATGTTTCATAATCATATCATAGTAATTTTTTCCATGAAAGCTTTAGCAAAAGTGTGTAGACAATAGAAGTATAATATAGGGTGACCATATTTTGATTTCAATAACAGAGGAGACTTGGCGCAAACCTGAAACAGGATTCAATCATATACTGTTTACTTGTCCAAGAGTTTTGATTGAAACATATTTAATGTATTCCTGGTGTATGTAGTTAGAAAGAATAATGAAATAACATACATATATCACAGATATCTGGAATTACAAAAAAAAAGAAATAATTACTCATCTTCTGTGTTAAAAATTTAACCTATAACAATAACAGCTCACTTTTTAAGTCATACCAAATAAAAACTACACAAAAATTAAAAATTATATTCTAAGGTTGTTTTTTTTCAAAAGTAATAATAAAAAAAGCAGCAGCTTAACAAAGACAAAGTGTTTGCTCCAGTCTTCAGTTTTTATCTGTCAATTCAACGCTACTGTCCGTAATATTTGAGAGAGAGACATTTTTTTAATCCAACATACAAAGGCCCCTCCGCAAATTTCCCCTCCCCCTCCTTCTAGCCCCACCTCAACAATTGTGCACGCCCATCACCTGTGCTGTCACAGTGGGACAAATAGGAAAGCAGCAAGCGCTATTGAGCATCACCCGATTGTATTTTGTTATTGACATTTTAGAGGTGAGCGACTTCTCCACGACTGACGCTCTCTTCCAATATGGCGACTGTAAACAGGACCGCCCTGTGTGTGCATCTTCACAGGTTTCAGCGATGCACACACACATTGATTAACAGCCGACAAGGCAGAAACTCCAATTCTATTGGCTAAAAGAATTTGGCGGTCAGCGGGAAATGCATAGGGGTTTATGGGGGGAAGGGGGGGACATACGGTCATTTAAAAGATTTATAAAACTTTAATACATACAGTGGGGGAAAAAAGTATTTGGCAGCCACCGATTCTGCAAGTTGTCCCACTTAAAAAGATGAGAGGTCTGTAATTTTCATCATATGTACACATCAACTGTGAGAGACAGAATGTAAAAAAAATAAAAATAAAAATCCAGGAAATCACATTGTATGACTTTTAAAGAATTTATTTGTATAATTTTGCAGAAAATAAGTATCTGGTCGATAACAAAAGTGCACCTCAAACCTTTGTAATGTAACCTTGGTTGGCAATGACAGAGGTCAAATGTTTCCTGCATGTCTGCACCAGGTTTGCATCCACTGTAGCTGATATTCTGGTCCAGTCCTTCATGCAGATCTTCTTTAGTTGTGTGATATTTTGGGGTTGTCGCTGGGCAACAAAGACTTTTAAGATAGCCACTCCTTCGTTACCCGTGCGATGTGTTTGGGATCATTGTCATGCTAGAAGATCCAGGCATGTTTCATCTTCAATGCTCTCACTGATGGAAGGAGGTTTTTAAACAAAATCTCACAATACATGGCCCCATTCATCCCTTTCTTAATACAGTTCAGTCTTCCTGTCCCCTATTTAGACAAGCAGCCCCAAAGCATAAGACTTCCACCCCCATGCTTCACAGAGGGTATGGTGTTCTTGGGAGGGAACTCATGATTTTTCCCCCTCCAAACACGGCGAGTGGCCTTTATACCAAAGAGTTCTATTTTGGTCTCATCTGACCACATGACATTCTCCCAATCCATCTCTGGATCATCCAGATGGTCTCTGGCAAACTTTAGACAGGCCTGGACATGTGCTGGCTTAAGCAAGGGGACCTTTCGAACACAGGGTTGCAGGATTTTATTCAGCATATTGTGTTACTAATAGTAACCTTGGTTACTGTGGTCCCAGCTCTCTTTAGGTCATTGACCAGTTCCCCCCATGTAGTTCTGGGCTGATTCTCAAGATCATGTGTACCCCACGAGGTGAGATCTTCCATGGAGCCCCAGGTCGAGGGAGATTGTCAGTGATCTTGTATTTATTCCATTTTCTAATAATTGCTCAAACAGTTGATCTCTTCTCACCAAGCTGCTTGCCTATTGTAGATTGGCTCATCCAAGTCTTTTGAAGGTGTACAATCTTGTACCTGGTGTCCTTGGACAGCTCTCTGGTCTTGGCCATGGTGGAAGTTGGAGTATTACTGTTTGAAGATGTGGACAAGTGTCTTATATACAGAGAACTAGTTCAAACAGTTTCCATTAATACAGGTAATGAGTGGAGGGTAGAAGAGCTTCTTAAAGTAGAAGTAACAGGTCTGTGAGGGCCAGAATTCTTGCTTGTTTGTAGGTGCTAAATACTTATTTTCTGCAAAATTATACAAATAAATTCTTTAAAAATCATACAATTTCCTGGATTTATTTTCAAATTATGTGTCTCACAGTTGAAATGTACCTATGATAAAAATCAGTGGGGCACCTTGCACTATCAGTGGCTGCCAAATATTCTTTTAACCCACTATAAATGTACTCTCCATACAGTGCCTTTTAGTAGATGAACTCTGACCTTTCTCAGCTTTTTCCTAGTTTTTGCTTCAATGTGACTAATGGGATCTTTGCCATCGGTCATGCACAAAAAACAAATCTGCCAGCTATGTACATGCTGCACTCCGCCACACATTAGTCGTGACCAGGACACTATAAAAGAAATCTATCTTCCGGTTCATCCGGAAAGCTACACTTGAGCCGAGGTCTTCTAAACATCAGCCACACTGGACAGCATGTGGACATATCTGGAAAAAAGAGGGCTTTGTCGCTAACATATACACAAAAACAAAGATGCACATTTGCTGTAGCTTGTAAATTTCACACTGCGTGGGTGAAACACTAGCTGCAGCATAAGGTTTCCACCGGTCCGTCTTGTAAAAATGTCCGGGCGGCAGACCAAATTTTTTATGTTTTTTTTTCTTTTCTCTTCTTTTTTATATGAGAAAAGCGATTACAAACATTTTTGAATCACTATTGACTTGGCACATTCTTCACATTTAATTGATTTAACAGTGAATTCGTACACCACTACTCTTAAGATAAGCAAAAATATAGTTAAGATAGTCACTATTTGACCTAATAGTTTGATTGATTAATTGCCATTAGCTACTATTAATGTGTTTATTCCCAGCTTTAGTCTACAAAGAATAGAACAAACATTATTATGCAAAAACCTGTATAACAGTATCCTATATTTTGTCTTAAAGAAAAGCATTGTTCAGTGAAACTCTCATGCTGGTTCATGAGAACACATGACCAGACTTTTGTTGTGTCATTTGGTCACAAGAAAAAAAGCTTTTGTAGTTATCCTAACACCACTTAGCAAAACAGCTGCAGGATACAACAAGGTGCTGGATCTGAATAATCCCAGATTTCTATCCCTAAAGTAAGGATGCTCGAAAAGGTCATATAAACAGAGGTGGAAATCCACTGATGTCTCGACTCTTCTCTGATAATCTGTCAGCTAGACTGTATATGTGGGGGGGTTCCAAAACTTTCCAGCTTCTGAAACCAAAACTAAAAAATGTCAGAGGCTTGTGAGCCCGATTCTTGGTTGAACGTTTTACTGAGTCAGTTAAAAAGTGGTACAATCATACACAATCAGCCTCAAGAGACAATATATTGACCAACATGTTGCTTTTATTTATTTAAGTCAAGTTTTTTTATATTTTACACTATTCATAAAATGCTTATGCTTTCTCATAGCCTTTTTGTTATTTATCTCATTCTCTAAAGAGGATCTCAAAACCCCACACCTACATACCAGTGACTCTAAGTGGGGTCCTGACCCCACCTTGGGGAACTACTGAGCCAGATGCTCCAGTAGTACTAATCTCTATCAGTTCTTATAAATAAAATCAAATTAATTGAATTTTTCAACGCAAGCTCAGTTAAAACTTAATCTAACAAAGGTAATATACTGATTGTTTGCTGCCACAGAAGTCTTCTTCAAAAACAACTGGAACTTTTTTTCCCAATGTGAAGTCATACAGTATTCCGTTTTTATGCTTCACTTACCCTCTTTCAAGAAATGTGAGGTATCAAATTTACAAAAAAAAAATAAAAATAAAAATATATATATAAATATATAAATCCTAAAACACTGGTCACTCATACTGTGGATCCCATTTCTTCCTCAGTGAGAAACAACCTTTAGAAAACCATTGATTATTAAAGTCTGCAGCTCTAGATTTGGTTCTGTTGTATCAAAATAAGAAGCATTGCAGGAGAAGAAAGCCTGCATCCTCAGCAGATTCTCCCAGAATAAAATAAAGATCTAAATAATGTATTTACTTTAATAAAAAAAGAGAATGATGAAGAAATGAAATTCACAATAATGAAAACTAGGTTAATGCACTGCCGAGGCTTGCAGTTTGACTTCAAAGATGTAAGACATCAATGCAATAATTCTGTCAAGTTCAGAGTGCTGAAATATTGCTTTAATGGAAAACAAACTGAGCGGCAGAGGGTAGAGGCTTTTTCATAGAACCTGGTAATACGAGTGTCCAGGGAGAATTGTAACAGTGGGGTGATAAAACTGGGCTAATCTCATCGGTCGACTTTATTAAACTCAAGGCACAAACAGAAAGGTAAGCAATAAAGCAATAAGTTTTACCAGCCCCAAGCTAAATTATTCACCCACCCCCCCTTAATTCTTTTTTTTTTTTACTTTTCGGCATGTTTCAACCTCTAACTTCAATATATTTTTGCTGGAATTTAATTAAAAGGCCAAAACAGATCAGTTGATGATTGTGACGATTCTGATTGTGCTCATCAAGAAACGGACATTTTTGCCAATTTCCCCATGCAAAATTGCTCAAGCTCAGTCAGACAGGGCCACTTTAACACATGAACAAGCTGTAATTTAAAGCATTCCATTAGCTCCGGCTGTATGTGTGAGGGTTTTATTCTCCTGAAGGGTGGACCCCTGGGCCACTCTCAACATATTTGCAGTCTCTATCAGGTTTTTCTTCTAGGATTGCTCTGCTTAGCTGCATCCATCTTCCCAGCATGATGCCACCACCGCCATGTTTCAATGTAAGGATTGTGTGTTCAGGGTGAGTTACATGTTACAATCGTGTTTTACAACCTAACCCTTACTTTAAACTTCTTGCTAACTTTCCCTGGCATGTCCATCGCTTTTTAATTTAGAGGTGTCGGAGTGAAGATGGGTGAATATATAAAACTGGGTTGATGCTCTGCTGAGGCTTGCAGTTTGACTTCAAAAATGTAAGACAGCGATGCAATCATTCTGTCAGGTTCAGACTGCTAAAATATTGCTTTAATGGAAAATCCATGTAACACTGAGAATATCTGTAACAAAATATAAAACCAAGTACCCTTTTCTTAAAATTTACAAATAGTCACTCCTTTGTCTTAACGTGTCAGTGAAATACATGAACTGTTGTGGTTGTATAAACTACTTTAGTTCTCCAGAAACCATTGTTTTCTGACTCTGCTCGAATTGAGGTGTATGTGTGGGCAGAAGTCACTGAAAGCAATCCCTGTTTATCACTGTTTTTTACATTTCCATGCCCTTAAATAGAGGGAATTTGTGTTGCCGCTGCTCTCTTAGCCCCGGGCTTTCAACTTAAGAGAGAACAAGCGTCTCTGCAAAGCCTGACCGTGGCATTTCCCGGCGTGCTAATGAGAAACAGGTTATTTCTACACAATATTGTGTGTGTATAACAAGGCATGGTAGCAGACTGGCTGGTGGGAAAATGATTACATTGCAAAACAAGAGACTATCTTATTACGCATGGCCTACGGTAAAAACGAGTAGTTTCTGTTAACTTACACACAGTGGGAACGAATTTATAGAATCCTCAAAAACTTAATGGAAATACTTTACCTTGGCTGTAAACAGGGTTGACCTTTTGAGTTCTGTTCCTCAAAAGAAAGCATGAATTCAGATTAAGTCTACTGTGACAGATGGAATGGATTTTTCTTGTTCCCACTGAACCTTTCTTCCATCTGGACCTTCTTGTTAATGAAGAGAAAATATGGCCATGCATGCTAAAGCTCCATCGTTTGACTTGCTTGTAAAAAATTGTACTGTCAAAGCTGAGCTTAGGAAGTACATTTCAGCCTTGCATCAAAAGTGATGCACCAACATGTCTGGGAATATAAGGTTGGTTAGTTGGTGGAACACATCACAAGGAAGAGGTGGGGCACAAAATAGTTGGAATGACTTTTCAGAAAACAAATATGAAATATATCCCTTAGATCAACCCAACTTGTGAAGTTGTTTCAGCTGTTTAAAATTCAAATAAAAAGCAGAACCGCAGAAAAAAATGCAAGCGCTTTGGGATTTGTTTCATGTCACTGAGTGAAGGTTGCCGTGCAAAGGAGTACCTTCGAGAATCACAGAACACCGGAAGACCCCTGTATTTCAAGGAGGAAACTCGATCCTCTTTCTTTGACAACATTTGTGCTAATTTCTGTGTTGTGAGAATTTATGTAGCACTGTAGCATTCCAGATGTTTTGTGATGCTGGCCTAAAGGATAAACGTATCCATACAGCCAAACGTATTGGCTCACCCATCCAAATCATTGATTTCAGATGTTCCAGTTACTTCCATAGCCAGCGTCTAGGCATGCAGTCTGATTTTACAAACACTTGTGAAAGAATGGGTCGCTCTCAGTGGCTTGATAAGATGCCACTTGTGCAACTGGTCCAGTTGCGAAATGTTCTCCTCTAAGTGTTCCACAGTGAACGTTAGTGGTATTACACAGTCGAAGATGCTGGGAAGGACAACTTCACAGCCATGAGTCGTTGAGACATCTGAACTTCAAGTGACTTTCACATTACCTCAAGAGCAGTGAATAAATAACTTAATGGAATAATCTCCAATGTCAAACAGCTGCATCCAAACGTTATAACACCATGCAAAGCGTCTGATACAGTGGTATAAAACACCGTCTCAGGAGTTAGGCTCAGCCCATTAGTTTCAGTAAAAGGATTTCTCAATTCTTCAGCACACTAAGACATTCTGGACAATTTCATGCTTCCAGCTTTGCAGGAACAATCTTGGGATGACACCTTCTTGTTCCAACATGGTCCATAGGAATATGTATGTACAAATTGGGTGTTTTTAATGAATTATCTGGCCTTCAAGGAATTTTGACCTCAACCTCACAAAAACAAAGAGTCAAGAGAATTTTTTTCAATTTCAATTCAATTCAATTCAATTTATTTATATAGCGCCAATTCACAACAGATGTCATCTCTAGGCACTTAACAAGAAGTCATTTCAATACATTTATACAAACATTCCAATCAGTTAAAAAGTTTCCTATTTAAGGAATCCCAGCAGATTGCGTCAGTCATTGGCGTGAGGTTGGGCCCTGTTGATGCAGACTTTCCAACCACAGCAATCCTTCAGCAATCCCTCATACTGAGCAAGCATGTAGCGACGGTGGAGAGGAAAAACTCCCCTTTAACAGGAAGAAACCTCCAACAGAACCAGGCTCAGTAGTAGCGGCCATCTGCCACGACCGTCTGGGGGTTTGAGAAGACAGAGCAGAAACACAGAAGGAACAGAAGATCTGATATAGGAGAACTTTCTATGTTACAGAAAGTAAAAAGTTAATAACAGGACACAGTGGATGTTCAGTTACTGGGAGGATCATCCCAGTCGATGCCCCCCGTCCAACAGGGCATTGCAGCCAAGCAGGATACCAGACCAGGCATATCTTCTATGGAGAGAAAAACACAGAGAAAACAAAGTTAACAGTCGAAATAACAGAATGTACTGTAATACAACTGGAGAGTCGTAGGAGAAAACGAAGTAGCAGAGTGAAGAAAATTGGTAAGTCTGTCCTCCAGCAGTCTAAGCCTATAGCAGCATAACTACAGAGATAGCTCAGGATGACCTTAGCCACTCTAACTATAACTTTTATCAAAAAGGAAAGTTTTAAGCCTGGCCTTAAAAGTAAACAGAGTGTCTGCCTCACGGACTAAAGCTGGGAGCTGGTTCCACAGGAGTGGAGCCTGATAACTAAAAGATCTGCCTCCCATTCTACTTTTAGAGATCCTAGGAACTACAAGTAAACCTGCAGTCTGAGAGCGAAGGGCTCTGTTAGGAACATATGGAACAATTAGATCTCTGATCTATGATGGAGCTTGATTATTAAGGGCTTTGTATGTCTAACTGGACAAAAACATATTTAAACACATTCCTAAAAACTTCACAAAGCCTTCCCAGAACAGCAGTTATAGGTGGAAAAGGTTGGAACAACTTTGTATTAGGCCCCATGGATTAAGAATTGGATGGTGCTCAAGTTCATTTATGTGTGAGAGCAGACAAGAATATACTTGTTATATAGTGTCTTCAGTCAAACTGGAATCATCCATTTTTGTTAAGATTTATTCTCAAGTTTAGTCTCTGTCAGCCATTAATTAATCTGGGGTTAGGGTAGGTGTTTAGAGTCGCTAAGCCGGAGCTGTGGTTAAGTCATGCTGACTGGATGTAACTCAGTGGGAATTGATATCAGAAGACATTGCCAAACAACCAGGATTGCAAAACTGGAAGAGGTGCCGATGAAGCAGTGTATAACAACAACAACAAACAGAAATGAAACAACCGTCCCTGGTTCTTGCATGTTATGTCGGCTGATGTGGGCGCCATTTGGCGCTGATCGGTGATGCCACTCACTTCCAAACCGGTCATGATATGTGTAAAATTACCCCAAAGTTCCAAATGCGCCTATTGATTGTTTTTCATATATTCCAGTCTCTTGAGGACTGAGAAGGTCATGTGAGAAAGTGTACAGTATGTAACATCTTGTCAAACAATCCTATGCTGACTTGACCATACGTTTGTCATTGGGTTTTCAGCAGGATAATCATCTCAGTGTATTTTATGTTTTCTGCCAGAGTCCACCAGATTTTTGTCCACCAACAATATCTTGGCTTCAGAGAGTTCATGATGACACACACAATGATAAGGTTCCTAGGGCCTTTGAAACAACAAAAAGGCCATAGTATCACTCACCATACATAACAAATTTACATTCTTTGTATATCAACAACATTTAAGAAACTCAAATTCATTTTGTAATAGTACTTTTTTCTTACAGCCCCTCCAAACAATGGTTTATCTTAAGGAGGATCTCCTCAGAATATTCTTGTGAAATGCAAGACAAACTTTGCAAATACTAGCCCTCCTGTAAGTTCTCTGTTAGTGCTTCCTATAGATTTGCTAATAATTTTGGTTCTTCTGTGTTCTTTATTATTTTTCACTAGTCCTCCTTTTTGGTGTTAGTTTCTCTCTCCGTGTATAATACATACTAATAGCACTAATGTTAAAGCGAACAGAATTCTGCAGGGCCACAAGTAAACCAGTTTGTTGCATGACGTTCATTAAGGCACTCACATTCATGTTTCCATTATGCTGTCGTTACTCAACTAAACTGAGGTTGACCGTGTCTAGGAAAGCATATGGAAGGGTTAGATGATATCACAGAATGCAATGGCAAAATGCTACAAATACACAAATCACAATGTTGGTCTATTAGCATGAGTGGCAATACTAAAAATGTATGTCTCTATATGTTTTCTAGAGGGAACATGGTTCCTTCTCTTAACTGCAACTTTTCTAAAATGCTTCTACAATTTACAGAGCAAACAGAGTACCTTTGCGGTACTCTCTTGAGCCTTCCTGTTATCTGCTTGCTCTCCTGCAGCCTTAATGAAATGACTTTTCTAACCCTGGTGCAGACAATAGTTTCCATTAAAAAAACGTCCTACATCTTTGTGCTTCGTCCGGTTTCATTGCTTTCTCTTCATGCAGTTAGAAAAACATTAAGACTGTCAGTGGTTTAAGCCTAGTTTATACTTATCACCGCAGAGATATGCAGCACTGCAGAGGGTGACTGAGACATGTCAAATTTTGAAAAAGTGTGTCAAAAGCTACAGAGAGCGCAAGCCTGTGATTGGTCAGCACACCACTTCTTTTAAACTTGTCAAAAGCACTGCCATTTCTAAAATGGAAGATATCTAGCAGCAGACATGGAGCAGATCAAAGAACGTGTTCCATAAGACAATTTATGAGAGTTGAGCGTCCGTTATGCCACAAGAGAGGAGCGTTTTATCACATTTGTGTATGAAATGTTTCTTTTGAGTATTGAAAGAGGCTGTAGTTGTTCAGGAGAAGAGTTTTGGTTCAATAACATAAAAGTAAATATACTGCAATGGTAGCAGGGCCCCCCCAGAAAAGCTCACCGCCCTCTGTTGTCCTGGTGGGGAATTGCTTTGCAGACTCCCTAGGCAGACAGAGAAGTATAAACTAGAAGTATGTTTACTTCACCTTACGTCATTCACACAAACAGGTGCTGTCAGTGTGATCTTGTAGCATGCATGTATGGTGGAAATGTGAATTTTAGTTAATTTATTTCTTGGGGTATTTCTGCAAAATGCTTTTAAAACTGATACTGATAAATTGTCAGCAAATCAGACTTTGCTTTCTTATTAATAGTTACTGGACTTGGTTACATTTTGGTTGTGAGCAACACAGACATTCCTTCTAACAAGCTTGTTGACTACATTTTGTAGAGTTGCTCTTCATTGTAGGTCAGCAAGTATGTAGCATGTACTTTAGTTGGTCCTTTTAAGGAGAAAACAATAATTGGGTTAGGTTCTGCAGTTGTTTCTGCTTTCTTTTTTTTACATACAGATCTATTTTACATGAATGACAGTGGGGATTTATCTGTCCACTTCCCTCCATGGCTCCTTGACTTGCCCCGGGCACAGGGCTACATTGTTTCTGAGTGGCAGTTGCACTCAGGTTGTGGTTGATTTGAAAAATCCATGCTTTCTTGCACAGGCTGGGTAACATCTGTGACATCTGGCCTGCTCTCTGGGGGAAACTGCAGTACAACCGAGTATGTATGGTGCAGATGTTGCTATGCTGGGTTGCAGATAGGGTAATTTCGCAGGTCAGTCGATGTTTTGCTCAGGTATGCTTTGGGAGATACTGCTGAGCAGAGGGGATTTTCCTTCCTCTTCAAAGCCTGTCACACCATCCTCAGTCTTTCTACATGCTTCTCCCTTGATTTCTTTTTTGTGTGTTAGCTCCATGTAGACCGTTTCCTTCAGTTCGTTCTCTGTAACATCCATTCATAATTTAACTGAAGACCCCTGGGAAACTATTTCTCCTTTGAAGAACAAAGTTAGCATCGTTCTATGAAAGGTGGGGTTTCCTTGTATTTTTGTTCTGCATTTTGTCATCGTTTGACATTTACAAATGTACCAGTACACATTTGAATATCTATATAATATATAGGAATTTTCAGTCTTTTTTATATTCATTTCAGTATGAAAACATGTGGATGGATGGATGGATGGATGGATGGATGGATGGATGGATGGATGGATGGATGGATGGATGGATGGATGGATGGATGGATGGATGGATAGATATTACACTATGAGATAGTGAACAATGTCTGGAAATGCAATTGGTGCACACTCCCCTCAGAAGTCCGATAAATGAAGAATTCATAAAGAACTGTAATATATCACAAAGAAACTTCTGTTGTATAACATTCATACATAAGAACGTATGAATAGTGTTATACATACATATACATTTACAGTCATATTTAATGATTCAAAATATTTTTGAATAGTTCATTTATTACAGTCACTCCATCAGTAAGTGAAACAATTATTTAGCCTAATTTCTGACAGACAGATGTTTTAAAGACTTTATTTCTGATAATTGTAATAATTTTCTGCTTGCAGTAAATGAAAACTTTTCATTTCAAATTAGAATATCACTTCAGAAGATAAAAAAAACATACATGATACAGAAATGTGGGCTTAATGACAAGTATGTTTAATCACTGCTTAAATGTTTTGTTTTTTTAAAGCTACTTCAAATCTGATGAACAATTCCCCAGGGATTCATCTGAGCCACAGTTGAAAGGAAAAGAGCTTTAAGTAGAATGTCGCAGCATAGAGGTGTCATATATTTTCCAGTGTTTCAGAGTTAGAATGTGATTTAACATTAACCTCAAAATATCCCACTTCTGGCAAGAGACATAAGACAGACCATCTGGTGAAATAATGTTTGCCTCCTAAAGGCTTTATTCTCTTTTTGCTTTGTTGTACCACTTCATTGATTCATATAAAGCAATTTCTAATATCTGACAAACCTGAGTAATTATGAACCAAGAATTTTGTTTGTGAGGGAAACAAAAATAAGCTATCCAAAGCAACTTGGCCATTGTAAAATTATAATTGCCACCCCTGTACAGTCATGAATTACCTTTGGTTATTCCTGGTTTATGGTCTAATTTTAAACAATCACACCCTGGTGTGATTACAAACAGACTTTTAGAATCAGGAAATTATTTAGAGTGCCACAATGTAAAACATGCCAAATAAGTTCAACTCAAATGATTCAAGGAAATCGATTGCCTTGCGCCATTTAAGTTAAATTGTTAACACTTAGAAAGACTTTTCAGTTAACTGTTATTAAATATATAGAGTTATGATCATGTTTAAATTAATTTAATTGATTAGGTCAAATATGTTTTCATAACTTCAACCATTTCATCCCCCACTTATATGGAGCATTTTTAAAAACCGAACCAGTTCCATATAATTGAAGAAACTGTCCCTTTTTTGGAAACAAGCTCCTCTTTGCTAGGTGCCATTTTTACGTCTAGGCCCTGTGAGAGACGGACTGGTTGACCTTGCTCCAAACTTCGGAAGCCCAAGAGAGCAGTGGGAATGGGGGGTAAATCTCGATTTTCCCCAAAATAAATCTTCTTCAATGGCAAGTTCGAATTAATCTATAAAATCGATTTATCGCCCAGCCCTAGTTTTACATGTGTAATCAAATATGAATATTGGCGAGAGACAGAAATGAACATGTGTCAACTCCAACTACAGAAAACAAATTTATACAACAGATAAGTTGAAACATTGATTTTCTAATATCGTTTTTAGTGCTGAATTTTACTTTTCATTATGAAAGGTGAAGCAAATCCTCCCCTGACCACACATCCCTAGATTGTAGCCAAAGATGAACCAACTAAATACTGACATACAGGGGGTGAGTATTATTAATTTAGTTACATATTTTTATTTAAATTGTCATTATTTTGTAGAAATCAGTTTTCACTTTGACTTTAATGGGGTTCTTTTTACATTTTTTCTTTTCAAATAGCGACATTTTGTTGATCATGACTGATTTGTAAAAGCAATTAACAGGTAAAACATCAAATTGGATGAATATCTTTTTATAGTCACTGTACAACCTGTCTGGCTGCAGGTAGGCTAAAACATGTAAAAAAGCAACACATCAGTGAACATTAAAGGAGCTGTATGTAAGAAATGTATTTCAGTTAATCATAAAATTGCCCTAATATGTCACTAGACATTAAGAAATTATGTTCATTTCAAATACTTACAGTGGCTTGCAAAAGTATTCGGCCCCCTTGAACTTTTCCACATTTTGTCACATTACAGCCACAAACATGAATCAATTTTATTGGAATTCCGCGTGAAAGACCAATACAAAGTGGTGTACACGTGAGAAGTGGAACGAAAATCATACATGATTCCAAACATTTTTTACAAATAAATATCTGAAAAGTGGGGTGTGCGTAATTATTCAGCCCCCTTTGGTCTAATGTCAGTACAAATACAGCTGCCCTGTGACGGCCTCAGAGGTTGTCTAAGAGAATGTTGGGAGCAACAACACCATGAAGTCCAAAGAACACACCAGACAGGTCAGGGATAAAGTTATTGAGAAATGTAAAGCAGGCTTAGGCTACAAAAAGATTTCCCAAGCCTTGAACATCACATGGAGCGCTGTTCAAGTGATCATTCAGAAATGGAAGGAGTATGGCACAACTGTAAACCTACCAAGACAAGACCGTCCACCTAAACTCACAGGCCGAACAAGGAGAGCGCTGATCAGAAATGCACCCAAGAGGCCCATGGTGACTCTGGATGAGCTGCAGAGATCTACAGCTCAGGTGGGGGAATCTGTCCATAGGACAACTATTAGTGGTGCACTGCACAAAGTTGACCTTTATGGAAGAGTGGCAAGAAGAAAGCCATTGTTAAAAGAAAACCATAAGAAGTCCCGTTTGCAGTTTGCCACAAGCCATGTGGGGGACACAGCAAACATGTGGAAGAAGATGCTCTGGTCAGATGAGACCAAAATGTGTGGCGGAAAACTAACACTGCACATCACTCTGAACACACCATCCCCACTGTCAAATATGGTGGTGGCAGCATCATGCTCTGGGGGTGCTTCTCTTCAGGAGGGACAGCGAAGCTGGTCAGAGTTGATGGGAAGATGGATGGAGCCAAATACAGGGCAATCTTGGAAGGAAACCTCTTGGAGTCTGCAAAAGACTTGAGACTGGGGCGGAGGTTCACCTTCCAGCAGGACAACGACCCTAAACATAAAGCCAGGGCAACAATGGAATGGTTTAAAACAAAACATATCCATGTGTTAGAATGGCCCAGTCAAAGTCCAGATCTAAATCCAATCGAGAATCTGTGGCAAGATCTGAAAGCTGCTGTTCACAAACGCTGTCCATCTAATCTGACTGAGCTGGAGCTGATTTGCAAAGAAGAATGGGCAAGAATTTCAGTCTCTAGATGTGCAAAGCTGGTAGAGACATACCCTAAAAGACTGGCAGCTGGAATTGCAGCAAAAGGTGGTTCTACAAAGTATTGACTCAGGGGGCTGAATAATTACGCACACCCCACTTTTCAGTTATTTATTTGTGAAAAATGTTTGAAATCATGTATGATTTTCGTTCCACTTCTCACGTGTACACCACTTTGTATTGGTCTTTCACGTGGAATTCCAATAAAATTGATTCATGTTTGTGGCTGTAATGTGACAAAATGTGGAAAAGTTCAAGGGGGCCGAATACTTTTGCAAGCCACTGTATATCACCTACAACAGTAGTACGGCCAGGATATTTTTATTTAAAAAGTGAAGTTGCAGCCCTCAACTGATGTTGATGTTGTCATCTTGTGTTTTGGCTTGAAGCGTCACCCTCCACCTATCTACCAATCACAAAGTCAGTAGTGTTTACAGCATCGGGGTTGCCACCTCTGCTCAAGTTACTACAGCTGCAGCCAGCTACAAAAGTGTTTTGGATAAAAGAATGTCTAACGTTACTACACCTAAAAGACCTCGCTATCATTCATAAATACATCGTGAAAGAGTCAGAAATAAAACAAGGATTTGTATATGAGATGCTTTTGCAAGATGGAGACGGCTGAAAACAGAGAAGAATTTGAAGACAGACGCCAATGTTGCTCATTTCCTCCTGGACAGGTAAGATTCATCTATGTTTGGCTAACTTGTACTTAATGTAAATGGACATTTCAAATATTCACGACAGTCGAACAAAGTTATGCATGTTCGGTCAAAGTAACGTTACATTAGCGCAAATGGAGGAGGAGGGTCATCGAATTGAAAAGATAAGAAATTGTTTAGGAAATAAAAACGGCGAGTCGTCATTGTTAACGTTAGCAATGCGTTATCATAGCCCATTTCTCTGTCATTATAATTAAACATAATTAACAGAAAAAAACCCATAATGTGTAGGACTCGTCACTTGCCGTTGGAAGCTCCTTGTAGCAGCCTATGTTCCTGTTGGATCCTGCAGCCTATCTGGCGACCTCGAGTCAGGGGGAAGGGGGAGAGGATACACCGCTCTACAGTAATTTGAAAGTGATTGCAGTAATAGTTTTGGCCACAATCTTACATACGGCTCCTTTGAATAAAATCAGGAACAGATCAGAAACAAAGTCCCTGACATTTAGTGGCGAACCTATCCAGGAGTGGTCCACCTGCCGAACAAAGTCCAACAGTGCATCAACAGCTCATCCAGGAAGTCACACAAAAAAAAGACATCTAAAGCTATGCAGACATAATGGGGAGCACCTGTGGCCCAGTGGGTAGAGTAATCGTCTTACGATTGGAATGTAGGTTCTGTTCCGGCCTACACCTGTAACGTGTTGATGTGCTTTAGATGTGCTAAATTTGACTGGGTGAATGTGGCTCCAGCATAAAGTGCTTTGAGGGTTAAGGATGGCTACAAAAACGCTATATAGGTTCAGTACACTTGCCTCATTTTGATCGGTGATCAAAGAGACTAAAGGTAGTATTTATTCATCCAGAGCCATTTCACATCAAATGTCATCTTAAGGCACTTTAGAAAAGAAACATCCAGTTTATACACATAAATACACGATCAATTCCAATTCGATCCTGGCAATAATACAATGCAGTTTGTCTAGGGAAATCCACTCGATTGCACCAAGTCACTGCCTCATGTCAACATACTGACATTGCATGCCGTGACTCTGGTAGTAGTGGCAACAAGTTATTGTTTTGGAGGTCACAGGTAAACCTTAAGTCTTTCTACCCAAGCCTTAAACCAAGTTCTCAGTAAAGACATTATAGTCTCAAGTAGAGTAAAAACCCTTGGCATACAAGTTCTAAGCTTTAAATTTTGAGTCTTAGACAAGTCACCAAATGTTTCATTTAATCATAGGGGTGTATTTAATAATGTAGAAATTAAATTTGTTTTAAAGGTTTTTGTTAGCCAGACCAAGCAGCGAGAATAACTGAATTTACAAAAGTTACAAAATTGCCAGTGCAATATTACGTTGATGAGACTATACAACTTTATAAAACTGAATTCTGTGGGATCATTGCCATTTCATTGCCATACCTTTGATAGAGTACGATCCAAATGATCTTCAGAGTTTTAAACATGGTACTAACACCACCACCCCCTACTACTGTACCTCAGGATGAATGAAAAGTTGGTGCTAAGATGGCACTTTATTTTTTGTGCTAAAGCCAGTGCTTTTGGCACTAAACACAGAAAACAAGTGTGCTAAGAAAGACCTAGCACTAGAATTAGTGAAAAGGCACCACTGAGGTGTTCCTGATGTATAAAATAATCTCTTTCTCACAGATTGGATCACAGGAGGAAAGACAAAGACATCCCTCTGCCCAGGAGTCTTCAGCTCATTCAGAGGGATTACAAGATGTTACTAAGGAAGATGGTTAATATAGTTCCTCCAGCGAGTTTTGATCTGTTCCAGGGTCTAGTCCCATTGGGGTGTTGTAGGAAAACGTCCAAACGAGGCCATTTGATCAGATTCCCCTCACCTGACTCCTTTATTATGGAGGACCAGTGTCTCTAATCCAAGTCCAAATCCAGTCAGCTGCTTATATCTGGGACATCCTTCTGTCATGACCCATAGTTTTTTTTAACCACAGGTAAGGGTTGGACTGATTAACAGCTTTGCTGTTTAGCACAGGTTTTCTTCACCACAGTAGACTCAAGTAGCCTGCAGATTATTACAAACAAGGCCCCAATCTGTCTTTGGGGCAACCGTGCCTCAGGAGATAGGAGTTAGTTTGCCCCAGGTCATCTGTGGCTATAATGTAGCTTACCATCACAAATGTGTGTGTGTGTGTGTGTGTGTGTGTGTGTGTGTGTGTGTGTGTGTGTGTGTGTGTGTGTGTGTGTGTGTGTGTGTGTGTGTGTGTGTGTGTGTGTGTGTGTGTGTGTGAATGACTGAATGTAGAGTAAAGTGCTTTGAGTACAGTACAAGTACAGACCATTAACCTATCCCCCACTCCATTAACAAAAGTCAAAGTTCTAAACTCCTGGACTCCCAACCCAGCATGAGCAATCTAACTTATTTTGGATGAGAACGTTCACCTCAGACAAAGAGAAGCTGACTCTTATCCGATTGCTTTGCACAGGGTGAATCACACCAAGATGCTGATGCAGTACAACAGCATCTATTGGAAAAAAGCACAGATGAGATTGTCTGCTTCCCAAACCAGGCAAGCTTTTCTCCATAGCTAGGCCTTGATGTCCCATTCATTAACACCAAACACAGGATCAAAGGCAAGAGCCAGTGCTGGTAGGGTCTAACCTGCAAATGGAACAAGCTCAACTTTGGATAACAACACTGAATATCCCTTAAAAGCATTGCAGTACACATGTAGATTGGTCAACCAAACGTCCATGATGAACTCTGCCAGATAAGAAATCTAGACAATAGTTCTACTACCAGGACAAAAACAACAATTAAAAGAAAATCTAAAATGTATCCTTAAGACAGAAGAAAGGGGTTATAATGTTTAGAACAGCTTTCTGTCTTTCATTGTTCTTCCTACTTTCCTTTCGAGGAAAAATATTAAGGTTATTTTTCTCACTTGACTTACTCTGTTTGGCCCATTCATACGCTTGTTACTCTGTTATATTGACAGTTTTGTTTTGTATTCCACGAAGCTTATAAGTCTGCAAGGTGCACTAGACCTACCGGCATGTCAGAACAAGTATGCATATGTAGGTTATTGGTCCTGTGGGGTAAAACAACAACTGCTGTCTTGTTTTTATTCTAGCAATGTCTTCACCTCTGCACATGGGTGGCATTAATTCTCTTCACTCCTGCCATTGATCTCTCGCTCATCCTCATTTCACAATCCCTTTAATATATGCCAATCTCAAGCTATCTGAAAATGCTGCGGGCATCATCGGCAACTACGCTGACTCTGTGAGTCACTGATATGCAATTCTTGTGCAGATAGAAACCAAGAGAAAATAAGCAAAGCTATGGGCAGGGAGGAGTGTTAAAGACAATTTGCCCTCTAAACCAAATACTTCATCACTGGAAATCTCTGCATGGTGTGTGGTCTTTTCTAAGTCAGTTTTTATGGACTTCCTAGAAACCAATGAAGGAATGTGATTGAGTCCATATTCCAAATGAGTTAAGGAATTAGAAAAGAAAGAAGGAAAGGAAATTGTATTACAGTTTTAAAAACCTGTTTGTAATCAGCCCTAGGCAACATTTTTTGGACACATGTTTATTTAAAGTGAAAAAGTTTGGGCCTGCGTGGAACAATTTGCAGTGCGCCCCCCTCCGCTACGTCTGGCTTCATCCTGCACCTACAGATTCAGAATCATTTATTAATGACCACACAACAAGTTGTTGGAATTTGTTTCCAGTACAGCATGACATGCTCACATCTCGTGTCAACACACAACAATACAAACAATAAATAGACAGATACACATAGAGACATGAGGTAATAACTTGGTTAAGTGTTTGAACAGCTGTTTTTTTATCTGACAGATTTTGTTGGCAGGGACCTGTAGGGTCTTCCATACGGCAACAGTGTGAACAGGGAATATGCAGAATGAGAGGGGTCCGAGATAATTTTTACTGCCCATTGTGTGATGCGTTTATGGTACAGTGTGTCAATGGAAGGAAGGGTGTGGTCCGTGATTTTAGATGGTTTGTCTATTATATGTTGTAGTTTTTTGCCTGAATGGGAGTCCAAATTTTCATACCAGACTATTACGGATGAGGTGAGTATGCCCTGAATGATGGCAGTGTAAAACTGAAGCAGGATGTTGTGCCTGACTCTGAATTATTTTGTTGTCTGAGAAAATATAAAATTTTATTGGCTTTTATGTAGATTTGGTCTGAGTGCTGTTTCCATTTAAGTGTGTTACTGATGTGTGTGCCTTAGTATTTTAATGACTCTGTGATGATGATGGGCTGGGTGAAGATGGAGATGGGTGTTTTGTGAGTGAACCCAGTCTCCCATCTCATGGGAGACTGGGTTGGGGGGTTCTCGGTGTGGTCCTCTTTTATTCCCAACTCAGCACCTAAGCTTGTTCAATGTTGAGGTGTGAGGGTGAACTGGGGGTCTCTCATGGCAACATGGGGGGCCATTAAGGGAGAACCCCCTCTGTTGGGGTGCCATTTGTGTTGAAGCTCATGCCACACCTAGAGTGGTGGGTTCCACCTCGGGTGGCTTATAGAAAAAGGGATTTTATTTATCTATAGATAGAATTGTTTTCACTGTCAATGCATCTTATAATACATCTAGGGGAAATGTGGCTCACTGGGTACAGTAGTTGGCTTGTAATCAGAGGGTTTAAGGTTTGATTCCAACTTCTGTCTGTCACATGTTGATGTGTCTATGGGTAAGGCACTTAACCCCAAGTTGCCTAACGATCTGCATATAGTTGTATGAATGTGTCTGCATTTGTGATTGCAAATGGGTGAATGTGGCTACAGTGTGAAGCACTTTGAGTGGTCAGTATGTCTAGAAAAGCACTAAAGAGGTTCAGTCTATTTACCATCCCGATTCTAATTTTAAGCATTCCTGCACCGAACATGCGAAGGTTACAGTATATGCAAACAATAACTATTAGGGACAACAGACTACCATATATAGGGGTTAATAATTCATTATTCTGTCAGTACTTTATACAAAGTATGAACTGTCATATGAGAGAAGGCTGATGGCCTCAAGGCACTTTTCCTACAAAGGACTTTACAGCTCCCTCCCTTTCGACAGCTTTATAGGTCATATGCTATGCTAAATGGCATAGTTTTAGGGTTTGTGCATGAGGAAATATAAAAAACAAAAACACTTAACATCTCAGAAAATCTTAATGTGTACTCATTTATGCAATAACATGAAGACTTTTTGCAGATGACTGGATTCTGTTAAATTCCGACCGTCAACTACAGCTTTTGCTGGAACATTTCGTAGCTGAGTGTGAAGTGGCCAGGATGAAAATCACCACCTCAAAATCTGTGACTTTGGTCTTGAGATGGAAAAGGATAGAGTACCTTTTCTGGGTCAGGGATGAGTAGTCACAATAAACAATGAATCAGTTAATCGCATGATAAAAATGAGTTCAATCATTTTTTTAGCCACGATGATTTCCATTTGCATGCTTGTTTGTTTGTTTTCCTTGCGAGTCTCCTTCTCTCTACCAAAGAGACTGGATGAAAAAAAGGTCTAATATGGTCCATATATCCGTAGTGATAGAGTAAAATGTCTTTTTTTATTAAAACTGTTTTTGTTGTTTGTTTGCAAAACCCTTAACTGATATTTTTTTTTTGAAGGGCAATATTGTTTACAGAATTCATCAATTTTTTCATTGTATCGTTAATTTATACAGGATATTAAAAAATGTCTTCCAGTGGTAAATGTTCTTTAAAAATTAAAGTTGTTTTTTTATCATTCAGAGGGTGTACATGCATTATTATTGCTTCGGAAATAGTCTCAATATAATAATATTAATGTTTATCGCAATAATTTCCTGGGGGAATTTATCTTCCAGCAAAATTTACCATGACAGGCAGTATCTCTGGGTCTTGTTCATGAATTAAGGAGTTGGTAAGGAGAGCTGAGCTAAAACGCGAAACTCTTGTTTTACCCATCGATCTGTGTTCCCATCACAAGCTCTGGGTAGTGACCAAAAGAACGAGATCATGGATACAAGCATCCAAAATGAG
Organism: Valencia hispanica; assembly: GCA_963556495.2. NCBI lineage: Eukaryota > Metazoa > Chordata > Actinopteri > Cyprinodontiformes > Valenciidae > Valencia > Valencia hispanica. Next base: position 12,559,287 of record OY747702.1, on the reverse strand, counting down.
TTTCCTCCACAGGACCTCTAGGCTCTCCCTTTGCGATAGAGTGAGAAGTCAAAAGCCTGTCACATAGATTTGCACCCAATTATGCAAGCTTCCCAAGCTGATTTATTTTCCCCCAAACATTTTAGATATGCTCTACAGGATTTTCAATGAATAATTTAGGTTTACGTTCCACAGAAAAATAGGTGAATCTGCCAATACTGGCAATATTAATAGGCAAAGACACTGCTTTTGGCTAAAGGTAAAATATGTCTATTCGGTTTATTAAACCTCATTGTTTATAGAGTGGGACAGCACAATGAGGCTCAGGTCGCCACTGATACACAATAGTCACATTTTAATTGTGGGCATGCATATCTTACACCAGTGTTACACTACAGAAGAGGTATACAGGAATCTAGCTTGCACATGAAACTTTGTGTAGGAGCACAGATTGGTGGAATCTTAAACATTTCTTCAGACATATGAGATATATTTGTTTAATTCCAAGAAAACAGTCATGTGTCCAACCTCCATTTCCATGGTTTACCAAGGTACTCTTGTCTCATCATCATAAAGTCATCATATTCAGGCTCCTTCCCTATTCAGAATTCAGACAAGGATTGCAGTGTCTTTACCAAACTTAAGAGTTATTTTCTTTTCTTGTTCTGTAGTCGTGGGTGGAAGGAGAGAACAATAGGGGGATGAGCACACAATCCTGGGGGGACTCCTGAGTAGGTGGAGTGTAGGAGGTGTGAGTGCCGATCCCAACTGTTTCTGAGGAAGTCAGACGTCTTGCTCTAGAAGGAGGCAGTCGGAGATCTTTGTTTGCTTTTATCAGAGATCATAAACAGGAACCCTATGAGCTGATGATGATGATGATGATCCAAAATAACACTTGAGTGGTGAGAAAGGGTCAAGTTGTAAGGCTTTTTTTGTGGATTGGCCATCTTCAAATTGCAGCATAGACTGTTTTGAATTTGTGGCCAGTTGAAATGAATAAATCTGATTTTGATACATGTAAAACTTGGTGTTACCTTAGAAAAATAAAATTACAATGTGGTGTCAAATGGTGGAATTAAATGACTAAAAAAAGCTTTGAGTGTCTCCAGAGGCGCGAATGGGCTCAATCGACACGAGGATGGCTGTCCTCGAACTGAGGAGCTCTGTGAATGTCTGTCTGAGATCATGGTATTGATAGAACCAGATTTTAAGTGAAAATATATGGGAGAGGAGGAGAGCTCTTATTGTATTCAGCAGTACTGCAACTCTTAAGTCTTTTCAGTCTCTCCTCTAATTGTGCTCATTTTCTCACACTTGTTACCTTCTATGCTTGCTCTTGATTCTCCGGGGGTTAATACCATTAAAGGCAAAGCATGTTTTCTTCGGAGCAATTAGAAAATGCCTTGCTTAAATAGGTGTTGAAGAGAACATATTGTGCAAAAAGGCATTCCCAAATGTTAAAAGAATGCCATATAGCCGAAGATAACATTTTTGCGCACAAAGTTACTGGTTTACAATATCCTCATAGAGGTTGTTTATGCCACCATATGTTGCATTTCTAGCCTAAAACCCAACTTTAGATTTCCCAGGGACCCACAGATTTCCCACAGGCATGTTGACAATAGCTGTGAGCGTGGGGAATAAAAAAGTTCAGAATTACACAGGAATTCCTTCTAGATTAAATTGATAGGTAAAAATAACAACTGTTTAGCTGAAATGAAATTGTAGAGCTCGGAAACTGAGGGAGCAACATCACTTGTGTGTAAGCAGAAGCAGTCATAGAAAATCACCAGCCAACATCAATTCTGTTTTCCTTCAAGTGGATTAACAAAATATCCTTTTGCTCCAAGACATTGGCTGTGTGATGTGTGTTACTTTGTGTTTGATATCATCTTTATTCTAGCAAGGGACATTTGTGCCAAATTACAGTATATGACAATATGAGCTGATGGACAAGTGTATACATATTAATTTATTAGAATGTCGCAGTAAAAGGGAACTTCCTACAGTCTCTCAGGGCTGCATCAGATAAGATTATGCTACACATGTATTACGTAGAGTTATTTTCTTGGCCATCTGTTGCATCCACCATCTGCTCCAGTTTGCACTTTGCTTGACAAAAAATGAGTCAAATTGTGTCTGCATCGAGATTTACTTAATTCTAAATAGTGGTTGTCACCATCTAAATCTATACAGGTGCATTATGGTGTATTTTTCATGACTGATGGATACGGCCGTTGCGCCAGGATAAAGAAAGACCAAGCGAAGTACTTGATTTAGGGTCCCATCTAACATTCAGACCTTTAACACTAGTTGCGATATAAGCCGTTTTCAGACCATAGTTCTACAGTATACATGCGACCAAAACCCTCCCCTTTTAAAGGTCTCATTCACTTGTTTTTTTCAATAACTTTGCTCAAGCAGTGGCGGCTGGTGAAAAATATTCTTGGTGGGGCTGTGCTTTTTTTTTTTCTATCAAACTTGTGCTTTCTGAGCTTTGTGTACAACTCCACTATTTCCTGAACTAAGTACAGATCTTTTATTTCCTGTCTTACATCATTGATTGATCCAGGTGTGTCTGACCATTGTTGTTGTGACTACTGAGGTCAGACACTCCTGGATTGATCAGTTTGTCCAATACAGATAGGAAATAAAAGGACTGTACTTAGTTCAGGAAGTAGTGGAGCTGTGCATATAGCTTATCAAGTTATTTTCAATAATCATCCCAAAACAATTGAACATAAACGGCTGGATACCATTACTATGTGAAATACTGATTATTTGAATGCCAATATTAACAACTTGAGGTGTTCTTATTCTAAACATAAAAACAATATTGCACAAACAAGTTAAGAACCAAACTGGAAACAAATAACTTATTAGGTTTATGCAAAGATTTTACACACAAAGCTGGTAACTCTTACAGCAGCGCCCCCCTGTGACAGAGAAATCACACTGCCAATGTCACCACCAGATATTTTGCCCGTCCTCACACCAGCCTTGGGGTAATTTCTCTATCGCCCTTCATGCGGCCGAATCAACGACGCTGATTGGATGAATTCTTGTTGCTATTTGCAAATTTCTTGTCAGTAATTGGCTGGCTGCTGCACTGCTTGGGTGACCTTTCTGTTGCCCCAGCCGCTCAGCAGCGGAAGCTTTTTCTCCGAAAATGATATATATTTTTAAATATGACACTTTTTTACGAATTTAAACACACAATTAACTATATGTGATTATTGTTAATTTAAAAAAACAAAAACAAATAAAAAACACTTCAGAAACACTGGGGGGGCGGCGCCCTATAGCCCTCTATTGGCCAGCCGCCACTGGTCTCCAGTATGAATGAATGCCTTGTGAGCCATCGTACGTGGAAGTAATGCTCTGTCGCTCCTGTTTCACAAAGTTGCAGTTTGTCTGAGGAGTGGGTGGGGGGTGGGACATGTCAGGATCAAGAGTCTAACTTATTCTAATTTATGATATGCAAACGTCTCGCCTCTGATTGCCTAACAACAATGCGACTCTTATTCTGCCTTCAAACAAGTAATTAAATTAACTTACTTTGTTGACGGTGTTCCAAGACAAATTCCAACAGTTTCTTCCTCAGCTGCTCTTTTTTTTGGTATAAAATGCAACGCTGATGTGCTATGTCCACAAATAAACCAAGCCCGGCCATGTTCTGCAATGCTGTGGAGTTGCTAACAGTTAGCTTCGGCTTCTAGCTTCTATAGCTGAGACATGCTCTGCTCTGTCCAGACTGCAAAATCAACCTCCCGTGGGCGGTAGCAAGTCAAGGTAGGCAAGACCATAAATACTAGTTTTCCCTGTGATGTGGAAGGGACAGGATTTTTCAAACTTGTTCGTTTTGCTGTCTGTTTTCAATGCTAAGCTTTGTGTCGTGATCTTCATACATGCTGTCCAAAAGCATTAAGTTGATTAATTAACTTGATCATGATATACTATTGGAACGACTGGAGAGCTGGGTCGGATTCTCCGGTAAAGTACTTGGCTGGTTTGAGTCTTACCTAAAGAACAGGGACTTCTTTGTTTGAATAGGAACCTTTCATCAGAACGAACAGAAATCACATGTGGAGTGCCCCATGACTCCATCCTGGGGTCCCTCTTATTTGATATCTACATGCTCCCACTACCCCGGATTATAACAACCAATAAGATTAGCTACCATAACTATGCAGATTATACTCAGATCTACATTACAATGTCACCAGGCGACTTTGAACCCATCCAAACCCTAAGTAAATGCATCGAGCAAATCAATGGGTGGATGTGCCATAACTTTCTCCAGCTGAACAGAAACAAAACAGAAGTAATTACTTTTGGACCTAAAGAGGAACGATCAACAGTCAGCAAACCACTTCAGTTAATACAGCTAGAAACTACTCATCAGGCCCGAAATTTAGGTGTAGTAATGGACTCAGACCTGAACCTGAACCTCCAGGGTCACATAAAGGCAATAATTTGGTTTTCTCTTACTGTATGTAAACACACTGACTATAGTTGTTCAGAAATGTGAACTCATCTCACCTAGGAGAAACAACTGTTACATGTATGTAAAGTAGGGTAATCATATTTAGATTTTTTTCCCCCAAAAGAGGATACTTTGGCCAGTCCTGAAACATTTTCCGAACATGATCAAAGCTTTTGATTTTAACAGATTTAAATCATACATTCCAGCACAACCACATGTGGTTACAAAGCATATTGAAATAAAGTTCAGATAGGCTTTCACAAGTACAAAAAGGACTTTAAAATATCTGGACATAAATAATTATAGATATAATTAAGCGTTTCAAATCTGAAAATCTACCAGTAACAATAGGCTAATAGTTCACCTTTTAAATCATACTGGACAAATAGTAAACAACAAAACTGAAATGATATTCTAAGAAATGAAGTAGGCCTACTATTTTTTTGATATAATTTTTTGTGCGGTGCAACGCAACACTGCACAGCCCACTGTTTGTCGTCAATAAGTGGATCAAAACGACCCACAAAGCAGCTGCTTGTGGAGGATGAACACATGAGAGAAAGGCGGTTGTACTCCATGAATCACACCCGTCAGATTAAGTATGGTCCCCTGAAAAACTATGAAAAATTTTTAATCACTTTTTAATTAATCTAAGAATAATTGAGGTATCACGTAATCCACGTAAAAAGTGGACATGTCCGGGGAAACACCTTTACATCTAGTGTAATGTATAAAGCATGAGTCTGACCCAGAACTGAGACCACAAGGAAAGGAAAGGTTACATGAGTTTGATTGACAACATAAAAAATGTACAAGATTGATGTCAGCTTCTTCTTAGAATTACCTCTCAGGTCAGACACTGGAGGAGGTAATTATCCAGAAAGTCCTCTTCGTAGACTTGGACCTCAGTGAACTTTTATCCTCAGGGAAGTGACTGTAAATGATAGGAACATGTCAGTTTACCGGGGATTGTTGCACTAGCGGGACCTTATAGATGGGATTACTCTATACCCTGTGTTGTGACAAAGAGTGAGCGAGTTTTGTCTGGTTTACATAGCCACCAATAATTATGATCAATAATTTAATATTAATATAATTATTGATGAGGTTCAAGTTAAATTTATTAATATTAGGGGCACAACTTCTGTTTCAGAAGACCAGACATCCAGTCTCTTTTTGAAGGTGTAAATTCACACGCTGTGGATATTAATTGTAAGCATTACTCCAAGTAATCCCAGACAACTTCTCTTTAAGCTAGGGTGAATCTATTTAGAAAATAGATCAACCTTAGAGCCAAAACATTTTGTCAATAATTCCCATGTATTCTAAAGCATGCAACTAATTACTACAGATCTTAGAAAACAATAATATGTGAAAGTTAAACACAATTAACATGAAATGGAGCAGGAAGAAACAGACAGCTCAGGCTTTGTTCAGGGAGGGAGGTGGCCATGACTCCAGGGGGCTCAACTAGGATAGCCTGTGGGAAAAAGGACCATAAAACTTGGCTCTGGGCTAAGGTGGAGAGCAGCACATGTAAGGAGACAAAGGGCCATAAAACTTAGCTCTGGCTATAGTGGACAGAGCACATGGGGTGAAGCGTCCATGTGGAAGGCCTTTGCTTTAGCTAACAGACTAAGTAACAATGGAGTTAACCTTTCAGCTAAGACCAGCTAACGCAGGTCAGACCGAGCCCGACTCTGCCGACCAGGTGATCAGAGAGCGAGAAACAGAGCGAGGAAAAGAGAGGAAGGAAGAAGAAAGAAAGAGTGGGATCTGCTCAGGATAAAAACACAGTTTCAAACACAGCAAATACAGCTCAAACTTATGCGTACTGCGACGCTAAATGAGCAAACAGGTTCAGCGCTTAGAAAAACACTTTAAACCAACAATGAACAAGATGTAACTTGTTAAGAACTCAATTTTTCCTATTTTTATCTGCCCAGACACCAGATTAGCATAAATGAACCAATTCAGTCCTACTTTGTGTTGAGGGAAGTCCAGTCCTTAAGGAGGAGAGCAAAATGTGTCCGTAGTTGAGCAAGAAAAGGAAGAGTTAGAAAACCTGCGCAGGATTTTTAGGACTGTGTCCCAACTGCAGGCCGGACGGCTTGCAGGTCGACGTCGTAACGAACTGTCTTGGAACAGTCCTGATATCGCTCAAACTGGATACACCAACAGGATGAGCACTTTGAAGCGTTGAAATGAGAGTTCTTCCCGGTCTAGCGGGTCAGAACAAAAGAAAATATTCACCGGTGAGATTCAATTCAATTCAATTTAGTTTATTTATATAGCGCCAATTCACGACAGATGTCATCTCAAGGCACTTAACAAGAAGTCATTTCAATACATTTATACAAACATTCCAATCAGTTAAAAAGTTTCCTATTTAAGGAATCCCAGCAGATTGCGTCAGTCATTGGCGTGAGGTTGGGCCCCGTTGATGCAGACTTTCCAACCACAGCAATCCTTCAGCAATCCCTCATACTGAGCAAGCATGTAGCGACGGTGGAGAGGAAAAACTCCCCTTTAACAGGAAGAAACCTCCAACAGAACCAGGCTCAGTAGGAGCGGCCATCTGCCACGACCGTCTGGGGGTTTGAGAAGACAGAGCAGAAACACAGAAGGAACAGAAGATCTGATATAAGAGAACTTTCTTTGTTACAGGAAGTAAAAAGTTAATAACAGGACACAGTGGATGTTCAGTTACTGGGGGGATCATCCCAGTCGATGCCCCCCGTCCAACAGGGCTTTGCAGCCAAGCAGGATACCAGACCAGGTATATCTTCTATGGAGAGAAAAACACTGAGAGAAAACAAAGTTAACAGTCGAAATAACAGAATGTACTGTAATACAACTGGAGAGTAGTAGGAGAAAAGGAAGTAGCAGAGTGAAGAAAATTGGTAAGTCTGTCCTCCAGCAGTCTAAGCCTATAGCAGCATAACTACAGAGATAGCTCAGGATGACCTTAGCCACTCTAACTATAAGCTTTATCAAAAAGGAAAGTTTTAAGCCTGGCCTTAAAAGTAAACAGAGTGTCTGCCTCACGGACTAAAGCTGGGAGCTGGTTCCACAGGAGAGGAGCCTGATAACTAAAAGATCTGCCTCCCATTCTACTTTTAGAAATCCTAGGAACTACAAGTAAACCTGCAGTCTGAGAGCGAAGGGCTCTGTTAGGAACATAAAGAACAATTAGATCTCTGATGTATGATGGAGCTTGATTATTAAGGGCTTTGTATGTAAGAAGAAGGATCTTAAATTCTATTCTGGATTTAACAGGGAGCCAATTAAGGGAAGCTAAAACAGGAGAAATGTGATCTCTCTTTTTAATATTCATCAAAACTCTTGCTGCCGCATTTTGGATCAACTGAAGGCTTTTAATGGCATTTTGTGGACTACCTGATAGTAAAGAATTACAGTAGTCCAGCCTTGAGGTAACAAATGCATGGACTAGTTTCTCAGCATCACTCCTGGACAGGATGTTTCTAATTTTAGCAATATTCCGGAGGTGAAAGAAAGAAATCCTAGAAACCTGTTTAATATGGGATTTAAATGTCAAGTCTTGGTCAAAAATAACGCCGAGGTTCTTTACGTTATTACTGGGGGCCAATTTAATGCCATCCAGATGAAGTGATTGACTAATCAGTTTCTGTTTAAGAACTTCTGGTCCAAAGACAGCAACTTCTGTTTTGTCAGAATTTAAAAGCAAAAAGTTTAGGGTCATCCATGTTTTTATGTCTTCCAGACATGCCTTTAATCTACCTAACTGACTGGGTTCATCAGGATTTATGGATAAATATAGTTGTGTATCATCTGCATAGCTGTGGAAATTTATCCCATTCTGTCTAATGATTCTACCAATTGGGAGCATATATATGGTGAACAGAATTGGTCCAAGCACAGAACCCTGTGGAACTCCACAAGTAACTCTTGAGAGTGAAGAAGATTTATCATTTAGATGAACAAACTGGAATCTATCAGAAAAATATGATTTAAACCAGCCTAGTGCTGTTCCTTTGATCCCTGCAACATGTTCAAGCTTTTCTAAGAGAATATTATGATCGACTGTGTCAAAAGCAGCACTGAGATCTAACAAAACCAGAACAGACACCAGTCCATTATCTGAGGCCATGAGAATATCATTAGTAACCTTCACCAGTGCTGTTTCAGTGCTATGATGAGCTCTAAAACCTGACTGAAACTCTTCAAACAGCTCGTTATTGTTTAAATGCTCACAGACTTGATTAGCAACAATTTTCTCAAGGACTTTGGATAAGAAAGGAAGGTTAGATATAGGTCTGTAATTCACCAAGTCATCTTGATCAAGGGAAGGTTTCTTGAGTAAAGGTTTAATTACAGCTATTTTAAATTCCTGTGGTACGTATCCGTTTACTAAGGATAGATTCATCATATCCAAAATGGGGCCAGGAACCAAATGGAACACTTCTTTAAATAATTTGGTTGGAATTGGGTCCAACATACAAGTTGAAGGTTTAGATGAGGCTAATATTTTTGATAATTCCGAAAGCTCGACTGAATCAAAACAGCCTAAGCACAACTGAGGATCTACAGTTCTTTCCGATACTGCCTCATTTACTGAGGAAGAAGTAATCATGTTTGGGAGGATGCCAATGATTTTATTTTTAATAGAATCAATTTTATTTACGAAGAATCCCATAAAATCATCACTGCTAAGAGCTGGGGGAATAGTTGGCTCAACAGAGCTATGACTGTGTAAGTTTGGCAACTGTACTAAAAAGAAACCTAGGATTGTTTTTATTCGCCTCTATTAATGATGAAAAATATGCTGTTCTAGCTTGTCGAAGGGTCTTTTTATACAGCAGTAGACTGTTATTCCAGGTTAAATAGGAATCCTCTAGGTGTGTAGAGCGCCATTTTCTCTCCAACTTCCTAGTATTCTGCTTTAAAGTACGCAACTCTGCGTTGAACCAAGGAGTCAGCCTCCTATGGCTAGCCACTTTCTTTTTTAAGGGGGCTACACTATCTAATGCCAAACGCAATGAGGACGTAACGCTGTGAACCAGATCATCAATTTCTGAAGGGTTAGAGATAGAATTGCTGCCATCCACTGTGTTACTCTGAGACACTGCTATAATGAAATTTTCTTTCAGATTTAAAATGGTCAGTTAAAGTAAATTCAAAAGTTATTAAGAAGTGGTCAGACAGGACCGGGTTATGTGGGTGGACTGTTATTTCCTCACACTCAATACCGTATGTCAGTACAAGGTCCAAAGTGTGTTTGCCCGAGTGGGTCGATCCCTGTACTTTTTGAGTAAAGCCAATTGAGTCTAAAAGAGCACTAAAGGCTGCATTTAGGCTATCACTTTCAGTATCCACATGAATATTAAAGTCCCCCACTATAATAACCCTATCAGTATTTAATACTAAATCAGATAAAAAATGTGAGATCTGATCCAAGAATTGAGAGTAAGGGCCTGGTGGACGATACAAAACCACAAACAAAAATGGTCTTAATGTTTTGCAACTTGGATGAGGAAAATTAAGGGTTAGATGTTCAAAAGAACTGTAGCTATCAATTGGTCTGGGACTAATTAGTAAATCAGAACGAAAAATGGTTGCAACTCCTCCTCCTCGCCCAGTATTTCTAGGAATGTGAAAATTTAAGTGACTGGAAGGAGTTGACTCATTTATACTGACATAATCCTCCTGCTGCAACCAGGTTTCTGTGAGACAAAGGAAATCAATGTGATTATCACAAATCAAGTCATTTACTAACAAAGTCTTTGAGGAGAGAGATCTTATGTTTAATAAACCACATTTAATAGATTTATTTTTCTGTTCAGTCAAAGTTGTATTTATTTTTATGAGATTTCCATAATTTACTTTTGTTGGCTTAACTTTTAATCCATTTAATTTTGGCCGTGGGCAAGACACTGTTTCTATAGAGTAATGGGGGGGTAACAGTACAGAAGCAGCAGAGAGGTGGGTTAAACTACGACTCTGCTTCCTGGTCTGGACCCTGGGTTGTCAGTGTTTTGGAGGACTAATAAATTCGGCCATATTCCTAGAAAGAAGAGCTGCTCCATCCAAAGTGGGATGGATGCCGTCTCTCCGGATCAGACCAGGTTTTCCCCAAAATGTTCTCCAGTTATCAATGTAGCCCACATCGTTTGCAGGACACCACCTAGACAACCATTGATGGAATGACAGCATGCGGCTAAACATGTCGTCACTGGTCCGATCAGGCAGGGGACCAGAAAAGATTACAGAGTCTGACATTGTTTTAGCAAACTTACACACCGAAGCAACACTAATTTTAGTGACCTCCGATTGGCGTAACCGGGTGTCATTACCGCCAGCGTGAATAACAATCTTACTGTATTTACGCTTATCTTTAGCCAGCAGTTTCAGGTAGGATTTGATGTCGCCCGTTATGGCCCCTGGCAAACATTTGACTATGGTCAATGGTGTCTCTAATGCCACGTTTCTGACTATGGAGCTGCCAATTACCAGGGTCGGTTTCTCAGCGGGTGTGTCGCTGAGCGGGGAAAATCTGTTAGAAACGCGGACCGGTTGGTGGTGGCCCGGGGGCTGGGTCCTAGAACTATGCTTCCTACGTACAGTCACCCAACCAGCCTGAGGTCCCGGCTGCGCGGGCTCTACCGGAGGACAGCTAGGGGGATCTATCCTTGTTGGCTCCGCGCTGGCTAATGGGCTTCGGCTATCTGCTGGTTTTTCAACAGCGCGGAGCCGTGCTTCTAATTCTGATACCCTCGCCTCCAAAGCTACAAAAATATTACATTTATTACAGTTACCATTATCACTAAAGGAGGCAGGGAAGTAACTTAACATCTGACAGAGAGAGCAAGAGAGAAGAGAAGAGTTAGAGACAGGAGAGAGAAGAGTAGCCATAGCCGCAATGATGCTAAGCTAACTGAGCTAGCGAGACCTTACCACCCCAAGAAAAGCTGTGTGAAACACGAGGAGTTCCCAAAACGTAAAGTACACCACCACAAAACGTGTATTTTAGTGTGCTTGTGTGTTAAAATAACTTAGAAAGGGCTCAGCAGAGAGAAAATAAGATCAATTCAAGAGACTCTGAACACCAAACAGTTTACAGGGAGCGCAACAGTGACAACAGGAAATGACGCAATACGGCTTACCCCGTCGAATCAGAGATGTCCTCTGTATGGCAGGAGTTTCTGCTAAGAACTTCTGCTGAGAACAATTTGAAAATGGCCGCCACTACCATTCTTATAGGCCTTTGGCCGTGATGTCATCGTTGATGTCACAATTGGTGGCCACGGACCAATAGGAATGTGGTGGGGGTTCTCCGCTAGGATTGCTGGGAAATGTGGTCTGCTCAGTCCATCTTTGAAAATGGCTCCCAGCCGTCCAACAGTCTGTTCAGTTCATTTGGGGAACATGGATTTCCAACACCCTGTAAACTGAAAACAGTTAAGACAGAGTGAGAAATACCTGGTAGGAGGGTGAGTTGAAGAACACAAACTAATACTGTAGGGAAAACCATGAAAGAGTCAAACGATACAGTCTCCACAATCCAATAATCAATGCTCGGAAAAATGATCCAGGTCAGCAACAGGGCAGGCAGAGAAGGCGGGACAGATCCATAATCTTTGAGGCAGTAATCAGAGTCCAGGTACATAAAGTAAGGGTCAGAACCAGAATCGGAGTTACTCACAATGCAGTCCCACACTCATTGCAGGCAGAGGCCATGGTCAGGTGGCTTAAAATATGTGACGTTCAGGAACAAAGACATGGAATGGTCGAGAGCTGTGACAAGTATGACGACAGATGATCTCGCAAAGAGTGCAGAGCAAGAGTTTATATGGCCAGCAGAACAGGTGGCAGCAATCAGAAGCAAGCAGGAGGGGGAGGGCAAATGTGCAGCGCGAAGCATGGCAGGTAGAGCGAAATCATGACAATGTGTTACAAATGTAGTGATAACCATTTTGCTTCTATTTGTTTTCTGTCATACCATGCATAAAATATGTCCAGATGTTGTTCGTTGATATTCCAGCTGCTGAGTGTAAAGATATTGAGATACTCTCCCCCCACAATGAGGTTTTCCTTCCAAGTCATTTGAATGATTAATATGCATCATTTGAACTGTGCAGCTGCTGTCTGGCTCAAAGAGTCAAATTCAGAAGGTGGTAATAGACCCACTGACCATCTCTCAAGATTAGCTCCTCAATAATTTTTCCAGTCAGCTTAGAGTGGAGGTGATTCGGAGTCAAACAGGTTTGTTTTGATCGCATCTGAAAAAGCCAGAATCACCTCATCGTAGAATGATGCTGGGCTGAACAAGCTGAGACCCAATGAGAGAGTTATGTCTATTTTCCTCTCTTTCTCTAAGTATTGATGGGCACAGTAGTCTAATTGCAAGCTAGAAAAGGATTGGACTGAGGTGAAAATGAGAATTTATTTTTCATCTTTCCATCTAGAGAAAGACCATTGAGGAAACCTTTGTCATGTCGTACAACACTTTTCTTTTTCCTCACAAACAAGGAACATTGGGGTTGGATGCCACACAAGGTGGGTGGAGGGAGATGTTAAATTTTTATTATTTTATTTTATTACCCGAAATTTGCGTTCGGTGCATTTTCACCATGGGGTCCAAATGACGGCTTTTTTTGTACATTACGTCTGCTCCTGCTGAGATTGGCCTACCGCTGTAGAAGTGTTGCTGCTTTAATGTATGAACACAGGACGTAATAAAAAAGCAGCTAAATCAGAGCAATCCATCAATGCCAAATTGTTTGGTAGAAGTTGTGGTTTGAAATCTCAGAGCCACTCCAAATGTTGTCAATTTGGAACTAAAAATGGGTTTTAAATTAACTGTATTGATCACAACTCCCAATTGTGTGAACATGAGAGGAAATGAGTTCCAGCTACAAAATTAACGAAATGGGTGAAGGAAATTAGGGAATTGATGGGCAAGCGGTGGTGTATATCCCGGACAGGTCCCCAGCCAATCACAGGGCAAGATGGAGACTGCTCAAACCTTAAGGCGACAGGTTTGAGTTGTCCAGTTAACCTAACGTGCACGTTGGATTGTTGGAGAAATTCAGTAGCCAGGATAAAAACCTTTGACCCTAACAGCTACATTATTGTAAATGTACAAGAATAACTGCTAATTTTTTTAATGTTCTAACCAAAGTGAATGCTATAATCTGCCAGCAACTATTACTATGTCTTGTACCGTCAGTGCAAGTAATGTGTAGTAACAGAAGAAAAATAAGACACTCCAAATGTTTGACAACACTTGAAGTGCCACATGTACATGTAGGAGACCAACGATCTAAATTCCTGGTTCACTGTTTCTCCCCCTTCTTTTTGTCATTTGTTGTTATCTACAAGGTTTTGACAGTTCAGTGCCCTGAACTGAAAGCTACAGTGGCTATAACAATTCGTTATGGCTACTGTCTAATAACGCTACGTCATTGCTTGCTCTTAAAATGAATGAACCAAGTATGTGATGTTATCTCAAACAACAGCTTGCATAAGTTTCAGACTTATGTGAGCATTTTCTTTATGTTACCACTAAATTGCATCACTGCACTCCCTCCCTTTGTTCTTTTTCTTTTTTTGTTGTCTGTGTTGTTGTTCCTTCCACACAAACACACAAGCTGTCCTACGGTTCACTTCATATTGATGACCAAAGCGTAATAACAGAGGGGCCACGGTTGAGTTGTTTCTGGCAATTATCCTCTGGCTCATTATTGGCAGGTAGGGATCATTTAGACAGTATATGTGTTTGTGTGCTGGAGGTGTGGGGAGGGAACAACCCCCCAAATGGCTTTGTGTGGTTGTGTAGCTAAACCCAGCTTGTGTGCAGCCTTACAAACTGATATGTGTATGCATCTAGATGTACCTGAAGAGGCTAAGGTAAAATGGCAGCCCTAATGACATTAGCACATTAGCGAGCATGCCCTCAAGGGCACTGAAGCAAAAGTCAAGGTAATTATTTGTTTTTTGAAGGTTAGGCTAGCAGACTTTCTAAACATCGGATATACTACCTTAAATTCTATAAGCTAGAATATCTAGCCTATAGATATACTTGCAAAAAAAGTCTGCACTATATACTCAACATTCATACATATTGGAGGGTAAAAATATTTGCCAATAAAACTATTAAACCCCCATGGTGATCATTAAGATACCAAAGAAAAAAATATCAGGAGTGTTTATCCCAAAGTGGCAAAGCTGCTTCCTTTAAAAAAATGTTAACAAAAAAAAAGTTTTGATTAAGGTCTCTTGCAACTGAGTAAACCCCTGCCATTGGTTGTTCATGTCCTTCTCTATTTTTAAAGTCTTTCATTATTTAAACTGGATTGTGGAGATTTGGCAGGCCAAATTCTTGTGTGAAGACAATACTGTACCATGAAGGATCAAATTTACTTAATTTTCTTTGTTTATTTTTTTTATAAATGGATTATGCTACTATGGTTAAATTATATGAGGAATTGTTATTTTGTAATAAGTCTTACCCAAAAAAATTTCTGATCAGGCATAAAATGTTAATATTGATTGTATTATAAAAGTCGATATTAAAAGTTAAGAACCGTGAGAAAATTTTTTGGTTAAACAATGTACGTTTGTACCTTGCTTTTCTAAAGCAGGGTAGTGCACTATAATGCCTAGGCATGGTTAGTTTCTTAACCCTTACTCAGTCATCACTAATGAATGGCACATATTAATAGTAGTTGGCAGAGAAAAGGTTTGAATGTCACCTTGTTTGATAAAAAAAAAATGGAATGGAAACTAGGGGTGTGCCAAGTGCTGCAGCACGCCTTTGTGGATGACAAATTTTGAATTTGTTGCCAACAAAAGTAAATCAAAATTACAAACTCAAATACATAATATTTGTTTGTTTTTATATGTGATTGTATTTGTGATGTCACACATACACTTACTGGAGTGCGAGGCTGAAGACAATATTAGATTTATTTGCAACTCCAAAAAAACAAAATTAAAGGGAGTATTCAAAGGTGATGCTATGGTACTGGGCCGCAGGCCACACAGAAAAAATAAAGAACTTCTAGTATTTTCGTCTTATTTATTATCTGAGTGTGACCGCTGTTGTATTTTAAAAAATGACCTGATATCCCCGCTACATAGCTCAGTCTTGACACGTCAAGATTGGTCACCTGATAGTTACCACTAAAATTAATCCCACAAGCTAGCAAGATGGATAAAAAACAAAATGTCTCTTGATCGTTTCTTTAGAAAGAGGAAAAGGCCCAAGGCTCTCACTAATTCTGCGTTGTGGTGAGCTAGATTTTTCATGCACTTTGTATTTGTTTTTGTGGTAAATCTTGAGTTATTAAAGGTATGTTTAAATGTTACCCTGGCGACCAGAGAGCTTTAGGTGGCTGAGTGTATGTGACTCATGTTATGTTGTCTGCTTAATGTTAGGGGGACGTTGTTAATAAAGCTGGGCACACACATCGGATTAACGTCTATTATTAGAATTTTAAGAATACCCCTTTTATACCGTCCGTTATCATTCATCCGCCCTGGCAGGTTGTAGCCATCATTCAGTTTTGAGGTGACAGAGGCCTGCTTTTCTGTGGTGATGACAAATTACTTAGATCACCACACAGTGTTAACTTTCTTGGCATTTTGTAACTTCTCTCTCAGTATTTAGCACATATGAAGATGGACAGAAAGGCTAGGGCAGCACATCACTGAGGATAGAGCCAAAAGTGGGGATGCACTGATCAAAAAATTTGCGACAATACCAATATTTGATATTATTGCGTTTATGCCCAATAACCGATATTTACAATGTAATAAATATTACATAAATCTCTTACGAAGATGGAAATAAACAGTGCTTTTTAATATTGGCTCGGTTTTTCTTATCGGACCGATACAATGCTAAAAAATGACCAACATCAGCCGATACCGATGTTATGATGTGAATAGATTGTGTATTCCTAGACAAAAGACATGTTCTCATGGTTTTAGTTATGAGAAACAGGAGAGGAGGAGGGAAACAGGAGTTTTGAGAGACAGATACAGGTTTATTAAACACATTTTTATGTCAAAGGAAAGGTTGTTTTTTTAACTTTGCATTTATCTTCCATTTATGATCAAATGCTTTAAACTATGAGTCAATTCTGTGAAATTATCACCTTGAAGTCTATGTTAAGTAAGCAACAAGTGGAGAAAACATTTGGATTTTACAAGCAGACTGTCACTTTCAACAGTACTGAACATAGTACTTTCTGGGGCTTTGCCAAGTCTTTGTCTATCCTCTTCCGGCTCATGAACAGCTGGTCGGATGGATCAGAAAAAACATTTTAAGGTTGCTCCATTAAAAACTATAGGAGTTTGCTCTCTTTAGAAATTGTGTACATTTATTGTCTGATGATGTATTTCTGTCCAATAGAAATTAACATTTTCAGTTTTAGTTGTTTTAAACAGGAGGAGGTCTGTCCAACCAGGTGTTGATGGACAATGGACACGCACAGTAAACCCCCCACCTCCCATTATTTTATATTAAAGAACCAACACCAGCTGATTCTGGTCAAGGACTGGTGCTCAAAGGCGCAACACTAAGCAATCCCTTCAAGCCTGTTTTATTCAGAAACCTGCATGCTCCTGATTAACCATCTACCATGGAAGATCAGTTGTCTGTACTGTTTGCATACTTCACCAGAACATGTTTAACATGTGAAGCACCAACTGAGACACATCTATTAGTGTACCATGCTGTTGATGCACAGAAATCTTTAGATGTTACACATCTCTAGGGATTATTTTATCTTATTTCTAAAAACCACTGATAATATGAAATCTTTTTCACTATATGCCTGGTATGCCATCTAACTTTCTGAGACTCAATTCAAAAACTGTTAATTTTACCTTAATTTTTTCCACAGCTAATGAAAAAGCCCCAAAAGAAAATAACATCTTGATTGTAATGGAAAAATGCTAAACATCACAAAAATTGCATGTGCTGTTTTCCAATATCAATCTGGAAAGGAAGAACCAAAATAAACTAGAAACTGGGGCAAGGAGGCACAACAGGACGACTGAAACGAGCAGCCTTATAAATCAGAGCTGGAATTTATGCACATCTTTTTCCAGCTTTGCAGATGACAGCATTTTCAAATGTCAAACTGTGTTTTTCCAAACTTTTATCTGTCAAACAAAGCGGGGTAGCTGCACCTGTGAATTTTTATTTCGGATTGTGCACATTCGGCCGTCAGCTCCTCTGTGTCTAAAAGGCCAGTTCGGCAGCGGGCTCTTCCTCGGAGAGCTAACCTTTGCTTGTACAGAAGACAGAAACGCACACTGACAGTCTGAGGTAGAACTCCCCATGGAAACTGATGCACACACACAAACGAACACACAGATCAACATACGGAAGCTTACTCTGCATACAGAAACACACAAGCAGCAGCATTGATACATGCTGGGTATCTGTAATGCTGGAATGACAAAAAGATGTGAAATCGCATTTGTTGCTTGTACACTTAAAAAAAAAAATCTTTAAACTCATGTAGTTAGCTATTATGCTGTACTCTTGATTTAGTTTGCGACTACTAGATACAAGACTGCATGGTGGTTTAGTGGCTAGCATTGTTGCCTTTCAGCAAAAAGGTCCTGGGTACAAATCCTGGCCTGGCATGTTTTCCTCATGCATGCATGGGTTATCTCATCCCACAGTCCAAAATGTTGGCCGTCTCTTTAAATTTGCTTTAGATATGATTGTGTGCATGGCTGTTTGTCCTGTGTGTCTCTGTATTGCCCTGTGCTGGACAGATGACCTGTCCAGGGTGTACCCCCTCTTGCCTTATGACTGCCGGAGATAGGCATCAGCTCCCCCACAACGACAAGTGGGTATAGATAATGGATGGATGGAAGTAGAAGACATTTAGAACAACCGTTCTCAGTTCTAAATCTGGAATTAATTGAAACTGGCTGTAGTGGACAATGATAGGAGAATCTGGGTTTTGGTCCCCACATCTCTAGGCTGATCTGAAGTGTCCAATGTGTTCTTGGTCATAGTGGCAACTGAAGCCCAAAATTCAGGTATGTCCATGAGGGCTTCCACTACATCCCTATTCTGAACTATGATCCCTGTTTGTGTTTGGTCTGTCTGTTTGTTAAGCGGGAACATGTCAGGAAGTTTACGTACCGTGACCAAAGCCTCTGCATAGTCAATGGACAGTTGCTTGATGCGGTGCAAGTTTTTCCCTGGGCCCATTTGGTTGCCACTCCAATTTTTCTTTCTTTATTTGTTCTTTATTTTGTGCTTGGCTTTAGTTATTCTTTGTTTCCTGTGTTACAGCTGTCCTTTTAAGTTTCATTTCTATCATGTTTATTTTCCTTGACTTATGTTTTGCCCATTTCCCCCCGTATGCATTTCCTCCTCCCCTGCCATCATACTCTCCCCCCTCAGCCTGCTTGGTCTCCTTTCACAGCTGCGACCTATACTAATCAGCCACCTGCTCTTCATTTAGTAATCAACCCCCCCAGTATTTGAACTTCTCTCTCTGATTCATTCTGTGTGGATTTTGTATTTGTTCCTGTCTTCTTCGTCGGTCCATTCCATAATGCTGATTAGTTCCTCAAGTTAATTCCCTGTGCACCTTATAAGTTTTTCATTATTTTATGAAACATTATTATGGCCTGTTGTTGGGTTCAAGTTCCAACATTACCATAACTGTTTTGGACGTCGTTTACGATAGGGTACCATGGACAAATAGAAATTTGACAAAGTACCACAG
The DNA here is from genome assembly GCA_963556495.2 of Valencia hispanica. NCBI lineage: Eukaryota > Metazoa > Chordata > Actinopteri > Cyprinodontiformes > Valenciidae > Valencia > Valencia hispanica. The sequence goes on along the minus strand of OY747702.1, from coordinate 12,540,075 downwards.
TTTCTTTTGTCAGTATTTAATTTTGTCGATGTGGTGAAACTTTCAAACAAAATGATGCCCATGTTATTTGCACAAGTGTTCATATATTCTATCAGGCAAATCGTAAACACTTCAATGGACACAACACTGGTGACAGTGACCGATGCAGGTATTGTAATCCTGTAATTTTGTATTCTTATTTTAAGAAAATTGATCAGAATTCTATGTTGACTTGTTTGTGTTATATAAATCTTTTCCATTTGATCATTTTGTTTTCTTGGATATGACATATTCCCCATCAGAATTTCCAAAGCTGATGTCGAGGTCAGACTCCTATGTAAGCGATTTAGCTTGCTTGTGTAAGTCTACTTAGTGAAGTCCTACTGAGGCAAAATATTTTTCATATTTCATGTTCTTTTGCTGACAATAATATATATATTTTAAAAGCTTGGAATATGCTTGGTGGGCATGTCGGCTTAACCCCAAAACTTAATCAGATGTTCCTGGTCTCATTGTGGACATTTCCTGATAACTTTGTCAAAATCTGTCCATAACCTTTTGAGCTATGTTGCTGGCTGACAGACAGACAGACAGACAGACAGACAGACAGACAGACAGACAGACAGACAGACAGACAGACAGACAGACAGACAGACAGACAGACAGACAGACAGACAGACAAAAACATTATCTTCTGGCAGCGGTAACAATGAAGAATACTGTTTATTTTGGATTTTTTTCTGTGTTGGAAAATTTTCAGAGAATGTTCCATCAATAGCAAAGATTCTCATCTTCTAGAAGAAGAATGTTTTGGGGGCATTTTTTGGGATGCCACTGATTCTTTAGAAAGCCTTGTGGGTTTTGTTTTTGAGGGTCTCGGACAACAGCTAAAAAACTTGGAGGACTTCAAGGTTGGCAATCTGATCCTGATGAGGAACATTTGCTCTGAACAGCAGAAAGGGGAGAAGCTGGACACAGAAATGTATTGGACACTACACAATTACTATAAAGGAAAAGAGTAAAGTTAGTTTTTTTGGCATTCCAGAACCACAATCCTGGCAAACACAGACCTCCTGGTAAAGTATATTGAACCAAGGGAACACATTCCTCATTTGCTCCAGAAGCACATCCCTCATTCCAAGGCTTCGAATTCCTTCTCCCCTACACCACAAGCTGGCGCACCTGAGACAACCGTACAGTGGGACCTGTCCAGCCAACATTCAAGCCATCTTGAAGAGATAGGTGGTTATAAACACACTGCAGATAATGTAATTTTATAGTTATTTGCAAAGTAGCTACTGTCATGGTAACATAAAACTGTTCATGAATTGCAGGCACTGAGAAAGTTAGGCAACTGTACAGCGAGTTATTGTGGTCAAAGGTGGAGCCATACAAAGTTTTCACTGTAGACCTCAGGTCTCTGGCCCCTGGGAGCTGGAGAATAAGGCATTATTTACGTCATTCATATTAATGCACTACTTAATGATTGACCTTTGCCTAATATCACTTATTTGCTCATTGATAATGAACGTACACCTGCAGTTGGGGTCCAAGGATGTAGTTCAAAAGACACTTGTCTTCAATATCTTTGAAATGACTGCAGTCTATGATGGCTTGTCAAAGGGGCTTTTTTAAAGGTGTGCTTCTATTTATGTGCAACTATTGTTACGTGGATCTCACACTGGTTTGGCATTTCTACATAAAAGGAACATGCATGTGTCTAGATCTCTGTGCGACACCATTCACCATCCTCAACAGCAGGACTTAACACCCTGTAAAGTGATTGTCTGCAAGGTATGACCATGCATTTCTGTCAGATTAAGACAAAATTAGACTTTAGAGTAGAATTAATGGAAGGTATCTGTCAGGAACTCATCTCACCCAATTACCTCCACCTGCGCTCCTTAGATTCAATCATCTCCTCTGTCAGAACCCCATACCGACAGCTCAGCTGAGATCGAGGCCCTGTGGGCCGAGGTGCGTTCCCTCCGTGGCAAGGTGGAATCCCTCACGGAGGCCCACATCAAACTTGCCAGCCACGTTCATTTCCTTTCCAGCAGGCCTTGTCCTGAGCCCCGGATCTGCCTCCCAGAGAAGTGGAATGGGTTGGACAGCAAGCCTTGATGGTCTCCTCTCAATGCTGGACATGATCTTCGAGGTCCTGCCAGCCATAAACACCTCTCCAGTTCCACGGGTGGCCCTCTTTACGTCCCTCCTCTCTGGCCAAGCCCTGGAGTAGGCGGCGGCAAAATACAACCAGAGGTCGTCGATCTGGAATTGAGGGCTTCAGCAACTACATTCATGATGAACTACTGGGGAAGCAGTTGCCCAAGTCGCTCAACGACGCCATTGCCTTGGCCCTAGAGATCGACCGCCGAGTGCTGAATTGGGGTCGATCTCCCCGTGCGTCCCGTGACTCTCCACCCAGTCTTTCTCATCCCGCGAAGGAGGGCGCTACCGCCCCCTATCGGGAACTACCTGTACCTGTTGCGTTGGTGGATGGACGCCCGCTCCGACCCGGCCCTATGCGTTATTGCACCACCGGAGTCCAGATGAAAATTGATGACTACCAGGAGACTATTCACTTCCTGGTTATGTTTTCCGACGTCACCCCGCTTATCCTCGTGTACCTTTGGTTTCAACATCATGACCCACACATCTCCTGGTCTACCAGACAGATTGTGCAGTGGGAACACAACTGCTCATCGAGCTGTCTGCTCCGCCGATCTTGGCATGGACCTAGAGTTCCTCTGCCCAACCCCTCAACCACCGACGGTCTCCCGACCCCTTACTGGGATCTAGTGGTGCATTGACTATTGTGGCATCAACTCAGCCACCATCAAGGACCGTCACCCGCTGCCACTCATCGGGAGCATTCTGGATTCACTGTCCCGAGCCACTGTCTTCACTCGCCTGGACGCCTACAACCATGTTCTCATCAGGGAAGGTGACAAGTGGAAGACAGCATTCACCAACCCCAATAGTCACTGGGAGTACCGGGTCATGGAGTTTGGTCTCTGCAACAGGCTGGCGGTCTTTCAGCGGTTCCTCAATGAAGTGCTCCGTGACATGCTTGGACGGTGGGCCTTCGTCTACCTGGATGACATCCTCATCTATTCCAGGTCAGCGATCGACCACGTCCGCCAAATCCGGGCCGTCCTTCAGCAGCTGCTCCAACATGGCTTGTAGGCTACTGTAAACTGGAGAAATGCTTTTTCCACCAGTCCTCCATGACCTTCCTGGGGTATGTCGTATCGGCCCAGGGCATCTCCATGGATCAACAGAAGGTTGCAGCCATGTCGCAGTGGTCAAGATCTACCACTGCTCCAATCCTTCCTGGGGTTTGCCTACTTCTACCGCCGCTTCATCAGGGATTTTAGCAAGTTGGCGGCCCCTCTCACCACCTTCAACAAGCCCATTAACCAGCCACGGCCTTTTAGTCTGCTTCCAGAGGATGATCAGGCTTTCCACAGACTGGGTCGGAGGTTCTCGTCAGATCCGACCAAAGCCTTTGTGGTCGAAGTGGACACCTCTGATGTTGGTGCCGGAGCCGTCCTGTCCCAGTCGGGACCAGACCAGAAGCTTCATCCCTGTTGCTTCATCTCTAGGAAGGTTTCTCAGACCAAATGCTGCTATGGGGTTGGCAACCGGGAGCTGCTGGCCGTCAAATGGGCACTTGAGGAATGGGGACACCGCCTGATCAGCGCCACAGAGCCCTTCTTGGTATGGACCGACCATCAAAACCTCGTCCACATCAGAAGGACTAAACACCTCAACCCCCGTCAAGCATGATGGGCCCTTTTTTTGAACAATTTAATCTCCATATTTCCTAACAACCCGGAACCAAGAACGAAGGCAGATGCCCTCTCTCGCCAACTGTCTGCCTCCGCCCCTCCACAGCAACTAGGTGCCATCATTGCCCTGCACCAGTTCGTGGCCTCTCTGCGCCCATACGGGCCGTGGTCTGCAGACCCGACGCCCCTGGAGACTCCATCAAATTGGCTCTACGTGTCCCTTCTGTGTCATCAGTAGGCCTTAGTCTGGGGTCACTCCGCCATCGCTGGCCACGCAGGCCATGCCAAGACCCTTAGCTTCCTGTGACGGGCCTGGTGGTGGCCTTCCATGGCTCGCGATGTGAAGGAGTTTGCCAACGGGTGCCCACCTGCGCTCGATCCAAGTCCATCTCTCAGAGACAGGCGGGTCTCCTTCAACCCCTGCAGGTGCCCTCCCGCCCATGGTCCCACATAGGCCTGAATCTCGCCACAGGACTCCCAGCTGCCAAGGGCATGACTGCCATTGCCACGTTCATGAACCGCTTCTCTAAGGCAGTCCACTTGGTGGCCCCCTGCCAGGCCTACCCACTGCCAAGAGGATGGCTGAACTCCTCCTGGAGCATTTGGTTCGGCTCCACGGCTTCCCAGTGATGCGATCACCGACCGGGATCCTCAATTCACTGCCGGCTTCTGGAAAGCCTTCTGCTGATTTGTCGGCGCGACCAGCAGCCTCTAATGCGGGTTCCACCCCAAGAGGAACGGTCAGACAGAATGAGCCAACCAGTAGATCGGGAAATACCGCCGGTGCTTCGCCTCCTCCTCCCCCTCCTCCTGGCCACATCTGCAGGTCTCTTCAGCTACCGGACTCTACCCCTTCGAGACGTGCTTCGGGTACCGGCCCCCCATCTTTTCCTACCAGGAGGCCAAGGTCAACCTCAAAGGTTGTGTCTGGGCAGAGATAAATTAGCATAAGATAAACAAATTAAGGGTTGTTTGATTTCACAGTGTTTTTGTTGCATTTGTAAGATTTCGTTCTTCAATGGTTTGGATTTGAACAGTGGTTTCAAAGGTTTCTGATTAATATAAACAGTCATTTTTAATCATGCAACATGAGTTACTCCGTCCAACAGGAGTTTTTCATTTATTCATTGGTGCTAAGCTAAATCAGAGTTGCTTTAAGCTGCACTACATAAATTAGCTGCGCACGCTCGATCTGATTAGTGTGGCCAGCTCTTCATAAACATTAAAGATTGCTGGCTACGGTATTGAAAATACAGATCGGCTTTCAAATAGATAGTTTAAACACCATCATCCCAGTCAATGCCCGATCATCAGGACATCGTTGCTAAGCAGGATACCAGACCAGGTGTACCTTCTATGGAGAGAAAAACACTGAGAGAAAGTTAACAGTCGAAATAGCAGCATATAATGCAACTGAAGAGTAGTAGAAAAGAAAGTTGGAAAGTGAAGAAAAGTGGTCAGTATGTCCTCCAGCAGTCTGAGCCTATAGCGAATGCAAAAGGGTTGCTGGCAAAGTTGCTGGAGTGACTGTGACTCAGGAGGTAGGAACTAGTCTTGTAACCAGGGGGTTGCAAGTTAGAACCCCAGCTCTGTCCGTCTAGGTCGTTGTGGCAACTGTCTTCCCAGCTGCTATGCTTCAGGGCAGCTGTGGCTACAACATAGCTTACCATCACCAGTGCGTGAATGATGGAATGTAGTTGTAAAGCGTTTTGGGGTCCTCTGGACTAGATAAAGTAAAGTACATGTACAGGCCGTCTACCGAAGCCGTTTAGAAAGGAACAAAAGCCCAAAAACAATCCCTGCCTTTTCTATGTCTATATCTTGTTATTTTTGCTCCGGTGGGCACCTTTTGGCACTGATCACTGATGCTACTTACTGTTGAGAAAGTCGTGATATGCAATATATTAGCTAATTCCTTAAAGGACCAGTTTTGTATGGAGAAACAACGGCTGAGATGAACGGACCAATAGATTACCTTGTCAGATAAAAGATCTGTTAAAATTACCCTGAAGTTCCGATAGTGGAAACGTGCCTTTACTTTACACACTTCAGCCTGACTGAGTTTAGTGGGCACATTTGGCCACACCCCTTTGTAAAATTCCATTGAAGTACAAAAATTTACTGGTTTTTCAGTATATTTTGGCCCCAAAAAAGTCAAGTTATTTAACAGAAAAATACATCTTTGAAAACAACAGCACTTTCACTGTAAATGCCTTGTATTATTTTCTTTACATACAAAACTACCAACCATTGCTTCATTTCCCTACATAATCACCCTATTTCCTCTTCAGATTGAAGTTTAATAAGGCTGAAGCAATAAAACCAATGGAACTCCAGCATTATAAAGCCAAATTATCCACATTCAACCACAAAAAAAGCTGCAAGCATGCAAAGACAGAAACAAGCTAAGAAATAAGGTCATACTCTAGAGAAGAAAAACACATTCAGATTTATTTGCACAAGTTACTGCACATACACAGTTGGTGTTACCTGCAGGTATTGGACCAGGCAGATACTCTACACTCACACCTAAGATGAAAAAAATACATAAACACACAGAGAGAGCTGGAGTCACTTCCAGGGTGTGACTGATTGAATTTCAGCCTTCTTCATGTCTGCAGGCCAAAGGCAGCAGCAACCGCTGAGCACCGCACATTTGCCTACTTCCTGTGCCAGAATCACTGTGCTTGTGTGTGTGTGTCTAACTGATATTCTGTCAGTGTGTATTAGGTCGTTTTTTGCCTGAACAGGCACTTTATTCTTATGCATGTACAAGGAAGCTACCTGGCACTATGCATAATGTGTGCAAGGTTTCCCACAAACCTAGAGGTGATCAGTTGCAGTAGTCAGTATTCTCACAGCAGTTCTGGAGCGGTTTTAAAAGCAACAACCTTATGAGTTCCCTTAATTGCAATTGATTTAAGATGAACATGAGTTAAACTTTTGATTTAGATAAAAGCCTTTCAAGTATATCAGAAGTAATGAAGATTCTCAGCTGGAAAGGAAAAGGAACAATAAATACAACCTCCGAGGGGATATCAAATAATCACACACTACACTGGAAATAAACAAAGAAGAAATAGATTTCAGACAGTCAAGACACTCAAGACATCAACCACCTTTGTGCTTCATCATTACAAGTAAAATACAATTTATGTTACAAGAACAAGCTTTAATGTATAGTTGTTTTTTTTATTAGAAATCTATGTGATAGACCAACAATAGGAAAGTGGAAAAAATGGTACATGATTTTCAATTTCTTTTTATAAAATATAAGTTGAATAATTGTACCATTCAACTCCAAACAACATCATTAAGACGAAAGAACATAGCAGCCGGGATAGGGAGAAAGTTTTTAATCAATCAATCAATCAAACAAACTTTATTTATAAAGCGCTTTTCATACAGGAGTTGCAACTCAAAGTGCTTTGCAGATTAAAATGACCCCACAAAAACCATATTCCCAGCCCTCACCCACAGATTTAAAAGCATAACAGTTATACCCCCTGCTCCCAACCCAACTACCATGCACATACACACAACACTTAAGAACAACAATAAAAAGGACATAAAAAGGACATTTGGCCAAGTGCAGATAAGTCAGGTAAGGAAACGCTATAAAAGGAGCCATCTGCGCCGGCAGCCCCAGATCAACCGCAGCAGCCGAGGCACACAGGGCGCCCAAAGGAGGCAAGGCTGAGACCCCACCTCCACCCAAGCGCTACCTGGAGAGTACCCCGGCAGCCACAGGCGACCACCGCTCCTGAGGCAGAGGGCTCCCACAGAGGAAACACTAGAACATTAAAATAACAGATTAAAGTATAAAAATAACGGGATATATATGATAAGACTACACAGTGAAACACTGAAAATATAATCAAGCAATAATCAGTTAAAAGCTAGGCTAAAAAGGTGAGTCTTGAGCCTGTTGTTAAAAACAGATTGTTCAGATTGTGGAGACGTTTAAAGTTGAGTTGAGTTTTAAAACAATATTTCAGACTTTGAACATCTTACAGAGGTCTGCTCTATCTATCATCTGCACATAGACAGAGGATGGCACAAATGTGAACCTGCCAAGTGTCATATTTCGTGTATAAGAGTACCTAAATGCAGACAACTGTTGGACTACTGCTGTGATTACTGGACCGAAGACAGATCTCCAGCCGTAATGACGAATAATCCCACAATGCACCTAAATTAAACAGGAAAAAGGAGGACTTCATGTGTCATCATCACCCCTATTTAAGCAATGATCCACCCACTCGTTGTTTTTACCCGTAAGTCCGCTGGCTTACATCAGGAGAGAAATCAGCTGTTTAAACTTCCATCCTTCGCTGGTGAGGGGGGTGAGCGAGTTTCTGGAAGCAAAACTCATTGGATCCAAAAGACACAACAAAGCTGCTGATCGTTAATCAGGTAAACTGTTTCTGGCCGATGGAATGGAATAAGTTCTGTACCTGACTTGTTCAAAACCCTGCAGAAGGAATCTTTAAATTTCAGATTCCACCAAAGAGAGAGCAGAGCTTCGTTGCTGTCCTGCTGGAAGTTGATGCTGCTGAGCTGAAGGCTGCCCATGGAAAGGTACCGGACCGTGGAAGAATATTGCCGAGATAAGAATGGTAAATGGTAAATGGCCTGTACTTGTATGGCGCTTTATTTAGTCATTGAGGACCCCAAAGCGCCTCACACTACATTCAGTCATTCATGCACACATTCACACGCTGGTGATGGCAAGCTATATTGTAGCCACAGCTGCCCTGGGACACACTGACAGAAGCGAGGCTGCCGAACACTGGCGCCACCGAGCCCTCTGACCACAACCAGTAGGCAGAAGGGTGAAGTGTTGCCCAAGGACACAACAACTGAGTCAGTCGGAGTGGGGGCTCGAACCGGCAACCCTCCGGCTACAAGTCCTCACTCCTGGGACAACCATGTTCCGAGCTAACGGTGGCTCGCTAACCACGCAAACATGAGGGCTGACCGCTAGCTTTGACCACATGCAGCTGCTGATAGCTGACCAGCTAACGGCTGGTTTCTCTCCTTTATCATTGGTCTTTCAGGACAATGCAGCCACCCTTCAATGGAGATCTAAGAATTGTTCAAGTAAGGTTGTGTCTGGGCAGAGATAAATTAGCTTAGGATAAACTATTTAAGGATTGTTTGATTGTCTATTTCACTGTGTTTTTGTTGCATTTGTAAGATTTCATTCTCCATTGAGCCTGAGGAATAAACAGTGTTTTCAAGGGTATTCAAATTAAAAAATACTTTATTGATCCCAGAGAGAAATTAAGTGTTGGTACAGCTCATATAATTAATTCTTTAAGGAGTTGTTGTAGATGATGATGGCTGTGGGCAGGAAGGATTTCCTGTAGCGGACTGTATTGCAGCGAAACTGAAGAAGCCTTCAACTGAAGATGCTTTGTTGTTGTATGACAGTCTCATGAAGAGGATGCTCAGGTTTGTCCATCATTTTTTTTGATTTTATGAAAAATTCTTCTTTGCATTATTATCTCCAGTGGTTCCACAGTTGTCCCAAGAACAGAACCAGCCTTCTTTATCAAGTTGTTTAGCCTTTTTAAATCCCTGGCTCTGATGCTGCTACCCCAACTGATGATGGCTGAAAAGATTACACTCTCCACAACAGACTTGTAAAAGATCTGCAGCATCTTGCTGCAAACCTTGAAGGACCTAAGCTTCCTCAAGAAGTACAGTCTGCTCTGTCCCTTCTTGTAGACGACTTCACTGTTCAGTCTCCATTCCAGTCTGTTGTCAAGGTGAACTCTGAGGTAGTTATACTTTTCAACCACCTCCACTTCTTTTCCCATGATAGAAAGTGTTTGACTTGTCCCTGTTTCTTCTGAAATCTACAATAATCTCCTTTGTTTTGTTCACATTCAAGGTGAGACGATTGTTTCCAAACCACGTTACAAAGCGGTCCACCAGCTCTCTTTATTCAGCTTCTTGTCCATCTCTGATACACCCAACAATTGCAGAGTCATCTGAGTATTTCTGCAGATGACAGGTCTCTGATTTGTACTGGAAGTCTGAGGTGTACAGAGTGAAAGGGATGGTGAGAGTACGGTCCCCTGTGGTGCTCCTGTGCTGCTGACCACCTGGTTTGACACACAATTCTTCAGTCTCACAAATTGTGTTCTGTTGGTCAGGTAGTCATTGATCCAGGCTATTGTTGAGGGCTCCACCTGTGTCTTCAAGAGTTTCTGACAGAGCAAATCAGGCTGAATTGTGATAAATGCACTGGAGAAATCAAAGAACATGATCCTCACAGTGCTTGCATCTTTGTCCAGATGACAGTGGGTTGGTTGAAGCAGGTGGACGATGGCATCTTCCACTCCAACTCCACAGCGATAAGCAAACCGCAGAGGGTCCTGATACATTCTTGTTTGCTTACTCAGGGATGCCAACAGGAGTCTCTCCAGGACCTTCATGATGTGGGATGTCAGGGCAACAGGTCTATAGTCATTGATGACTGATGGGTGAGTTCTTTTTGTATTGGAACAAGGCAGGATGTCTTCCACAACACTGGAACCTTCTCCTGAGATAGGCTAAGGTTGAAGAGGTGCTGCAGCATCGCACAGAGCTGCTCTGCACAGGCCTTCAGGACTCTGGGTCTGACACAATCTGGACCTGCAGCCTTGTTCCGGTTCAGTTTCTCCAGCTGCCTCTTCACCTGACTTTTGGAGACAGACAAGTGGGAGGGGGAGCCCAAGGGGGTAGCAGCATTTCCTGACTTGGTTGAAGTCAAACTTGTGGAATCAGTAGAGTCCATGGCAGAGGTGAAGGATAAAACAGCCAAGGTGTAACAGGAAAGCTGTTGATCAGAGGATAGTGGGATGTCTGTTTGGCTGGGAACAGGAGAGGAGGATGCTGAGCTTGTTCCTGAACTGAACCTGTTGAAGAATGTGTTCAGTCCATTGGCTCTGTCCAGACTTCCATCTATCCAATCCTTCCCGTGCTTAAAGACTGCGATCTTTCTCATTCCTGACCAGACATCTCTGATATTGTTCCTCTGTGGTTTGTTCTCCAGCTTCCTCCTGTATGCCTCTTTGCTGTCTCTGATCTTAAGTTGCTTCTGTATACTCCTCAGTAATTCCCTGTCTCCCTCCCTGAAGGCTCTTTTTTTCTTGTTTATTGACCGATAGTCGTTTTAAATCATGCAGGATAGGTTACTCAGTTCCACCAGAGTTTTCTTTGTACAAATACAAAATACAGAAATAGATTAAACACAGAAAAAGAAATGTATAAGTCGGTTTTGAAACCGTCTTCTTAGTATGTCAGAATACTAATATTAGATCGATCACTGTGGTGATTGATCTATCAAATCGATTTTCCAAAAGATTTCTATTTCAACAAATTATTTGATGAAACATTACTTCCTTCAAAGAATGTTTTTGTCTTCACTTCTGCTTTGCATTGTGAAGTGGTTGTTTAAACACAAATCAAAAGGTGCTAATTAGTTTTAAACTAATTACAATTAGTTTAAAATTAACTCAGCTTCAGTCCCAAAACTTTACAATACAAGCCTTGGTCTTTAAGTATACGTACTCATACTGAACTGTGACATCACAATGAATTTATTGGTTGCAATTTCTACTTATTTGCATATTTGTCCATTTTACTGATTTACTTTTGGTAGTTAGTTTTTTTATGCATTCTTTTACTTAGTAGTTTAGGTGTGTTACTAGCTTAGTGAGTTTGTTGATTGAAGTATTTTACCTGGAAAGTGGAATTCTTTTTTGTTAATAAACTCTTGTATTTTGAAAAGTTGTTACTATTCCATATACATATGTAGTAACTTGCTGGTGAAAGTACGGCAATAACTTATTCCTTCATCTCTTGTTTTATTACATCAGGCAAGTTATCATAAACATTAACTGAGACGGAACTATTTGGGTATTATTTTCCTGAATCCGAGGATGGTGCCCCAAACTTGATAATTTTGACATAAAATTATTAATCGTATTAATAATTGCCCTAAGCAGTTATCCATAGCCAAAACAAACCTATTGTGTCACAACACAACTGAACTTCATGGAAAAACCTATAGTAAAGAAAAGGCAAAAACATACAGAAAACTAAACAAGAGATCCGCAACAACGGGGCAGCTCATGGAGAAAAACGGGGGGGGGACAAAAGGAGCCAGTGGAGAAGGACACAAACCCAAGACCTTAAATACACTGAGGAAGAGTTGAAAATGACAAATGAACCAGAGGAGTTAATCAAGGGGAACCAGATGCAGGGAGAGGGAGAGAGTAGAGGGAGATTAGAAAATGTCTAGCAGCTGGGAAGGGAAGCAGAATGGCAGGGAGGAAAGATACAGAACACTGAAGGAAAATAAACGTTTAAGCATAAAACATAATCCTAAATACATAACGATAATAAAATTAATCCAGAGGAGTGCATTGAGAATAAGATCTAAGTAAATTAATAAACACAGAAGCAAAAAATAAGTTTAAAGCTCAAACACCCACTGATTATGACATCAAGACATGGACGTCCACCTAAACCAGCAGGCTGCACAAAAGAGAAGCAGCCAGGAGGCCCGTTCAAGTCTGGGGACGCTGCAGAGATCGACAGCTTAAATGGAAGTATCTGTCAACACAATTATTTGATGTGGACTTCAAAATAATGGCTTATATAAAAGTCTGACAAGAAAAAAGTGAAAGAGAAAAAAAAGGTAAGTTCTGAGTTGATGGGAAGATGGACATACAGGACCATAAATATACAGCTGGAGCTACAATGCCCAAACTTCATTTTGATCAAGACTCTCAGCTAAGACTTGCAACTGTAATTACAGTAAAGAGTGATAATACAAAATATTGACTTAGCAACTACATCTCTGGTATCTAGTTATGCACTGTGTTTGTTTAATCATATGAAACCCTACCTGATTACACTGTATTTTATGGTCGTAAAAGTTGAAGGAGTGTAAAAGATTTCTGCAAGACACAGCATTACCCTTTAGGATATAATTACCAACAGCCATTTACTTGATACTACACATGGTGCATTATTATGTAAATAAACATTTGTATGAGGAAACAAACAACAACAAATGGATTTGTTGAAACCACCTCATCCTATAATAGTCATGTTTATTCTCTAAAACAGTGCACTGGGTCGAGGTAAATATAGAGATTGGGATGTTAGACATCTGCTACCAAAAGACTGATCCTTAAAATTGGTGCAACCATGTTTACGGTTTCCACATCCAAAACCTGGTATGGTATGGTATTACCTTTTATATTAAGGGTTTAATGGAAACAGTTTCACTCACTTACTGGTTGGTTTGAACACCAAGTCCAGATGCAATATCCCTCTGAGACGTAGTTCAGGATGCTACAAAATCTCTCTCTCTATTGGAGTCCTGAAAAATTATGAGAAGTGTGTCAAGATCACTCAAGGGGCCAGGGGCTGTCAGATATTTTCCCACCTACAGTAAATGAATAAAATGGTGAGCAAAAGACAGTGTAAAAGACCCCGGTTGGTTTTTCGGTTCTGACAAAAAGTGAAGTCTCAACAAAGTCATCTGGACGGACAATCCCTTGTTACTTTGAGCTAAATCTATTCTTTGAGCTAAATCTATTGTAAACATGATTCATGTCCAACTATCAAATCGCTTGTGTCTTGTATTTCTTGGCATACCCAACCCTTTAGGTAAACTGTGATAGCATCAGGAAACATTCCCTTTATGTTTATGTTAATGTTATTACTGTAGATGAGTAATAAATCAGGTGTTAGTAAATATTTCTATATAATTAGGATTACATTTATTAGTTACATTCTTAGTAAGTGCATCTAGGAAAATGGGTCATGTTAAAAACAAAAAAAAAGCCTTCTGTATGTACGTTGACGTGGGCAAATCTTGCAGGAAGCAGACGCCAGGATGGGACACGGAAACTGAGCTCATGGCGATAGAAGATAAACAATGATTGCTAAATACTATATAATGTCTGGTATTAGAGGGGTTGGGGAGGGCTTGAGGATGGGAATGTCTTGGGTGCACTCTGTTCTACCATGTTGGCCAACATGCTCATAAAATACCAAAAACACCCAAAGGACTTGGTTTCATCTTTGTATAAGAAGAAGCAATTTTTTCCACTCAAGCATTAACTCAAGCATGTTATAAGCAGGACTGTGCCTTGAAGCACACCAGAAAGACCTCATCTGAATGGCTGGAAAAGGGTAAAGGTTTTGGATTGGCCTATTCAAAGTCCAGATTTCAATCCATTTTTAATGCTTTGGTATGAGCCATAAAAATATGTGGCTGGATTAGCAAATAATTCTACAAAGACAAGTGAGGAAGATGACAAGTGAGGCAGTGCCTCAATGTCATGATGCCAGGTGAGACACTGCCTCACCTGTCATCATGGGAAGTAAAATCGGCACTAACAAGGATGAAAGCAAAACAATTTGTCCATTTATCTGTTCAATGAATTTGTTTTCTGTAATATTTCCACTGAATTGATATAATATAATAATGAATTTATGCATTATTTATTCAATAACATGGAATACATGCAGGGCAAAGCACCTCTGTTGGCACTGTGTCACATAGAGTGAATGAAGCAAGCAATTTGCGCATGGTCATTGCTGTCTCTCTTCATATCACCAACATACATGTTTGAATACACATGTACTACACATTCTGATGTTCCACAGTCTGTCAAATATATTGAATAAATGTGTGTCACATATTAAGTCTTCCCTATTGGCCTTAAATGCGCAGTGAAAATGCGCAGACAGGGGCAGAAAATACTGTGCCGCAATGGTAGGTGGCAGTGCTGAGCAAAATGGGCAATAGATGCTCTTCTTCTATGCATTGGAAGGTCAGAAAACAGTCAGAAAAATAAATAAAAAATAAATCTGAATATTATGGAGAATAGAACCAATTCAGGACAGCTATCCTCTTTAGCGATCATCTACAGTGAAGTAGCCAGATTTTAAAAAATAAATCCAAACGAAGGATTTTTACATGAAAGCGATGGAGATATTTGAGGAGCAGGACCGGTGCATGGACTTCATATAAAAATAAAGGTAAGCTCATACACAACTTTCTGTTTTAATTATTTAAAAAAAGATCAGTCAAATAAATAGATTTGACCAAATATTAAGTATATAATTTTTCTTGCGAACATCTTGTCGATCACGATGGAATTGATCAAAGCAGAATTAAAAGCTTTTGAAATAACAAAAGGTTTCAATTAAGATCAAAGCACTTTTTAATTTGGGTATTATCATGAACGTCACCACACGTCACTGCACCAGGGGTGGCACAAATAGTTAAAAATCATTGAAAAGTACAATTTCTATTGACACATCTTATTTTGTTTGATATTACCATTTGTTTTATGATCTAAGATATTTAAGTGGAACCAAAAAGATAACAAGAAGCGGAAAGGAGAAAATTGTTTTACTACACTGCGTTTCTTATATCTTGTTGTAATTGTGACCTAATCGACTTCAACAATAGGTTAAATTAGACCACATACACCTATTAGTCTCAGCCCAGGTTTTGTGCTCTTTCATTCTTTGGCAAACGGGCATTGGGCCATATTTGCCTTCACTTTGCAGGGATAGTAATTTGCAAAAAGGCTATTGAGCGAATGAGTAGCACATCTTCATCATCATGACCTCAAATTGTTTTCAGATTGAGTCCATTACAAATTATGGGGCTTCATTTGCCAATCTCCATTCCCGCTGAAAGCAATACTGACCACTGACCACTTCAGCTCCAGATTGATTAGCAGGATGGCTATGGGGACCAAAAAGACAGAAGGAGACTGATGACTCAATTTCTGTAAAGACCACAGGCCTGTCTAATTTACTTTCACCTCAATCAAGTGCCTTCCCCTCAAGTCAGTTGGTTTCCTCAAAGAATTCGTGTTTCTCCCTTTTAAGTTTCCGGTCCTTTAAATACTTTTATAAATGTACCTATTGTGAAGACACAATAGGTATGAGGTCGAAATTATCTGAAACAGACCCAGGCCCGTTACTGATTCCGATGTTAACTGCCAGAGCAAAACAAAGGCCTATACACAACAAAGCAAAGAGGTAAGAGAATCCCGTTGCATAATTAGTGCATGGATGATTATGTTTCCACTGGCAACTGATGCTGTGAGTTTATTCTCATTTCTTTAGAAACCATATGAGAGGAAAAGATCTAAGGTGATTGCTAAAATAACTAAAATGGATTAAGAACTGTCCAACACATCATGAAAAACTGGAAGGAAAATGCAGAACCATCGCCTTCATGGAAGAAATGTGGTCAGAAAAACAATATCAATTGTTCATGATCGGTAATTGCTTCAACATTTAGTGAAATCAAAGAGCAAAATAAAAAAACAGTAGAACTCACGGCTTGGTTAAGTAGTGAAAGAAAGCATTTCCAAAGGCACAATGAGAAAGGAAGTCAAGGGATCATGACTTAATAGGTTAGTAGCCTTAAGGAACGCAGTGATTATTGAGGCTAATTGGGAAAAACAAGTATTTATTTTGCTAGACAGCACAAAGATTGGACTCTAGAGTAATGGAAGAATGTCATGTGGTTGAATGAGAGAAGATTGACCTTGTTCCAGGGTTGTTTGACAGAGAGGCAAATGAAGTGATGCACCCATCATGCCTAGTCCCTACTGTACAAGCATGCGGGGGCAGTGATTTGATCTGGGGTGGTTAAAGTTAGTATGGTATAGGTGTAGCAAGTCCAATGCTCTGAGAATATTTTTCTTATTAGGGAATTTCTTTCTCTGATAACAATCTAAAGAAGTGTCAAAGTTGGCAAGCTACAACCATTATGTGTGTTAAGCAGTTAACTGTAGCCATTACCCGTCATGGACAAATAAACGAACAAATATCTACTGGCTATACTCATTATACTCTACAAAGAGCAGAATTGTAAAAAGACATGACTCAGACAATATGCTATATTTAGTTAGCAATGAGCTAAATATTTAGTTTACAGACTAAATATTTCGTGAGCAAGCTAAACTGGCAAGCTAAATATTTAGCTTCGAACTAAATATTTAGCTCAGCGATAAATATTCACGTAATATGCAAATTCACTAGCCAATGAGCACAAGTGAATTATCAAAATAAAAGCTAGGTCTTGTTAACCTCTACATAAGTTACCTGGTGCTGGTCCAGTCACTGTTGCTGTAAATCCATCGATAAACGTCTGTACTGCTGTTAAAACCGCTCATTCTATATTTTAAGCTAGAATGTTGGACATGTTGGGAGGAAAATAAATGATGATTAAGAGGTGACATGAGCAATAACATTAAGTCTTGCCAGCAATTTATATAGAGGTTTGCTAGACCCATCATTTATTTTGATAGTCCACTTCCATTATTATCAGCAAGGGAATTTACATATTAGCTTAATATTTAGCTCTGAGCTAAATACTTAGTTCGATGACAACTATTTAGCTCGCCAGTTTAGCTTCTTAGCTAAATATGGAGTTTCAAGCTATATATTTAGCTTGTTAACTCAATATTTAGATTGCAAACGAAATATTTACTTTACTAATTTAATATGTAGCTTGGTAACAAAATAGCTTATTTAGTCTTAAAAACTGAAATCTATATACGAACTAAGAAAGCACTCGCAGAGCACAGACGTCCACCAAGGCAGCTCAGTTTTCTCTTTTCCCTTTTCTCTTATGACAGGATAAATAACCTAAATTATTGCTGTTAAATTTTGACAGTGTAACTTTACAAACGGCACTCCATAGCTACTCATGTAGGTTCTGTTTGAAGGTTATGCTAAATGAGAGATTAAGGCATGTAATTTATTAACTGCTCATGACATCTAAACAGAACTTCACAGTAGCAAAAAAAGAACAAACAAAATCTGGGGGCATCTTACTCCTACATTCTTGCTCTCCTTACAGTAAAATGTTGACTATCAGGGAAACAGTTGAAACAAAACTAGTAATTTATTATTACATTTTTCAGAATTGATTTCAAAGATGACAGTCCTTTAACGTTTCACTTTTTTGCAAGAATTCTATTAGGAGTTGTCTCTGAAGGTTTTCACACTCATCACGAGTTTCTTTAAAATAAGACAGTGATTCAGTGGTTTAATTAAGCTTAAGGTTTCTGATACTTAAGAAGAGGCTGTGAAGAGGAAAGGCCTTCTATTAACCTCTAGTTATTTCTGGTAAATTTCTTTGCTAAATGTGTTTAAAACAACCAAATGTTTCAGAAAGCTGGATAAAAGCTCAGACCATGATAAATTAATTTTTAACTGCAATTTGTTAAGTTGAGCATCTCTTAATTTGTCAGTTCAAAAATGCACAAATGCACAAGTGCCTAAATATTGAACACATTTTTTTTTGTAACCATTTTGGGGATCGTCAAGCTGTTTTTACCAAATGTGAGACAGGCCTTTGTTTTGCTTGTGGTCAGCAGTGGTTTTGACCTTGGAACTCTAAGACAGATATAATTTTTGCCCAGTCACTTTCCTGTTCACAACCAGTAACCTTAACTAACCCTAGTTAGACCTGCAGCACGTTAGATGTTGTTCTCAGTTCTGTTGTGTCCTCCAGGATTCAGTCCTGGAGTAGAATTAGAAGGCCGACCACACCTGGGAAGATTCATATCTGTTCCACGTTCTCTTCATCTCTGGGTAGAACCTCTCACTTTGTTTCCCTGGAGTCCCGAAGCCTAAATAATGCTGAACAGCATTTCCAGATCGGTTGATATCAAGGGCTTTGTTTCTCATCAGTTCTTGAATTTCTTTAGGATGTATTTTCTTTTTTTTCTTTTTTTAAAAGATCTTTTAGCCTATTTTATGCGGTCAGACATGTTATTTTCGAGTGTTTCCTTTATTCCATTGGTCTGACAGGAATTAGGCTTGGATGTATCTAGAGCCTTGATTACTTTTTATACATATCTCGAGGTTGTTTCGGAAGCTTTTTTTCTCATAATAAATAAAAGCCTAATTATAAAACTGCATTTTGCTTTAAAACTAGTTTAATAATCTGAAATAAACAGGAAGAAAATGCTTTGCACCACCTTGGAAAACATATAAATCCATATAATTGTGAATGTCGTTTTGTCATAAAGGCAATAACAAGGTCAGCGTTTTATCACCTGAAGAACATTTCTAGGATTAAAGGACTGATTTTGCAACACGACCTAGAAAAACTCATCCATGCGTTTATCTTTAGTCGGATTGATTACTGCAACAGCATATTCACAGGTCTGCCTAAAAAGTCAGTCAGACAGCTGCAGCTGATCCAGAACGCTGCCGCTCGCGTCCTCACTAGAACCAGGAAAGTAGAGCACATCACCCCAGTTCTAAAGTCCTTACACTGGCTCCCTGTAGCTCAGAGAATAGACTTTAAAATACTTTTACTAGTTTATAAATCATTACATGGCTTAGCACCAAAATATGTTGAAGACCTGTTGTCATGGTACCAACCACCAAGACCACTCAGGTCCTGCAACTCTAGCCTACTAAACATCCCTAGACTCAGAACTAAACATGGAGAAGCAGTTTTCAGTTTCTATGCTCCCCTTATCTGGAACAGACTTCCTGACGAGTGTAGAGCTGCTGAAACTCTGAACTGCTTTAAATCGAGACTAAAAACCCATCTGTTTAGAATTGCCTTTGAGTAAATGCTTGATGTTATATGTATGAAATGTGTTCATGCTCTCTTGCTTTTTTTTATTTTTCTCTTGCTTTATTGTGTATCATGTATAATGTGTTTCTTTTATGTGTTTCTTTTAAATCACCAAATCATGTAAAGCACCTTGAATTGCCCTGCTGTTGAAAGTGTGCTATACAAATAAAATTGCCTTGCCTTGCCTTGCCTTGACCAGTTTGGATACTTAACTGTTATAATCAGCCGTCGTGTACGTCAGTGCTTGAGTTTATTTTGCTCAAGTCTAACTCCCTCGGTGGCAGAAAAAGACTGTATTGCTTAAATGAAGGCAGGGAGGAGACAAAATACCTGTTTCCATCACAACCTGAAGGGTAAAACCACTGACCTCTAAGGAGGAGTAAAAGAGGTTCTGCTCATTCAGATGGATCCAGAAGATGTTCTAGACATAGATTTCAAGTCTTATTACTTTAGCCAAGAGGAATAGGGCCCACAGGCTAATCATTATACTGTACTGGCCTTCAAACTTATAAGCTATTGATTTCTCTGAAGCCTGAAGGACAGCAGATACAGTAATGTAAGACATGCTGGACAAAGGGGTTTACTCCCATCAACTGAACCTGATGAGATCACAAATCTTCATTAAATGCTCTTTTCAAACTCAGACACATTCTGTATGCCAATTAAATAGAAAAATCTTCTTGTCGAACAGAAGTAGACATCTTCACTTTTACAAAATGGACAAAGGATTCTTTGTTTTATTTTATTCAGAGATATGATTAGTAAGGTTTTGTCAGAGTACAGGAATAAAACTTAATTTAAATGTCCTTTCAGATTAGGCTGAAGAAGAGGTCGAAGATTTGTTCAGGAAACTGGTCCATATTGAGATGATCGCATCATGCAGTCGATGCCCATTCATTTCACGTTCCACCACATCCCAATTGTTCTCTATTCAATTAAGATCTGTTGTCTGTTGAGGCCAACCAAAGTAAATGTTTAAGAAACAAGTTTGAGATGATTTGCGCTTTGTGGCATGGTGCATAATCCTGCTAGACGTAACCATCCTAAAATGGGTACACTAGGATTATAAAGGCGATGGGCAACAACAGTTAGATCATCCATCCATCCATTTTCCATACCCGTCCATCCTATGTAGGGTTGCGGGGCAGCTGGTGCCTATCTCCAGCGGTCATGGGTCGAGAGGCAGGGTACACCCTGGACAGGTCGCCAGTCCATCGCAGACAGTTAGATCAACTGTGGGTTTTTAACAAGGTTCAATTTGTTTTACGGGGCACAAAGTTTGCCAGGAAATATCCCCCACCCCATCATACCACCACTACCAGCTACAATTCTAAACACTAGGCAGGATGGATCCATGCTATCATGTGGTTTACATTAAACCCTGATTTTAGTTTTTCTTTTATCTCAAAACCTTTTTTTTGGCTTCTGACATACAAGGTAATTTCTTCCATGAAACTGGAAGAAAAAAGTAATAAAAAAGTATTTAAGGATAATTTCTCTTTTTTTCAGACCAAGCTTGGTAATATCTGATAGATTACTATGTCAGAAAATCCAAAGTAGATCGGCAGGCTCTGAAATACTCAGACCAGCTCTTTTGGCAACACCAACCATGGCACATTCAAATTCACTTAAATCCTATTTGTTATTCTATTCTGACACTCATATGGAATGAGTCCTCTTGAAGGTAGAATGTCAAGAATGGGCACCAAAGATTATAGGTAGAAGACTGATGGAGTCATGGTTTTACATGCCTCATAGACAGCGTTATGAACAATTGATGTATCATACAAATCCATAATTGGGTATTATGGTTCAGTATAAGGTAACATGACATGTATGGGTGTTGGTCATATATGGCCATGGTAACTGAACTTAACTGACTGTCTCACAATTCTGTTTTGTAAAAATTTTAAGTGTTTTTCCTCACTTTTATTGAATGTGTTTAGTGTTTATTACATAATATTACAACTATCATGCAGTAAGAAGAATGCATAACAATTGAATCAAATGTTTTGTACAAGTATACATTAGGGAGGTTCATTCTCTTATGAAGTTTTTTGTGGACATACAGCTGGCACTATTTAATTGGTCTGTATTCTAAGAGGTAAAGGAAGTTCCATGGGGGTGAAACAAGAAGTTGGACAGATCTATCTCCACATTAGAAACAATGCAAAGTGTGTGGACTATAAAAGAGGATATTCTAGTTTAAAAATAGGCTCAAATGGAGAAATACTCAATGGTTATCCTACAACAACAGAAAATAAGTCAACCTCAGTTGATCATAGTGACCGACAGGTCTGCTTTTGGACATTTTATCAGAGAATTTCCCTGCTACCCAAAATGCTGCAGTCAAAATCAATGAAAATATTACTTCAAGCACTGAAAATCAAGGCATATTTTTTAAGGCTATTTTTATCTTTTGCTTAATTTTTTTTTCAGCTATTCCCAAATTGCCCGACATAAAGGTCGGCTCTGAATTTCAACTGCCTAACCAACATTTACAGCCACTTTTATGCATTCAATTAGATGCATATGTACCTTTCACTATTTAAGTACATTTCCATGTTTAGATAAGAGGGAAAATCATATTTGCTACTTTATTTCAACCAAATGTTTGGGGTGACAATATTCAATGTAAAAAATAAAAAAGGTAAATACTTTCAGTGAGTTGTAGGTTTTTTGTTGGTATTTCATAACATATTGGATTTGTTGAGACAGCTTTCAGTCTTTTCAGATATATGTGTCTATTCCTTAAGCTCCAGAATGGAATGTCCTTTATTTAGCCATTAATATTAATGTTCATAGGAGGGTAATCCAGTGGATATGTGTCATTGTCTGACTTTCCCTCTGGCAAATTTATGATAGGAAAAATAACTTCTTTAACAAATATGAGATGAACCTCAGTGACATTTTGACTATTTCTTTGGAATGATTTCCAATAACTGTATACTTATTTTCCCTCTAGTGCCACCAAAAGGTCAAAACAATACCCCTTTCAGGAAACTATGCAAATGGTGGGCCATCAGACAATAAGTTTACCATGCCCATGACATTTGGAATGGATCGCAATAAAAGTGGTTCTCACCTTTATTTCAAACTAGCTGCATTCTATTGACTTTTGCAATCTCTCCACTTTTTTGCAGAAACCCCATTAGGTTGAGTTTTTCGCTTAGGAGTCACCCAGCCTGAGTTCCAACATAAATCTCTCTTTAAAAACTCTCTATCGGGTAACTGGTTCCTTCCTGTTTCTACGCTGTTGCAAGTTTGACTGGCCTGTCCCACTGAGTTTCTGCTCCTGCAGAGAAAAGTCTGAGAACTGATCCAGAAAAGAAGCTCCCAATAATGTTGCACAATCTAACCTTTGTCAGTTAATAGGGTTTCCTGGGTTGTGGACTGAGTTCTAGGTCTCATTTGTACTTAAATCATTACAGCCCCCGTGAGCATGCCATCCAAAACGGCACTTCTGGTGTGAGATGCCATTCACCGGGACAGAAATGGAGAGATCTAAAGGCCAGTTGGTTAACATTAAAATAGTATATATCTGTCTCATCTGAAAAATGTTTTGGCCAACAGGGCAAATGTTTGAAAAGTGGAACTTAGAGGTCATCCTTGAAATGACCCAGGAATCCTTCAGAATTTGAAGAAAGTTTGTGTACAAAGTGTAAAATTTACACCCGCTTGTGAATAGTCTATGCATAAAGGAGAAGTCTTGAAGTTGTATTTACAAAAAATTGCCTTTCTGTCAGGTTTGGTTCCCCACATTTCATTGTTAAAAATTCATGAACATTTCCATACCTAATATAAAGAGTTCAACTTGCACACTCAAGGCTGACATACAGTGAGGTAAGAAAAGTATTTAGTCAGCCACCAATTGTGCAAGTTCCCCCACTTAAAAACACGAGAAAGGCCTGTAATTTATATCATAGGTATACCTCAACTATGAGAGACAGAATGAGAAAAAAAATCCAGAAAATCACATGGTCTGATTTTTAAATAATTTATATGCAAATTATGGTGTATTTGGTCACCTACAAACAAGCATGAGTTCTGGCTCTCACAGACCTGTAACTTCTCCTGTAAGAGACTCATCTGTCCTCCACACATTACCTTTATTAATGACACCTGTTTGAACTCCATATCAGTACAAAAAACACCTGTCCACAATCTAAAACAGTCACACTCCAAACTCCACTATGGCCAAGACCAAAGAGCTGTCAAAGGACACCAGAATCAAAATTGTAGACCTGCACCAGGCTGTGAAGACTCAATCTGCAATAGGTAAGCAGCTTGGTGTGAAGAAATCAATGGTGGGAGCAATTATTAGAAAATGGAAGGCATACAAGACCACTGATAATCTCCCTTGACCTGGGGCTGCACGCATGATCTCACCCACGTGTGGTATAGATGATCACAAAAACGGTAAGACAAAACTAAATTCACTGCAGGACCTAGTGAATGACCTGCAGAGAGCTGGGACCAAAGTAACAAAGGCTACCATCAGTAACACACTACGCCTCCAGGGACTCAAATCCTGCAGTGCCAGACGTGTCCCCCTGGTTAAGTCAGTGCATGTCCAGGCTCGTCTGAAGTTTGCTAGAGAGCATTTGGATGATCCAGAAGAGGATTGGGAGAATGCAATATGGTTAGATGAAACCAAAATATAATTTTGTCTTAAAAACTCCACTTGTCGTGTTTGGAAGAGAAAAAAGCTGAGTTGAATTCAAAAAACACCATACCCACTGTGAAGTATGGGAGTGGAAACTTCATGCTTTGGGGCTGTTTTTCTGCAAAGGGACCAGGACGACTGATCCATGTAAAGGAAAGAATGAATGGGGCCATGTATTGTGAGATTTTGAGTGAAAACCTCCTTCCATCAGCAACGGCATTAAAGATGAAACGTGGCTGGGTCTTTCAGCATGACAATGATCCCAAAACACATCACCAGGGTAACGAAGGAGTGGCTTTGTAAGAAGCATTTCAAGGTCCTGGAGTGGCCTAGCCAGTCTCAGATCTCAACCCCATAGGAAATCTTTGGATGGAGTTGAAAGACCATGTTGTCCAGCAACAGCCCAAAAACATCACTGCTCTAGAGGAGATCTGCATGGAGGAATGGGCCAAAATACCAGCAACATTGTGTGAAAACCTTGTGAAGACTTAAAAAAACAAACGTTTGACCTCTGTCATTACCAACAAAGGGTATATAACAAAGTATTGAGATGAACTTTTGTTACTTGCCAAATACTTATTTTCCACGACAATTTGCTAATAAATTCTTTAAAAACCAGTCCATTTGATTTTCTAGTTGGTTTTTTTCTCATTTTGCCTCTCATAGTTGAGGTATACCTATGATAAAAATTACAGGCCTCTCATCTTTTTAAGTGGGAAAACCTGCACAATTTGTGGCTGACTAAATAATTTTTTGCCCCACTGTACTTATCCATTTCAAAACATGAATACATTTTCATAAGGTCTGTTACTGTCTCTTTAGCATTAATTTCCTTTCCCTTAACAGAATTCTGGCTCTCATTCTTCTCTCCCTTGAAGCTTAAATTGTGCTCAAGGTGAAAACACTCAGTGACATCACTCACCAAAAATTCTACTGGCCTCAGATTCCCACTTCACATGTATTCACTGAAGGTATGTAACCTAACAAGCACCTCCTCAATGACACCCAGTACACGTGGCTCTTTGAATCCTGCCTGCTTTGAGCATTTATTTTATTTTCTTTTAACCCCAATCCAAACTTAGCCTGCAAGCAACAGCTCTCTGCACTATAAAAAAACAGCCCAACCAACAGGCAGGCTTTCTCTTGCTGCATTAAGAAAGGACAGAAGCCTAGCACTAATTGGTTTTCATTTTGATCTCAGCGGCCTCTGAATAAGTTGTCCACCCGTAGGTAATGGAATGGCCCTGACCACTTTAATTACTAACTACCGTACGAGGAGAAAGACGGCGAGAGAGGGACAGAGGCAGAGAGTTGGAATTAAAGAAAAATGGTTGCCTCATGAATAAAAAAAACACTGAAAACTCATTCTTACTGATGAGATACAAATAAGATTAGAGAATATACTCATACCTTAGTTGAAAGGATCTAAACACTAAGTGATTCATTGTGATTTGGCAATAAAGATCTAATTAATTACTCTGAATGTAGACTTTTTGGGTTTCTGACAAAATCTGGATTGACCGTATTGTGATACCAGCAACATCAAGTTGCCCTCAATTTATTGGTCTTGTAAGTAAGTTATGTGGCATTAATAGGTCAAGGTCAAGTTTATTTATATAGCACTTTTCAACATCGAAAACTGCCCAAAGTGCTTCATAGAATATCACAAAATAAGGCATATAAAGGAAAATACAAAATGAAAAGACATACATCAAGATAGTAAGAATGAAAGTAAAAGTGACCAGAGGCTACCTTTTGTTAAAAGCCTGCTCAAAAAGATATGTTTTTAAAAATGGTTTAAATGAGACTAGGTAGTTGTTGGAACAGTTCCTAAAGGGAAGACTGTTCCAGAGCTTGGGGGCAGCTACCAAAAAAGCTCTATCACCACGCGACCTGTATTTGGTCCACGGCACGACTAGGAGCAAGTGGGAGCTTGACTTCATAGTTCTGGCCGGTGTATAGGGTATAAGAAGCTCCAACAAGTAGGAGGGGGCCAGGGTATTTAGGCATTTAAAAATAAAAAGCAACACTTTAAATTTAATTCTAAAGGAAAGGGGGAAGCCAATGCAGTTTTTTTAAAACAGGGGTGATGTGATCGTTCCGTTTCAAAGCGGATAGCAAGCGCACCGCTGCATTCTGGACCAGCTCCAAACGACCCAGTAGAGTTTAATTAAGTCCCGTATACAGAGAGTTACAATAATCCAATCTGCAGGTAATGAACAGATGAATCACGTGTTCAAAGGTGTTGGCCAGAAGGCATGGCTTTACCTTCGCCAAGACCCTAAGATGGTGGAAACCAGACTGGATGACAGCACTAACCTCCCGGGAAAGTTTAAGAGGACCATCAATAAGAATCCTAAGACTTTTAACAATATTTCTGGAGACAGTATACCTAATGGGAAATCAGAGGGAGCCTTGGATCGAGATCTACCAAAAATGAGAATCTTGGTTTTATCCTCATTAAGTTTCAGGAAGTTTAGGGCCATCCAGCTTCTAACATCTTCAAGACACTGTAAAAGAGACTTAATTGAATCTGTTCCTGCCTGCAAAGGGAGATAAATTTGAAGGTCATCTGCGAAGCAATGGAAAGAAATATTGTACTTGTGAAAAATGGAGCCAAGTGGTAGGAGGTTTAAAGCAAATAACATCGGGCCTAGGATAGAGCCCTGTGGCACACCACGTATAAGTGGGGTGCTTTTAGAGTTAAAAGGTCCCAAAACCACACAGAATGACCTGTCAAGTAGACTGAAACCACTTGAGGATAGTACCTTTCAGCCCGACACAACATTTCAGGCGAGACAGCAGAAAGACATGGTCGACGGTGGCAAAAGCTGTAGACAAGTCCAACAGCAGGAGGGCAGCTGGGCTGCTGGAATTAGTAATTAACACTAAGTCGTTAAAAACTCTAAGTATGGCTGTCTCTGTACTGTGACATAACCTAAAACCAGATTGGAATTTCTCTGGGATATCATTAAAGTCAAGGTGGGCCTACAATTGTTGGTAGACAATTGTCTTTAGTACTTTAGAAAGAAATGGTAGCTTAGAGATATACCTAAAGTGAGTCAAAATAGATGAGTCCAATCCAGGTTTTTTATTTAAATGGAGAAACAGTTGCTATTTTAAAACAATCTGGAACACACCCAGAAATGAGAAAGCAGTTTATTAGGTCAAGAATAAATGGCCCAATTGACTCCAAGAGAGGGTTCCATAGAGTGAAGGGCAGGGGAGTCCAGGGGGCTGTTTGAGGAGCTAATAGTGTGAACAGAATTGTTCAATTCAATGATAGACACGGAATCAAAGTTCTCCAGGACGTTAGAACACAAAAGTGAAACAATAGGATCTGTACCAGAAAACACTGAAACAGATGACCTAATGGTTGACACTTTGTCAGAGAAGAACATTAGAAAGTTATCACACAGTTGTTGTGAGGGAACTACGCCTCTAAAATCACAGGGTTTAGAAATATGTTTAAATACATTAAAAAGAACCTGAGGTCTGTGGCTATTTCTGGCCACAAGATTAGCCATATAATTGGCCTGCTGGTAAGAGGAGAGGTGATGCTGTAGCATCTGTAGAGAGATTCCAAGTCCATTGTGTTTTCATCTCCTCTCAAAACGTCGACACACTCTTCTGAGAGTGTGCGTCGTGTCGTTTAGCCATGGCTTGAATCGGGGATTGGAATGAGCATACATTAACTTTGTTGCTTAATGTGAAACTCTCAAAAATGCCTCACCGCTGATCCATAGCAATGGCCTTGCAATAGTGTGACACAATCTCATCCAATGGTAATCAAATATTCTGCCACTGTAATGTGACTCATTTAGCCACAACGAGTGATATTCTTTCTTACATGTCTCTTCATAGCAGTAAATTTGTACTTATATTGTATGAACCTCAAAATATCAAATGATTACTGCTGCATACATTGGAAAGTTACACAATGTTATTGTGGCATTGCAGAGTTATTGAGAATTTCTGGATGGTTAATATGTGGTAAAGGTGTAATACTGAGTGTGGTCACATGTTTTAAACTTGGCTGGTCACTTCATGCGGCCTAACTAGTTTTACCCCCATCCCTCCATAACCCTGCAGCATCCCCTCCCTATGCATTTGACATGGAAGCTGTGGAAAATATTTTAATGATATGCATAAGGTTGTTTCTTCTGTCATCACAAGAATGTTAGTGCTTATAGAATAAGGAACTGTGTCAGCAGGAAGTGTGACCTCGACTCCAGGTCAAGGGGTGAAACGAACACAATGCACACTTAGTGTTGCAATATTTCCTGTTATGTATAGATGTAGATGGAAGAACTTGTTTAGACCGGTTTTAAAGGGGAATACCAAGATTATAAGATAGAGAATGTGAGTTACTGTTGCTGAGGAAATTACTTATCTGCTTGTGGCTATGTAAAAGGAAACAACCAAAAACATTTGTTGTGCTGGACTTTCTGTCCATTCATTTAGTTCATTATAAGTAAAAGGAAAAACTGCCCCTCCTCTAAAGGGTTGTAACTTGCTGGAAGCTTACAATAAAAGGCTTGCAGAAATAGAAAATAATCTGAATACAAGCGGGATACTTGATATAACCCTTTTTTCCTGGTAATTACCAAACTGAGTTCTTGAGTCCTGTTTGATTATTTCCAATATTTTTACAGGTTGACACAGCATCAAAGAATTGGGTGAGCAGAAATAGGGGTAAGAGGCCCTCGCTGGGAGTCTGGGACTCCAAGTTTTGGTTTAAAATTAGATCCGCTCAACAAAGCATATACAATTTTTTGTCCAGCTACTGTAATCTTCGGCCTATAAGCCGCTACTTTTTTGACACACTTTGGACTCTGCATCCTATACAACAATGCAACATGTAATTCATTGATTTTTTTTATGGCTAATGGCCATTGGGGGGCACTACAGTAGGAAGTGTAAAAGTTAGACAGACATGTTTGAAAGATTATGCACCGAAGAATACACTACCGGCAGTTTTCATGCACACACTCTCATCATAGAAAACACACAAAGAAATGCAGCTTTTAAGTTAAAGACAATCGAGCTGGTCATCAAAGAAGGAAATAGAGCTACTGCATGTAAGCTTGACATCCATGAGTGCGTTTACTTGCAGCAAAAGAAAACCGAAATATTGCCTTAGTCTGACTGAAATTGGATTTTTGAAATGCATGTATATACTTTAGGGCAACGGAAGTCGAACCAAATCTAGAGTTAGAGTAATCGAGCTAAGGCACTCAGATAATGCGACTGGAAGATCAAGCTTCTCTGCACACAGTTCCAACCTAGCCTCAGCTGAGCTGTTCACCGGAAGTGACCATATCACGGATGCGGGAGTAACTACACGGGTACACAACAACACAGGAGCAACAACAAATGTAAGACAGTCAAACAGTACAGTACTTACAAAATATACTATGCTGCAGTGTTGTTGTTGTCCATTTCTTCGCTCATTGTTCATGTCCTGCTTTTACTCCCTCGCTTCACTGCTGTCAGCCTTTGTTTACTATCTGTGTGACTGTAGGCCAACCTGAAAAATCCAACGTGAAAGGGCACATGTCACCACCTAGCATAAGGGAGCACACTTATTTCATTAATTTGATTTTCTGAGTGAGATGTAAACTGGGATAAAGGCTCCCATTCTGGTTAAGCTGTTTGCCTGATTTTTGCTAAAAACTCGTTTTAGACATGCATGTAGATGGACTGAATGAATCGATGGTGAGACGTTGGATATTCAGGTGTGCTCAATAGTCCGAAAATTACGGTAAGCGAGGTTCCCACAGATTTTTCAGGCAAATGTCACAGCAATGGCCTAGGAACATTACTTAATCTCTTAATGCAGACACATTGTACGCATTGATGAAGATTCACTCATCTCAGCATGCTTGATTCTTGAAATGGCTCAACCTGACAGCAGATGGAGCTGTGGTAAATTTATCCTTTAATATTTATCCTTAAATATAGAAAAAAAACATAATATAAAAAGACTGAATTCTACTTCATCTCTTCGTCTTAGCTTAATACAACCTACTGCTCGGGACTCCAACATAGATGGCAAAACAGGAAAGTGGTAAAGTTTTTGTAAAAAAGGAAAGTTTAAATGAGGAAAGTGGCATGCAAGTTGTCTTGACCTTTTTGCATTGAAAGTTTTTTGCCTGCACATTGCTGGTGCAATCAAAATGTATTGATTTTAATGTTATGTCTACAAAGAGTTAACAATAATGTATTGTGAATATCTCCTTTGTTCCAACTTGTTAATACTATAGCTTCCCTGCAATGATGACACAGGTACAAACAACATGTAACTCTTAGGAGTCAGTTACTCTGTGCTGGGGTTTGGGTGGCTTCTGTTCTGTTTACTTCTCTTCTCAGGGTGTGAATGACAGGCGCTGCACCAGGTGCTTCCAATCAGGACCATATTAACTCTCTAGCTCAAAAGGGGAGTGAATCCTGTAGGCTGGCACCAGTTGATTCTCCGTACCATGCTCTTTCTTAGTGCAACTCCACGTTTAAACTTACCTTCTTTGTCCTCCCGCAGATCCACTCCTGATTGCTCCTGCGTTTCTTGTTTGATCCACATCCTCGCTCCTAGTCAACAACTTCCCTCCGGATTCCTGCACGGTCAGTTAGGACACCACAACTTCAAAAAGATTCAAGCCATACTCACCGCTGGACTGGTTCCTCTAGAATACTCCCCAGTAAGCCTCCCGCTGCTTCCACCTGGAACATTAAACAACAAGACTCACCTTCACCGTTCTCCACAGCCGCCTGCCTGTCCACCCTCCAACGCTCCAACCTGCAAAGAACAATTACTGAAACAAACCCACTCACCTACAAACCTACAAGAAACAAGAACCGGACCACCACTGAAACAGCCGCTCATCCCCAGCCGAACTCAGTAATCAGTCTCCTACTACCCTACTCCAAGACTCAATCCTTCAGAAGTCCAAGTAAAATCACCTCCAATTTATACATTTACTTTCATCTCCACTCAGTATTATTTTAACCACTCACCTGCTTCTCCCTAGTAATTCCCGTTTGTCGAGTTCCTGCTTGACTGTCCCAGTTCTCCTGCTCACAATAAACATTGAACAAACTGTTCTCTGTTGTTTGGAGTTGTTGCTTGACTTGGAGTCACTTGTCAATCATGATACTCACACCAATAAAATGTTTTTAATAAAATACAATTTGTTAAGCCACAGCAATGTGGCATATGCTGGTTTTATGCTATAGCACACTGTAAACTCTAAACATTTTTGTTGTTTGTGCAATGGGAAACATTTTAAATAATTATACATATTACAATATGTATCTGAGGACTCTATGTTTTACAAAAATCAACTTCCTTTGTTCATAAATGGATCTAAGTGAAAAGCTTTTCTCAATACCCAACTAAAGGTGTTGTATCAAGAACACTGTGACAATAACTACTTATCTCTGTAGGATATACATTTGGTCAAATGTATGGTCCAGGTATCAGGAATGTGGGTTGTTTGTCTCTGTTTGTCTCTGTTTTCATGTATCCACCAGAGGGAGTGGTGCACACTGGAGCTGCAGCTCCTGTTGGAGGGCAGTTCCTGGGCGGTCATCAAGGCTCGTTACCTGCTGGATAAGAGGAGCTGGCTGTCAGTCGCTCAGTACCTGAGTGTGAACTTAGGCGGTAACTACAAGCCCTCTGACTTCCTTGAATCTTTATGTTATTTGTTTCTTGCTTTAAGATTATTATTTCACTGTGTCTCCATGCCAAGGTTTCCCTCATTGCAACTTCCTGGACCTGTTCTTTTGTGTCCAGTTTTGATCTCCTTGTGTCTACTAACCTTTGTGAAATAGTTCCTGCATCATCCCCTTCGGACTGGCAGCCTTCAAGTTCCACCTATCGTTCTCCACCTCCTCGAGCAACCTGCCCGCCCTCCAACATTCCACCATCAGCTCCACCTCGCATCCTCATACCACCAACCTGTCATCGCATCCTGGATCACCAAACAGAGCAACAGCCTACAATCCACTCACCCTCCCACCTGGAAAAATCTCTCCATCTAGAGCAGAGGTGTCAAACTCATTTACATTTAGGGCCACATCACGATCATGAATGTCCTTAAAGGGCTGGTTGTGGCAGAAAGTATTGACAAAACTATCTTTAACAAAATGTTAAAATATTAATAAATATCTCTGCATTCGACGAGTACTTCTTAAAATAAAATACAGAACATCTTTTTACATTGATGTGATTTAGGACTATTAAAATAAACACTGATTTGATTTGACGGATAAAATAGTATTTAGGTGCACATAAATAGAACTTAAAGGTTCTATTTATATGGTCCTTTAGAGTTTAGAGGGCCACATAAATGGCTATGGCGGGCCGGATTTGGCTCCCGGGCCTTGAGTTTGACACATGTGATCTACAGGAAGCCATTTCCACAGTTTCTACAATCATCTGTTCATTGTTTTTTTTGTTTTTTTGTTTTGTCCTGTTTGGCAGTGTGGAGCTCAGAATTTGTGTCCGAGTACCAAATAGAAGCCCAACAGATTTACTTTCACAAGCGGAGCAGTACAGCTTTTGCTATAGTACTCCACTTGATATATGTGTGAAAAATCTTTATTATGAATTGCTGGGGTTTTTATTTCCTGATGTTATGGACCCGTAGACGGAAAATTAAGGAGAAGAAAGAAAGAAGATGAAGAAGAGAGGTAGGAAACAAAAAGTCATGAGAGAGGGTGAGTTGAAAATACAAGAGAGGAAGGGGAACAAAGAAAACACAGGAAAACATTGAAGTCTGCCTCCATACCCAAAGGACAGCAGAGAGAGGGGAAAAAACAAAACAAAACAAAAAAGGAAAAAGGAACATCGACAAAGCAAACCAAACATCGTGAACTAAGAACTAAACAACCACACCACACAAAAATGGATATAAAAATACAACAACAATGTCACAGAATAACTCTTGGTACCGATTAATCAAGCTCTAGTAATGATAAGCAGGGACCCGACAAGGAACCGGCCGACGAGGGGCCACCGGCACTCCAGGGGCTGCGGCCGGCCGCCATGCGCCACCACCGCCCCGGTCCAATCCCCACCGCCAATATCCCAGCGCCCCAACCCTGCCCCACGTCAGGGCACCCCAGCGATAGCCGCAGCGGACGGACGCCATGCCCAGGCCGAGCTCAGCCAGCACCTGGACACCAAGTTGTACCAGCTCCCGAGTCCTGATCCCACGCAATGCAGAGCGCCGAGACCAGGCATCCAACAAAGGCAAGGGCTGGTCCAACCCGCCAATGAACCGACCACGCACGGTGCGCACAGAACAGGTGATTGAACGAGCAGAGACGCTGGATCCGTATCCCGCCGAGCCACCGAGCAGGCACCACCCAACAATCCCAAGCCTGGCACCTCTAATAGAGGTGCCCCAACCAACCAAAGGAAGATATCGCCCAGCGCATTGGCCGACCGACACACAGGCTCCCCCAGGCCCGGCCAGGCGTGCACCAGGTCCGAACTGGATTGACCACCGACGCACCAGTAGGCAGGGGCATCCGTCACTGGCTGGGAGTGACGGAGGGGAAATAGGCCCCCCATTAAATGTAAGGCCTGAGGTGCGCCAGGCGAGAGGGCAGCCCAAGACCCAACCTGAAAGGCAGACAAAGACATACAGACACAGTCATACGTTCCCTCCCACTTAAACACATACATTCTCACTAACTCACCAAGACACCCAAGAAATGACGCTGTACCCTCACTCACACACCCCATACACACTTTATGCTCCCAGATCCAGGTATCGATGCCCCAGTAGAGCCACCAGCCCCCGAACCCGGGAGATGGACCCCCTACCTTCTAGGACGGAGACAAGCAGACCGCCAAGGGCCCCACAGTGGCGAAGCAGCCCGACAGCCCAGGACCCCGACCAGACCACCTGTTCCTCCTCCGGACCCCAACCCCTGATGGCCCGTAGGGAACAGGGGTGTGAAAAGAACCCTAGCCTCCATCCTCCCGCTCGAGTATGGTGGCAAACAAAGGAGGCCCCCAGCGCCACCTGCGGAGGGGGCCCAAACCCCGGCCGACCCACCAGGCCAACATCCACCAGCCCCATTCCCTAGTGGAGCGACCATTGCTGCTCAATGGCCCGGCAGGCAACCAAACCCAGCGCCCCACCCACCTGCCCTGCACGCCCACTACCCGGCCAGTCCACCTGCAGGTCCGACCAAACCCGGGCAAATGCCCGACCCCAGAGCCCTGCAACACATAAAGACCAAGACCCAGGAGCTAAGTCCAGTGCGAAAAAGGACTGATCAGGCCCAGAAATGCCACCCAGCCACCGCGACCACCAGCCAGGCACCCCAACCAGCAAACAAGGTGAGACGCCATACAGGGACTGGCGATGACAATCGGCCCAGAGAAAAAGAGAGAGGCGGCCGCGAATGCCGCCCGGCCCCGACCCCCACAGGCAACAGAGACCCCACGCCGGCCGACCCCCGGCCAGGACCACAGCCAGGGAGCGCGGAGCCCCAGAGCCCCGAATCCCCAGGCCCACCCCAGACCCTACCCAGGCGCAGCACGGCCACCAGGCCAGTAACCCATGTCCGTCAGTGCAACCCCCCTAAGGCACCG
Organism: Valencia hispanica; assembly: GCA_963556495.2. Lineage (NCBI taxonomy): Eukaryota > Metazoa > Chordata > Actinopteri > Cyprinodontiformes > Valenciidae > Valencia > Valencia hispanica. The sequence goes on along the minus strand of OY747702.1, from coordinate 12,505,384 downwards.
CATGCAGCCATCAGGAGTTACCACCCAAAGCCACCAAAGCCCAACCCCAGGTTGGGGCCACGACGTCCAGCGCCCCATCCGCCCAGTGATCCCATCCCCAGGGATCCCCCCCAGACATCTCCAACCCCAAAAACCCCCACATCAGCCACAGTATCACAAACGACAAAACCAAGTGCCCCCCACCCCTACTAGGTGATGGAGCCGATCAAAGGAGCCCAGAGAGATTGTTCAGATATGGAGCCAGAGGCCGTCTCAAGACCAATATGGTCCAAAAAGACATTTCTAAACTGATTAATATTAAGAGCCTTTTTATTTTTCCAGTTCAGGAGGATAGTTTTCTTAGCGATGCATAAGGCAATGTGAACCATTAGAACTGACTTTGTGTCCGTGGTGACATCATTTAAATCTCCTAACAGGCAAACTGAGGGAGATGGTGGAATGTTACATTTCAGACACTTTGATAAGTCCTCACATATCTGGCACCAAAATTTCTTAACGGGTGGACAGAACCAAAGTGCATGAATATAAGTATCTGGTATATTGCTTGTGCATTGTAAGCAGGTATTAGACGACGTAAAACCCATCCTAAACATCCGTTGACCTGTATAGTGTACTCTATTAAGGATTTTGTATTGTATTAATTGCAAATTAGGATTTTTTGTTATTTTAAAGGTTCTTAAACATATCTGAGACCAGGCGTTTTGGTCAAAGTTGGCTGATAAATCCACCTCCATTTTGAAATAGGGATGGCTATTGATTAATCTAATGTAGATAAAGTTTTGTATATTTTAGACAGCAATTTGGGGGGGTTGAGATTAAGGAAAATCTAAAACTCTTGCTGGAATTTGTAATTCAACTGTATTGAGCCTAAATTTACCTTTAATAATAGATTTAATTTGTTGATATTCTAAGAATTTGTTTTTATCAATTCCATATTGTGTAATTAATGTATTGAATGGGATCAAGTCTGTTCCTTCAAATATATGTTCCAGGTATTCAATTCCATTGCACCTCCAGTCTGGAAAACTTATCATACATTTTTTTTGAAAGATGTCGGGGTTATTCCAGATGAGTGTGCGTCTGCATGGGATTATTGTGGACTCTGTCATTTTTAGAAATTCCCACCATGCTGTCAGAGAGGAGCTGATATTTATGCTTTTAAAGCATTCATGTCGTTTTATATTTGAGCTAATAAATGGTAGGTCTGAAAGTTTTATCTTATTACATAGTGTCTGTTCTACGTCTAACAAGGACTCATCTAGGTTGCTATGTTTTAACCATCTTGAGATGTATTGGAGCCTGTTGGCTAAGAAATAATGATGGAAGTTTGGTAGATCTAGACCTCCTTTTTCTTTGGTCTTCTGCAGTGTTTTTAAGCTGATACGTGGGGGTTTATCTTTCCAAAGAAATTTAGAGACAGAGTAGTCCAGAGATCTAAACCAGTCTAGTGATGGTTTACTTGGGATCATTGAGAATAAGTAGTTGATTCTGGGCAAAACCATCATTTTTATTGAAGCAACCTTTCCCATAAGTGATATGGGTAGGGATTTCCATCTAGCAAGATCATCTTCCACTTTTTTTAAAAGTGGGATGTAGTTTAGCATTAATAAATGTGCCAGTCTTGGTGAGACATTGATACCTAAATAAGTAATATTCGCTGACTACAGTTGTGTATTAGTTGGATTCTGGACAGAACAATTGATTGGAAGAACTGTAGATTTCAACCAATTTATAGAATAATCTGAAACGTTTGAGTAAGAGTTTATCAACCCAATTACCTGAGAGAAAGAGGTTTGTGAATGCTGGAGAAAAAGTAATACATCATCTGCATAAAGACTGATTTTATGTTCAATGTTATTGCATTTTATACCTTTAATATTGTGAGTTTGCCTGATTGCTGCAGCTAGTGGTTCAATAAAAATAGCAAACAGGGAGGGAGAGAGAGGACATCCCTGCCTGGTACCTCTCTGAAGATAAAACCTAGATGATGTTTGAACTCAACCTGGGTGTCTAGTGTCTTTTGTGTTTTGAAAGTAGAGCGAATGTCAGGGTGGGTTTAGTTCCCCTTCTGGGATGGGGCTGGGGGGCTGCTTTGGGGTCCGTGGGGCTTTGTGGTGCTGTGGCCGTGGGCCCCGGGTCGAACGTGCCATGGCCTCCCTCCCTTGGTGGATCCCGGTGAACAGCGGTGCCTATTGGGATCAGTGGGGGAGCTGGCTCCCTGGGAAGACATTTTGTCTCCCAGTCCTTCCCTCCCCATCCCTGGACACCTCTGTCCACCCGCTCCATCACTTTACCACTCATATAGGGTCGCTATCCCGTGGTGTCCTGGGTCCCAATTTTAATATACATTCTCACGCGACACATATGTAGGGACTTTGGGGTGGGCACACTTTTCGGCATCCAGAGGGGGAGCGGTTCAATCAGCTTCACCTCTGGTGCCGGTGCCCACTGTTAAACCACATATAGACACTGAGGGCTCGGGGTGGGGGTTGGGGGATGTGTGGCTGCCTTCCCCACATCCCACCCCTCTGTTTTAAATGCACATTATAACAACACGCATCAACACCATACTCGAGCGGGAGGATGGAGGCTAGGGTTCTTTTCACACCCCTGTTCGCTACGGGCCATCAGGGGTTGGGGTCCGGAGGAGGAACAGGCTGTCTGGACAGGGTCCTGGGCTGTCGGGCTGCTTTGCCACTGTGGGGCCCTTGGCGGTCTGCTTGTCTCCGTCCTAGAACGTAGGGGGTCCATCTCCCGGGTCCGGGGGCTGGTGGCTCTACTGGGGCATCGGTACCTGGACCTGGGAGCATAAAGTGTGTATGGGGTGTGTGAGTGAGGGTACAGCGTCATTTTTTTGGGTGTCTTGGTGAGTCAGTGAGAATGAATGGGTTTAAGAGGGAGGGAACGTATGACTGTGTCTGTATGTCTTTGTCTACCTGTCAGGTTGGATCTTGGTCTGCCCCCTCGCCTGGCGCACCTCAGGCCTTACACTTAATGGGGGGCCTATTTCCCCTCCGTCACTCCCAGCCGGTGACGGGGGCCCCTGCCTGCCGTTGCATCGGTGGTCAATCTGGTTCGGACCTGGTGCGTGCCTGGCCGGGCCTGGGGGGGGCGGTGTGTCGGTCGGCCGATGTGCTGGGCCGATATCTTCCTTTGGTTGGTTGGGGCACCTCTTTTAGAGGTGCCAGGCTTGGGATTGTTGGGTGGTGCCTGCTCAGTGGCTCGGCGGGATGCAGATCCGCCGTCTCTGCTCGTTTGATCACCTGTTCTGTGCGCACCGTGCGTGGTCGGTTCATTGGCGGGTTGGACCGGCCCTGGCCCTCGTTGGATGCCTGGTCTCGGCGCCCTGCGTTGCGCGGGATCAGGACCCGGGAGCTGGTACAACTTGGTGTCCAGATGCTGGCTGTGTCCGCCCTGGGGATGCTATCCGTCCCCTGCGGCTATCGGTGGGGCGCTGGGATGTTGGCGGTGGGGATTGGCCTAGGGTGGAGGCGGCGCGTGGCGGCCGGCTGCGGCCCCTGCAGTGCCGGGGGCCCCTCGTCGGCCGGTCCCTTGTCGGGTCCCTGCTGGGGGTGGGGTGCCCCTGGGCCCCGGCTCTCCCGGTCCATTGACCGGCCCGCCCTGGCGCGGCCGGTTGCCGCCGGGGCCCGTGGGCTCGTCACTGCTGCCCCCCGGGCCCCTGCATAGTGGCCGCTGGATGTTCCCCTGGGGTTCTCCTTTGCTCCACTCTTGGGGGATGCGGTCGGCCCCACCCGGGTCCGCCTGGGGGTCCTTTGGACGTCTTTGCTCCGATCTCCTTCATGTGTGCATCGATTCCTCGGAGACGGATTGATGCCTGCTCACACCAGCTATCGAACACTCTTATGGAGAAACCTTATATGCACCAGCATGCTAACACACACACATAGATGTGGGGTCTCTGGTGTTTAAGGATATGTTCTTGGGCTGAGGTTATCATTACTAGAGCTTGATTAATCGGTACCATGAGTTTTCTGTGACATTGTTGTTGTATTTTTATATCTATTTTTGTGTGATGTGGTTGTGTAATTCTTAGTTCATAATGTTTGGTTTGTTTTGTCGATGTTCCTTTTTCGTGTTTTGTTTTGTTTTTCCCCCTCTCTCTGCCGTCCTGTGGGTATGGAGGCAGACTTCAATGTCTTCCTGTGTTTTCTTTGTTCCCCTTCCTCTCTTGTATTTTCAACTCACACTCTCTCTTGAATTTTTGTTTCCTACCTCTCTTCTTCATCTTCCTTCTTTCTTCTCCTTAATTTTCCGTCTCTGTGTCCATAACATCAGGAAATAAAAACCCCAACAATTCATAATAAAGACATATACCAAGTGGAGGACTATAGCAAAAGCTGTACTGCTCCGCTTGTGAAAGTATATCTGTTCGGCTTCTACTTGGTACTCAGACACCAATTCTGAGCTCCACACTGCCAAACAGGACACATAAAAAAAAAAAGGAAAAAAAAGGAAACAAAGGGTCTTTACCTGATTTTAGTAGGAGACTAATGTAGGCAGAATTCATATTTGGTGGAAGTCGGCCATTTTCCTTGGTTTCCTGCAGCATTCTGTGGAATGTTGGTGCCAGAATATTCCAGAATTCTTTATAGAACTCTGCTGGAAATCCATCTGGGCCTGGAGCCTTTTTATTGGGCATGCTCTGGAGGGCCTCCTGGAGTTCAGTCGCTGTTAGTGGTGAATCCAGGGCCATCGCTTGACTTTCAGATTATTTAGGTAGTGTTATGTTATCCAAGAAATTTTCAATTTCATGATCTGATAGGTTTATCTCTGGTGAGTATAAAGCATTGTAAAAGTCTTTAAAGGTGTTGTTTATTCTTCCAGGATCATATACTGTATTCCCGGTCTGATCTTTAATAGCAGACATAGTTGTTTTTTCTTTATTAATTTTAAGGTGGTTAGCCAAAAATCTACCTGATTTATTACCTTTTTCAAAGTTTTCTATCCTAAGTCTTTGAATTAAGAACTGGGTCTGTTTATTAATAATTTCATTTAATTCTAGCTTTGCTTTACGGATTTTGCCTAGTCTCTCCTCATCTAGAGAAGCTTCTAATGAATTAATAGTTTCTTCTAATTCCTGAATATGTTTTTTTCCATTTTCTTTTTATTTGATGAGAATGAGATTATTTTACCTCTAATCACAGCTTTCCCTGCCTCCCAAAGAATGGATGGTGACATACCATGTAGGTCATTATATTCCAAATAAGAAGCCCACTCTTTTTCAAAATATTTAATAAATTATTTATCCTTAAGTAATGAAGGATAAGTTTCTGTTTTATTTACTAAAGTTAGAGAAACAGGAGCATGATCGCTAACAGCTATAGGGTGTATCTCAGTGTCTGAAATGTCAGTCAAAAGTGAGCTGCTGACTAACAAATAATCCAGTCGAGAATACGAATGGTGGACATTTGAGAAAAAACTATATTTTTTGTCATTGGGGTGAAGAGATCGCCATGCATCACAAAGTCCATAATCGCTCATGTACTGTTTGACTATATCTATAGATTTCCAGCTGCGCTGAGTCCCTGCTGTGCTGAGCCTGTCTATTTCTTCATTTAAACCAAAGTTGAGGTCGCCCCCAAGAAGAAGTGAGCAATCCAAGTGTTCAAGGAGCACCGAGAAGAAGGAATGAAAGAAAGAGGGGTCATCATCATTTGGACCATATATACTGACAATACATAACTTTAGGTTATGTAAAGATAGTTATACTTTAATAAATCTACCCTCTGGATCTGTAACTGTATCGATTACTGTAAAATTAACATTTGTATTTATTAATATTGCTACTCCCCTTTGTTTAGAGTTATAGCATGCAGAAAACACATTAAACTCAGGGGATTTAAGATCATCTGCAGCTGAGGTAGATTTATGAGTTTCTTGTAATAAGAAGACATCTGCCTTCAATCTTTTAAGCTGGTTAAAAGTCTTAACTCTTTTCTCTCTGGTGCCAGCTCCATGAACATTCCATGTGACAAACCTTAGAGTAGTCATAGTTTTGAGACAAAAGTCCATATCACCATAGAAACAGATAAACACAGGTGCATTATTAGTTTGTGCTTGGGGTTGCTTGATTGAAAATCCAAAAGCCAAGATTAAAGAAAGAGAAAAATAGAAGAAAGTTGTGAAGGTGTGAAGGTTGAGGGTGAGAGAGGGAAAATTATTTTTGTGTGTGTGAGTGATAAAAGAAGAAAAAAGTGGTGACAAAGACATTTGTTGATAGACATGTGAAGATGAGAAAAGAAAAAAAGAGCCAGTAACCCAGTGCTTAGCCCTGGCCCCGCCCACATTGAGTAATGTAAACAACTTTACAGAGCTGTGCTAAGATTAGATTATAGTTGACTGATAAAACAACTTTTATCTGACCAGTGTTACATGACTAATAAAGCCAAGGAGTAAGCTGGGGGTCCTTGAACAGCTCCCCATTAACATACAGTTTATCTACCGCTACTGTAGCTCTGGTGCCTTCACTGATATATTTCTTCCTGATTGGGAACAAAACGCGCCTTCTATCCAGGATTTCCTTCGGATATTGATCATTAACGCTGTAATTCGTTCCCCGCAGCTCTCTGCCCCGACCTCTGACCTGCTCTTTTTGCTTGTAATGCTCGGATTTAGCAACAATAAGTCGCGGCCGGCTGTTGTTGGGCTTCATACCTCCTAAGCGGTGAACACGGTGAAAAGTGATGTTTTTTACCGTGTCGCTTGGGAGCTTTAACTGATGGTGAAAAGTGATGTTTTTTACCGTGTCGCTTGGGAGCTTTAACTGATGTTGGAGAAAATCTCGGACGGTGGATTCAGCGTCGTCCTCAGCCTGTTCTGGGATCCCGGAAAAAACACGATTGTCCCACATTCCCCTGTCCTGTACATCCAAGATAGTTTCTTTCATCCTCTTACTTTCCTCATCCCCTTGGTGAGTTTCTTTACACCGTCTCTCAGCGTTTGGTTTTCTGCAGCAAGCGATGCTACCTGTTGTTGGCTGAACTCTAGAGATTCCCTTAGAGCTTGAAACTCTTTGTGTAGAACCTCAACCAGGCCCAGACGGGCGTCTAGGCTGGTTAGCTTCTTATCTATTGAGTCCAGGACATCGCTGTAGCTTTTCTCTGGAGATGGTGGAGGTGCTGGCCTCAGAACGAGTGCGTTTCTGTGATGGTGTGCTTGTCGGCATAGCAGAGGTGGATTTTTTTGGCTTGCCCATAACAATGTTGTCAAAGCACTCGTCCAAGTAGCTTTCCAGGCTGTGCAAGGTTTCCTCGTCCAGTTTATTTTATGGAGAAATATCATGGGTTCATTGTAATTTCTCATATATCCTCTGCTTCCCTTCAGTCTTCCCGATTCCCTTGTGCTGTAGGATTTCCCCCTGGAGCTGAACCTGCACCATATTCATTATTGTTTCATAAAACCTTTTAATTATTCTTTGTTCTCCTGAGTGGTTTTCTGCATGTGGGTCAGATGGCTTAACAAAAACATGACACCACCCAATCAGAAATTTTTATTGGATTGGTCAATCTGATCAAATTTATAATGATTTATATTTCTGTATTAAGTACACAATTTCCTTCTGCTGCTGGCCTGGTTATAAATAGAGCTGTGATTCTAGGTACTGAATGGTTTTTGGGTTTTTTTTGTGTTGAAGCCTGCTGTTTACCGCAAGCAATGTGTGGATCACAGCAAAAGTTTGGAAAAAGATGCACTGGTCATGACCTTGAACACTTCCTACCCACTGTGAAAGATGGTGGTGGCAACATCATGCTGTGGGGATTCTTTTCTTCCAAGGACACATCAGAGTGGATGGAACGCAAGACCTAAACACAGCACAATCTTGTAAGAAAATCTGTTAGTTATACCAGAAGATATGAGACTGGGGTGGAGGTTCACCTTCCATCACAACAACAACCCTAAGCATATAGTCAGAACTGGAATTAAATGGTTTACAAATCATATTCATGTGTTCCAATGGACCACACAAAGTTCAGTCTTTTAACCCATTTAATAAGATTCGGTAACAGGATACTCTCCCTCCCAAAGATTGAAGTGGTTCTACAATGTACTGACTAGTGTTGGTAATAACGGCGTTCAAAAGAAAGGCATTATTTTTACAGTAATGGGGTACTCTAACTAATTACTGTTTCCGTTGTTACAACACCGTTACTATTACTGAACGTTAAATGCGGTGCATCACTATGAATAGATAGAATAAACTGCATACTCCCAACGCTCTACGAGGAGCTGAACTCCGCTCCGCCTGTGGATGTGGAGGTTGAGGTTCAGCCATAGTGTTAAAATCAGGGAACATTTCTCCTATTTAGGTGATCAGAATTCGGCAAGACTCTCAGAACAAGGGCTTTTCTGATCACTTCAGTGGGAGAAAATCCCCCTGCATGAGCTCTGTTTGCGCATTGTAGTTAGGCTGCAGTGATCTGTCACCCCTGGTCTGTGTACGATGCAGCCACAGATGTGCTCCATGTCTCTATAACTTCAACGTGCTTGTGGATAATGAGATACATTGTTTAAGGTGTCAAGATCTGAGATTATGCTCCACCTTTCTAATGGGAATCTTTTTTGGATTGATTCAGGTGCCCGTACTCCATGCGTAAAGTTGAAAATGTCTGCACATTATTTACACCAAGTGCTCAGAGGTGCGAATACTAATCTGTCAATACGGCCTTCAGATTTTTCCATAAAAAAAAAGGAAAATATTCAGTTAACCCCTAACCTACAGAGTTAAACAAACTTTATGTACTAGTAGGCTACCTGTCTCTTCTACTCATTTCAACTAGCTTTTGAAAACTGCTCAGTAAAATCAAATTCCTTTGACATATAAGTGTTTTTTACTGTAATCGAAACAGGTACTTTCCCTGGTAACTGGTTACTTTTATTATGGAGTAATTCAGTTACTGACTCAGTTACAGTTTGGAACAAATTGTGAATAAAGATAACTAATTACTTTAATGTTCCCAACACTGGTACTGAAACACTGGGTTGAATAAAGATGCATGCCATACTTTTACTTACATTTAAAACACTATGGTGCAGATATTAGTGGCTTAAATGTGATAGCCAAGGGTTACTAATGAGCTATGAGTAAGGCAAGGCAAGGCAAGGCAATTTTATTTGTATAGCACACTTTCAACAGCAGGGTAATTCAAGGTGCTTTACATGATTTGGTGATTTAAAAAAAACACATGGAATATAACATTGGAAATTAAAAGTAAAAGAAACACACATTACACATGATACACAATAAAGCAAGAGAAAGATCAAAAAAGCAACAGAGCATGAACACATTTCATACATATGACATCAAGCATTTACTCAAAGGCAATTCTAAACAGATGGTTTTTAGTCTCAATTTAAAGCAGTTCAGAGTTTCAGCAGCTCTGCACTCGTCAGGAAGTCTGTTCCAGATAAGGGGAGCATAGAAACTGAAAGCTGCTTCTCCATGTTTAGTTCTGAGTCTAGGGATGTTTAGTAGGCTAGAGTTGGAGGACCTGAGTGGTCTTGGTGGTTGGTACTGTGACAACAGGTCTTCAACATATTTTGGTGCTAAGCCATGTAATGATTTATAAACTAGTAGGAGTATTTAGAAGTCTATTCTCTGAGCTACAGGGAGCCAGTGTAAAGACTTTCGAACTGGGATGATGTGCTCTACTTTCCTGGTTCTAGTGAGGATGCGAGCGGTAGCGTTCTTAATCAGCTGCAGCTGTCTGATTGACTTTTTAGGCAGACCTGTGAAGATGCTGTTGCAGTAATCAATCCGACTAAAGATAAACGCATGGATGAGTTTTTCTAGGTCCTGTTGCGACATCAGTCGTTTAATCCTAGAGATGTTCTTCAGGTGATAGAAGGCTGACCTTGTTATTGCCTTTATGTGACCCTGGAGGTTCAGGTCTGAGTCCATTACTACACCTAGGTTTCGAGCCCGATCAGTAGTTTCTAGCTGTATTAACTGAAGCTGTGTGCTGACTCTTGATCGTTCCTCCTTGGGTCTAAAAATAATTACTTCAGTTTTGTTTCTATTCAGCTGGAGAAAATTATGGCACATCCATCCATTTATTTGGTCAATGCATTGATTTAGGGTTTGAATGGGTTCAGAGTCACCTGGTGACATTGTAATGTAGAGCTGAGGGTCATCCGCGTAGTTATGGTCACTGATCTTATTGGTTGCTATAATCTGGGCTAGCGGAAGCATGTAGATATTAAAAAGGAGGGGCCCAAGGATGGAGCCCTGGGGCACCCCACATGTGATTTCAGTCTGTTCTGATAAAATTGAATGTTGATACAAAGAAGTTCCTGTTCTTTAGGTAAGAGCCAAGTACTGTTCCAGAGAGTCCGACCCAGCTCTCCAGTCATTTCAGTAATACCTATGTCATGGTATGGTTTTTAGGTAAGACTCGAACCAGCCAAGTACTGTACCAGAGAGTCCGACCCAGCTCTCCAGTCGTTCCAATAAAATGTCACGATCAACAGTGTCAAATGCTGCACTGAGGTCCAACAGAACCAGCACTGTGGTTCTACCACAGTCTGTATTTATGTGGATGTCATTGAATACTTTGACGAGGGCAGTCTCTGTGCTGTGGTGAGCACGGAAACCAGACTGAAAAACATCAAAACAGTTTGTCATTGTTAGGAAGCTATTTAACTGTTCAAACACAGCTTTTTCAATAATCTTACTGATGAATGGGAGATTAGAGTAAAACAAACCTAAGCAATCTGGGGAGGTGGGGGTGAGACTTCAACTTTTTGATCTTTTTTAAAGATTCTTCTTCTTGGAAAATCCCAAATGCAGTGATATATTTTTTAACTGTTCACGTCAAAATCTTACAGATGTGTCAGTATGACTTACTCATGTACTAAGCTACGTGGTGGGTTTTCACCAGCTACAGTACGTCAGTGTCAAGTGAAATGTTAAAACGATGTGTCACGCCATGAGCTGCAGACCCCTTGGAGCAACTTCCATTTTCTCCTCTCATATTTGCCTTTGAAGTGTCACTTTCCAGCTGAGAGGCCACTGTAATTCTGTTGGTAAATGACACTTCAAAGATGGACTTAACCCAGTTCACCTCCCAGGTTATTACACAAAGCAACAAGAAAACCCTCAAAAAGCTAACTTTTCGCAAGTTCCGCACTGAATTCAACCTACTAATATGTGGCTGTAAAGAGTTTCAAAGCTTTTCCTTTAACTCATGCTAGTTGGGTGTCTCATATATTAGTTCAGGTACAGAGAAAATAATGGATTTGTTTGTACTTTTTTTGGTGAATCTGCCTTTACCCTTTACTGCCCAGAATTATCTACAACTATACATTAAGTCAATTGTGTTATTACTGTGAAACAGATGCTGAATTAAGTAAAGACTTAATTTTAATACAGTAGGAGAATTGGGCAAAATAGTTCTATAGGGTGGCTGTAGTTCAGTGGTAAAGTTGTCGGCCTGCGACCCAGAAATCATGGGTTCAATTCCTGCTTCCACCTGCTACATGTCGTTGTGTCCTTGGGCAAGACACTTCACCTACCCGCCAACTGGTGTTGGCCAGAGGGGCCGATGGCGCAACATGGCAGCCTCGCTTCTGTCAGTCTGCCCCAGGGCTGCTGTGGCTATAATTATAGCTTGCTTCCATGTGAGAATTATTGAATAATGGAGTTGTAAAGCGCTTTGAGGGTCTCGAAAAGCGCTATATAAATGCAAGCCATTATTATAAAATTGGCTATGATTCATTCTATCTATCTATCTATCTATCTATCTATCTATCTATCTATCTATCTATCTATCTATCTATCTATCTATCTATCTATCTATCTATCTATCTATCTATCTATCTATCTATCTATCTATCTATCTATCTATCTATCTATATATACATACAAGCTAGTATCAATGGAAAGAAACCAAGCAACGTTCCGGTTCTGGAGCTAAAGCTTGGATTATTATAGAGTAGTGGAGATTCCATCTTGAAACGTGCATGTCTAAGAAATGCAACTGAATACTGTTTGTTGTTTTTTGCCCCTTCACTATTGTTTACCTTTATTTATTCAGTTTATTAATGTAAGACCAATTAATAAAAAATGTCTTAGGCATTTTACAAAAAAAAAATCAATTCAGTCCAGCAATACACACTGATTCAAAGTCAAACACATTCTAAATAAATCGTAGTCATCAAACATCCATCTATTTTCTGTACCCGTCCATCCTATGTAGGGTTGCGGGGGGGCTGGTGCCTGTCTCCAGCAGTTACTGGGTGAGAGGTGGGGTACACCCTGAACAGGTCGCCAGGGCAACACAGAGACGTACAGGACAAAAAACCATGCACACACACACACACACTCATACCTAAGGGCAATTTAGAAAAAACAATTCACCTAACAGTCATGTTTTTGGACTGTGGGAGGAAGCTGGAGTACCCGGAGAGAACCCACGCATACACAGGGAGAACATGGAAACTCCATGCAGAAATACCCCAGGCTGGGATTTGAAGCAAGGAGCTTCTTGCTGCAGCCGTTATCAAACATTATTTGTTTAACAATGCAAATACTAGCCTTAAAAATAAAAAAATAAAATTGAAAAACCACTGTAAAAATTATAATCTGATAACTACTAATTTGGCACATAGGTAGACAATGAAAAAACACCTGGGAATGAAAACGGGATTCAGATTGGGAGGAACTGACTGAGTCAACAAAAATTATCACATTTTAAATCTTGCTTTTACCAGACCTACCTATTTTTACATATGTCGCTAAACCAAAGCAAGGTTCTAACCCTTTATTATTGAAAAATTACAGCAAATGTAAACCCAGTAATGAGAAAGCATAGGGTTCTACGTTTGTCCTTGTGTATTCATCATTAAAGAAAAGCAATCACTACATGTATCTCGGGTAGAAGCAGTAGGAGTACTTTTTTTTACCAGAGGTCTGCAGTCTGTATCATGTTGCTAAAGTTGTTACTGTTAAGCCCAACTGCTTCTCCCTGTTTGGTTCTAATTCTAGGGATGATTAGTGGACTAGAAGTGGAAGACCTGAGTGGTCTTGCAGGTTGGTACAGTGACAACAAGGCCTCAACATACTTTGGTGCTAAGCAATTCAATGATTTATAAACAAGTAAAAGTATTTTGAAGTATATTCTCTTAGCTACAGGGAGCCAGTGTAAGGACTTTAGAACTGGGGTGATGTCCTCTACTTTCCTAGTTCTAGTGAGCAGCAGCGTTCTGGATCAGCTTCTGACTTTTTTGGCAGACCTGTGAGGACACTGTTGTAGTAATCAACCTGACTAAAGGTAAATGCATGGAGGAGCTTTTTGAGATCCCGTTGTGACATTATTCATTTAATACTAGAAATTTTCAGATGATACAAGGCTGACCTTGTTATTGCTTTTACGTGACCCTGGAGGTTCAGAGTCATTGCTACACCTAGATTTGGGGCTTGATCAGTATTTTCTAGCTGTATTAACTGAAGCTGTGTGCTGACACTTGATTGTTCCTCTTTAGGTCCAAAGATAATTGCTTCAGTTTTATTTATGTTCAGCTGGAGAAAATTATGCCACATCCATCCATTTATGTATGCTTAATTCATTCACTTAGGGTTTGGATGGGTTTAAAGTCACCTGGTGACATTGTAATGTAAAGCTGAGTATCATCTGCATAGTTATGGTCACTGATCTTATTGGTTACTATAATCTGGGCTAGCGGAAGCATGTAGATATTTAATAGGAGGGGCCCAAGGATGGAGCCCTGGGGCACCCCACATGTGATTTCAGTCTGTTCTGATGAAAATTGAATATTGATACAAAGAAGTTCCTGTTCTTTAGGTAAGAGCCAAGTACTGTTCCAGAGATTCCGACCCAGCTCTCCAGTCATTTCAGTAATACCTATGTCATGGTATGGTATATCAACAGTGACTTTTATGTAGATGAGTTATAACAGGTTGGGTTTATGTGGGACAAACGTTAAGCTCCTGTGGAAAGAGGTGTTTCCCAGGTGAGGGTTGTAGTTGTGGTCTGAAGCAGGAATTGTCCACAAGATTGGAAGAACACTCCAGTGAGGTCAAGTATTTCTAGGACAGAAAAAGAGCACTTAGCAAAGACTAGACGTCTATGGACGTGATCTCAAATGGCTATTTAAGACTGACCAGTCATTGTGTTTTTTTTTAACTTTTTTTAACTCTTAGGTTCAGTCAAAATGTTTACAAAAGCCGTTGACAGTCAGGTTTGGTTTGTACATTTGATCAATCTCAACATTCAACCACATTTAGATATCAAAAATGATTAATAGATTAATAGTTAGGTGAGCACAAGGATTTACTATTTCCCAGTCTCTTTAGAAGACTTATAAGACTTGCTGAGGTTAACTAAAGCATTTTAAAGAGAGATTTCTTTTAATAAAATGTGAAAAACATGAGATTCTTTGTTTTGCACATAATGTTTTAGTTCTTTAAAAATGTAATGAAATGTGAAAGAATTCGAGAACAACAATAAATGTGGGTCTCTTTGGTTCTTGATTTGTTAATTTGTTGTTGTTTTTTTCGCTACATAATTACATACTTTTAGGTTAACAAACATGGTCAGAATGGAAAAAGTGGAATTCAGAAAAAAATGGAAAAAGTAGAATTTTGGAAAAAATAAAACAGAATTTTTGCGATGGACTGGCGACCTGTCCAGGGTGTACCGCAACTCTCGCCCCTTGACTGCTGGAGCTAGGCACCAGCCCCCCGCAACCTGCATAGGATGCATAAGAATAAAATGAGCTGCAACAACTAAAAAATGAAGTTGTGCAGCTCATTTTATTAATGTGTTTTGATAATCAGGTGATTGTCCGCAGAATGCTGGTGCCAGTGGGTTGTACAAATAAATAATCATTTATTATCAGGTTCTCAATAGTATCTCAATTCAGGGTTGGCGTGAAAAAAAATGTATGTTCCCTAGGGGGGGCATTGGAGAAAATAATTGAGAACCACTGGTTTAAATCATGGATTTCCACATTTAGCCCTCATCCTGTGAACAGTTTTCATGTGTCCTAAAGATGACTCAATGGACTTCTTTTTGCACGATAATTACTTGACATAGATTAAAAAGACTCTGTTTCAAAAGTTTCTGAGAATGCCAGGATCATTGAATACTTATGTTTTCTTTTTAATGAAGATGTGTTTGAGCCTCTGTGTAGACCCAGATATCCTTGAGTAGAGATTTCCTATTAGTACTGTTGACAGTAAAAGTAGCTCATGAGACAAGACAATACACTGTAGTGGGTTCCTAATATCAAGACAAGATTTTCAAATACTTTTGGGAAAACTAAGAATTATAGTTTTTTACAAAAAAACGTTCCACAATTAAAAATAGTTTTAAAGAAATTGTAATCATTGCAGAATATTGCTGTCCATGTTTGACTGGTTCATTTATTGCAGTTTTAAAGTTCATCTGATTGGATTTTTTTAAGTGTGTATAGATCCAGCCTTTCTATCCCCTTTCAACACCTTAATGCAGAGTTTCAGAGGCAGGTTGAAATTAATTGCTGGAGTACAACTTTCCAGAAGACTTTGAAAGTTGTGTGGATGTTGTCACTGACATGTCGCCTGGAGGTCTGGGACAACATCTAGGGAGTTTCAGACCAGTTTGATTCTCAAAACTTTTGACAAAGTCTACATCATTGCATGACAAATCTTTTCCACTCTTGGGGCCCTGTCACCAGGGAGCTTTTTAATCACCTTGGCAACTGTGATGAAATTGCCTTCCCCAGAGTCCTTAGGCTCTACCTCCTCTATGTAGGACATTGTGACTGGATTAAAATTGTCAAAGGGTTCCTTCAGCCTCTAAACAATATTTTTAGTCTGAGTCAGCAGTAACCCCACATACCAAAGATAGTCTGTTGCACCATAACTTCTTCATAGTCAGCCTGAAGACCTTCTCCATGGACTCTCTCAATTCCTCCACAATCCAAGTTTGAAAAATCCTGGTGCCTGATAACTACCATTTTGAGGTAATTCCCCCTCAACAGGTTCCTTAAGACTATGAAGTTTATCCAACCCAAAACATGAGTTACATTAGCACAGTGATTCTCAAATAGTGAGGCGGGTGCAGTGAGGTGGTTGGGGGGCGCGAGAGGCAGGAGGACATTTTTGTCATTTTTATTCATGCTTGAACCATGACCAAGCCTCCAGTCACTAGGTGGCAGCAGTGCTCAAATTTATCAACAAGCTGGCTGTTCCGCCCAGCAAAGGAAACAGTCTACTAAGACAGAGCTGACGGAGTAGTGCTCTGCGAAGTCCACGGTGTGGGAAAGATGGATCTAATCGTAGAATTTAACAAACAAAACTGAATACACAATTAAACGCTGTTCCTGGAGTGATCTGGCAACTGCAGCTCCTGTAGGCTACCTGCTGTTACCTGGGGTCGGCACTCTTCTCCACAAAGACTGAATAAACGGGCCAGCCATGGTAAAAAAAACAAGGGAAACTCTAAGCTTAATTGTTACAAAGCTTACTGTTCCTTAGCTATGGCTCGTTTCATTTTAAACCAACAAATCAGCTACATTTCAGTGGATTTTTCTGTCACATAATTTTAGATTAAATCTTTACTGTTTGGGTTGTTGCTCTCTCCTCCTTTTCATTCTTCTGCTCGTGCTTCCATCTTTCCCTCCCTCTTTCCTTAGTCATTTCACCTATTCCTGCCTCTGCCTCTCTGCTCCTCAGCTCCGTGTCCTATTTGTGGATGTCTGCTGGCGCAGACTGCTGCTGAGCCATCCACCTTTGCATTTGTGTGTTTCCTCAGAGGGGTGTCACTGGTTTGAAGTGAAATATTTGTACACTTCTTGCAACCTTAGAGTCTCTGGTACCCTAACAGCTGGTATGGAGACACACACACACACACACACACACGCACCTTCTCTGCTCTGTCAAACAGAGTCAGTGTCCTGTTTTTATGCCTGTACGCAACCCTCCTCTGTTGTACTTTGTGTACTGGTTTTGTTTATGCCACCAGCAGTTTCTGCAAAAAAAGAAAAAAAGTAAAACAAAAGCCTGTTTATTGGTGGGGAGTAGATTTCATTCTCATGTTAGGGTGTTTTGTATGAAAATATTTTACCTGATATGTCCCTGTATAGACTTGATCCGTGTGAGGCTCCAAACACAAATGATTTCTAATTAGTGTGAATGCTGTAGGCATTCACACTCTTGAGATCCTGTTTCTCTTTATTAGTGTGAACTTGTACCGTTTTCATACAATCCTTCCTCAAATTTTTGGTCCCGAAATGATCAGATTTCTGAAAATACATGGATGTCTATGGGGGCGAAGCAATTAAGCTAGAGTGGCCCACTCTAGCTTAATTACACTTTTCCACTTTCCTGATTTTCCACGAACAAATTCCGCTCACTCGCTCATATTTCACTCTTTCTGCACATACTATATATCAAAACGTAGGTTATCAATTTTTGATTCAGGAAATATCACCAAAAATTTTGTGACAGTTATAGTTTTTTGGCAAATCGACCCGAAGCAAAGTGGCCGCACCCAGGAGGGACCATTGGAATGCATTGGAACTGAGCAGAAATTCAGAGGAGGACGGCTGGATTCTGACTCATATTCGTAAAGTCATATCTCATAAACGATGCAACGTAGAAACATGAGCCTTGTGCCAATATAACTTCAGACATTCCTGACGCTCATGATTCCACATTTGTTTTGATACCTGTTACCGTTTCTCCATATGCTTTGTTTGTTCGAGTGTACAAATCTGCTCTTCTCTAAAACGGCTCAGATTCAAAAATGCCAAAATCATGCTAATTTTTACAAAATCACTGCTCCTAGACAAATTGAGGTACACACACGAACCATGACTATTCATCAAAGCCTGCTGATATTCACAGTGAAAGAATAATTTTGATAGGCCTTATATTTTCCAAGTAAGAGGATGTAGTTCGGGACCAAGGAAGGACAGATTAATGTTTCCATCAAATTTATCAACATATTCAATGTCATTTTACGGCTGTAATATTATATTTTCAACAAATTGAGTCATTTGAGAGTGTTCCCCTATCCGTTCCAATAAAAACGGTACATTGGTGACGTTGATACGCCTTACGGTTCTTAAGTTATTAAGAGTAGTTCGGAAGCTGCGTTACCAAGAAATTAGGAGGCATAAGTGAGGTGCTGCACTTACACTGTCTCCCCCAGTCACAGCCTGCGTGTGATTGGTCGAAAAATGGCAAGCCTTTTCATGGCTTTAGGTGGAGCTCCCTCTAGTGGTTGAAAAGAGAATTACTATACATTATGGCCTCCACTGTAAAACTGACGTTTAAGGGTTATTGTAAGACATCTCAAACAACTTGTAGATTTAATACAAATCAGTTCACCAGGACTTTTGATTACTCTGTAAAATATGAGGATCAATACAGTCTCATAGGTACTAGGCAGGCAACAGCGGCAATTTTACTGTTCCAACACCTGGAAAACAGTGATTACTTTTTAAGGACAATTACACAGACTTGTATGTTTAGAGGATTGAAGGCATTATAAATTGAGTAAGATATTGTTAGCTAGCTTGCTATTGTTATCCATTATACTAACACTAGCATTTAAGCTAACATTAGCATTTTAGCTAATTTTGACTTAATAGCTAAAGTTAACATACAGAATGGATTGAGATACAGTTAACCAACATGTTAGTGTTTGCCAACATGCTATCTGTGGCATTTAAGCTAACATTAGCATTTTAGCTAACATTAGCATTTTAGATAATTTTAGCTATCATTTGGTTTTTGGGTTGATTGTAACATACTGAATGGTTTGAATTATTGTTAACCAATATGTCCATGTTTGCCAACATGCTACCAAAAGCTTTTTTACTAACAATTGCAATGTAGCTCATTTAAGCTAACAATAACATTTTAGCTTATTTTGACGTAACTGCTAAAATTAACATAATGGATGGATTTAGTTACTGTTAACCAACATCTTGGTGTTTACCAACATGCTCTCTCTAGCATTTTAGCTAACATGAGCACTTTAGCTAATGTTCACTAATTTTAGTATTTTAGGAAGATTTTAACATACTGAAACGATTAAGTTCATGGAAACAAACATGTTATTGTTTTCCAACATGCTATCTGAGGCATTTTAGCTAACATTAACATTTGAGCTATTATGTGGTTTTTGGGTTGATTTGAACAAACTGAATGGGTTAAGATATTGTTAACCAATGTATTCATGGTTGCCAACATACTACAAATAGCTTTTTTGCTATTCATAGCAATTTAGCTCATTCAAGCTAAGAATGGGATTTAAGATAATCATTGAATTATTTAGAATCTTTTAACATACTGAAAGGATTAAATTAATGGTAACGGACATGATACTGATTGCCAACATGCTACCACTAGCATTTAAGCTAACACTAGTATATCAGTTAGTATCAAAAATTAAGCTAATTCAGCTAATTTTAGCTAACACTTCCTTTTAAGCATATTTTTATTATACTGAATGGATTGAATTATTGTTAACCAACATGTTTGTGTTTGGCAACATGCTACCACTAGCATTTTAGCTAACATTAGCATCCACCCATCCATCCATCCATTTTCTTCCGCTTATCCGGGGTCGGGTCGCGGGGGCAGCAGCCTAAGCAAAGAGACCCAGACTTCCCTCTCCCCAGCCACTTGTTCCAGCTCCTCGGGAGGAACCCCAAGGCGCTCCCAGGACAGCCGAGAAACATAGTCCCTCCAGCATGTCCTGGGCCTTCCCCTGGGCCTCCTCCCGGTGAGACGTGCCTGAAACACCTCACCAGGGAGGCGTCCAGGAGGCATCCTGACCAGATGCCCGAGCCACCTCAACTGACACCTCTCGATGTGGAGAAGCAGGGGCTCTACTCTGAGCCCCCTCCGGATGACTGAGCTTCTCACCCTATCTCTAAGGGAGAGCCCAGACACTCTACGGAGGAAACTCATTTCACCCGCTTGTATCCGTGATCTCGTTCTTTCGGTCACCACCCAGAGTTCGTGACCATAGATGAGTGTAGGAACGTAGATCGACCGGTAAATCGAGAGCTTTGCCTTTTGACTCAGCTCTCTCTTCACCACGACAGACCGGTAGATCGCCCGCATAATTGCAGATGCCCCACCAATCCATCTATCGATCTCCCGCTCCATTTTTCCCTCATTCGTGAACAAGACCCCCAGATACTTAAACTCCTCCACTTGGGGAAGGACCCCATCCCCGACCCGGAGAAGGCACCCCACCCTTTTCTGGCTCAAGACCATGGCCTCGGATTTGGAGGTGCTGATTCTCATCCCAGCCGCTTCACACTCGGCTGCGAACCGCTCCAGCGAAAGCTGTGGATCACATTCTGATGAAGCCAACAGGACCACGTCATCTGCAAAAAGCAGAGACCCGATCCTGAGGCCACCAAAACGGATCCCCTCAATGCCTTGGCTGCGCCTAGAGATCCTGTCCATAAAAGTTAGGAACAGGACCGGTGACAAAGGGCAACCTTGGCGGAGTCCAACTCTCACTGGAAACAAGCCCGACTTACTGCCGGCAATGCGAACCAAACTCTGGCACCGGTCGTACAGGGACCTAACAGCCCGTATCAAGGGGCCCGGTACCCCATACTCCCGGAGCACCCCCCACAGGGCCCCCCGATGGACACGGTCGAACGCCTTCTCCAAGTCCACAAAACACAGGTAGACCGGTTGGGCGAACTCCCACGCACCCTCCAGGACCCTGCTGAGGGTGTAGAGCTGGTCCAGTGTTCCACGGCCAGGACGAAAACCGCATTGTTCCTCCTGGATCCGAGGTTTGACTATCCGTCGGACCCTCCTCTCCAGAACCCCTGAATAGACCTTACCAGGGAGGCTCAGAAGTGTGATCCCCCTGTAGTTGGAACACACCCTGTGGTCCCCCTTTTTAAACAGGGGGACCACCACCCCGGTCTGCCAATCCAAGGGAACTGTCCCCGATGTCCACGCAATATTGCAGCGCCGCGTTAACCAACACAGCCCCACAACATCCAGAGCCTTGAGGAACTCCGGTCGAATCTCATCCACCCCCAGAGCCCTGCCACCGAGGAGCTTTTTAACAACCTCGGTGACCTCAGCACCAGAGATTGGAGAGACCGACCCCAAGTCCCCAAACCCTGCTTCCAGATTGGAAGGCGTGCTGGTGGGATTGAGGAGGTCTTCGAAGTATTCCATCCACCGACCCAAAACGTCCCGCGTTGAGGTCAGCAGCACACCATCCCCACTGTAAACAGTGTTGGTGGCAGACCGCTTTCCCCCCTGAGACGCCGGATGGTGGATCAGAATCACTTCGAAGCTGTACGGAAGTCGTTTTCCATGGCCTCTCCAAACTCCTCCCACGCCAGCAACCATCCGAGCCACATCCCGCTTGGCCTGTCGGTACCTATCAGCTGCTTCAGGGGTCCCACAAGCCAAAAAGACCTGGTAGGACTCCTTCTTCAGCCTGACAGCATCCCTTACTGCCGGTGTCCACCAGCGGGTTCGGGGGTTGCCGCCGCGACAGGCACCGACCACCTTGCGGCCACAGCTTCGGTCAGCCGCCTCTGCAATGGAGGCGCGGAACATGGTCCACTCGGACTCAATGTCCTCCGCCTCCCCCGGGACGTGTTCAAAGTTCTGCCGGAGGTGTGAGTCAAAGCTCCTTCTGACAGGAGACTCTGCCAGACGTTCCCAGCAGACCCTCACAACACGTTTGGGCCTTCCAGGTCTGTCCGGCGTCCTCCCCCACCATCGGAGCCGACTCACCGCCAGGTAGTGGTCAGTAGAAAGCTCAGCCCCTCTCTTCACCCGAGTGTCCAAAACATGCGGCCGCAGATCAGATGAGACGACAACCAAGTCGATCATTGAGCTGTGGCCTAAGGTGTCCTGGTGCCAAGTGTACATATGGACACCTTTATGCCTGAACATGGTGTTTGTTATGGACAATCCATGACGAGCACAGAAGTCCAATAACAAGACACCACTCGTGTTCAGATCAGGGGGGCCATTCCGCCCAACCACACCCCTCCAGGTCTCACTGTCATTGCCCACGTGAGCGTTGAAGTCCCCCAGCAGAACAAGGGAGTCCCCAGGAGGAGCACTCTCCAGCACCCCCTCCAAAGACTCCAAGAAGGGTGGGTAATCTAATTTGCTGTTTGGCGCGTAAGCACAAACAACAGTCAGGACCCGTCCCCCCACCCGAAGGCGGAGGGAGGCTACCCTCTCGCTCACCGGGGTAAACCCCAATGTACAGGCGCCGAGATGGGGGGCAACAAGTATGCCCTCCCCAGCTCGGCGCCTCTCAGCAGGGGCAACTCCAGAGTGGAAGAGACTCCAACCCCTCTCGAGGAGACGGGTTCCAGAGCCAGAGCCGTGCGCCGAGGTGAGTCCGACGATGTCCAGTCGGAACCTCTCAACCTCGCACACCAGCTCCGGCTCCTTCCCCACCAGAGAGGTGACGTTCCACGTCCCGAGAGCCAGCTTCTGCAGCCGAGGATCGGACCGCCAAGGTCCCCGCCTTTGGCCGCCGCCCATCCAGCACAGCACCCGACCCCTATGGCCCCTCCCACAGGTGGTGAGCTCATGGGAAGGGGGCCCATGTTACCTCTTCGGGCTAAGCCCGACCGGGCCCCATGGGTAAAGGCCCGGCCACCAGGCGCTCGCCAACGTGCCCCACCTCCAGGCCTGGCTCCAGTGGGGGGCCCCGGTGACCCGCGTCCGGGCGAGGGAACACTGAGTCCATCTGTCATTTTCATCATAGGGCTCTTTTGGGCTGCACTTTGTCTGATCCCTCACCTAAAACCAAATTGTCATGGGTGACCCTACCAGGAGCAAAAGCCCCCGACAACATAGCTCCTAGGATCATTGGGACACTCAAACCCCTCCACCACGATAAGGTGGCAGCCCAGGGAGGGGTAATTATCTAACATTAGCATGTTAGCTAATTTTCAATAATATTGGTGTTATAGCTTGTTGTCAATTTACTGAATATAATAAGACTTCTTTTAACCAACATAGTTGTGTTTGCCAACATCATACTACTAGCGTTTTGGGTAATAATTGGAATGTAGCTGATAAGTCTTCTTTTAACGAAAATAGTTGTCTTTCCAAACATGCTACTACTAGCATTTTGGGCAATATTTGGAATTTAGCTGATTTTAGGTAATACTGGCATTTTAGCTAATTGTGAGTTTTTCTATGTGGTAGGGTTGGTAGACTACTTTTATTTTTTCTGCTGATTCTGTGCATTACACTTCAGCAAGTCTTCTACAGTTGACTTCAAATACTTCAGGTACTAGGCAGGCAACAGTGGCCATTTTACTGTTCCAACACCTGGAAAACAGTGATTACATTTGAATGGCAGTTATACAGACTTGTGTGTTTAAGCAATCTTAGGCATTATAAATCGAGTAAGATATTGTTAGCTAACTTACTATTGTTATCCATTATATTAACACTAGCATTTAAGCTAACATTAGCCTTTTAGCTAATTTTGACTTAATAGCTAAAGTTAACCTACTGAATGGATTGAGATACAGTTAACCAACATGTTAGTGTTTGACAACATGGAATCTGTGGCATTTTAGCTAACATTAGCATTTTAACTAACATTAGCGTTTTAGGTAATTTTGACTTAATAGCTAAAGTTAACATACTGAATGGATTAAGATAAAATTTACCAACATGTTAGTGTTTGCCAACATGATATCTGTGGCATTTTAGCTAACATGATCATTTTAGCTAACATCGGCATTTTAGCTAATTTTAGCTATCATTTGGTTTTTGGTTGATTTCAACAAACTGAATGGGTTGTTATTGTTAACCAATATGTTCATGTATGCCAACATGCTACCAATAGCTTTTTTACTAACCATAGCAATTTAAGTCTTTCAAGCTAACAATGGAATTTTAGCTAATTTTGACTTAACAACCAAAATTAACATAATGAATGGATTGAGTTAATGTTAACCAACATGTTGGTACTTACCAACATCCTATCTCTAGCATTTAAGCTAAAAAGAACATTTAAGCTAACATTAGCATTTCAGCTAATGTTAGCTAATATTTGCATTTGAGGAAGATTTTAACATACTGAAAGGATTAAGTTCATGGTAACGATTATGTTAGTGTTTGCCAACATACAATCACTAGTATTTAAGATAAAACTAGTATTACCGTTAGCATCTAAATCTAAGCTAATTTTGACTTAACAGCTAAGGTTAACCTGCTAAATAGATTTTGTTAATGTTTAACGCCATGTAGGTGTTTGCTACCTTACTACCACTAGCATTTTAGCTAACATTTGCATTGCAACTAATTTTAGCTAACCCTTCCCTTTAAGCTTATTTTAATCATACTGAATGGACTGAATTATTGTTAACCAACATGTTTGTGTTTGGCAACATGCTACCATACGCTTCGGTACATTTTTTGAACTTCAACTACTTCTGCATACTTTGTGCTATTTTAACCGTTTAACTTTTCAACTATTCTGCTCATTCTTTTTTTTCCGGGTATATCTTTTGGTATTCATAACCTTTATACTTTTCATAATATTAAACTTTTTATTTCAGCTAATTATGACAGTTTTTCTTTGTGTTAGGGTTGGCACACCCCTTTTATTTTTTCTGCTGTTTCTGTTTATTACACTTCAGCAAGTAAATTCAGGTTACAGCATTCACACTGCATTTTCGCAGGAAATGCAACTTTTTCTAGTTAAGAATTCATTCTTCAATTCTGTCTATTTATAACTTCTTTCTTGCTCAGCCTCTGATGCAGTGCAACACAGATGCATTCATACCTGTTAAACTAGTTTTACAGTTTGTTATGTATATAGTTGTTTACAGTTGTCAATAGTGTTGTAAATAGTGTTACAAAAGTAACGAGCTACAAGAACATATTATTTTTGTCAGTAATGGACTAATAAAATGCTTTACTTATAAAATGTACTGCAAGTGGGACCCCCGCACTTTCTCTGTTTGTGCGCCTCTGTTCCCCGCACTTTCTTTCAGCTGTTACAGCCATTTAACCTGTTCATATTTTTCCGAGTCGTCTTTAAACCCACCTTAAGCGTACACATGCTAATGTAGGCAGAAGTGAATCACATGACAGGTGCTGCTGAGCAGAGCAGCTTGTTTGGCAACCAATCCAGAGCCAGCAAAAGGCAGAAAACAAAAAAAGAAATTGTTGACCGTTTTTTGTTTTCCAAACAAGCTGTGTAAGATCAGTTATGCTATTGCATGCAGATAAAGTAGCTACATGTTTTGTTAATACATGTCAATATATAATGTTAAGCTACTTAACAATAGTAATGTTGCCTGTTTTACATCCATCACTAGTCAGTTCATGCTAGGAATAAACCCAATCCTCTAATTTCTCTGCAGAACTTGTTCTCACCATCTCTTTCAACATATTTGAAAGAAATCTATATTGTCAAAAAAGACAGAGCGGGGTCAGGGAGGGTCTGCACAGGTGAAAAGAGAATATACGTAACTGAGAAAAAAATATCAATGGGTACAGAAGGGACTTTGAGGCTAATTTCCACAGTAATTTCACTGCTGCTCATCCTAATTCTATTTCAAAATGTAGCGTTCCACATTTTCACATCTTTATTGGCACAACAGAAAACTTTAGAGTCAGGGAGGAGAAATAAGACCAGAGACCAGCAGCAGGGACTATGATACAAGGTCTTCTCAGGTAAGGAGAGATTAGAACTTGCTGAGAGAAAGTGATCCATTGCTGGGAGAAACCAGGCTGGAATCAGGACCGGGTTATAACTGATATTTCAGAATACCTTCATTCACATGCCTAAATATGTTTTGTCTGTTTTTTAATAGCTTACCCAGGTTTGACATCAGTCGGTTTAATAACCTGTTAAAAAACTTTGATTCTGAAGAGGTGATCGGTCATCATTGTGTTATCTATTGTGATTTGCTGAAGCTAGTGCGTGAACTCAAACCTTCCTTCTTTGACCTGTAGTTGTTTAATCTTTCCAGATTGACTCCAACGGTCAGTTGAGACTGATGTTTGAGCTTAGTTATTTGTTCTTGCAAAGCAGCAGCACCTTGTAATTGTTAGTAATAATGCTAATAACTGTCTTTAAACTGCTATTAATATTGCTAATAACTAAGCCAGCACACTTATTGTGCAACAGTAATTAAATGGTTCTTAGCCACTAGAGAAAAATGCTATTGAATGTGAGAGGATGATAAATCACTCAAAAGACCTCTGAAAAATGTGCCCCCCTCACTTCTGAGATGATGGATACGCCCTCTGTCTCTGAAGTGTGGATGCTGCTTATGGTCCTCCCTCCAACTTTTTCTGTTATATTGAAAGTGTTAAGACGGTGAACAATAATTAAAAATGAAAAGTCCTCTGGGTTCTCACACATAGTAGACATCACAGCAGAAGGAGTAAAACCTGTTGTGGTGAACAAAGAAATGTAGAGTCCCTATAGTTGTGACAGGAGCTCCTTTCACAGCAACTTTAAACGTTCAAAAATATTTTAATTAATTACAATACAGTCAACATTCGACCTTGTGGGAGAAAAAGAGAAAAAGCCTCAATAAGCATAAACTTCTAGCCTATTATTCTAAAAACTTCGACAGAACTCACTTCATTCAGATTGAGCACATTCAGCGACTGTGAATGGCAGGTAAATAGACATTGATTGTCGATAATTATCACTGTGCTCTTTAGATTTGTGCCGGCTTCCAGAAAGGGCAGATCCTATCTCGGTCTTGACCATCGGCTGGAGCTAAATGGAGAGATGCCGATATCTCACTCTGACTGGGGACCGAAGGGAGCAGATTGACGGATGTCTCGTCCCAGGCGCTTTGTGTCCATTCGCGTTTGCTGACGAATGTCACCACGTCTCACATCTAAAGTCAGCTGGCTATGTTGGCCCTTTGTTGTAAATAACGTTTTCTGCCTCCACGATTACAGAGCAGAGGGTTCCTGCTGCAAACGAAGGGCTGAGTAAGGCAAGGAAATGTGACAACTGCTGCAAATGACCTGTAAAGGGCAACAATACAGAGAGAAGAATGACAGTGGATGTAGATAATGTGCTTCTAATTGGTTGCTTTTGTTCTGTGGTAAGTGTAAATTACTCTGTCACGCAGTGCTGTGGCAGTGTATGGGGAATGCGGTGGTAGAAAAGATGCACCCAGTCATCTGAGCCGAACGTAATTATTTCAGCTTCAACTGACAGACAAACACAAAGCAGGAAGGCAAACCTAAAGTGTTAGCATGTCATTGAAGCAAAATAACATATCTGCCTGGTTAATATGCTGATAAATCCCAGGAGCCTGGGGGACAGTGTGCAGCCAGGACGAACACTCGGCACTCAGACCTTCCCATAATTCCGAGATGCCATGAATATAAACTCCTATTTCTTGGATTTCTGAAAACGTATACCCTTTTTTGTTTTCTCCAAGGTCCCATCCCACCTGCACTGAGCCTGAAAGAAATGACAAAATCAGAGAATGGATCCTGAGTGGGAGTGACTCCGAGATTGATTCAGTTGTTTTCTGCGAGTGTGGAAGCGAAAGAGGTAGAGAGGCCAAAGGAAAGCTAGAGTGATTTGGACTGACAGAGAAATGGAAGAGCGAGCGCTGTGAGATAGAGATATGAAGTGACATAAGAGGACAAAAAACAACGTCTTAGAGAGAAAAATAGGATGAGATGGTGTGATGATAACTGCAATCAGTGAGGAACAGAGAGAACGGGACTAGAAAATAAAAGCCGGAGAGTATGTGGAGGCGTCTCGGAAGACTGAGAGAAGGGTAGAATTATGACATAGTGCTGAAGCCAGGAAAGTTACAAGATAATATGGTTATGATGACATCCAGAAGATGGAAGCAAAACTAACCCTATTTCTGACATGTGAAATAAGAAATACAAATACAGAATTTAGGTTGTATCAATTAAAGTTAGCAGAAAATCTGACCAGCACAGGAAGAGATGACTGCAATAAAATAGATGGGATACTCAACCAATCAGAAATATGTAGCATGCTGCCTCCACAAAGCTCCATCTTTAGTTATTGGTCCATCCATAAAGTCCTACTCTGAAAACTAACCAAGTTCCTGAAAAGGGTCCTATGTAAGAAAAACAGCTAAAGCTCTCCTGAGAGGCTTTGGCTAAATTTTAGATTCCTAAAACATTGTAATCAGTATTATTCCCTAATATATTCCTTTCTCAATGAGCATGGAATGGAATTAGCTTTGTTTGTTGTTTTTGTCTAGTTCCAAGGAGATATGTTGATATAGATTGGACTTGGCTGTTGGTTATTGGTTTATATCAGACTTGACTTTTCCTTTATAATCTGTAGTTAAAGGGTTTTTATCAACTTTGTATTTAAAATGTGTGGGTAGCTTTCGCCACCGGGAAGAGAAAAACTATCAATATATATCACCCTTTTCAGAAAACTGTATTAAGCTAGGATGAAGAGGGGTTTGGTTTTCATACCTCTGTGTATTATGGTATGTCAGGTGTTTAATCTGCAAAGGGACATAATCACTGAGCTGAGTTAGCAGGAAGGTTTGAAGTGGGGGCCTGACACTTGCAGGACTCCAGGACAACCAATGACGCTGCTGTCACTCATTGGTTTCATTTACTGGCTTCATTATGTGAGCACACACTAGAATAGACTGGCCCGAATGGCTGCTCAGGGGTTTTACAGAAGTGCTCTTCTTTCCAGCAATATTGGGGAAACCTTTTGTAACATGGCCCAATGTTTGGGGCAAGCATGCTGATCCATCAGCACAGCAATTCATTGCATCTAAAACTAGAAAAGGACTCGGAGATCAGACCTGAAAACAAACCTTTAGGGGCTGGATTCACACTAATATCATAACTGGTTACGGGTTTTTTCCCCACAATAATCACTTTTCTGTAATTGGAGTTTTCGGGTCACCCCCAAACTCTAATCACTTTTTTCCTAGTCCCACTGCAGACATGTTCTGAAAATGTCATCAGAATTCAGCAATAACCTTTTGAGTTATTTTGCTAATTAACGAACAAACAGACAAACAAGCAAAAACGAAGACATAACCTCCTTGGTGGAGGTAACAATCCCAAAACCTTTTTCATGATTCAACCAAATTAACCTACTCTATATCTACACATCCTAACTATGTGTTCGGCTGCTAAAGACTAATTTGAACAAATTTGGTTGACTACAATATGTTACAGCATGAATGTTTTGCAGCATAAAGTACTGGAACAATGTGTCCTATTCAATAGTAAAAAACTTTATGACTTACAGCAAACAAAATATTTTACAGATCTACTACTATTGTGTATTTATGACAGCATTATAAAAATTAAGCATGATAAAAGCCATTAATTAAACTTAACCAGGCAAGGCAAGGTGATTATATTTGTGTAGCACATCTTCAGCAACAAGGCAATTCAAAGTTCTTTACATGTTGAGAAGGTAAATAAAATAACAGGAAAAAAACCATTTGATTTCAAGTAAGGTAAAACAATGATAAATGGAAAAACCGAATACAGTTTATAATGTTCCAGTTATTAATAATCAAGGGCAGCTCTAGACAGATGAGTTTAGAGCCTTGCTTTAAAGGAACTCAGTGTTACAGCGGTTTTCTGGAAGTTTGTTTCAGATTAGAGGAGCATAAAAACTGAATGCTGCTTCTCCATGTTTGGTTCTGATTCTAAGGGATGCACAACAGACTTGATCCAGAAGACATGACTGGTCTGTAAGGTTAGTACAGTCACAATAGATATTTGTGTTTTGGTGCTAAACCGTTCAGTGATTTACAAATAGGGTTGGGCATCGTTTGAATTTGGACGATTCCTATTCCTGTTTTCGATTCCGGTTCCAAACGATTCTTGATTCCGATTCTTTGGAGGGACAGGGTCATTTATTTATTTTTTGCATATTTTAAATGACCTACTTTAAAATACACTACTTGTTGTATACACTGCTATTTCTTCCTAATCATTGTGTGTTGGTCCTACATGTGTGTATATTGAGCTTATTTATTTACTTGCACAGTTTTTTTTTTTGTTATGTGTGTGTGTTGTTTTCATTTGTGTTTTTAAGTGCTGCTGCTGCAACAAGGAAATTTCCCTTATGGGATTAATAAAGTATTTCTATCTACCTAACCACCCACCCACCCATAGGTAGTCTTACGTGATGAAATAGTCTAAACTTTACTTTACTTAATTTCCCTTAATTTAATTTAATTCTTGGATCAATAAAGTATTTTGAATTGAATTTGCATTGAACTATGGATTTGGAACATGGATTTTAATTCTATTAACTTTTTACTTTCAATGAATTTCTCACAGGGCTGTTATCAATGGACTTGGGGATAAATATCACAATTTTTTTTTCACAGTGGTAACATTGAAACTGTCATGAAAACCGATTTCCAAACATCCTGCATGTCTGTCTGCAGAATATTGAACAAAAAATTAAAAAACAACTCAAACAATCCCGTTCAGATTAGCTGCAGGTACATTATAAAGTCAGAATCCTCTCTGTGGAACTCCTCTAGTTGTTGTTTCCCTCGGCTGCGATGTTGAACGGAGGAGGCGGAGCACATCGGAGTATTGTCAGCTGCCTGGCTAACGTTAGCATATCAATCTCAGACCGTTTGTCTATGAAAACAAATACATGAGCAATAGTTAGCTGGATATTTGCACTTGAGTTGAACAACGGTTCGAGTATAATTTGTTTGCGGTCGGTTATATACAGGTATAGGACTGAGCCCTGTTGTTTTGTTTGCTAAAGTGAAGACAAATCTTAGCGTGTCTCCACACACCTTCCATGATTGCGCAGTGACGCTAACACTTCTGGCGGATTCTTCTTCATTGGTATTCGGCGGGTTCTTCTTCTGGTCGGCGGACTGGGAATCAAAACTAGGAATCGTAATTTTAAAAATTGAACGATTCCGGGAGAATCGACATATGAGTCCCGGTTCCAATCAATGCTTGATTCTTGATGCCCAACCCTGTTTATAAACTAATAAAAGTGTTTTAAAGTCTGTTCTTTGAGCTACAGTGAGCCAGTGTAAAGACTTTAGGAAAGGGGGTGATGTGCTCTACTTTCCTGGTTCTAGTGAGGAACACGACCAGCAGCATTCTGGATCAGCTGCAGCTGTCTGATTGACCTTTTAGGCAGACCTGTGAAAACGCTGTCGTAGTAATCAACAAACAAACAAGAAAAATGCATGTTTCTCTAGATCTTGCTAAGACATTTTCACTTTAATCCTAGAAATGTTCTTCAGGTGATACAAGGCCGATCTTGTAATAGTCTTTATGCGACGCTGAAGATTCAGATCTGAGTCCATCATTACACCGGATTTCAGGTATGTTCAGTATTTTCTAGCTGTATTAACGGAAGCTGTGTGCTGACTTTTTATCGTTCCTCCTTAGGTCCAAAAATAATTATGTTAGTTTGGTTGGATAATGTTATGACACCTCTATGCATTGACATGGATAGGTAAGTCTACCCAAAGAAGCATTCCAAAAACATCATCTCGACAAACCAAAACCGCCATCACCAAATTACCATGGACAGGTTTGATGGAAGCCCTGTTTGCAGTGTCTAAATGGGTGTTTTTAGTGATCTGGTACTTTAACTCCAAAATAATATTAAACAAAGACCCTTTTCTCTGAAGGGTCCCTCACACTTCCT
Source organism: Valencia hispanica (assembly GCA_963556495.2). NCBI lineage: Eukaryota > Metazoa > Chordata > Actinopteri > Cyprinodontiformes > Valenciidae > Valencia > Valencia hispanica. The sequence continues at coordinate 12,473,723 of OY747702.1, read as the reverse complement.
TCCACTAACTAGTGTTACTCTTTTATATTAACTCTCTCACAGGTTTTCTTTGTTTCTTATCCTTCGTTTAACACTTGTTAACAGGGTTTTTAAAAATTCAAAAGTTAGGCTATTTTGAAAAAATTCCCCAAATACAATACAAAAATAACACACTATGCACTTGTGTCTGTACTCAAGTGTTTCATTTGTTCCACATTCATACCGTTTCATACAAACGTCCGGGGCTGGCAACAGATTTATCCCCCATGGGGAGCGTGTTAACACACAAGGGGAGATTTCTGCATCTGTCCCTCACGTCTTTCAGCACATGAATATTTCAGCGGGCGCACAAACCCACGTTACACACAGTTTGATGTTGCTCATCTTTAAAACATATTCGTTCAGCGTACCTGAAGCAGGTCTTTGCTGGTTACTTGTCATTACCCCCTACAACTGTTTGCACGGTTCACATTTTTTTCAGAAGCGAGCGCACTCTCTCATAAGCATTCAAGGGCACACACACACACACGCAGGGTGGATACACACTACCTCTGTTTTGGCATAGTTTGGAAATGATGTGTTTAACTAGTGCATAAAACATGATGGTTGAGCCACCAGGAACTACCTGAGGACATGTTTAGAAATCGTACCACTTCATCCTGAGCAAAGAAAAACAAAGGGGGACCTTTGGAAAGGAAATAAACTAATCTCAGGTTATAAAACAGACCAAAGGTTTCATAGCTAAGAACAAATGTAGCTGCCATAGCAACAAAATGAGTAGAACTTTTGATAAAGAGTCAGTTATTAGAATACATTGTTACTGTAATTATCAGGTACCTGAAAACTGAGATTGTACTTGCTTAGACTTAGCATTCTTCAGAGTAACCTTCTGTGGGTCCAACAGCACCACAATTCATGTTTTTGAAGAAGTTGTGACTCTGCCAAATCTTCTCTTTCCAAAAACGAAGCCCTTCTGTTTTCTTCTCCTCTCAACTTTTTTTCAGCAATGGTCAGATGATATTTATGTATCGTTCAAGGTAGAATTGAGGGAAATGGTGCATATTAATAAAAGCTAAGGTCAGTTCTACTGTGAAAACGTTCCAAAATCCATAGAACTCCCACTGGTTTTTAAAGGAAGGCATTTTAAACAGAAACTGAAAGTCTCTTCCAACCTTTTGACTATCTATATTTCATGATCCAAAATTAAACCTTGTAAACTGACTGGACAAACAATTATTGATAGGATGGAACTGGCTACAGCAATTGGAAATACTGTTTTAATCTGTCATCAACATCAGAAAATCACATGATCTACATTAGATAGATAGATAGATAGATAGATAGATAGATAGATAGATAGATAGATAGATAGATAGATAGATAGATAGATAGATAGATAGATAGATAGATAGATAGATAGATAGATAGATAGATAGATAGATAGATAGATAGATAGATAGATAGATAGAGTTCCTTTGACTGGAATTACAAGTTAGTAAAAAAAGGCCATTCAGTAGGCAGTTAAAGGTACAGTGGACTTGTTGTTCATTGCTTAGACAGCTTTAAATAAATTGTAGAATGGAATGGACATATCAGAATATGGAGTATACCTGAATGGAATCATGAGGAGTTTCCATTCTGATCTTAAAGACACTATATTGTTTTACATGTATTGTTCTGACTTTAAAGAAAGTAATTGAAAAAAACATAACAGTTCTCTCTTTGTTTTAACATGTCACAAATACAAAAAAAAATGTGTTAATATTTATTGATCTAAATCTAAAAAGTTTACTCAGATTTGATGTGTGACAGTAAAGAAAATGTGTATTTGTTTTTCCCGGACATGTATGTAAACCTCTGGTTTCAACCATATGCAAAGCAACAACTAAGGAAATGCGTGAGGGCAAACAAATATTGGTGTTATTATAAATGTAAGTAATCAGGTATGGTTCAATGCAGCTTTCCAGCAAAACAAAAACAAGAAACCAAAACTATTCTGTACAAAAGCACACCTTAGTTTAAAGGAGCAGGGGGCAGGATGAAGAAACAAAACTCACGAGCGACGCGGTCGGCGCTGCAAGTAACTGCAGCCAGCCGCACGGGAGGGAGCACAAACGCTTCACAAAAAAACATACCTCTTTACAGTGACATACTTCTTTTTCTTAGTGCCACTTTTTAGTGGGCTGTGAGTCGTCCTTGGTCGTTTCCCAGTTGCAGAAGAGAAGAATCCATTCTCATAATTAAATCAATGGAGGTCTGCGACCATTTTTCTTCCTCTTTTAAAGCTGTCGAGAACGCGCAAGCCGTGTCAATTGACGTCACATCCGTAGGACAGCGTGGGAAATTCGGGCCCTGAACTGCAGCACATTTGGCAGCACACAGCCAGTTTAAGAAAATGGAGCGATACGTGGGTGGGCTCATTTTTTTTGGTTTATAACGCTTCATCACCCAACAGCATTAAAAAACTGGACATGGATGTTTATTTTATTTACAAATCCTGCCCCTTGTTCCTTTAAAGAAGTCTGTTCGAAAAAGAACTCAAATCATTCTGTAACCTTTGTTGGACATATTTTTAGCCCTGTTGTGGATTTTGTCCCAGTTTATAGTATAATAATAACTTCTAAACCACAGGGACTTGAAGGAAAAGAGCTGCTGAGAGGGACAAAAAAATAAAGATTTTAATGAAGCTGGCAGAATTACTGTATTAACAGATTTGGGCTTTTTAAATAATATAAATTTAAGAAAAGTTGTTAAGTCTTTTACAAATATCAAATATTGTGAAAGTTTCTTTCTGGCAACAGTGTGTCCTAGACTTCTCCATCTTCGCAACATTTTAACATCCTAAAGAAATATAAAAATTACATGTATTTTCCATGTATAAGACATTAGCTGAATGTGTTAAGAGAACACACAGAAGATCCAGATAAAAGAATGTATCTGGACTATCTCTTAGCATTCCATATTATAGTTCTATGGACACATCACTTTTCTCTCTGTTATACATATTCTCTGTTGGACAAATCTTTTGCATATCCTCCTTCTCAACGTCCGTGATTCTTCTTCATGGTCATCTCTCCCACCTCCCTTGGCAGCTCCACATCCAGCGGCCCTTGTCCGATATATTCACTATCTCCTCCCTCCTCATGTCCAGACTATCTTGCCCTTACCTCTCTGACTCCAAACTGCTCCACCTAAGTTGTGCTTTTCTTACAGCCTTTTCTAATCCTGTCCATTTTGGTCACTCTTAGTGGAAATCTGTCCGCTTCCATCACCACCTCCTGTTTTTCTGCTTACTCCACTATCAAGTCAATCATCTTAGAAACATGCCCTTTCACTCCTGTAGCTATCAAACAAATCAGCTTCAAAGCATATTACTGTCCACATCCATTTTTGTCTTCGTGGCTCTTTTTTGTTGTTGCTTTGAATGGTTGGCCCCAGATACTTAAACTCACCAACTTCTAGAACCTCCACTGTTTTCAGCTTCCCATGTCCCACTAAAGGTCCACTTTAACTATACAACTCAGAACATTTGGTCATTATGGAGGCGAGACACACAGATATTGTGAACATGTAGCATGCTGGCTAAACCCAGATGTGATAAAGAACTGCCGGTGGGTAGAAAGAGGCAGCCAGTTTACTCTAGTACCTCCCGGAGCACTAAATATGGATTCACAAAGGGTTTAGTGTTACAAAAACAGACTAGAGATCCGACTGGGATGGCGGAGAGAAAAAAGGACAGCACTTATGGCACAGAAGATGATGGTGGTGAAAGAGAGGACAACAGAACCTGTGACATGAAAGAACGATGTCTGAGCAAAAAACATGTGCTAATTCCCGTGGTCACCTGACCACTACCTGACACCCCACCCCAAAAAAATTGATTTCCAGATAAAACCCATTTTATCCTGGCCTTCCAAATCCCTTTTTGTGTGTCTTTTTATTGTCAGGTCCAAAACCAAGCTGATCTTGTAAAAGATGTCTGTTGACCCTGCTGAGTGTGTGGGAGAGAGGTCCCAGTCGCAGAAGTAAAAGCTGTGACTTTCAGCAGCAAATTTATATACCATTACAGCAGTTACACTATGGGCGTTTTCAAAAGACACACAGTGGCGGCATATTAGGGTAATATTCACGACACGGTGTGTCTTATGAATGCGCCATGGCGAGGCGAGAATATTGCGACATTCATGCCACCAAGCTTGATAGTAATATTTCCGCAATATTGCCGCAACGCTGAACTTGTGAATGAAGATCACGCCTTGCCGCAACACACGGCGATGTCATGATGATGTGTGGAATGTGTGCTGAGCCTCGACCGGCAACAGTATTTAAAATGCAAGTAAACATGTGGAGTTCATTTAGCATTTGTAAACTGTATCAGCTGAGATGGCAAACTGGAGCGATGCAGAGGTCTAGGAGCTGAAGACCAGATCACCAGACAGTTCACTGGGACTGTGAAAGACGGCCACCTTTTGGAGTGGCTCGCAAAAAGACTTCAGGAGCAGGGCTTAAGTCAGGATAAACAACAAGTTATGTCTAAGCTATTTTCTCTCTTTACCAGGGACTCTTCTGTCTCGTGGTTTATATGCAACCCTGCACATTACCAGCCTGCCACCCCCCTTTTATACTTCCATTGCATAATCTTTTGTGAAAAACACCTTGTTGTGATTGCATTTCTCATAAGATGAACTGAACAGACGTTTAGATTTCAAAGACCATATTTCCCAGCAATCCTAGCAGTGACCCCAACACACTCCTATTGGTCTGTGACCACCCATGGTGACATCGGCGATGACATTACAGCCAAAGGGGGCTATAAGAGTAGTCGCGCCCATTTTGAATTGTTCTCACTTGGAAGTTCTTGGATGAACTACTGCTAAACAGAGGACACCTCACCGGTGAAGATTCTCTTTTGTTCTGACCCCCTGGAAGGGGGAAGAACTCATTTCAAAGCTTCAAAGTGCTCACCCCGTCTGTGTAACCAGGGTGCGCGATATAAGAACTGTTCCAAGACAGTTCATTAGACATCAATCCTGCAGGCCATCCAGCCTGGATTTGGGCCACACTGTCCTTAAATCCTGTACCGGTTTTTCTTTTTTTATAACTCTTCCTTTTCTAGCTCAACTACGGACACAATTCGCTCTCCTCCTAGTGGACTGGACCTCCTTCAAGGGAAAGTAGGACTGAACCGGTTCATTTATACTAATATTGTGTCTGGGCGGAGATAAATAGAGAAAATAGAGTTTTAACGAGTTAGATCTCGTTCATTGTTGGTTTAAAGTGCTGTACCTGTTTGCTCATTTTTGCGTCATAAGTTTGAGCTGAAATTGCTGTTTGAAACTGTTTGTTTTATCCTGAGCAGATCACACCTTTCTTTTTCTTTACTCTCTTTTTCTCTATCTCTCTCTCTCTCGCTCTCTGATCACTCCGTCGGCAGAGTCGGGCTCGGTCCGGCCTGCGTTAGCTGGTCTTAAATGAAAAGTTTAACTCCATTGTCTTTAGTCTGTTGCTAAAGCAGAGGCCTACCACATGGACGCTTCCCCCATGTGCTCCTTTAGCCAAAGCTAGTTTTATGACTCTTTCTTGGACTCCATGTGCTGATATCCATCTTGGCACAGAGCTGAGATTAATGAGTTTTGTCCCACAGGCTATCTGTGACTTGGGGTCTCTGGAGTGAGGGCCCCCCTTCCCTTTCTGACCCGCATCTCAGCTGTCTCACTGATTCATTTCATGTTAATTGTGTTTAATGTTCACCTATTATTGTTGTCTAAGATCTGTAGTAATTTTTGCATGCTTTAGAATAGATGGGATTTTCTATTTTCTAAATAAAGTCCCCTTAACTTAAAGAGAAGTTGTCTGGGATTACTTGGAGTGATGCGTACAATTAATGTCCACAGCGTAAGAACTTATTCCTTCATCTATTGTTTAATTATATCAGCCTTATCAGGCTGGTAATCATAAACATAAACTGGGACTGAACAATTTGGCTATATATATAAATGTTCCTGGAATCCACCAGGATGGTGCCCCCAAACTTGGTAATTTTTACATAAAATTATTAATCTTATTAATAATTGCCCTAAGCAATTATTCACAATTATTCAAAGCCAAATCCTACCTACCTGCGGCACAACAATCTGATTGCGCCACATTGCCGCCACAGGCTGACCACTTATGAATGACCAAAAGGTTCACTGATGCCAGCACTGATTGTCTTTGTCTTTTGAAACAGGCTTATGTGTAAAGTCACTCTTAGCCTCTCAGCTCTACATCTCTTGGCTCTTTGGCTGCTCAGTGGTTCCACTTAGTTGTACTGGTTAAGATGTGGAGCATCCAGTGAGATACGCATGGTGGCTTTGCAAAGAACTTCTCTGGGCTAAACAGTCTTTTGCGTGTGAGTGGTTAGCACATGGAACCTCCTTACCTGACCCTCCTTACCTCCTTAAAGCCACAGTCCGGAGTATTTGAGGAAGAGAGATTTTTGAATCCGGCGTACCAAGGCCCCTCCCAAAACACTCCCCCATCCCATCCCCTCCCCTCCCTCCAGCCCTGCTGCAGCAGATGTGCACACGCATCACCTGTGGCGACACAGCAAGTCAAAGAAGTAAGCAGCAAATGCTATTGAGCACGACGCGATTGTATGTTTGCTATGGACATTTCGGAGGTGAGCAACTTTCTGTTTGGTACAGTCACAGTGATAACAAATGTACACAGTGATAACAAAGGTGTACATATGTGACATTTAAAATTGCACATATGTACACCTTTAAAGAACCTCAGTAAAAACATGTTTATACATTCTGAATTATTTGGTACAAAACTGGTTGAAAATTAGTCTATTAACTGAGTGTTGAAGTTTGCGTGTCTTTCGGTGGATAAATAACTAATAGTAGGAGATGGGACTCCACACAAAAATGGGTCCTTTATTAGCCAGTCAGACTACAAAAAGGGCCCTGTGATGGACTGGCGACCTGTCCAGGGTGTACCCCACCTCTCGCCCCTTGACCGCTGGAGATAGGCACCAGCCCCCCCGCAACCCTGCATTAGGATGGACGGGTACAGAAAATGGATGGATGGATGGACTACCAAAAGGCTCCACAGCCAAAACTGTCAGCAGGTGGAGCTATTACCCCTTGAAAATAACAAAAGAGTTCAAGTAGTTTGAATGTCGTTATTTCTTTACAGAAAGTTTCTACCATGTTTGTTTTAGAGCACGGATTGAAAGCCCACGTTGGACCTGTTTTTGGCTCTGGCATTTTGCACATAAATTTGCAGTGAGTTTGTATCCTAAAGAAAAAGTTATAACACTTCAGATATCTCACTTATGAGATATTAACATAAAAGTAAATGCCAAACAAAATACTTATATTGTAGCAAAAGTACTTCCAGTTTTCAAGGTACTCCATGCACTGACAAGTAAATACATTATTATTACGAGGGAACACAAAATGTATCTTGACAACAGTTTGATGGATGGAGGACAAAGTACTGAAAACCCCGATAGTTTCCCAGAGCCTTACTTTAAAGATTCAAGACTATCCCTTTAATTAAGTCAAAAAATAAGACCAAACAAGGACAGAGTGCAAATCTTTGGAAGAACCAGGGAAGTCACATACCATCTCCCAGTTGTTTCTAAATTACATCAATACACGGGAGCCCATCAGATTCAGATCATCTTCAGATTTATCTCCCCTTTTTTGATAATTTCCATTCATGTCTGTTTTTATCTTCAGGACTTGAGATCGTTGTCGACTTATCCACCCCATTCAGACGTTAGTGCAGAGTGGCAGATACAATACGGAGGAGACGTGGGCGGAAGGACGACATTCATCAAAGGTAAACCTCCAGACATGATCCCACAATGTCTGGGACTCGCATCCTTCTGGTTCTGTGGGCTGGTGAGACGCTCCTGAGGTGCTCTGACGGCGGCACCTTCCTGACAGATTCTGCCTTCAGGCATTTTAATTATGCTCACAGTCATGGTTATGCTGTGTGGGTGTGAGTGTGTTGGGGTGTAGCCGGTGCATGGCGCGGGGGGTGGGGGTTAGAAACATAGTTAGATTTAAAATAGTCCCTGTTGTCCTCTATTGTCTCTGATGCTTTGATGCGTCTGGTGGGGAGTAGTTAGTAATTAGTCCGCCCACACAATCTGGTACATTGGCTCCTCATTCTTCATTCTCTCCCTCCAGATTAACAGTTGGTTGAATCCTTAATGTTACTTGTTTCTTAATCCACAAGTGGTGTTTTTTTTCTTCATTTTTTCCCCCAAACTCAGATTTCACAACATGGTAAAATAATTACCTCTACATGCTGCGTTGTGTTTCCTTCTTTTCACATTTGGATTTCCCAATCCCCCCGCCTTTCAGAGCTCAGTATAGATTTCATTTTCACAGTAAAATGCTTGCTCGGTCTAAGCAGCGGCATTTGCTTTGACTCAAGAGTACAGCGGTGCGTTCTGTTGGTGAAGAGAGCCGTGTAATGGATCAACACTTGGGAAATTAATACCTATTGTTGGGGAATGAATAGGGGCGGTAGTGTAAAATAGGTTTAAGCATGTGAATGGATCATCAAGCCGTCTTGATGTTTTTTTTTCTTCTTCAAACTTTCTTGTTGGTATTACATTTATTTAATTCAAAGCTTACTGAAAATACAGTTTCAATACAGGTCTGGACTTAGGGGAGAAATAAGCCGTAGGATACCTCATTGATAGTAAACTTTCATATTCAAGTCGGTATATATATATATATATATATATATATATATATATATATATATATATATATATATATATATATACATTTTAAAAAGTAACACCAAACCAAAACAGAGAGGAGAGCCCAGGTATCATTAAAATTTATTTGGTAACATTGAGCTTTCTCATGCATGCAGCTATAGTGGAGAACGAAACATTATCTACTGTGATTTCCGGGCCATCACAGTAGATAATGAAACTATATTTAATTCTAAGGAAGAAGATGCTTGATTATATTCTGTGTAACTGTGGTCAAAAATAATAAACTATATATATATACATATACACTACCGTTCAAAAGTTTGGGGTCACATTGAAATGTCCTTATTTTTGAAGGAAAAGCACTGTACTTTTCAATGAAGATAACTTTAAACTAGTCTTAACTTTAAAGAAATACACTCTATACATTGCTAATGTGGTAAATGACTATTCTAGCTGCAAATGTCTGGTTTTTGGTGCAATATCTACATAGGTGTATAGAGGCCCATTTCCAGCAACTATCACTCCAGTGTTCTAATGGTACAATGTGTTTGCTCATTGGCTCAGAAGGCTAATTGATGATTAGAAAACCCTTGTGCAATCATGTTCACACATCTGAAAACAGTTTAGCTCGGTACAGAAGCTACAAAACTGACCTTCCTTTGAGCAGATTGAGTTTCTGGAGCATCACATTTGTGGGGTCAATTAAACGCTCAAAATGGCCAGAAAAAGAGAACTTTCATCTGAAACTCGACAGTCTATTCTTGTTCTTAGAAATGAAGGCTATTCCATGCGAGAAATTGCTAAGAAATTGAAGATTTCCTACAACGGTGTGTACTACTCCCTTCAGAGGACAGCACAAACAGGCTCTAACCAGAGTAGAAAAAGAAGTGGGAGGCCGCGTTGCACAACTGAGCAAGAAGATAAGTACATTAGAGTCTCTAGTTTGAGAAACAGACGCCTCACAGGTCCCCAACTGGCATCTTCATTAAATAGTACCCGCAAAACACCAGTGTCAACATCTACAGTGAAGAGGCGGCTGCGGGATTCTGGGCTTCAGGGCAGAGTGGCAAAGAAAAAGCCATATCTGAGACTGGCCAATAAAAGAAAAAGATTAAGATGGGCAAAAGAACACAGACATTGGACAGAGGAAGACTGGAAAAAAGTGTTGTGGACGGATGAATCCAAGTTTGAGGTGTTTGGATCACAACGAAGAACGTTTGTGAGACGCAGAACAACTGAAAAGATGCTGGAAGAATGCCTGACGCCATCTGTTAAGCATGGTGGAGGTAATGTGATGGTCTGGGGTTGCTTTGGTGCTGGTAAGGTGGGAGATTTGTACAGGGTAAAAGGGATTCTGAATAAGGAAGGCTATCACTCCATTTTGCAACGCCATGCCATACCCAGTGGACAGCGCTTGATTGGAGCCAATTTCATCCTACAACAGGACAATGACCCAAAACACACCTCCAAATTGTGCAAGAACTATTTAGAGAAGAAGCAGGCAGCTGGTATTCTATCGCTAATGGAGTGGCCAGCGCAGTCACCAGATTTGAACCCCATTGAGCTGTTGTGGGAGCAGCTTGGCCATATGGTACGCAAGAAGTGCCCATCCAACCAATCCAAATTGTGGGAGCTGCTTCTAGAAGCGTGGGGTGCAATTTCTCCAGATTACCTCAACAAATTAACAGCTAGAATGCCAAAGGTCTGCAATGCTGTAATTGCTGCAAATGGAGGATTCTTTGACGAAAGCAAAGTTTGATGTAAAAAAAATCTTATTTCAAATACAAATCATTATTTCTAACCTTGTCAATGTCTTGACTCTATTTTCTATTCATTTCACAACGTATGGTGGTGAATAAGTGTGACTTTTCATGGAAAACACAAAATTGTTTGGGTGACCCCAAACTTTTGAACGGTAGTGTATATATTTATATATATATAATATACACTTCAACTGGGAGAGATAGAATGTAAAAGAATAATCCAGAAAATCCCATTGTATGATTTTTTTTTAAAGAATTTCTTTGAAAAATGGTGCAGAAAATAAGTACTTAGCACCTACAACCAAGCAAGAATTATGTCCCTCACAGACCTGTTCACTCATTACCTGTATTAATGGCACCTGTTTGAACTCGTTATCTGTATAAAAGACACCTGTCCACACCTTCAAACAGTCAGACTCCAACCTCCACAATAGCCAAGATCAAAGAGCTGTCCAAGGACACCAGGGACAAGATTGTACATCTGCACAAGACTGTGATGAGCCAATCTACAATAGGGAAGCAGCTTGGTGAGAAGAGATCAACAGTTGGAACAATTATTAGAAAATGGAATAAATACAGGATCACTGACAATTTCCCTCAGCCTGGGGCTCCATGTAAGAGCTCACCTCATGGGGTACACATGATCTTGAGAAACAGCCCAGAACTACACAGGGGGAACTGGTCAATGACCGGATGAGAGCTGGGACCACAGTAACAAAAGTTATTATTAGTAACACACTACGTCGTCATGGATTAAAATCCTGCTGTGCTCAAAATGCCCCCCTGCTTTTAAGCCAGCACATGTTTGCCAGAGACCATCTGGATGATCCAGAGGAGGATTGGGAGAATGTCATGTGGTCAGATGAGACCAAAATAGAACTCTTTGGTATAAATGCCACTCGCCGTTTTTGGAGGGGGTAGAATGCTGAGTTTCATGCCAAGAACACCATACCCACTGTGAAGCATGGAGGTGGAAGCATTATGCTTTGGGGCTGCTTTCCTGCAAAGGGACAGGACAACTGATCTATATTAGTGCCCCTGGCATGAAATTCCTCGCGACGTTTGGGCCCTTTTTAGTCCCACTCTAAGTACCATAATACTGTATCAAAGGATCGTTAGCCGTAGCTCAGCTTTGTTGTATTATTGCAGCCCCTACTAGGTGGCCCTTCTTTTAGCATTAGCACAGAACGACCAAGTTTTGGTGGGCGGACCCAAGCCATGCGCCTCTATTGTCAATTGAGTTTCTAACGTCCGGATCTGATGAAACATTGACAGACATGCATTTGTGCACCACAAATTGCCCAAATTCCAATATTACCCTATGTATGAAATGTAATTAGGTTTAGGCCTAATTATATTGTGTGTTGAACAATAATCTGTTTACAAATTACAGGCCAAATAAAATATTTGATCATCCATCCACACATCCATCCGTCATCATTACATCTCTAGCTTCACCACGACAGTAATGGCTCAGTTATCGGCTACTATAACTATGTAAAGGCATTTCAATTTGATCCCGAATCTGATCCGGACGGCGAGGCACCTGAGGAGGAACCAGAAAGATAGAGCACGTCTTCCACAGGTGATCCAGACAGGCGTGCTGCACGGAGGGGAGGGGCTGTGTGTGTGTGTAAAAATAATACAGACATTCAAAATACACCTTTTAGAGCTGTAATCCTAATACCGTGAAACCGTGATATTTTTGCCTACGGTTATCATACCGTCAGAATCTCATACCGGCCCATGCCTAGATCCAATCAACTGGAGAAGACGGTGTGGAACTTCATTGAAAAACACCTGGGTTGCTGGTCTGCTTCATTGCTTTGCAATATATGAAATAAAAATGTTCATGCTATTTCTTTATAGTGTAATAGATTTCATGATTGAAGGTGGGGTGGGGGTGAGGTGAGTTGCCTTTCAAATATATTGTTGTTCAGGGGTTTCATGACCACCCATTTGTCCTTTTAAATGTTGTCCACCCCGTTACCAACATTGTTACCTGTGTGCTGTGTGTTTTTTTATGTTCATGAAATAAAATCAATAAATATTTTGCATATCTTTGTGGTTACTTGCAGAACAAGAACTGGCAAAATCAAATATCTTAAACATCTGACCAAATTTCATAGAATTCCCTATTTTCTTCTAAAACAATTGTGTGGACATTACCATCTAGTCTTAAATCAGAGTGTGTATTTTATATACAGTGTGTGTTTATTAAAACTTTCTTAAAATATATTTACAGGGGCAAGGTGAGGGACAGTTGAGCTCTTAGAAAATTTAAATATTATAATAACTATCCATTAAAAACATTCATTAATATATATGAAAATGTCCAGTAACGCGGGGGGACATTTGTGTATACACATGTGCAACAAATCTAATCAAAATTCTGATGTTATGACATCCTGAGCTGGCCCAATATGTGTTTCTCATAGTTGAATATGTCCTGCATCAGATGAAATGATAAAATCAATCAAAATGTGAAATTTTTTTAGGCAAGGTTATCACCCTCAAATGGCACCATTTGCTAAGAATGACCCGTGCGTGCGAGAGACGCATGAGTGACAGAGACGAAAAGAGAGCAGAGAATGAATACGCGGAGTGTTTTAAATAGCGTAAAAAAGAAAAACGAAACACAATATGTGATGGTGGGTGTTGATTTTTTTTTTTTTTTGGTCGGTGTTGAATCTATGGCACTCGGAGTTGAATCTGTGGCGCATCCATATCCCAAAATGCATTGCATTTTGGGATATACACAGGTGACTTTTGTTCCAGCAACAGGTGAAGCGGGACGGGAGAACAGTTTTAAATTTAAGTATATTAAAATCTGGCGGTACAAAAATTAAAAACTTAAAGCGGTGTTGTTTGGCTTTTGTTGTTGGTACAGACATGTATTTTAATATTATTTTGTTAATTAATAAATTATTGAATTAACGCAGTTGCCATGTTCCTCATCTTCACTTATTTTCTATAATTTATGAGGACAATTCTGGTGGATCTGGAGGGGAATGTCACCCCTTGTTGGCCAAAAACAAATGAGATTATTTTTATTTCTATGAAAAAGTACTGTATGTGCATCAATACATAATTTATTACTGGTCATGCTAATAAATATAGATTTTTCCTCAAAGTTTTTGCGTTCTTTTTGTTCTGTTTTTTGATTTCTGGTTTAGGACATGAAGCAGCAAAGGGAGGCAGAGGAAAGGAGGGACAGGGTTGGATAGACTGTTTTCTTTTTGTCAATTTATGTTTTTGTCACATTGGTTATTTGTTGTTGGATGGTTGTTATAAACAAATTGATTAAAACGTAGTAAATATTAAGTCATTTTATTAACTGTTATATTATTATTAAAGTTTTTTTAAAGATATGAACATAAAGCTTACAATGAACAATTTAAATTTACTATTGAAAAAGAAATAGCAAAAAATGAGATGAGGATACATTATTGTGTAGTTATTTGTAGTTTTTCATGCAGGATTAACCTGAATGACCTCTTCCTGGACCATCCTTTAAGCTTTATTAAAATAAACAGGCAATTGTCCTGGATCGGCTGAATAAAGATCAGCGATGTGGATGGAATTTTCCAGCTGAATCCTCTGGTTGGTCTTTTCTGGTTGAACATCGCGGCTTAGGGCAACTTCTTCGCACTGTCATTGCGATGGTGTTAAAAACATAAAATGTTATTGTTGCACTGGTTGTTTAAAAAAATCTATTCAGTTTTCTTTATTCAGAAAGTGCAGATTTGCCAGGTTAAAAAAATTCGAATTCAAAAATACTTCATAGATCCCAAAAGGAAATTAGTATGTGTGTGTGCATGTATGTATGTATATATATATATATATATATATATATAGCCAGTTTCTGCACACAAAGAATTTTTAAAATCAACTGAATACTAGAAAGTGTTATAATGTAATATTTAGTATATATATATAGATATATATATATAGTATATATTAACTGTGTACAATCGATCACCAGTCACTCAGTTGCTGAAATTATCCATAACACTAGCGGAAATTAACTTGTAATTCTGTAGAAGTTAATATAATATGATTACCTCTCAGCCGGAGATATAAAGCATGCTGGCGATGGTAAAGCTGCTGTAGCTACTTTAGAATAAAAAAAACATAAGATTTCTAGCTCAATTTTTACAAGCTTGTGTTTAACGTCGTCACGGTTGCTAGGCGACAGGATATTCGCCGAGGAATGAAGGCTGGAGTGTCCAAATTCACAGCCGCTAACATCCAGTCTATCTGGTCGAGGAAGGACCCGTCCTATGTAGACCGCGGAGGACGGGTTCGAAGGAAGCATAATGGACATGACCCTAAAATGACATTCTGGTCCACACTTACCAGTTGGTGGCAGTAACACACCAATTCGTTGTTTGCCAGCCATGAATAGTTATCAAGAAGAAGAAGAAGGGCGCTATTAAGAGCATGCTAACCGGTAGTCATGGTGTAAACTTTCGGAGAAATACACGCAAGAAAGGAATTTACAAAGGTTTTTAGCAGCAGAGTTGGATTGAGGAAGACTTGCGGACTAAGTACTTTAATGGAGAACATTAACTGGACGTAAAATGATTGTTTTTGTTTAAGATTACAGCTCTGTGGATGTGCAGGTGCAGCTAAGAACGGTGAGTTGGACATTACATTATTTTTCTTTCTGAGTGTGTCAGGACAGTTTCAGCAGCGAGTAGCGTCACTGATCAAAGCAGCAGAAAAATAACACGAGAATCAACATGGGAGAAGCAGGGCTTGTTGCTGTGTTTTCTGTTTGCTGTTGTTATTAACTGGTTTGTGAGCAACTCTTCTTATTTTTAAAAAGCCAGTTGTTTGGCGACGTCTGCTCATTTCCCTCTGAATCAGTGTGACTTAACCACAGCTCCCGCTGAGCTACAAAGATCTTCTATAAAGGAAGAAGGCTCACTCACATACACAAGCAGATACACAGCAGGGTCGTGACAGTGACTCAACTGCAGCTCCTCTTGGAGAAGAAAAACACATGTTCTGACCACCAATCTAGAACAGAGCGATCGTTTGGAAAAACTCCAGAACCTACTTCAGCCAGTCCCTTTTTAAATTATGTATAATATGAATATTTACATAGAATTGGGCGATTTTGACCTAGAAAACATTTAACACACTGCCAACGGGAGGCAAAAACGTTAAGGGGTTAAATAATAACTGCCCCCCACCCCCACAGTAAGCCCCCCCCCCCCCCCCCCCAGCTAAATGGTCCTGGCGCTGGGTCTGCGTGTATTTATGATTTTTGCAAAAGAAGGTGCTATTTCAGAAAGGCAATAACCCTTAAAAAAATTATTCAACACTGTCTTAAACCTTTTTTAAACACACACACACACACACCCACACGCACACACACACCCACACACCTACACACACACACACACACAAAGTTGAGTATTCAGAAGGAAGGATCCATTTAGCGACATGATGCAGTTTCCCAGCATGGGGTAAGTGATGATGTAACAGAGGCCTAGTGTTCTTTGCTTTGTAATAAAAAAACATTTACCCCTGTTTGCAGACAGTAGGTGCAGTTGATGCACAGTAATAAAAAAAAATCCTCCCATGGTGCGGTCTGTCTTGAGCAACTAGGGCAATCCTAACGTGTGTCCCAACCTCTGGAGCCTGTTCCAGCTGTGCCAGCTCATTGCAAATCATGTCATTTTCATGTGCAAAGCTGGTCTGCATATGTCCTAAATTAGGCCCTAATTGGACCATTCCTTTTGGGGAGCTGCTGGAAATAACTGCTGCTCTAAACCTGCAGCCGTTCATTACTATGCAGGTAAGTAGTTTTTGATAAATTAGTTTGTCATTGTGTTTGTCTTTATTACAGTGGAAGTATATAGAATGTACATGCCATTTAAATTCTAGGCTTTTACTTATTTTGGATGTATCTGGGGTTTCAGCTCTTTTAAAAAATCTTTCATTCATTCCAAATAGTAACTGTGGGCCAGCATCTCAACATTGATCAAGAAAAAAGCTCATCTTTATTTTCAAGATTTTTTTTTTTGAAACATAGTTTTTTCCATGAACATTTTTCCTAATTTAATTTCAAGTTTGAGGTAATGAGTAAGTCTGGGCTTTTACATTTAAGAACAAAGCATTAGTCATAGTCTTCTTCATTACAGTCATAAATCATGGGGAGAGTCATTCACACAGTGGCTGATCAAAAGTTATACAGCTTAAGAATGGACCTTCAGATATTTAAACAATAACTTCTCATTAATAAGCATGGAAGCACTGCAAACAAGTTGATGTGAAAAATGAATTGTTAATGAGTTTGTGGAAAACCATTTCTAACATCAGAGGGCACATAATTAAGATATAGATATGATGTTGAGCTTTACACTTTCACCTCACAGCAAGAAGTCTACTAATGTTTTTAAATTGATCCCTGGTCTAGTCACATGACTGCATCATTGTACCAGCAATCTCAGAAACATGTTTGTTTTAGGGTGGGGGGAATTTCGGTGGATTCTGAATGTTTCCCCCCCCCCCTAAATATAGATGAAATGTATCCACTGTCAAGACTGTAGGCATATGCACTTTTTTAGAAGACATTTGATCTTTCAAGGTCTCCTATTAACAGCGAACACACTGTGGGTGGTAGAGAGCTAAGCCTGAAATCCTATCAACAGTGTAGCTCTCACATGGCAACGGAAAGGGTCTCCATTTGATTGCTGGTTTAAATGCATAGTTCCACATTTTGGATTTGAGATTCTGTTTGAAGACTACACACCAGGTGTGCCCAGTCCTGCTCCTCTACATCTACAATCCTGCAACTTTTTAGGTGCACCCCTTTTCATCACAGCTGAATCAAATGAAGGCCTTGTTACCAGGCCTCTGCAGAGCTGAAGACTGCTGATGAAGGAATTGAGCCATTTGATTCAGGTGCGTTGGAGCAGGGATGCATCTAAAATTTGCAAGATGGTAGATCTTGAGAATCAGGATTGGACACCCCTGCTATACGCTGTAGATGACTTGCTAAGTCTAATTCATAATTGAATTGGAACAGACTAATGCCCTTTTAAAACAACTCCAATCTAATATATTTTGAAGCATTGTATGCAAATGCTATTTCATAGATGATTAAACTTAGGGAAACTGAAGTTGGAGGTAGTGTGACACAAAGAATATTCTGAGTGGAAAAGAAACATATAAAATTAAAGCATCCGTCCCCATGGTACTAGTTAGGCAGCTACAAAACGTGCATTTCCATTCAGATCGTGGCCTGTTGAGTAAAGACTTGTTTCCTACACCTCCCCAATGCTGCAATGTACCATAGGAGCACCACAAGGATGTGTGTCCAGTCCTTGCTCTATACTACCTCTAAACCCGTATGAAGTCATAGGTCTAGACTGCACACCCTCCTTCCTGTCACACTGCTGTTCAATGAAGGACACTAGTGCCTAAAAAGGTAACAAATTCAACAGCCGTAATGTCAAGTGGTGATGAGAATGGTGCAGGGAAGAAGTTTGCATACAAAAGCGTTACTTTTCTTCTTTTTTTTTTGCACACCATCAAGTCAAAGACAAAGCAGGTCATCCTGGAATTCTGGTGGAAACCAAGATGTGTGCCCACTACCCAGTATAGACGACCAGGAGGTAGACTACAAAATACACTGTTGTATTTGATAAGGACATGAAAGGACTGATTTTCCTCCAGCTATTGAGAAAAAAAACATATTGAGATTGAACTGACATACTCTATCCTGGCGTGGTTCAGAAACTTCACAGAGGCTTCCTGCCTCTGTGGACAGAGGGTGATCGACAATGCACAAAATAATAATTGGTTTCCCCCTCCCTTCCCTGAAAGAAGCTGTCAGGTCACATTGCTACAGCGTAGACTTCAGAATATTAGTGACAAAACTCTTGTCTTTACATTCCAATACTGTCTTACACTACAGGGCACTGATGTCCTTCACCACGAGACCGAGGAATGGCTTTTATACCCCAGCTTAATGTTTTTTTTATTTTTTGTGTAATATTTTATGAATACTTATATCGATTTTTATGTTGTAAGCATGAGGATATCTGTGAGAGATCAAAGCCCATATAGAACTTGTACAGTAAGTTCTGTTGTATTGTTTCTAGTGGTGCTCTTTGGTGGTACACTATTTAGCACTGTCGTCTAGCAACAAGAAGGTTCTACTTTCACAACATGACCAGGGGTTTACCCTGCAAACTAAATCCTATTTTTATCATGTGCAAATGACTTTATTCATTTAGTCTTTGTTTACCCCCGTCACACTAGGAGGACAGGATTCTGTAAGAAGGGAATTCTCTTGCATTGCTTTATTACATATTTGACCCAGTAGTTCACATGTTTTGATCACCAGCTAAGTCATAGAATAATATACTTGAACAAGACAGTACCTAATGGTATAACATATCCCATTTATTTACTGATGGGATATGATGCCAGCTTGCAAGGCAAGAAAGCAATGAGTGTGATAGCAATAAAATTCTTGAATGTTCTAGCCTTCTGAGCACGAAATGATTTCAGCTTTCATTCAGATTAGTTTGTACTTTTTTGGACTAGTTTGGAAAACTTTGCACCATATTGTGTTGTTTTTACAAGCTTGGAGCATCCTGCAGTAGAAATGTGTCATTTTGGCAAAAGCTTTTCAGATATTGGTGTTGGACTGTTTGGCAAATGTGACTTCTGTTGTGAAATATGTCCTTGGATGATTGAATAACACATTGTGCAACAGACAAAAATGTTTGTGCATCACACAGGAACATACCAATGGAAGTTTATAGGGTGGTACCTGCCCTGGTTACGTCAAGAAGGCATTCAGATCCGCTCCTCACGAACACACAAACCCACGCACAAGCAAATATTCCCCACTCTAGTTTTCTCCGAGACAGTCGGAGGTCAAGGAGATTAAAGAAAGACTAACTGAGGAGGCCTAAATGAGTCTCCTGTGATAAGAATTATTTTGGAGAGCGACAAAAGGGGAATTCAAGTGGGAGACAAAAGGTGGGTGTTGAAAAAGAAGATACAAATATTTATAGAAAATGTGGTAATTTACAGTTTTTGTAACATGTGTGACATGCATTGCTCTTAAATAAACTGTAGGAGAAAATATGGAAATGGGACAGTCAGCAGTAAATTAAACGCAAAATAGCAGAAACCGTATAAAGGCTATAAGAAACAAAGGGTTTAAAACAGAGCAGGTATTAACTACTGATGCTGCCTCAGAAATGGTTGATTTAAAAAGTGCCCAGCTGCTGTTCCACTGCTCTGCTTGTAAATAGCGGGTGAATTATTTCCATAAGCCCATTTTAACTGAATAGAAAATAATTATTCTTTAATGTCAAATAGTGGGGACATTCAGGTGTACCAGCAGCAAGTTAAAGGTAAGTGGAAGCATGTATATTCACACAAAAGTAAAAAAATATATTAAAAAAGAGAAATGAGACCGTACAGTAAGGGGAAATTTACCACTAAAGAAAAATACTGTACAGTTATTAAAAATAGCATACTCAGATTAAAAGAAATGTGGAACTAAGTAGGGTCATCTTGTCCTTAAATCCTCAAGACTACATATAAAGCACTATACAAGTACAGGCCATTTACCATAAAAATGTGCTATATGCGCATATAGATTTGTGTATAAAAAAACAGACTATTTAAAAGAATTGAAAAAAAAACTTTACAAACAGGGATGTGCAAAAACCAGCAGGGATTTAGACACTAATTGTGTGTCAGTTTGCTTGGAGCAGTGATGGTTAGAAGGTTTAGCAGCTTCTGGGAGGGAGGACCTACGACAACACTCCTTTGTGCACCTAGGATTTAGCATTCACTGAAGAAGCAAGAGTTATGATTTTTTTTAATTAGTTTTTTTTGTTGCCAAAGTTCTTCTGTCTCCCACCACCTGCAGTGAGGTTAATCATTTTCCAATAGAAACTAAAGAGCAGATACTGGATGTCACAAAGCAATTATGTTGCTAAGTTTTGTCCTCAGCAACAAAGGCCCATGGCCACAAGCAGGAAAATAGGCATAGCTTGTTTTCTGGTACAGCATCAAGGAATGCTAATGCCCCTGTAACACTACTGTGCATTCAGTGACAAACTAGTGTTCACATAGTAATGTACTGTATGCTTACGCACATTGTAGCGCAGAGGTCTCCAACTCCAGTTCTCAAGAGCCACTGCCTTTCAACATTTAGGTGCATCCCTGCTCCAACACAGCTGAATCAAATTAATGAGTCATTACCTGGAAATTGCCAAACTAGATGGTATACTGAAGAGGGGATTCAGTCATTTGACTCAGCTGTGTTGGAGGAAGGATGCCAGAAAAGTTGTCTGCACAGTCTTCAACACTTTCTCATTTCTTGCAAGAAAGACAAACTCCGCTGTTTGGAAAATCATTGTATGAGAGGTAAAAGTTACTGTTCATTACTTGTACAATGGATCCATGGTATTCTGGAGGTTAGGGACCACAACCATCCGCAAAATTAAAACCGGGAAAAAACTTGAGACCTCTAAAAATGTTTTTAACAGCTCATTTTAAAAATGTACATGTCATAGTATATTAGTATACAGTGGGGGAGAAAAGTAGTTGGCAGCCACCGATTGTGCAATTTGTCCCACTTAAAAGATGAGAGAGGTCTGTAATTTTAATCATAGGTACACTTCAACTGTGAGAAACAGAATGTTAAAGAAAAATTCAGAAAATCACATTGTATGATTTTTTAACAATTTATTTGTATAATGGTGTTGAAAATCAGTATTTAGCAGCTACAACCAAGGAAGAATTCTGGCCCTCCCATACCTGTTACTTCTTCTTTAAGAAACTCTTCTTCATCATCGTTGCCTGTATTAATGGCACCTGTTTGAACTCGTTATTTGTATAAAAGGCACCTGTCCACACCTTCAAACTGTCAGACTCCAACCTCCACCATGGCCAAGACCACAGAGCTGTCCAAGGACACCAGGGACAAGATTGTACACCTGTACAAGACTGGAATGAGCCAATCTACTATAGGCAAGCATCTTGGTGAGAATCACACAATCTCCCTCAACCTGGGGCTACATGCAAGATCTTACCTTGTGGGGTACACATGATCTTGAGAAACAGCCCAGAACTACACAGGGGGAACTGATCAATGACCTGAAGAGACACTAACAAAAGCTATTATTAGTAACACACTACGTCGTCATGGATTAAAATTCTGCTGTGTTTATAAGGTCCCCCTGCTTAAGCCAGCACATGTCCAGGGCTGTCTAAAGTTTGCCAGAGACAATCTGGATGATCCAGAGGAGGATTGGGAGAATGTCATGTGGTCAGATGAGACCAAAATAAAACTCTTCGGTATAAATGTCACTCGCCATGTTTGAACTGGCAAGAATGCTGAGTTGCATCCCAAGAACACCATACCCACTGTGATGCATGGAGGTGGAAACATTATGCTTTGGGGCTGCTTTCCTGCAAAGGGAACAGAACGACTGATCCGTATTAAGGGAAGGAGGAATGGGGCCATGTACCATGAGAATTTTGACAAAAACCTTCTTCAATCAGTGGATCTTCCAGCATGACAATGACCCCAAACACATCGCCTGGGCAACAAAGGAGCGGTTAAGTAAACAGCAATTCAAGGTTCTAGAGTGGCCTACCCAGTCTTCAGACCTCAATCCAATAGAGAATCTGTGGAGGGAGTTGAAAGTCCCTGTTGCACAGCAACAGCCCCAAAACATCACAGCAGTAGAGAAGATCTGCATGGAAAAATGTGCAAAAATACCAGCTACAGTGTGTGCAAAACAGGTGAAGACCTACAGGAAACGTTTCACCTCTGTCATTGCCAACCAAAGTTACTTTACAAAGGATTAAAATGAATTTAGTTATTGGCCAAATACTTATTTTCTGCACTGTTATATAAAGAAATTCTTTAAAAATCATACAATGGGATTATCTGCCAAATATTGTTTTGCCCCACTGCATGTATGATTGACTTGAAAGTATGATTTTTGTAAAGTGCCTTGAGATAACATGTTGTGAATTGGCGCTATATAAATAAACTTAATCAAATTTACACCTCCAAGAAGTCTGTGCCAATCTGGCTCATCCGGAAATTGAGTATTTCTTTAATTTATAACAGGGTCTATCAGAACAAGATACTGGTGGACCTTTCATTCCATTTCCCTCGTTTTACCAGAAAAAATCACTTACTTTTAGCATAAAACAGAAGGTAAAAAGAAAATCTTAACAGATATAAAAAAATGTATTTACATTAATATCTGTGTGTTATTCATGTTATAGTTCCCTTTGTTTTAAAGCATATGGAGTTAAGCCTTTTATCCATTTTCGACAAACTCTTGTGTGTCATAAAATGTTCAGTTGAACCTAGAAAAATCAGAGGAAACAAAAGTATTTAAAGCTATCCTTTACTGTCCGGTTTTTAGTATTATTATGCTTTTCTAAAACAGATCCACTCATTATATTCATTTAGACTGAACTAAACATCTTGAAGTGAATTAGTTAGACTGAATTTAACTCTTTTCTGATTCTGGTTCTCCAAAAATGTCTGTTAGAAAAAATCTTATAAGGCTTTCACAGAAGAGCTTTATATACACGGAGTTTAAATTATGGGAAATTTGTGGCACTGGATATTATTTAAGGATATCAGAATAAAGCGGGTGGGGTGACGTGAAAAACTTGAATCATTTTCCTTCCACTTCACTGTTGTGATGTGTTCTTAGCCTAATGTAATACTGAATTCAATTCAATTAAAAAAATACTTTATTGATCCCAGAACGAAATTAAGTGTTCCTGTAGCTCATATAATTAATTCTTTAAGTAGTTGTTGTGATGATGATGGCTGTGGGCAGGAAGGATTTCCTGTAGCGGTCTGTATTGCAGCAAAACTGAAGAAGCCTCCGACTGAAGACACTCTGTTGTTGCAGGATGCTCAGGGTTGTCGATAATTTTTTTTTTATTTTATGGAGAATTCTTCTTTGCGTCAACATCTCCAGATGTTCCACAGTTGTCCCCAGAACAGAACCAGCCTTCTTTATCAGGTTGTTGACCCTTTTTAAATCCCTGGCTCTGATGCTGCTACCCCAACAGATGATGGCTGAACAGATTACACTCTCCACAACAGACTTGTAGAAGATCTGCAGCATCTTGCTGCAAACCTTGAAGGACCTAAGCTTCCTCAAGAAGTACAGTCTGCTCTGTCTCTTCTTATAGACGGTTTCACTGTTCAGTCTCCAGTCCAGTCTGTTGTCAAGGTGAACTCCGAGGTGTTTATACCCCTCAACCACCTCCACTTCTTCTCCCATGATGGAAACAGTGTTTGACTTATCCCTGTTTCTTCTAAAATCTACAATCATCTCCTTTGTTTTGTTCACAGTCAAAGTAAGACGATTGTTTAGTTTAGTTTATTGGTTTATTTGAACACTAAAAATTTAAAAAGAAGAAAAAATCAAAAGTGTCATGCACACATAAGTATATCTAAATTAAATTCCAATGCGTAGCACTAGAACAAAACGCACTATCAAATGTTCAAAAGGGAGCAGGAAGAAGCAGAGCTTATTTTGATCCTACTCCTCTTTTACAAAATTCATATATATCACTGGACTAAAGCAATAGACATTAACACACTTGTTCCACAAGAAAGTCATTACAGAATGAAACAATCACATCCCTAGTTCCATAACACAACACAGCATATTAACTCATTTTACAATATGTTTCTAAAAAGTAATGTTTGTATACTTTTTTTAAATGATATATATTTGGGCAGTTCTTAAGCTTTTTATCTAAACAATTCCACATGTCTGCTCCCCTTATAGAAAAACGAATTTGTCGAACTGTTGTTCTTACTTTCATTTTCTTAAAATTCAACACACCCCTGAGGCTATAACCCCCCTTTCTGTCTCTAAATATGCTTTGGATGTTCCCTGGAAGCAAATTCTTCTTCACTTTGTACATTATTTTAAACTTTACTAGATCTATTCACTTTAAAACCTTTGCCCTTAAAAACAATGGATTCGTGTGTTCTCTGAATCCTGCATTGTAAACTATTCTCATTGCTTTTTTCTGTAATGTACAAAGAGGTTGGATGGTGGTTTTATAAGTGTTTCCCCATATTTCCATGCAATAATATAAATAACGTAAGACTAAAGATGAGTATAAAACAAACATAGAATTACAGTACAAAATATGTTTTGTTTTTCCAATAACTGCAATGTTCTTTTGATGATAAATAGGCCACATGAGGTGTCTAGCAGATTTTATGATCTATGATCACACCAATAAATTTATGCTATGTTTTATCTATGCAAGTCTGTTCTACAACTAGTTGAGAATTGGATTAAATATTCTGATTTCCAAACCACATTATTTTGGTTTTGCTCAAATTTAAAGACAATTTGTTTCTGTCAAACCAAAGTTTTATTTTTTGCATTTCTAATGTGATTCTAACCAAAATCTGCGCTGTAGTTTGGCCTGGACATAACAAGGTTGTATCATCTGCAAACAAAAAAAGTTTTAAATCTTGAGAAATGTTACATACATCATTTACATAAATAATGAACAATATTGGCCCTAAAACAGAGCCTTGTGGTACCCCACACTTTATTTCCATGAATTATGACCTAACATCTTCCATTTGTACAAACTGAGTTCTTTCTTGTAAAAAGTTTTTTACCCAATCACATACAATACCTCTTATTCCAAATGTTTTTAATTTTTCATCTAAAATGTTGTGGTCTATAGTATCAAATGTTTTTTTTTGAGGTCCAGAAATACAGCAGCTGCACATTGTTTAGAACCTTTGCATTTTGTAATTTCTTCAGTTAATTCTAACAAGTCAAGGGAAGTAGATCTTTCAGATCGAAAACCATACTGGCTATTACTTAGTATGTTGTTTTTATCCACAAAATGTAAAAGTCATTCAGAAAACAGTTTTTCAAGAATCTTAGAGAACTGTGATAGTAGTGAAACTGACCTGTAATTTGTGAAATTATGTTTATCTCCTGTTTTATATAAAGGTATTACTTTGGCAATTTTCATCTTCTGGGGAAATGTACCTGTTTTAAACAAAAGGTTGCAGATATATGTCAATGGTTCTGCAATCTCTTCTATAATAATTTTAACAATTGAAATATCTATATCATTCCAGTCATTATTTTTTAATGTGGTAATTTTAATTGGACAATATTCATTATACGGGTTAAAGAACCTTTCTAAAAAGAGATAATATGCTCTATTTACATCAGCTTGCTCACAAACTATATTCCAGTTTTGCTAAGATAGTTGTGTTTTAAACATATTTATTAAATCTGACCTCCTTATTCTTTTTTACTTGTATTATTATTTCCCTTATTTTGCGCTCTATTTTTCCAGTTATAAACTGTGAATATTGGCAAGTAATCACTGATGTCAACATAAAGCAATCCACTTATAATATTGTCTCCAAATATATTTGTATATATATTATCTATTAGAGTACTTGTATGTGTAATTCGACTTAGCTTAGTAATTCTTGGAAAAAGACCCATGCTGTACATGCAATTTATAAATCCCTCTGTCATTTGATGTGATTTTGCATCCAGTAGATTAATAATAAAATCCTCACAGATAAAAAGTGACTTGTTCTGTGTTCTTGAAAATGTTAATTCATTCCATTCATTGAATATTTCAATGGTTGATCCTGGGCATCTATAGATATAACTGACAATAATATTTTTCATATTTTCTGAACAATATTTCTATTGTTAGACATTCACATACATCATCATGCCCTCAACAACTTTGTAAGGTATTTTTTTCTCAACATATATAGCCACACCACCTCCATTTTTATTAGATCTGCTTTTAAAATGTAACTCATACCCATCAATTTTGACGTCTAACCCTTTCTCTGGTTTTATCCATGTTTCAGAAATGGTAATGATGTTGAATGGTTTATGAAACTGTTTCAGATATTCTTTGATATTGCTGAAGTTGGCATATAAACTTCTGCCATTAATGTGTATAATGGAAAATGTTTGCTTGGATTTCATTTTAAAATTAAACTCTTCATCTGTATAGTAGTCACAAGAGTTGTCAAAATTGTTTAATAAGTTATTTTCTGGATCAATAGCATTCCCAATGTCTTGTATTTTGTATTCTGTGTAGTCAGCTCTATCTAATCCAGGCAAAGACTTATTTCTATAGTTGTCAGGCATGTTGTTGCCTTTGTGTTTCCATTTCTACTGCGCCTGTGTTATTTCTTTTGTACATATCCTGCCTTGTTCCAGATTAAGAATAAGATTGTCTTCCACAACACTGGAACCTTCTCCTGAGTTAGGCTAAGGTTGAAGAGGTGCGGCAGAATCCTACAGAGCTGCTCTGCACAGGCCTTCAGGACTCTGGGGCTGACACCATCTGGACCTGCAGCCTTGTTCCGGTTCAGTATATTCAATACATATACTAGGCATAGTGTGTGTTGATCTTACATAATCCCTTTTTTATGTTGATGTTTTTAGCCTTCTATGAATTATTAAGCCACGTTTAATAATCTCTCAAGCTTCCATATTCATATCTTAATCCTGTGGCTCTTATTGGTAATTTATTGCTTATGTGTTCAAAAAAATATAATTTCTGCTCCTTGCTGTTGTGTGGGAGGCAGGATTAAGTTAAATTTTTCCACAAACACAGAGACAGCAAAATAATGTCAGTCTCTGTGTGACTTGCATTCACACTCAATGTTTGCAAAAAGCTTTAATCCCCCCCATAAGCCACTGTCGTCTCCATTGACCAAAATAAATGAATTTATCACCCCCTTCCATTCTATTACAAGGACATACCGTCATTCTCTTTGCTAGGCATAAACACAGTTCAAACTGTTTTTTTAAATGAAATATGCACTCCTTATGCTTAGGAGTTTTACTAATGGCCATTTCTGATGGCAGTCTAAGTGGTTGTTTCAGAAATCTCATTCCGTCCAGACTAGAGAGCATTTACATTTTTTTTAAATCTCAGGCATCTTTCCCAGCTGTTGGATCCCTAAGTATGTCAAGCCATTCTAGACGTACAGTGCAACCATCTTGGTTTGCTTAGAAACCCCAAGTTTAAATGAAATACTTCCTTTCAAGTGAGTGGCACCCTCACTTGAAAGGAAGTACTTTACCTTTAGCTTTGGCTGCAAAAGCCATGGCATTCCTTTAATGGGACAACAGCGCAGGTCTATGGTCTTCTCTTACAAAGATTTTGGATCTTTGTAAGGTGTATTTTATACAGATAACAAGTTCAAGCAGGTGCCATTATTACAGGTAAGTAGTGGAGGATAGAAGAGCTTCTTAAAGAAGTAGTAACAGGTCTGTGACAGCCAGAATTCTTCCTTAGTTGCAGCTGCTAAATACTTATTTTCTACACCGTTATAAAAATAAATTGTTTGAAAAAAATCATACAATGTGATTTTCTGGATTTTTCTTTTACATTCTGTTTCTCACAGTTGAAGTGTACCTATGATTAAAATTACAGACCTCTCATTCTCTTAAAGTGGGAGGACAACTTGCACAATCGTGGGCTGCCAAATACTGTTTTGCCCCACAAATAACCCTTGAATGTCAAGATTTATCATTTAGATGAACAAACTGGAATCTATCAGACAAATATGATTTAAACCAGCCTAGTGCTGTTCCTTTGATCCCTGCAACATGTTCAAGCTTTTCTAAGAGAATATTATGATCGACTGTGTCAAAAGCAGCACTGAGATCTAACAAAACCAGAACAGACACAAGTCCATTATCTGAGGCCATGAGAATATATTTAGTAACCTTCACCAGTGCTGTTTCAGTGCTATGATGAGCTCTAAAACCTGACTGAAACTCTTCAAACAGCTCATTATTGTTTAGATGCTCACTCACTTGATTAGCAACTATTTTCTCAAGAATTTTAGATAATTATGGAAGATTAAATATAAATTTATAATATAGGTTTCTGAAGTAAAGGTTTTAAAAACCCAACTGCATGAATAAACCTTCATAAATTTGCAGTATACTTCATAAAACTGAAGTATACTGCAAATCTTCATCTGAATCTTAATTGATGCAGACAGTGTCAATGAAGATTCACACACCTCAGCTTGCTTGGACTTTCATCTCCAGGTCAGTTCATTACTAAATATCAAAAGATTCAGATAAGTTGATGAGTTTATGGCGAAAACAAAAAAACTCTGGGCTGACACAGTAAACACTGAATTTTGCACTCTTCAGTTCTCACACTATGCAAAATGATGCTGCACAATAAGCAACACGTTTCGCAAAGATTACAGGATTTCATTTATTTATATTTAGACCAGTGCAATACATTATTTTCAATATGCCAACATGACAAGGTGGGAAACAGTATGACAGCAGCTTAAGGTACACATGCCTGTTTTGTTTTATATCATAAAAAGCAAAGATACTTGACAGAAGGACAGAAGTTCTGGGTGTTTTCCTGTTAATGTTTAAATTAACCATCCAGTCACCACACTGATGAAAATATTGCACAGGAAACTATTTACGTGGTTGAAATATGAGTTCCAATATGTGATTGTACGTTTAAAATGCACCTCTGCTCCTATATTTCTGCCTCAAACGAATAAAATAGAGCAAATGTTGTCATCAAATCCCACAAAATCCTCTCACTGACCCATCAATTTAAACCTGGTGAGCTGGAGCAGGAAAACATCTAGATTCTAGAACATGCAGGGTAGGGTGCCAATGTGCCAGGACAGGGAAACACTATTATTAATGCTCTGGTTTAACAATCTGCTGGATGAAGGGTTACATTCACTTTGACTGACAGATTAATGTTATACCACAGCGGAGCTGCAAAACAAGACAAAACATTAACATGTTCCTACACACAGCTTTGTTTTTAAGGTCTGTCCAGCCTGATTGCTGAATCACTGCACAGGTGATCATTATCGTGACATTATGCCAAAAGGTAGCCATAAAAATTGGGTTTTATATACAGCTAATGGTTAGTTTTACGTTTGATCATCAGTCAGAGGGCAGTGGACACATTCAAACCAAAATGATGGGTTTTATTAACATGAAAAAACTGTTTTAGGGTCAAATTCTTATTTATTTCTCATATAAAAGAAAGCAATTGAATTACTGGCCTGGAAATGTAGCTTCAAAACCCCATCAGCCAAGAGAAAATCAATTCCTTAGACTGGATATAGCGGACAAATGCTTTTCCTTTACTGTATGAAAAGCTTTAAAGAGGAAAAATCAGCTGTGGTGCAGCAGCAACTACAGTATCTCGGGTGCAGCTGGCAGCTAGGCCTCGTGGATGTGTGGATGTGTGGCTAGTGGCGGTTGCAGCTAGCCCATGTTAGCTCGGACGTCGAGGTCTTCTCCACTGTTCGGTTCTGGGCAAACGGGCAGCTTTCGGCTCGGCAGGCTCTGCAAAACCTCTCCTGTGGCAGGACAACAGGGCGTCGACAAACGAGAGACTCACGCTCTTTGGTGGAATCTGTAATTCAAAGATTCCCTCTGCAGAGTTTTGTACAAGTCAGATTGAAGACTTATTCCATTGGCTGGAATACAGTCACCTGATCCCCGATCAGCAGACTGTGCATATAGGTTGGACCCAAGGGGCTTTACCAGAAGCTTGCTCCAACTCTCGACAGCAAAGGATGGATTTTTACAGTGCGCTGGTCTCTCCAATGTGACTCTGTTGATGACCCACGGGCTAAGAGGAAGAGAGGGGGCAGAGCATGTGCTTAAATAGGGGTGATGATGTCACATTCACGCAGTGAAGTTCCTACTCTTCCTGTTGAAACTGAAAATAGGTTTAATGCAGTGCATTGTGGGATTATTAGTCCTTACGACAGGAGGTTTGTCTTTGTAGTCCAGTCCTGTCATCATGGCGAATGGCACAATAAGGGCCTTACCTTGACTGGTTTCACGGTGATCTATAAAAACCACAGATTTTGTGCATTATGTCTTCTGACAACACTTGCTTAGCTGAGTACACAGAACTCTGTACTGAAAATTCCTTCACCTGTTTAATCTGTAGATACTGGTGAAAATAGAGATTGTGTTTCTTCCTACACATTAAGGCGGAAACTGTTAGCAGAGGCACAGAAACTTGCATTAACGGAAAATTGACTGCAGGAGATGATAGAAAATATCCTAGTGCCAAGGTGATAGCCATGGCAGTAACATTGTTGGTATCAGTACAAAACCTATTTGGTGAGCAAAGCAGTGGCAGCAAGGTTGTTTGTGCTAAAATGCTTTCCAGATTTGCCACAGTTTAAACAATTTCGGACAATCCTAAAGGTCTTAAAGACAAAAGGGCGGTCCTCTTCTGATTTGATTGGGCTAAACACATAACCTGAACATTAAATAGAATCATTCGGTGGAGTAACAGAAAGTGGTGTGGGACTTATAGTGATAGAGCATAAGATTAAAGCATGTCTTATTTTTACTTAAGTCTCCATAGCTTTTGTCTCATCCTAACAATAAAGAAGACAAACTTTTACTGTGGGAGGCAAAACTGGCATTTTGGAAGTTGGTGTGTGAGTTGTGTGGGAGTGTTGGCAGGAATTTTTGCATGTAGCATTGCCTTGCAGTTCGATGTCAGGGCAAACAGCCTCAACATAGTCAAAATGGGTTGTGTAAAACATGCTGAATTCTGTATACAGCAGATTCAAAAAGTTTTTTGCACTCTCTTGGGTTGCGAAGGTGCTACGAGCCTCTCTGGAAAAGATTGTCTTTACTGCACTGAAAGTAAAAAACAAAAACTGATTAAAGAGACTTCTTGTGACTTACCTTTAAACAATGTTTTTAACAGACAGATCCCGGTCCTCTTGGCAAGGAAATAAATTAATTTTTAAGTTCACTCAAAGTCAGCAGCTAAATTAGAATAGAAAAGTCACTTCCTTTAAGTGTTCTTTGGGAATAAGGTAAGAGATAGATAATTAACTACAGTATGTGTTTGTAGTAACTGTAATACTTTTATTTTCCTGAATCATTTTCTTGGATTGTGTGTGATTTATATGTCAGTAAACAAATACCAACATTGAATTTTTATTTATGAATGAGCTAAACAGAACCTTGCTTGTATTATGTACTCTTTAAAGAAAAATCATTTGTCCTCATGCACTTTTGTTACAAACCCATTATGGTTAGTTGACTCTGTTCATTACAATTGAGATTTTTAGCCATCGCCTACAACAAAACCTCACTGTCGTATTTCTACTAATATAAAAACAGTGGATTGCAAAAGTCTTTGAAACCCCTGTGTCATGTTTTTGTTAAGCAATCTGACCCACATGCAGAAAACCACTCAGCAGAACAATGAATAATTAAATGGTTTATTGAAACAATAATGAATATTGTGCAGGTTTCTGGTGAGGGGGAAGTCCAGTGCACGGAGGGTGATTGAGATGAGTGGAGGGAAGTAGAAGGAGAATTTCTTGATGATAACCGAGATTATAGAAAGCGCCTTACTGTAGATGGTGAGGTTTACCCCCAGGGGAGGGTGAATGGATTGCAGGCTGTTGCTCTGTTTGGTGATCCAGGAAGTGGAGATAGGTTGATTTTAAGAGGACACGGAAGTGGAGCTGATGGTGGAACATTAGAGGACGGGCAGGATGCTCGAGGAGGTGGAGGACGATAAGTGGAGTTTTAGGGCTGCTAGTAGCCTTGGGTCAAGTAACAATGATGCGTTGGCGCATGTATCAAGCTCATTGAGCGATACACTGTGTCGGTGCGCGTATCACTTTAAGAAGTAGTCACATGATCAATACGGCTACTGATTCGCCAGTCACTGAAGCGCCAAACTGTATTTCAAAGGAGGAGCATCTCCATCTGTCAACGGGATGCGTCTCTGCCAAAAGTACATCTTTTGAACCAAAATGATTCCAGGAATGTGAGGGGCCGTTTCAGACATTATTCAGAATTAGCTTCTCACATACACATGTGAAATTGAAATCATTCACAAACTATAGTGAAACCTCTCATATATCATACTGAAATCATTCACACAATATAGTGAAAGCTCTCATACAATATACTGAAATTGCCTCACGTATAACATACTGAAATATCCTCTCATAACGTAGTGAAAACCTGTCATATCACATAGTGAAACCTCTCATATAACATAGTAAAACCTCTCATATAACATAGTAAAACCTCTCATACAACACAGTGAAACCTCTCATATAACATAGTGAAACCTCTCATATAACATAGTGAAACCTCTCATAAAACATAGTGAAACCTCTCATATAACATAGTAAGACCTCTCATATAACATAGTGAAACCTCTCATATAACATAGTAAGACCTCCCATATAACATAGTGAAACCTCCCATATAACATAGTGAAAACCTCTCATATAACACATTAAAACCTCTCATATAACATAGTGAAACCTCTCATATAACATAGTAAAATCTCTCATATAACATAGTAAAACCTCTCATAATACATAGTGAAATCTCTCATATAACATAGTGAAACCTCTCATATAACATAGTAAGACCTCTCATATAACATAGTGAAACCTCTCATATAACATAGTAAGACCTCCCATATAACATAGTGAAACCTCTCATATAACATAGTAAAATCTCTCATATAACACATTAAAACCTCTCATATAACATAGTGAAACCTCTCATATAACATAGTAAAATCTCTCATATAACACAGTAAAACCTCTCATAATACATAGTGAAATCTCTCATATAACATAGTAAAATCTCTCATATAACACAGTAAAACCTCTCATATAACACAGTAAAACCTCTCATATAACACAGTAAAACCTCTCATATAACATAGTGAAACCTCCCATATAACATAGTAAAACCTCTCATATAACATAGTAAGACCTCTCATATAACATAGTGAAACCTCTCATATAACACAGTAAAACCTCTCATATAACATAGTAAAACCTCTCATAATACATAGTAAAACCTCTCATATAACACAGTAAAACCTCTCATTTCACATAGTGAAACCTCTCATATAACATAGTAAAACCTCTCATATAACACAGTAAAACCTCTCATTTAACATAGTGAAACCTCTCATATAACATAGTAAAACCTCTCATATAACATAGTAAAACCTCCCATATAACATAGTAAAACCTCTCATATAACATAGTAAAACCTCTCATATAACATAGTAAGACCTCTCATATAACATAGTGAAACCTCTCATATAACACAGTAAAACCTCTCATATAACATAGTAAAACCTCTCATATAACACAGTAAAACCTCTCATTTAACATAGTGAAACCTCTCATATAACACAGTAAAACCTCTCATTTAACATAGTGAAACCTCTCATATAACACAGTAAAACCTCTCATATAACATAGTGAAACCTCTCATATAACATAGTGAAACCTCTCATATAACATCATAAAACCTCTCATATAACATAGTGAAACCTCTCATACAACACAGTAAAACCTCTCATATAACATAGTGAAACCTCTCATATAACATAGTGAAACCTCTCATATAACATCATAAAACCTCTCATATAACATAGTAAAATCTCTCATATAACATAGTGAAACCTCTCATATAACACAGTAAAACCTCTCATATAACATAGTAAAACCTCTCATAATACATAGTAAAACCTCTCATATAACACAGTAAAACCTCTCATTTAACATAGTGAAACCTCTCATATAACATAGTAAAACCTCTCATATAACACAGTAAAACCTCTCATTTAACATAGTGAAACCTCTCATATAACATAGTAAAACCTCTCATATAACATAGTAAAACCTCCCATATAACATAGTAAAACCTCTCATATAACATAGTAAAACCTCTCATATAACATAGTAAGACCTCTCATATAACATAGTGAAACCTCTCATATAACACAGTAAAACCTCTCATATAACATAGTAAAACCTCTCATAATACATAGTAAAACCTCTCATATAACACAGTAAAACCTCTCATTTAACATAGTGAAACCTCTCATATAACACAGTAAAACCTCCCATATAACATAGTAAAACCTCTCATATAACACAGTAAAACCTCTCATTTAACATAGTGAAACCTCTCATATAACACAGTAAAACCTCTCATTTAACATAGTGAAACCTCTCATATAACACAGTAAAACCTCTCATATAACATAGTGAAACCTCTCATATAACATAGTGAAACCTCTCATATAACATCATAAAACCTCTCATATAACATAGTGAAACCTCTCATACAACACAGTAAAACCTCTCATATAACATAGTGAAACCTCTCATATAACATAGTGAAACCTCTCATATAACATCATAAAACCTCTCATATAACATAGTAAAACCTCTCATATAACACAGTAAAACCTCTCAAATAACATAGTGAAACCTCTCATATAACATAGTGAAACCTCTCATATAACATAGTAAAACCTCTCATATAACATCATAAAACCTCTCATATAACATAGTAAAACCTCTCAT
Organism: Valencia hispanica; assembly: GCA_963556495.2. Lineage (NCBI taxonomy): Eukaryota > Metazoa > Chordata > Actinopteri > Cyprinodontiformes > Valenciidae > Valencia > Valencia hispanica. Next base: position 12,438,775 of record OY747702.1, on the reverse strand, counting down.
ATAACATAGTAAGACCTCTCATATAACACAGTAAAACCTCTCATATAACATCATAAAACCTCTCATATAACATAGTAAAACCTCTCATATAACATAGTAAGACCTCTCATATAACATAGTGAAACCTCTCATATAACACAGTAAAACCTCTCATATAACATAGTAAAACCTCTCATATAACACAGTAAAACCTCTCATTTAACATAGTGAAACCTCTCATATAACATAGTAAAACCTCTCATATAACACAGTAAAACCTATCATTTAACATAGTGAAACCTCTCATATAGCATACTGAAATCATTCACACAATATAGTGAAAGCTCTCATACAATATACTGAAATTGCCTCACGTATAACATACTGAAATATCCTCTCATATAACATAGTGAAACCTCTCATATAACATAGTGAAACCTCTCATATAACATCATAAAACCTCTCATATAACATAGTGAAACCTCTCATATAACATCATAAAACCTCTCATATAACATAGTGAAACCTCTCATATAACATATGTTATATGAGAGGTTTTACTTTGTTATATGAGAGGTTTCACTATGTTATATGAGAGGATATTTCAGTATGTTATACGTGAGGCAATTTCAGTATATTGTATGAGAGCTTTCACTATATTGTGTGAATGATTTCAGTATGATATATGAGAGATTTCACTATAGTATGTGAGTGATTACAGTATGCTATATGAGAGGTTTCACTATAGTGTGTGAATGATTTAAATTTCACATCTGTGTATGTGAGAAGCTAATTCTGAATAATGTCTCAAACGGCCCCTCATACAGGAAAGCCACTGGTACATCATGGAGCCCGAAAGAAAACAGAAGATATCCGCCGTGTAGGATCACGGAATTTCACTCCATTTAAAAATGGCTCTTAGTTTAAATTATCCATACAATTTTCTGCAGGTTATAAGTTGCATTTGTTCAACTGAACTTCATATATTAATAAAAGCACGTGTTCAATGCTGAGACATCACAGAGCAAAGCATGCAAATCAGTAGCCCACAAATGCACCTCGAGGATAAGTGCAGGTATACTGACATTATACACCTTCTTTCTGGTCACTTTATTCACAATGAATATATGTTATTTTATTATTTCATTTTTGACCATCAAGCTACCAGGAACTATGAGTTGGAGGTGAATTTCATAATTAAGGACTGACAACCTGTCAGCATTGCTGAGAGTGAAGGGTTCAGGGAACTGTACCAGAAAGGTCTTAAGCTGGAGAAACTATATCTAAAAAGTGTAACTGCCTCAATGCAAAGACCTTGAAAAAACTTTTTTTTTAATAAAAAAAACAACAACCTGCCTCAAAGACAAGTCCATAAGCAACATCACCTTCACAACAGTTTCACTTTTTCACAAGTTGTGACGCAGATTCCTATTATTTATCTTGTTGTATATTTTAAATATATGAAAGATATCTTAAACTTGGTAATAATTAGATATTAAATAATGCAGTGTACAACATGGAATACAATTACTTAAAAACTATTTTCTTGTATATACCAGGTCATTGTATCAGTATGTCAGTTGAGTCTCCCAATAAGGTTGCCTGCAGTGACGGTTAAGATCCAGCAGGTGTCAGTAGACCAACACAGTGACAGAGTATCAATACCGTTTGGGTAACGTGTCAGGAGGCCTCATCTACCCATCACTAGCTACCAATCAGAAGGTGATGATCCAGGAGTTATTTCACGATGGTCGTAGACACGATGAGATCAGTATTGAACATGAAGGAGCAGATTCAGGAAGTTGCACTGAGGGAAACCAAATGGGTTAACACCGCTTCCTTTCAGTTGTAGATAAGCTGCTGCACAGTTGCCTGCGTGGCCCCCGTACTGCAGACCAGTCTGTTGGACACACAGCCCTGTGTACTCGCATACCGTGTGCGTCCTCTGAAGTTGTCTAGTATCCACTGCGACATGTTGTGGTATACAAGTGATGATGCCATTCAATTGAAAAAAGAAGATAAAGTGTTTTGCCAAATGACTGGGCCGGATGGAGTGGGGCTTCGAACCGGCAACCCAACAGACTATAACTGGGCAATTGAAACACATGAGTATATGTTTTACGTAATCATTCCATTACAACTCTGATAGGATCGTTGTTCTGCTCCAAGTTGAACCTTTGTCACAATCATTTTTTTTCTCCCAATTTGTATTCACCATTAGCATATTTTCTCCCCAGATTGTCCTCAATTGAGCTCCCTTTTGGCATTTGGTAGTTGGTTTATTGCAAAGCGGCTTACAAATGTGAATATGACAATGCCGTTAATATCAAAGCTTGCTACTTAGAAGGAGAACCACTAGTCAGGTGCTGTCAGGGGTAACTGTGTAGAAATAGAGTGCAGGCTTAAATTCCACCACTGTGAAATGACACGTGAAAAGAGCCATGGTTGTCAAGAGTGTGCTGTAGGCACCAGAGTGACCGAGTCGTAACGTAAGACTTTGCGCTAGCATTCAATTAGATGGGAGTTGTTCCATTAACCACTTTGTAGGCCAACATCAGTGACTTGAATTTGATGAGGGGGGTGTCTATGGGTGGCCAGTGGAGCTCAATGAACAGACAGGTGGTTTGTCCTCTTTCAAGCTGACTAAAAACCAGACACACCGCTGCTCCGCCTCCTTCTTCACGTCCACTCTGACCCTCCATGATGCTGCCACCGATATATTCTTGTTTTCAGTGATTGTGTTTTCAGGGTGATGTGCATTGGTAGTTTTCTGTCACATCTAACATTTTCCCTGTAAGCCTAAAAGTTTGGTTTTGGTTTGATCTAACCAGATAACCTTGTCCCACATAGTTGCTCTGACCTCTACATGGCTTATGGGAAACTTTAAATAGGACTTTTTATGGCCTTCATTCAACAATGGCTTTCTTGATGTCATAGTTCCATAGAGGTCAAGTTTTTAGCCTGCATGACTTATAGTCAAAAGATGTGAACCAATGAAGTTATTTGAGCTTTGGATCACACACCACTCGTTTTTTATTTTGCAGTATCTGACTAAATGGTGCTGAACACACAAATACACGCAACACTTTCAAATTGTTATTTAAGAAAAAAATCCTATGTATTTTCTCAGTACTTTACAGTAAACAATTTTGTGATGTGTGCTGTTAATCAAAATCCCAATATAAAACATGGAGATTTGATGGTTTAACCTACCAAAGCACCATATAAAAAGGTTCAAGAGGACAGATTACTGTATATTTGCAAGGCCCTAGATATGGTTCTGATATTTGGATTAGGCAGTAATTTGTCTTGTCTTGTATATTCTATGAAAGAAGCATGGTTGAACAAGTCTAATGGAATCTTGTTTTTTATCATATTTTACTTTGAGTCTCTCCTAGGAATACTTTCTATAACTGATGATTTAAAAGTAAGTGTTGCTCACATTACTGGATATTGGATACTAAGACTCTCCCAAGTCTTTCATGCAGTTACCTTTCTTGAAAAAAAATGTAATGGCTGAGTAACAGCTGAGCCTGCCAAAAATCAAACAAATACAAGTGCTTAACATGCTATTTTTATTTTTTCTTGGATTATACAAAATATCAAAATCTGTCACATTATGATATAAGAGGCACCAGATGAAGACTCCTACTCTTCCAGTATTGGCATAAATAACTGTGGACAGTTTGATTGTGCCATTTTGTTTTGAAGCTATCAGAGCCAGATTTGGGTTATGTGGTAGACTGGTGAACTGTGGCAAGCATTCACTTCTCCTCGCCCAGCGCAAACTGGGACTCGCTCCAGCCCACCACCAACCTGTCCTGCATAATTTGTTCTGAGACTGGTGCCATACAATCTATAGCTGGCATCATACTGGAGCAGTCTGCGACATTTTTAATTAGTCCTTGCATTTGTTTTAGTTGAGACGGAAAGCATTTTTTTCTACTTATGTAATGCCACTCTTTGTTCTGTAGTTTCTTTTTTCCGTCCTAATGCAAGAGTGAAACACAGTTCATAAGGTTAGGTTAAGGCAAGTAAAGGAGTCGAGAAACTGTCTCCACATGGCTGTTCTTTAATGTGTTTTCTGTAGATTGTTTAAGCTGTTTTACATTTGTTACACAGATGGGGGAGAAGCCTCTTCACAAAAAAAAAAGTCATTAATTCTATTCGAATGTTACCTTCAAATCCCTACACATCCATTCATGGAAGGGCGTCGGTTTGTTTTTAAGATTGCTGGAGACAATAATCATAAACATGAGTGTGGTTTGAAGATTAATGGGGACAATCTATTTATTGTCTATAACTATTCATATATAGGTATTTATCCTTTTGACGTTTTATTACAATATACACTGCGGTGTAATAACAGGTGTTAAAAGTTCAAAGCACATTGTCTTTTATATTGGTTTTCAAATGGCGCTGAGAACCATCATTAGACTGTTGTCTGGGAAGGATTATTATCATAGTAGCACAGTGTAAAACAGTGTTGGCTACATTAATAATATATTCGCACCAGAAGAAGAATGCGCAACAAAAAAAACCCAACGCATTTCCCGTGCAACCCTGCCGTTCTGTGAGCAGAAACTTCAACTGTAACTATTTTCCATCTTTGATCTTTAAAGAAAAAAAAAAAAAAAACATTGACAGAAAAATCTGAAGTGCGTCCCATCATTTTGACAGTTCACTTTTCACATCCCCTAAAACATGGTGCAGACGTGCAGATATCTTTAACTTTACGTACAGAGTTCAGGTAGCTGAATCAATAAGAAAAAGACTCCTATGAGAGCATCTGACTGAGCATCATCTGAGACCCGGACACTGTACTCTGAGCGCTCAGCTGACAACACCATGGGGAGTTAAGGAGGCATTGGAGCACGAAGCTGCGGCGGACACAGACCGATTATTTAAATGAATGGCCGGGTTGGATCGGGATTTGATCTGGAGATAATTGCGGGTTGGTAAATTGGACTAGTGCAGAACTCTGCAACAATAAACCGTATACTTACTGCAATTGTTTTGTATTTAAAATATACCTGAGAGAAATTAGATATGCAAGGAGAAATTCTTGGGGAAACAATATTTATTTTTATGCAGCTTTGAAGACGAACCAATTGCAAAAATTGTTGCATGACTGGGAAATGGTCTAAAATATGGCTAAATTCACACTGTGTATGCCCACCATCCCCCTGGTGGAAGCCCGCACAGACCTGTGCCATCTGTGCATAGACGCATGGAGCAGGTGACGCTGCATAATTAGAACACCTTGCATTCACGAGATACGAGCTAATCAATTACCTGCTAATGCTGTACCTGCTTTTGAATGAGAGTCTTTATTGAACATAACATCAACCTCTGCAAAGAAAGCTGCAGCATCTGCAAAGAATGAAACATGGCTGTGTTTTTTTATAGCCATGTTTCTTTCTGGACTGGAATATCAGTCACCTCGGATACTGATTTCACAGAAATTGTGCTGGGAGCACAAGTGGATGTTAGATCTGCGCTGGTAAGAAATTCCACATCAGGTTTATAAATGTGTTGGGGACAAAACTGCCAATCATAAATATTGCCGTGGTGACATGTAAAAACACCATGAGAATATCCGGCCATCATGCAGTTCAGAAAGGAGACAGGTTCTGTTTCCTAGAGAGGAATGTGTTTTATGTCGAAATGTGCAAACCGAACCCAGAACAAAAGCAAAAGCCCATGTGAAGATGCTGGCTGATCCTGGTAGAACGGTTTCATTATCCACAAGTGAAATGAGTCTGGTCCCACCTCGGCTGAAAGGCCACTCAGAGAGGAAGAAGTCATTACTGCAAAAGCAATACATATAAGATATAAAGATGGATTAGAGTTTATGCACTACATGGCAAATAAGTTGTTTTTTGGAGACATGTCATGTGGTCTGAGGAGACTAAAACTGAAGCGTTCACCATAATGACTAGTATTATATTTAGAGGAAAAAGAAAGGAATTTGGAGGAACTGGATTCTCACATAGGTCCAGGTTGGTTTGGATAACTGTTTCCACTCACATATGTGATCGCCATTTTAAAATCTCTATTTTGCATTTACTCTGATATTACAGTCTGTTTGAAGATCTTAAACATGCAAATGTGCCAAAAAAGCAACAAGGGAAGGCAAAACATACGTCAACTTTTCAAAGCACTGTTTACTTTTACATTTTTATTTTCAGCGAAATTAGAAAATCTGTAGAATCCCTATGTAAGATACAGCAAACGTTACGTTTTAGCCAAGTGGTGCTAGCAAAAAATGAAAATGAAAGGGAATGAAAGGAAGGTAAAAAAGGCCTTTTGTTTGTAATAAAATCTGCAATTTACCTATCTGTCCAACTGTTTCCTTGGTTAGTTATCTGAAACACTGTTAAAGAGTAGATGCAAAGAGAAGGCACAGGATGACTGCCATACGATCAGGTAGGGCTGGGTGATATGGCCTCAAATATACAGTACAGACCAAAAGTTTGGACACACTTTCTCATTCAATTGAATGAGAAAGTTCGTCCAAACTTCTGGTCTGTACTGTATATTGCGATATAATCTAAAGCATGTGCGGTAACGATATCTATTGCGGTATATTCTTTTCTTTTCTTTATATAGGTCAAAATGACAGTTTATGAACATTCTCCCTTTCCAGACACATTGCGGCAGAACAACTTCAAACAAGTTTAGAATGCCATTTAAAGAACAATTAATGTTCAAAATGCATTTAAAAAATATTCAAATCTTTGTTCCTAAAAATGCAACACAAAAATTCTCACCACATGAAGATGAAGATATTTTAAATAAATTAAAAGCTGAATGTTAATTTTTTTTTTAAACCCAAAAAGTTCAAAATTGTCCGCTTACCTGGTTACTTTTTTTTTTATCAAATTTAGAATTGCACAAAAATAAAGCTGCACATATTTGAGTTTTTTCCTTCCACCATGTTTTCTCCTCCTTTCCTCTTTTACCCTTAGGTGTTTGTCCTTTGAGTTTCTTATTTTTTGGGGGGTCATTCTTTTTATTTAGTTAAGTCTTATCTCAGTTAATCTTGCATAAGTCTTTCTTATCTATGTTAGGTTCTGTAGTCACTTCTATTTTGTTGTGTTGATCTTTTATCAGTTATTTCTTTATTTTATCTGTTTGGTCTGCTTTACTTTTTTTATTTATTAGCATTATTAATCTCTGATTTAAGTTTTTTCAAAAGTTACTTGTGTTTCTGTAATGTTTCCCTTTTGTCTTGTTATATTCATTAGTGCTTTTGCTTTAAGTTTCTCTCAGGCTCCTCTACTCTTATTAGTTAAGATCTCTTTCATACCTTTGCTTTCCTTCTCTGTTTCCCCCCTGCCATTCTGCTTTGCTGCCCAGCTGCTAATCATCTTCACCTGCTCTCTTCTTCTCTCCTGCATCAGTTTGTCGCTAATTAGTTGTCAGGCTTTCAGTGTCCCTTCTCATCCCTCCTCAGTGTATTTAAGCTCTCTGGTTTCCTTCGTTCTCCGCTGGATCCTACGTCTTTCTTACATCCTCTTTCCTTGCCATTGTGTCCCCAGTGTTAGTTGGTTGTAATTCATAGGAAAACGAGCAGACGTCGCCAAACAACCAGCTTTTTAAAATAAGAAGAGTTGCTGGTGAAGCAGTTTATAACAGAAAAACAGAAACATGTTAATCATCCGCTTCTTCCACATCGATCTCTTGCTATACTCTGCTGTTGTGCAGTGATCAGTGACACTACTCACTGCCGAAATGGACGTGATACGCTGACTTCTTAGCAAGTTCCTTAAAGGGACGATTTTGTATGGAGACACAACAGCTGAGAGGAGCAGACTAACAGATTTACCCGGATAGAGGAAAGTCCGGTTAAACTACCCTGAAGTTCCGATAAGGGAAACTTGCTTAAGAAAACAATCGGTCATCCTGTTGGTCTGAAGATACCTAATGATACCTAATTATCCTCATCCAAAGCTTGCTTCCTTCCTTCCTTCCTTCCTTCCTTCCTTCCTTCCTTCCTTCCTTCCTTCCTTCCTTCCTTCCTTCCTTCCTTCCTTCCTTCCTTCCTTCCTTCCTTCATTCCTTCCTTCCTTCCTTCATTCCTTCTCCCTCTTTCTCACGTTGTGCTCCCACTGTAACTCGATGCATTCTGATTAATGAGCAGAACAATAGCTTAACCTATTAACAGCTTGTCGTATCACTCAGTCTTCTCACGACCTGCACTTTGCAGACCTACTTTCCACTTCTCAAGGTAGTGGTGGCCTATTAGGCCGACTTCTGACCGTGCCATGTTGTCTCTTGCTGGGTTGATGCTGCTCTAACTCCTGCCCCCTTCTGTCTATCCGTCTATTTTTGCCCATCTTTTCTTTCAGTGCCTCCACTCCAGATGTCTTTCTTCTTGCTCTGTATAGTAGCTTTTTATCTTCCTGTCCAGCTTTCTTTGGCCCTACTAGAATGGTCATTACATTAGAGTAGTCATCTAATTTCTCCCACATCCCTTCAAAAAAAAAGAAATTGAACAAATGTGGCAGAAATTGTTAGAAATGCAGAGGGCATATTATTCTGCTATACTTCTTGTCATTCTGTGGACCCAGCCCTCATGGACGTTGTGACACAGTCAGGAATAGCTCCCTTCACCTTGCCACTATGCTAACTAGTCAAGGTTAGTGTATGCTTTGTTAAAGCTGTTGGCTTATTAAACTTTATTTACAAATTGAATTCCATGCAAAATAACAAATGAGCCCCTCTACATTGTAGAGAGATACATTTATCAATCATTGTTAGTTACTATCACAGTCAAAAAGGATTAATTGTAATTAGGCTGTGACTGTCCAATCAAAAGGAGATTTTTACAGATCGTCACAATAGGCCAATAATAAATGGATTGGTATGTCCAACCCTGCAGATTACACATGGTTTGTTTTACTGGATTACAAGGTAAATTAAAAATAGATCTAGGTCAATCAGAATGGATGGAGGGCATATATAAACATCTTTTTTCTGTGTTGAAAAATATTCTCTATTGAATTTAGATCTTTACTTTGATTGGGCCATTATCATTCATACATATACTTTGATCTAAACCTTCCTTTTGTAGCGCGGGTTTATGTCTAGAGAATTCGTGCAGCTGGAAGCTGAATCTCTGTCCCTGTCTCATGTGTTTTTGATGCATCTAACCTATAAACTCTAACTATATTTCTTGTTACCGCTAAAGAAAAAAACATCCGCATAGCATTACGCTGTAAACACCTTGTTTTGTTGTAGGGATATTTTGTTTAAGGTAAGGTGAGGTGTAGTGTTAGCTTTTTGTCCCATAGTTTCTATATTTTGGGGAAAAAGTAACATTTAGTTATTGACCAAATCACCCTCTTTCACATGTTTGCGGCCTCAACAATGGTTTTCTTCTTGCAGTTCTTCCATAGGCCAGATTTGTGGTGGGTACAACTAATAGACATCCTGTTAATTGAGCTATGGAACTCTGTAGCTCCTCTAATACTACCATGGGCCTCTTGGCTACTCCCAGTTTTTTTTTAGTTTTTTTTTAACATGACCTGTCTGGCAGAGAGGCAAAAATTAAAATTCAAAAATTTTAAAGGGAAAGAGGGAATCGAAGACAGAAGAGAGAAAGAGGAATAAAGAAAACATCATTGTTTACTCCTACACCTGCAGGATGGCAGAGAGAGATAAAAAAAAAGATCAAACAAAGAATGCTAACTGAGAACTACACAACCACAACCCACAAATAGATATATAAATACTACAACAGCTTCACTAAAAAGCTCATGGTACTGATTATTACAAGATGTATTTGTGCATCTGTAAACACTACTCAAGCCCACACCTGTCTGCGTGTGTGTATATGAGCATGCTGGTACATACAAGGTTTCTACATGCGAGTGTTTAATAGCTGGTGTGAGGAGCCATCGATCCGCCTCCCAGGAATCTATGCAGACACAAAGGAAATAGAAGCCATAAACATCCAATGCATCCCCAGAGCCTCAGGCGGACCAACGCAGGGCTGACTGCAACCCCCCAGATGGAACATCCAGCAGCTACAATACAGAATCCCCACGAGGGTTGCAGCAACGAGCCCATGGGCTCCGCCAGGGCAGATCGAGCCATGGACCCAAAGACCAGAGGGCACCCACCCCCAGCAGCGACCCGACTAGATATCAACCGATATGGGCCCCCTGGCGCCACCGCCAAGCTACAGAGGCCATGGCAAGCCGATGGCCAACAAGTGCGGCGCCACCCCTGGCCAATCCCTACAGCCAACATCCCAATGACTCGCTGCCCCACGTCAAAGCACCACATCAATACCCACAGCAGACAGACAACATCCCCAGGCCAAACCCAACCAGCACCCGAACATCGAACTCAACCAGCTCTCGAATATCAATCCCGCACACCACAGAGCACTGTGGTGGAAAATTGTTATGCAATTAGGAATTAAGTTTATATTCTCCGTTTAGTGAATGCATCTAGTGTAAAATGATGATAAAGATGTGTCAGGTCACCAGAGAGACAGACGCCGGGGCAGTAAGATAACAGTCTGGCCTTCGGATGGGCTGTTTTATGCGTTGCTATCAGACTCGCATGAACCAGTTACTCCAGAGGTGGGGCGTGAAGGTTGGAGAAGAACTCTACAGAGATAAACAGTGATTGCTGAATACTATTTAAGCGGTTAGTTAGAAAGGTTGGATAGGGTGATGCACGAGTAACTCTGTCCCCTCGATGCTCTGGGCAGACATTCAATTCAGTTTATTTATATAGAGCCAATTCACAACAGATGTCATCTCAAGGTACTTAACAAGAAGTAATTTCAATACATTTATACAAACATTCCAATCAGTTAAAAAGTTTCCTATTTAAGGAATCCCAGCAGATTGCGTCAGTCATTGGCGTGAGGTTGGGCAGACTTTCCAACCACAGCAATCCTTCAGCAATCCCTCATACTGAGCAAGCATGTAGCGACGGTGGAGAGGTTAAACTCCCCTTTAACAGGAAGAAACCTCCAACAGAACCAGGCTCGGTAGGAGCGGCCATCTGCCACGACCGTCTGGGGGTTTGAGAAGACAGAGCAGAGACACAGAAGGAACAGAAGATCTGATATAAGAGAACTTTCTATGGTACAGAAAGTAAAAAGTTGATAACAGGACACAGTGGATGTTCAGTTACTGGGAGCACCATCCCAGTCGATGCCCCCCGTCCAACAGGGCATTCCAGCCAATCAGGATACCAGACCAGGTATATCTTCTATGGAGAGAAAAACATTGAGGGAACACAAAGTTAACAGTCGAAATAGCAGAATGTACTGCAATACAACTGGAGAGTAGTAGTAGAAAAGGAAGTAGCAGAGTGAAGAAAATTGGTAAGTCTGTCCTCCAGCAGTCTAAGCCTATAGCAGCATAAGTACAGAGCTAGCTCATGATGACCTAAGCCACTCTAATTTTAAGCTTTATCAAAAAGGAAAGTTTGAAGCCTGGCCTTAAAAGTAAACAGAGTGTCTGCCTCACGGACTAAAGCTGGGAGCTGGTTCTTCAGGAGAGGAGCCTGATAACTAAAAGATCTGCCTCCCGTTCTACTTTTAGAAATCCTAGGAACTACAAGTAAACCAGCAGTCTGAGAGCGAAGTGCTCTGTTGGGAACATATGAAACAATTAGATCTCTGATGTATGATGGAGCTTGATTATTAAGGGCTTTGTATGTAAGAAGAAGGATCTTCAATTCTATTCTGGATTTAATAGGGAGCCAATGAAGGGAAGCTAAAACAGGAGAAATGTGATCTCTCTTTTTAATATTCATCAGAACTCTTGCTGCCGCATTTTGGATCAACTCAAGGCTTTTAATGGCATTTTGTGGACTACCTGATAGTAAAGAATTACAGTAGTCCAGCCTTGAGGTAACAAATGCATGGACTAGTTTCTCAGCATCACTCCTGGACAGGATGTTTCTCATTTTAGCAATATTCCGGAGGTGAAAGAAGGAAATCCTAGAAACCTGTTTAATATGGGATTTAAATGTCGAGTTTCTTTACGTTATTACTGGGGGCCAATTTAATGCCATCCAGATGAAGTGATTGACTAATCAGTTTCTGTTTTAGGACTTCTGGTCCAAAGACAGCAACTTCTGTCTTGTCAGAATTTAAAAGCAAAAAGTTTAGATTCATCCATGTTTTTATGTCTTCCAGACATGCCTGTAATCTACCTAACTGACTTGGTTCATCAGGATTTATGGATAAATATAGTTGTGAATCATCGGCATAGCTATGGAAATTTGTCCCATGCTGTCTAATGATTCTACCAATTGGAAGCATATATATGGTGAAAAGAATTGGTCCAAGCACAGAACCCTGTGGAACTCCACAAGTAACCCTTGAGAGTGAAGAAGATTGATCGTGTTTGTATTAAATACTTAAACGCCTTCTGGGACTCAAGTCTTCTTTATTATGGAAACCCTGAGATACTTTTTTTACTATAACACTTGGCGCAACAACGTAGCCTCTGCGAACGGAATGGACCGACGGGGACGGGGTCAAGGGAGTTGCTAGCGTCCTGGGACAATTTTCTCCCAGCCTCTTACCTCCAGTAGCTGTTTGGGAGATGGAGGCCTTGAAGCGTCTCTGTCGGCCCTGCCGTCGCCTGAGACAGAACCCGGTAAGACTGAGTCCTTTAAATAAATAGTGATAATAGAATTTTATATGCACACCCAGGACGTGAAATATTTGATTGATTGATTAATTAATATAATATATATACTTATATATAATTGTATGGTTAATTATTTAATCAATGTTAAATAAAGTAACGGTTTTTGCTCCGGGTTTTACCTGGGAGCACGGCAGTTGGACAAGTGGTCAATTAATTAAGTTGTTTGGTTATTTTCCGACGAGGTTTTTTTTTAGACTTTTGTTTCACTTAAGTAAACGAGAAAGCAGATGAGATGGGGGAGATGTCCTTCATCAATACTGGGTACCCAGGCAGACAATCAGGTCTGTATTCAGCAACACTTCACCTCCAGAAAGTCCAATATGTCGACAGAAAAATAAAAATAAAATAATTAATGGGCCCAGGGGAGGAATTTGAATAATCTGTAAGAAAGTCTAAAATTTATCTTACTTATTTGTGGTTTATTTATGTGGTTTTGTTTATTTCTCTTTTATTTACTCTTGTTTGCTTCTTCCAGAACTGGAGTGTTTGAGCATTAAGATCATTTGTTTGATGGCTTGGTATAATGCAGAATGTCACACACACACACACTGTTATTGTTACACATTCCATTGTAGAACTGCTGAGATTCGCTGGGTTGTCCTGTGTTTTTCCTTCAGGCTGGTTGGGACCCCTGCCTTTGGTCCAGGGCGCCTGGGGAGGGCCACAAGGAGCCCTAGTACCCCCCCCACTCTCGGAATGAGGGGTTTGGCAGCCATAACAAAGGCGGAGGCCGGACTCCGGCCTGAATGTGGGCTGACCAGTGGGCAGAGGGGAAAACTCTTGCTCAGGTGAGATGAGTTATTTGGGGGCTGTGGTCCCTGAAACATGGCGATTGGCTGGGAGGGGGGGCCTGGGTCTGCCAGCCTGCAGATGACCCAGCGAAATTCAGGCAGGGCAAAATACACACAGCTCAAATGCAATTAAGAAATGCTTGCTGACTGATGTAGCTGTATTTTATCTCTGTGACACCTGCTTATGACACACACACATACACACTCCCTTAGGAAAGTAAATCTTGTTTTGTTTTTTGTTGTTGTTTCTGCCAGAGGACCCTTAGAGCGAAAGGGCTCTCGATGGAACCAAGGCATATTTCCTGATTCTTTCTATTTTCTATGTTGATCTAATGTGTTTTGTTATTGCGTTGTAATTTGAAGGGGAAAGTTGATGTGCAACTAAACTTCATTTGTTTGTTTTAGAAGGACGGGGTAAAGCAGACAGCGAAACTGCTACAGCTCTGAAAAGGTGATGATTCGTCATCTGGTGAGTTTAGGGGCTGTTTACACTAAGTTTTTCAGCAAAACTGAGGTTTTTCTCTCCGATTCGGCCTCTCGTTTACACGACAACGGGAAAACGGGGGGCGAAAACGCAGCTTTTGGGAAACGGCTTCCAGAGTGGAGAGTTTTGAAAACGCTGAGGGATTCGTTGTTGTGTAAACGCAAGCCGATGACATCACCACCAGCCACCTACGGACATGTTGCACTTGCGCACTCCGCCTTTCTACAGAAAAACAACAACAATGGCGGATCCAGGTATGCGGTTACTGCTGATGCAGCTTCTGAAGTTATTTGGTCGCATACAGTACGTGCGTCAAATAATCAATATGCCTTTATTTGAGCGGAGAACTACAAAAAGACCGCCATTGTTAGGTATCATGAAATGTTTCTTTTCCGGGTTGTGAGGGGGAAACCTTGGAACACTGCATACACGGGGCAGACTGCCATCTAAATGCCGGGCATATGTACTACATCGTTTTCCATCGTGCGCCCTGTCGTGTAAACGCAGTGCGTTTTCACCCGCGTATTCAAATAAAAACGGCAACGTTGTCGTGTAAACAGCCCCTTAGTCTAATCAGAGCTTAAAGAATGTGTTGCACATCTATTTTTTTTGTAGGGCAAGATGGTGAACTGATCATTTGTCTTCTGGGGAGTTTTCTGGTAAATGGTCAAGAGTCTTTTCTTTTCTCTCCTAATACTCTCTGTCAGGAGATTCTACATTTTATTTTATTACATTTTTGTTGAAAGTTATTTGATTATGGGGTCAGATCAGTCTCATTAAGAATAAACTCATGCAGGGTTCTTCACAAATTCACATGCTCATTCACAAATGCACATGCTCTGGTTAACAAATGCATACGATCTGTTTCACAAATGCACACAATCTGTTTCACAAATGCACACGATCTGTTTCACAAATGCACACGATCTGTTTCACAAATGCACACAATCTGTTTCACAAATATAATTTTGAGGGAAGCTTCAAATATAAACTCACAGATCATACGAATCGCTAAATGTGCATTTACGAACCACTTCTCATTCGCGAATCTCTCTGTATTTGTGAGAGAATTTTGTGTGGTGAATTTTGAGACTGTTGTAACGTTGCAGGTCAACAAATGTCACCATTGGCTAATGAATCTGTCAATCAAATTTACGATTTTGATTGACAGATTCGTCAGCTAACCAATGTCTTCGTTTTCAGCCAATCGTATGGCTGCTTACAAGAGAGTTCTGACACTCCCATAGACTTCTATGGAAAGAATGGAATTCGGAAGTCACGTGGGTCTGGAGCTGCAGTGCAGATAGTCCAAACAGCGCAGCATCATTGACCGCAGTTCATCCGCTGCGTTTTGGAACTATTGTTCCGGTAAGTTAATGGAATCACAAAATTTTTTAGCATTGAAAACCGTTAGCTGACTGCTATGTACCAAAAATAAGTCAAGGGTCATATTTAATGTACCCAGTTTTGGTTAATTAACTGTGTTAATGAGCTAGTTGTAGTTTAACTGCAGCTAGCGATTTGTGAGTAGCAGAGGTCTGGAAAAGCTTGACGAACTATTGACGGGTTTATTTCAGTATGTCAAATTCTGCTTTTTAAAAATATTCAGCACAGTTTGAAATAGGATATACACTTTTATATGTCATTCATTTTATTTTATTTATTCATTCATTTTTAGTCGGAGCTGAGATAGAGGTGATCGAAACTAGATCCTGTGTTTCGTCCATTTATCCCTCCACATTGATGACCCCGACGTGATCTGAATACGCAACCTTCTGGCGAGCAATCGGTGGTGGCGAGGATCAGCCTTGTGCTTCTACCACCAGCGCTTCGGCGCCAAAGCCCGGCGTTGCCTCCCGCCATGCAGCTTCCAGCCGCAGGGAAACGACACTGCCAACGCTCGGTAGCAGCCGCGGCCGTTGGCGATAGGGAAAGGCTGCTTTTTGTGGAGGACTCATGGTCAGGAAGACGTTTTCTGATTGACTCTGGTTCCCAGAAGAGCCTGATTTCCCCGTCTGGCTCTGACAGGCTAGCTGATGGTTGCGGTCCACTGCTGACTGTGGCTAATGGCTCCCCCATCAGGACATTTGGCGAAAGGTTGGTGACTGTCTGCTTTCACAGTAGAGACTTCCAGTGGAACTTTGTCGTAGCTGCCAGCTCGGTTCCCATCATAGGGGCTGATTTTCTCTGTGCGCACAGACTCCTAGTCGACGTCGCTAACAGACGGTTGATTGACGCTGTGTCGTTTTCCTCTCTGCCTTGTCTGACGCGTGCAGCTGTGACGTTAGTACATGCTAATGTTTTAGCTTCTGAGAATGCTTTTCAGCGGTTACTATCAGAGTTTCCTTCAATGACTGTTCCCAACTTTTCAAACATTGACACTAAGCACAGGGTGGAGCATTATATCCCCACTATCCGGCCCCTGGTGTTCGCGTGGGCGCGCCGCCTTGATGCCGCTAGGCTAGTTATTGCTCGGGAGGAGTTCGCTAACATGGAGCGTTTAGGCATCGTGTGGCGCTCTAACAGTCCTTGGGCTTCGCCATTACACATGGTCCCCAAGTCAGACGGCCAGTGGCGGCCATGCGGGGATTTCCGACGGCTTTATAATAACACAGTTAACAAACGATCGTCATCCGATCCCCCATATCCAGGACTTCTCTGTCCATCTCGCGGGGACCGCCATCTTTTCCAAAGTGGACTTGGTGCGCGGTTATCACCAGGTTCCGGTTCGTGCGGACGACATCCCCAAGACAGCCGTAATTACCCCATTTTCAGATTCAGAACTTGCGCAGGTTTTCATTTGTTTCCGTCTATCTGGATGACATTCTTGTGGCCAGCAGCTCTGCCGAACAGCACATGTCCCACCTACGTCAGGTTTTTCAACGCCTAGCGGCGCATGGCCTGATAGGCAACCCAGCAAAATGCCAGTTCGGGTTGCCAGTCATGGACTTTTTGGGCCATTACCCACTAAAGTGCAGGCGGTGTCCGATTTTCCGCGTCCTCAGACTGTTAAAGCCCTGCAGGAATTTTCTCGGGATGGTTAATTTTTACAATCGTTTCATCCTGAGGGCAGCACAACTTCTACAGCCGCTATACTGCGCGCTTAAAAAGAAAAAAGCCACCAAAAATTTGGACTGAACCCCAGACTGTCTCCAAGCATTTCATAATGCTAAGTCCGCGCTGGCCAATGCCGCCCTTTTGACTCACCCCTGCCCCTCAGCACAGGTGGCTTTGACCACTGACACCTCTGATGTAGCAGTAGGGACGGTGTTAGAGCAGCGGGTCTGTGGGGTTTGGCAACCACTTGCCTTTTTCAGCCGTACGCTGCGGGACAACGAGCGTAAATACAGCGTTTTTGACAGGGAGTTGCTGGCTCTCTATCTAGCTACACGGCATTTTTCCTCGAGGGCCGCCCATTTACAGCCTACGTTGACCACAAGCCCTTAATATTTGCCATGTCTAAAATCTCTGACCCCTGGTCTGCACGTCAACAGCGCCACCGTGCTGCTGTCTCTGAGTTTACAACAGACATTCAGCATGTGGCTGGCAAATCCAACTTGGTAGCTGACTGTCTGTCCCGTGCACTGGTCTCTCCAGTTTATGTAGGGATTGATTTCTCTGCTATTGCTGCAGATCAGCGCAGCAATGCTGACATCCTTAAGCTGCAGTCTGAGCCTACCAGGCTTAAGTTGGAAGAGAGACAGGTGCAGGAAGGTGGACCTCATCTGCTCGGTGACATTTCTACTGGCTGTCCCCGCCCTCTGGTCCCTGCTTTATGGCGCCGCCACGTTTCTGACGCTTTGCATTCCCTCTCACATCCGGGTGTCCGTGCCTCAGTGAAACTGCTTAGTTCCAAGTTTGTTTGGCCCGGATTGCGTAAAGATGTGAAGGAATGGGCTGCAGCATCTGTCCCATGCCAGAGTGCCAAGGTTCATAAGCACACAAAAGCACCTTTTGAACCATTCCCCATTCCTAGTCGCAGGTTCGATCATGTCCATGTAGACCTAGTGGGTCCTTTGCCCCCATCGCAGGGTTTCACTCATCTCCTGACCATGATCGACCGTACGACCAGGTGGCCAGAAGTGGTTCCGCTGGCATCCACAACATCTGCAGTGGTGGCTCGGGCGTTTTTATCAACCTGGGTTGCACGTTTTGGCCCCCCTTCAGACATTACCTCTGACAGAGGACCACAGTTTGTGTCTGAGCTTTGGTCCACCATGGCTGACAGCCTGGGGGTCAAGATCCACCGCACCACTGCATACCATCCACAGGCTAATGGCTTATGCGAGCGGTTTCACAGGTCATTAAAAGCAGCGCTTCGTGCTGTTCTGACCGATGGCAACTGGATTGACCGCGTCCCATGGGTTATGCTTGGGTTGCGGTCCGCAGCTAAAGAGGATCTTGGTGCTTCCCCAGCTGAACTGGTTTAAAGTCAGCCGGAACGTGTTCCAGGCGTATTTTTTCCTGAGGCCCCCTCACCCCAGTTCACCCAGCCAGCTCAACATCTTTTAACTCACTGTGACCCTTTTCGCGTTCCTGGTCCTGTACATCATTGTTTGCCCCAGTCATTCGTCCCACAGAACTTGGCGTCTTCTAAGTTTGTTTTTGTTAGACATGATGCACACAGGACACCCTTACGGCCTTTGTATGATGGCCCTTTCAGGGTCCTTGAACCGGGCCCTAAGCACTTTCTTTTAGATCTGGGGGGGGGGGCGTACGGAGACGGTCTGTATTGATAGGCTTAAACCCGCTCATGTTCTTAACGATGATGATGTAGTGACGACCCAGGCTCCTCGTAGGGGACGACCCCCTCCACATTGTTGACAGACTCCTCTCCTCCTTCCAGAGACTCTCGTCAGCCTTCAGAGCTCACCTCATCCTCTGCCTCCCCTCGTCGCCCTCATCCCCACCTTCAGTGCAGGGAGTTCCAGACTGCTTCTGAGGGTTCAGCCGAGGGTTCAGCCGTTCTGGCCGTTTGCTCAAACCCAGGATCCTGGCTTAAATATGGACTCTACTGGGTGTTCGCAGGGGGGGCGTGTGTGGCGGACAACCAGGAGGCTCCACTCACACCCAGAAAACAGAATGTTTGCATTTAAAAAATGTATGAATTTTTGGCGCGGTTATTGTATGTGGATATATGTTATGTGTACTGGCTTACCGTTGTTCAGTGTCAAGTCGGAGCTGAGATAAAGAGGTGATCGAAACTAGATCCTGTGTGTCGTCCATTTATTCCTCCACAATGGTGATTTTTTTTTGTCTAAAATATAGGCCTATCTAAGGAAATGTTGCTGGTCGCTGTATCAACAGTCTTTAACTGACTTTGATGCATCAGAGATGGAAGCATAAATGGAGATATCAGTAAAGAAAGCATGTTTTTAGTGTATAGGAGGACAAGGTATGGCATTACCATGCTAGCATTCAGAAAACAGGCTATAAATTGGGTATTATTACTCCAATTTAGGGTTTCTTTTGGCACATAAAGTTATTAAACATGCTTATATTGAGCAGTGTAGTGCATTAATTTATCAATAAATATGATCGGTGATCTACATGTATTCTACAATGTTTTAGCACTCTCGTTTCCCTCTAAAATGTAGAACAGTGACGAATGTCTGTTCCTCTAGAAATGCTTTGATAAAATAAAAATGCATAGGCTATTCAGTAAAAAGTAATCAGTACACGTTATTAGTCATTAATGATCAGAAATCGCCAGGAGGAATGAGAAATATTAGATTTTGCGTTCTGTTCCGCCAGAAGCCGCTCAGACTGACTGACAGCGCTGGGATGTTTGGAACTATTGAGGAGTCCATGAACCACGTGACCGTGTGTCGGCTAGTTCAAAGTCTGTCATAAATCTATCTCTATGACGCTGCACTGGCAGAGCTGTTATGTGCGCATGCACAGTGAAGTTTACCGCGACACATGGCAATAAGTAGCGACATGCATCAGTCTCAAACGGTAAGTACCACATTTCGCCATGTGTCGCGGTTGAACTTCATGGTGCA
Source organism: Valencia hispanica (assembly GCA_963556495.2). Lineage (NCBI taxonomy): Eukaryota > Metazoa > Chordata > Actinopteri > Cyprinodontiformes > Valenciidae > Valencia > Valencia hispanica. The sequence continues at coordinate 12,418,824 of OY747702.1, read as the reverse complement.
TGCACACATAACAGCTCTGCTAGTGAGGAGAAATTGTAAGGAGCCATACGATTGGCTGAAAACGAAGATATTGGTTAGCTGACAAATCTGTCAATCAAAATCGAATTTTTGATTGACAGATTCATTAGCCATGGTGACATTTGTTGACCTGCAACGTTACAACAGTCTCAAAATTCACCACACAAAATTCTCTCACAAATACAGAGAGATTCGCGAAATGCACATTTAGCAATTCGTATGATCTGTGAATTTATATTTGAAGCTTCCCTCAAAATTATATTTGTGAAACAGATTGTGTGCATTTGTGAAACAGATTGTGTGCATTTGTGAAACAGATCGTGTACATTTGTGAAGTTATATTACAAGTGTTTCTTCGAAATTATATTTGTGAACCAGAGCGTGTGCATTTGTGAATGAGCATGTGAATATGTGAAAAACCCTGCATGAGTTTATTCTTTATGAGACTGATCTGACCCCATATTTGATGGAACTGTTATTACACTAAGTACAAGTTTCCTTAGCTGTCGGACCTTGTGTGCACTAACTTAGAAACGGAGTTCCCATTTTACGACTAGAACAACTAGCAGAGTTAATTGGGGCATTTAGAGTTGGTTGTGAATTATACCCTGACTGAAAGAAAGAAAGTAATAAATCTTAGAACTGTGAACATTAACTAAAGTAAATAGGACCTTTTACAGTAACACTGCTTAGACTTTGCCACAGCTGTGAAGGACAAATTTTTTATCAGTTTACAAGGCGCTAATGTAAACAATCTCTTATTGACATCACAAATGGCGAGACTAAAAAATAACAAGACCTTGCTCTGAGCAGCAACAGTAAAACAACATTGTTTAGGCTATAATTTGAACACAACTAAAAAAATTAAACCTTAGGTTTCTGCTGGGTAACATTAAAAAAAAGATGACTGCTCCTTAGGCTACTTAGGTTTTAAATAAATGGAAAAAAGGTAAATGCTAATCTTATCTGAGGAAAATTCAAGCGTCTGAATTGAACTGAATTACTGCTGTGAAGTGTTCTGTGTCTCCTTCCAAGATAAGGGGGCAAGAGGTCAGGAGAGAAGGTTTGATCCTAGAAATCTGATGGTTTTGTCACACTCTGGTGGGTAAACACAGGAAGTTATAGAAGTGGGTCTTAATATAAGGCACCTGACTTTGTAATTAAAGGGAATACGTCTCACTGTTTTAAGTAAATATTAACATGCCTGAAATGCTTTTTAGGGGTCATCAATTATAACAATACAGTGGTCCTGTGAGTTTGGAATTTTGCTCATGACAACCAATTCAATTTTCAATTTCAACTGAACCAGAATGCAAATCAGGCTGTTTCTCATTCTTTTTTGCTTTTTTTCCAGAATGGACTGACCACTTTGTCCACAAGGGAGAAGTCATGTTCGAGGTTTGGCCCAAAAAGGTATGGACAAGTGGCTTGGGAGGTTACCTGTGCGTACCTGAGTTTGGGGGGTGCTTATATATTTTGGCTTATTTGGGGCTATGGTGAAGGGAATTAAAATCCTAACATTTTCTCTTAGACCTTACAAGGGAGGCTCAGATGTATGATCCCCTGTAGCTGCAAAAAAACACTCTGGGGACCCGTTTTCTTTCAAATAGTAATTAATAATAAAACGTAATAAGAACACGAAATGTTGGAATTTAATTGCTTGTTTCCAAATGAATGAGCATACTGAATTACTGCTGTTGGACACTGTTTAGCCAGTTGTTTTACTTTCTTGTAGTAAAAGCAAATCCAACGAAACGTATTTGTTCGTCAACAGTGACGTATCACTTTTCAAATTAAGAAAGCAAATAATATATAATCACTTGGTGTTTAGGGGTAAAAGTCAAATCCTGAACTATAGATTTCACATTGAGTTTTGTTGTAGCTCTCTTGGCTTTTATCACAGCCTAAATTATTTGAGGCCTGTTATGAGAATTTTTCTGCGTAGCAGTTTTTATAAAAGAAGATTTGAATGTCTTTTTAATGCATTTGACAATATGTTCTGTAAATGGCATTCTAAACTTTTAAAGTTGTTGTTCTGCTTATTATAAATATGCTACTGTCATCGCTCTATCTGAAAAACTGAACGCAACAGATCTAGAAAACTTAACTTAACATCAAGTGATCTTGGGTAAAAATAGATTAAATAAAAAGGAGAATATTCCAATTTTAAAGCATAATGAATGATGGAGGCCAGAGTCTGATTATTATGATCTAGATTGGTGCATATGAGTCAGATTTTATGTTTAACATAAACTATATTATCTTGACAACTTGCTATAGTTTATAATGGTGATAATATAATAATGCTAATTTTTTTAATCTAATGCATCAACTAGAAAATAAAGTTTTCAAGTTGTACCATCCAGCCTGCATGTTATAAAATACAGAAGAAGTTCTCAGACAGCAGGTAAAACACTTAACATGACTCAGTGATTTACTGAAGAATAAATTCCTACATAATTTTTAAAAACATATTTGCTGGAACACATTTCCAACAATCATTAATAATGATATTTTTCTGCAAATATGAATAAACATTCTTTAGTCTATTTAATTTATTATGCTGTTTTTTCAAAGTAATCCTTTAAATTCATGTGAGAGATGGAAATGACATCTGACTGTATTTACCTCATCAATCTAATATTTGAGTATTTTCTAACCTGAATCCATATTAATTTATAGATTTGATTCGGGGGGAGTCATGCCCATGCTGGGGAGGGTGTCCTCTTTTTGGATTCTCAGAATATGGTCACCCTATTAAATGAGTGTGCTGTACTCAGTGAGTTACAGCTGTTAGATTTGCGCTACTCAATAAAAGCCTCGGGAGGAAATAATTCACAAAGGTAAATGGTAATATAAGATTTGAACTATTGTAACTGATTAAAACTGGTTAGAGCTAAACCTGTAACACTCTGTGTTCATGAATAAGGGGCAGCCGCATTTGGCCCGGGAACCTTAGCTTGAAACTTTCTTTTAAAATTCTATGTGAAACGATGCAATTCAGCAATAAACTGGATGAATTATGGTTTCTACGTTTAACTAATACTTTTGATAAACGTAGACTACTCAGTAGTAAATAGAAATAACACGGAAAATGCAACGGTTAGAATCGGACATTTACATATTAAAACCAACTCAAGTTAATACAAATCCGAGTGGCAGTATGAAAGTATTTGAGTCTTTTGAGTAATTTACAGAAAACTAATAAAAAACAACGCGCGTAAACACTCTAAGGTTAATCTTAGCCAGCGAGTTATTAACTATAATGTGGTAAAATGATCTGAAATAAAGTCAGTTGCAGGTTTAATGTGATTCCCTTCTTGCTAATCAGCTAATTGAGCCACAAGCTTCTTTCTTACGACCGATATGCTGCGATTCTCTGGTTGTAAACAATCATAGATCCCGACACAGATGAAGCGTTAATAGCGCTCTTAGACTGCAGCTGGAAGTCTAAAAATAGCAACTTAAACACTTGTTTTGACGAAAAGTTTAGTCTTGAATTTTCAGTTACTTCCTGGATGTTAACGAGTCCGGATTAGTCAAACAGTTTGTTTTGCGTAACATCACTTCCTGTTTCAAACATGAGCTTACCAAATTAAAATACGGTAATGTTTAACTTCATAAATAATCCTTTTATTTTCCCACGAAGGGGAACTTCTGCTGTACTGGCAGCAAAGTGACAGGTAATAGAAGCATTTAGATCATAGACTGTATATAAATTTAGATTAGATTTACACAGAAAGCATAAATCAAATTGAAGACTTAGAACATTAAATGATAAAGAATAAAGCTTTAACCACACCTCGAAAAAAAAGAGAACTTTTACTTAAGGCCATAATGATTGTAATGTTTAATAAAAATGTTAAATAATAATAAAGCATTAGGGGTACACTAGGCTACCTGTTTCAGCTGCATATGTGAAAATTATTCATTTAGTGCAATCTTTAAGTTAACAGGTGTGACCTACACACACACAGTGGGGTTTTTAAAATTACTTGGTTTCTATTTTTTAAAATTTAGTTTACTTCATTAAGACAAATGATGACTAAAAATAGATTTTGAATTTCGGTCACTGTTCTAAAAAACAAATATTATTAATGAAAATATTCATTTAACACCTGTGTACATTATATGCTATAGATCGCATAAAAAACAGGGTGTCGGAATAATAAATGTTAGACCTACTATCAAACCGCAGTTAATTCTATTCAGTTGTAGCACTCTTTGATGTTTGATGGTTTTTTGTGTATTCCTTTTAATAAAAGACTAAATGAGACAGGAATAACAAGGCTAATTTTAAAATATAAGGAGTCTAAAGTACTGAGTAGAGGTAAAAAGTAGGTAAATAGATAATTACTTCGGTAAAGTATAACTCAAGTCCTACACAGAAACTGCAATGAAGAAAAGTTTCTTTCTTAAGCAAGAGTATCAGGTACAGGTAAAAAGGTTACTTGACATAGTTGTTCATCATCATCATCATTTTATTTATAAAGCGCTTTCACATCAGCAGCAGCTGAACAAAGTGCTGTACACCAAGGACAACAAAGCATAAACCAAGACATAAATAATAGTCACAATATCATAGAAATAATATACTAGGGGAAAATATATCTAACGCCAATAAAACTATATTAAAATAGGACAATTAAGAGCAAGATAAGAGCAAATAAGAAGTCTCAGTTTGGGTTGAAGGCCAAGGTGTAGAAGTGAGTTTTAAGAAGAGTTTTAAAAAATCGGCAATGAGGAAGCCTGGCGAATGGTTAAAGCCAAGGCATTCCATAACTTGGGTGCACAAACAGAGAAGGCCCTGTCCCCCCTGAGCTTCCGTCTGGAACCGGGGATGACCAGGAGCAGCTGGTCAGCCGACCGGAGGGACCAAGAGGGAGTGTAGCGGTGGAGTAGCTGAGTTAAATAAGGTGGGGCAAGACCATTTAAAACCTTAAAAGTAAACATGAGGATTTTAAAATGGACTCTAAAATGCACAGGTAGCCAATGGAGGGAGGCCAGGACGGGAGTGATGTGCTCTCTCTTCCGGGTTCCTGTCAAAAACCGCGCAGCGGCGTTCTGAACCAGCTGCAGACGTGCGAGTAAGGACTGACTGAGTCCAAAATAAAGGGAGTTACAGTAATCCAGCCGTAACTAAATAAAGGCGTGGATTACGGTGTCTAACTGCTGCCTGGAAAGGAAAGGTTTCACCTTTGCCAATTTCCTTAGGTGATAAAAACTTGATTTGACTATGGCGTTGATTTGGCTGTCAAGTTTAAAATCACTGTCAAGTCTAAAACCAAGATTTAAAACTGTTGGTTTAAGATACATGGCTAGAGGACCCAGCCCAACAGGAGGGGTCTCACATGAGCCACCAGGTCCAAACATCATCACCTCTGTTTTCTTTTCATTCAAATTTAAAACATTTAAGGCCATCCATGATTTAACATCCTCAAGAGAATGCTAAAAGAAGTTTAATTGAACAGGTGTCATGTCGCTTTAGGGGTACATAAATCTGGCAGTCGTCTGCATAACAATGGAAAGAGATACCATGTTTTCTAAGAATACACCCAAGAGGAAACAGATACAATGAAAAAAGCAAGGGACCTAAGATTGAACCCTTGGGGACGCCACATAATAGCGGAGCAGTGCGGGATTTAAACATGAAATGTTCTGTCAGACAGATGGGATCTAAACCACTCCAGGACAGTGCCACAGAGGCCTACTTGGTGTTGTAATCGCGAGATTAAAATTCTGTGGTCTACAGTATCAAAGGCAGTGGCAAGGTCCAACAGGACCAGGATTATGTTGTTACTGGATTCGCATGCCAAGAGAATGTCATTGCAAACCTTCAGCAATGCTGACTCCGTGCTGTGTAGGGATTTAAATCCAGACTGAAAGATCTCTAATAAACCCTGCTCATCAAGAAAAGACTTTAGTTGTAAATACACAACTTTCTCCAAGATTTTAGATACAAATGGGAGCTTGGATATTGACCTAAAATTATTCAGCACAGTATGATCTAGACCAGGTTTCTTTATCAGGGGTGTCACTACAGCATGCTTGAAATCTCCAGGAACCACACCGGATGACTATTAACTACTATTAACAATAGCAAGTATCCAGTTCCCAATAGTAAAACTTCTCTGAACAGCCGTGGTGGGAGAGCATCACAGGGAGAGCCAGAAGGCTTAATATAAGCAACCACGTACTCCTAGTGGGATAACGTCACAGGCTCAAATTGATTAAAAGCAACTGGGCAAGCAACACAAACAGAGGGATCAGCATCAGGATGAGAGATAAGAGCCCTCGCAGAGGCGACCTTATCAATAAAAAACTGCATAAAATTGTTACACAATTCAGTAGAGGATTCCAAACCAGCAGTCTGTGGAACATTAAGAACAGAGTCAATGGTACTAAAAAGCATTCCTGGATTCTGGCCGTAAGATGAAATAATATTAGCGAAATATTCTTTTTTGGCTTTTCTAACAGCATTCTGGTAGTCTCGCCAGCAATGTTTGAAAATCTGAAAGGACACTTGCAGTTTATCTTTTTTCCACTTCCGCTCAGCTCTTCAACATTCCTGTCTGACAGCTCGAGTCCCGGCATTGAACCAGAGTTCAGGTTGAGTTCTAGTTTTCCGGACCCTTAATGGAGCCACAGAGTCCAGGACAGCTTTGCAGGAAGAGTGGAAGCAGGTACTGAGCTTCTGGACATCAGTCATGTCAGGAGGGCAGAGCTGGTGAAAAGCCATGGAGAACTGAGTGGCAGTGGAGGGGTTAATAATCCGACAGCTCCGTGCAGGCGCGCAGGTTATAACCACAGCACGGGCAAAAACAATCTCAAATGTCACAGGCATATGATCAGAAAATACAGCGTCATGTGTCTCTATGTTTAACACAGGCAAACCGTAAGAGAGAACTAGATCTAGAGTGTGCCCTTTTTCATGAGTAGTTGTACTTAGAGACTGTGTCAGATTCATAACTAGTCAGGATACCGGCCATGAATTCAGAGAAATCAGCAATAAAATCCTTATTGTATTATACGGGCGGTAAATAACGGCACATAGTACCGGATCAGAGCGACCCACCTCAAAAGAAGTTAGCTCAAAACTAGTGAAAGAGGATTGCTGAACATACTGTTTACATTTAAAAACATTTTTGAAGACCGCTGCAGTTCCTCCACCGCGACCTGATGTTCGCGGTGTATTAAAGAGGCAGCAATCTGATAGTAAAAGTTCCGCAGGGCGCACGACTCACCCACCGTCAGCCACGTCTCTGTAATACAGAGAAAGTCCAGATCACAGGAGCAAAAGAAATCCTTTAAAATAAAGGTTTTATTGGCCAGCGATCGAGGGTTCACAAGGGCAACCCTGGCCGGAGCAGGAGCCGGGGCTTTGGCCGACAGGGGAGCACGACACAACGGGCGAAGGTTTCCTGGATTCACCCCACGACAGCTGAGTCTGGAAGGACGTGGGTGGGGCAGGAGCACCGCATCCCCGCAGACAACAGGTACCAGGCAGGCATCCATCGGATCCAGCAGGCGTAGTGGTAGGAACATGCTGGAAAATAATCCACACACTGACCGGGAAGTACACAAATTCTTAATGTGGATCTTTAGCTTTACCAGCCGTCCGCGTTGGGTGCCGCGGCGGCGACGTCTCCTCCCGGAAGCAAGCGCCGGGGCCCGGTTCAGGTGAGTTGGGATTCCCGAGAGAAACGGGGGCCACATTTTTTTGTCCTCCATTATCAAAGGTAAATATATCTTTGACATGAAATCTTAGATCCAAAAGGGTTTGGCAATCGTACACCAACATCGACTTGATCTCATAAATAACAATGCCAAAAATCAGTAAAACTACGAAAAGCAATGACAGTGACAGATGGCCAGCCAAACGCACCGGCGCCATCTTTGTTATTAAATTAGTGTTGCATACTCAAATCTGAATGTGCGACTGAGTTAGATAAATTGAAATATATATATGTTTTACAGTTGTACAGGGTTTAAAATTGTGCATTTAGAATAAATGTATTATCTTTCCAAAGAAGTTAACAGAGAATAAACTGTAAGAAACAGATGAGCAAATAACAGCAGCAGAGATATTAATTAGGTCAATAAACGGTGTCCTACTCAGGACAGATTCTAAATCCCTACACAGCACGGAGTCAGCACTGCTGAAGGTTAGCAATGACAGGAGTAGATTCTGGAAAAGCAGGGTCTGAAGTAGCCATCTGATTCAATTCAAAATACTTTATTGATCCCAGAGGGAAATTAAGTGTTGTTGTAGCTCATGCAAGTAGGACTAAATTCTTAAATACATTAGGTAACTATGTGGGGAAATTATTATTTTGTTTTTGCAAGGCAAGGCAATTTTATTTGTATAAGCACTCTTTCAACAACAAGATAATTCAAATATAAGAACCTAACTGCGAACCTAAATGATTGGGATATGATCATCTGGGGGTTGAAGCAGCCTCAGCAGCGACAGCAGCAGGATACACAGGTTCTGAGGTTATGTCTTATGCACCTTTAACCTACTATGTTTCTTTTCAGGACACTGGAGAAGCAGTTGAAGTTATTGTTTCCTTGTTTCTTGAATTTTTAAGGCACGTGCAAGACAATGCCTTAAAAAAGGGGGAAATTGGATTTGATAGTAATTGGAACAGATTTTTCAGGGATTTTGAAGAGATTTGTAACTTGCAGGTTTAATTGGGTTTCTTGTGACTCATAACTCTGTCATAAATAAATGGGGGTTTTTAGTACCTGGACTTGACGTCTGACTTCATATTCCATTTCGGTTCGGGTTCAGACTCGTAGTACATATCGTGTCTCGGCACTTTACAAGTTCTAATTTGATCTGAAAACCTTCTTTACTTCTTGCTGGGAGTAGTGGATTCTTGGGATTTTTTGCCCTCACAAGTTCGAATGGTTGGTTGTCTTTTTCTTGGCATGGATTTAGTACAGAGTGATTTGGAGACATTTACCTTAATTCTAATCTAACTTCAGTTGATGAGGTTCGGCTCATTAACCAGGTTGTGAGTTGTTTAGAATTGCTTTTGCACACAGTTGCATCAGGTTGATCTGAAACTATACTCCGAGTGTGTTGGTTCTACTTGATCACTTGTCATCCTATTCATCTTTTGTGAATTGGCTCACCTGTGTTTGAACAACAATGCTCTAATACCTATTAGCTCAGCTCACAAGGGAGGTTCTCACTGGAGGACCTTCTGAGGGGTGACCTCTCTCCTTTCCAGGGAAGGACTGATCATTGGCTACGGGTCACTGGATGCTGGCGGAGGCTGACTTCACGGCAACAGACAACAAACAGCGCAAGGAAAGAGTACACACTTCAACACCTAGTGTTGATGTAATACCCTCTGAAGTGTACTTTAAGATGCTACATAATTTTTCCTTTGTTCTGTGTTTTTATCTAGAGCATCCTGACCGATGACGAGACCTATGGAGGGCCGCCTCTGGGGCGAGGCGCTGTTGAGACATTTTGCCCACAAGAAAATGGCATAAGAAGACCCATGGGTTTTCGTTCTCAATGCACAGGAGTCTCAGCAAAGTCATCTGGAAGGATCTAATATTTGTCACTGTGAGCTAATTCCATGGCCAAACATGTCTCATGTCGGATTGTAATTTGTGTTTTGAACATTCTTTTTTTTGATCAACCTACCAACTTTTTAGGAAGATTTGTGATAGCACTTTAGAATTTTCCCTTTATATTTATGGTATTAATTAAGTTAATAAAAGCATGGAATTGTGGTGGAAAATTGTTATGCAATTAGGAAATAAGTGTATATTCTCTTTTAGTGAATGCATCTAGTGTAAAATGATGATAAAGATGTGTCAGGTCACCAGAGAGACAGACGCCGGGGCAGTACGATGACAGTCTGGCCTTCGGATAGGCTGTTTTAGGCGTTGCTATCAGACTCGCATGAACCAGTTACTCCAGAGGCAGGGCGTGAAGGTTGGAGAAGACATCTACAGAGATAAACAGTGATTACTGAATACTATTTAAGCGGTTAGTTAGAAAGGTTGGATAGGGTGAAGCACGAGTAACTCTGTCCCCTCCATGCTCTGGCCAGACATGTTTGTATTAAATACTTAAACGCCTTCTGGGACTCAAGTGTTCTTTATTATGGAAACCCTGAGAGACTTTTTTTTACCATAACAGCACCAAGACAAAGGCTCCAACCAAAGCCAATCAAACCCACCAATAAATTGACCAAGCACGAAACACAGAATAGGTGACCAAATAGAGACACCGGACCCAACCTCCGCCGAGCCACCTGTCAGCTACCACCAAACAATAAATCCCAAGTATCCCTGCAGTGCATCCATCTCCAACTGACAGTGAACACTCCAGACACACCGGAAACACCACACAACATACGCAGCACAGTGGCCCACCAACCCACCAGTGCATCCTCTCTGGGGTCTCCCCCGTCAACAATCTGTCCACAAATCACAAACCAAACCGCTGTGATCAGACCACAGAATAAAAACAAAACACCCCACCCATGCAGCAAACGCAAGGACAGCTCCACATCTCCAGCGATTCCCAATAATCCCAAGCACCAGCACCCGACCAATCCAACCCAGTGACTAACTCCACGATGCAAAACGCAGTTCCCTGCCAGAGCATGTCACCAGACCAGTCAATCCCCTGTGATGGGACAATTCCTATGTAATTAGGATTTAACTATATATTATCTGTCTAGTGAATGTATCTAGGGCGAGTTGAGAAAGTTAGGGGAAGCAAGCTTAATGTTTCTGATAAAGATGTGTCAGATCACCAGAGAGACAGACGCCAGGGCAGCAAGATAACTTAACAGTCTGACCTCGGATGAGCTGGTTCATGCTTTGCTATCGGACTGGCATGAACCAGTTCTCCAGAGGCTGGGTGTGAAGATTGGAGAAGACGTGCTGCAGAGATAAACAGTGATTGCTGAATACTTTTTAAACTGTTAGTCAGAAAGTTTGGGTAGGGCGACGCATGAGTAATCTCTGTCCCCTTCATGTTCTGGCCAGACATGTTTGTATTAAATACTTAAAACGCCTTCTGGGACTCAGTCTTCTTTTATTATGGAAACCCTGAAGTATTTTCTGCCATTACACCCCTCACCAGCACAGTGAGCGGAAGAACACCGACACTGGCCTGCATCCATACAGAGAACACCATCCTCCGTCCCCTCCCACTGCGTCACTCCAGCACAGTTTGCCCAACCAAATGACTTCTCTGATTAGTGCCATCTTTGCCTGGCCTATTGGTTTAGGTGGTAGGTTTGTCTTCGTAGGTTTGCAGTTGTCCATTACTCTATCCCGTTTCAGACGGTGAATCGAACAGAGCTCTGTGACATGTTCAAAGCTTAGGACGTTGTTTTAGAATCTAACTCGGCTTCAAACCTCCCTACAACTTTGGTATTGGCCTGTCTGCTCTGTCCGTTGGTCTTCATGGTACTGTTCGTTCACTAATGTTCTCTAACAAACCCCTTTACAGAACAGCTTTAATAATGAATTATGAATGAATTAAACAGACTTTTACTATTTTACTATAAGTCTTAAAGTCAACTGCTTGCATGGGATTTTATTTAATATTATTCAATTTAGGGGGACTGAATCTAAATAAAAGTTACACTTTGTATAATTTTAAGTGTAAAATAATTTCATAGTTTTGTGTTACTTTGTGTTAATCTATCATATAAAATACTTCTAAGATATACTGGACTTAAGGCTGTGACAAAGCATGGAACATTTTAAAGGGTATGAATACTGTCTCAAGGCACTGCACAAACTAGTGACGGTATTATTGTGCATAAAAATCCCCTCAAGAAAGCATCTCTAATGCCGACTATAAAATAGGGTAAAAGGTTCAGATGTGAAAAACCCATTGGTTCCCCCCCCCACCCCCCCACCCCCCCCTCAGATCACTCCCACTCACTATGTTTTTACTCCGCTGCCTAAAAGTATCTTCCACAGTCAGTGCCATTCTAAAGCCATTAGCCTTAAGTGGGAGTGGGTAATGAAGTCTCTTGTGTCTGGAATGAAAGAAGTTCACAACTATGAGCTCCATGTGGTTATTTAAGAAGCTCTGCCAAAATAATAAATAAAGAAAAATGACTTTGGTTAGAGCCCTTCAAGGAAAGACACATATTGCGTGCGAGGTGTGTGGTGTAATGTCTTGTGATCAGTGAAAATTGTTAAATACATGTTTGTCGCAACATTAAGATGATCTAGTAAATTCTACAGCAATTAAAGAGTATTACATAAGCTTGCAAGCTTAGAACTGTTATTTTTAGATCACCATTACTAGATCTAATATCTGTTGGAAGGCATTTGAATTTTCACAGATTAAATATTCTTTTTAGAATCTTTCCAAACTGTCTTTTGGTGAATTAAACGTTTTTTGCTCCATTGAAAATAAACCCAGATACTTAAGCATTACTGAGCATTTTTTCTTTTGAAAAAACAAACATTTTACCACTATGCATCTCCTTTCACTGTTTTGGGCATTTCTGCCCTAAGAATAAGATTTTGACTGTAGTTAAATAGTAGTACACTGGTTAAAAAACAAAAGTAAAAATAAAAATGTTTAAACCGATACCAGCCAGAGTACTGCAAGGATATTTGCAGAAAAGGCTGGCAGTGATGATGAAACAGGAAGAGCTGACTCATAAACCCAGATTGGTATGTTGTATAATTTGTGTGTAATCTATCATAAAACAAACTCTTCCCTTAAATTTAATTCTCCTATACACGGTCCCTGTTCAATATACTTAGTAAACAAACAAACCTCTTAGTGTGTGAAAGTACACATGTCCTTTTCAAATATAAAATAGGGATGAGTGTTTTCATCATTTGGCTTAAAACTAAACAAATCCAATTAATTTTTCATATACTTTGTCGAAATTTTAGTTTTCAAATATTCGCATTCATTTATATTCTTGTGATGAAAATAGGGGGAATAAACCCCTTTAATGGTTTCTTTAAAAACCGAAAGGATTAAATGAATATTAGGCCCCTTTTAAGGCTTCTGGTTGGCTCTCTGGAGTTTTATGGGTTTATGTTAAGATTTATTGCTGTAAGCTCCTTTATCTTTGGCTTTGCGAAAAGACAAAACCAAGTGATTTTATTTTTAGGTTTGCAAGGTTTTAGATAATTCAAAGTCTTGCTTAAATAAAACATACATCAACTGAGTGACATATAGCTGTGTATTTACTTAACCTTATTACTCAAAATTTGAGTGTTTATAAAAAAATGCTCTAATTGTATGGAAAAGTTATTTAAAGGAGTCATGACCTGTAATTTTCACTTCTCCAAGAGAAAAAATGTATGTTATGATTGCCTAACGATTATACACTGCCCGGGAAGCCGATATTTAAAAGTGAAGCGTTTGTTTGCCCCTGGGTTCGTCAACCAGCCCACGTGCACGCGCACCCAAATACGTGATTTTAATTTCTGGCCGACTTGACGTCAAGTCGGCGCAGGATATACCATATATAGACATCGCAGACCTACCTATGCTGCGGGAAGCCCGCCCTCCCTCTCTCCCCTCTCTCCCTCGTTCCTCTCCTCTCTCTCCCTCTCTCCTCTCTCCCTCATATTCAGTCGAGCGCCACCATTACTGAATTCTAGTGATGGGAATTCCAGCTCTTTTTGGAGAGCCAGTTCTTTTGGCTTGGCTCACCATAAAGACCGGTCAGTGTATTTATTACCAAAATTAATGCAAAACGATGTGTACCAAATGTACCAAAACAACCGGGGGGGATGAAAAAATTAAAAAAACGGCTCCCAATGACGAGCTCCCATCGTTCGCTTCAAAGAGTTAGCTCTTAGAGCCGGTTCATTCGCGACCGACACATCACCGATTCGAAGTACCGTGAAAGATGCAGAAAGTTTCTTCACGCAATGATGCATGAAGAAGACATATTCGTGTCAGCCTTTTATTTTTTTTCAGCTAAATCAGCTAAAACTATTTCTGCCAGAAACGTAGTGCAGACGTGAGTTGCTCTGTTGTGAAGTTGGCATTCCAACAATCAGAGACTTGCCTTGCCAATTTAAACAGTAAGGCTGTGTTTTTATGTAACACACAGCAGCTAACTGCTAATGTGGCTATTGTATGCTAGCGGGAGTAGTAGATATGGGTTAGATATGCTGAAGCATTACCTGCGGTGTCAACCCCCCTCCTTCCTTCCACCAATCAACGCGCCCCTCATCTGCATTATTACAATGCCCGTCCACGACAGCCAAAGTATCGCAGCAGATCTCGCGAGACGATTATGCCTTCAGAAATAAGGGTCAGAGGAGCTCTGTGTTTATTTTTTTCCCTTTTTTTCATCTTTTATTTTTTAGAAGGGCCTGAAAGACAGAGCGTGGGTATCCAAGATAATACTAGGTTATGACTCCTTTAAATAAAGACAGCTGCTATCAATAATGAGTAAGGGAAAACAATGCAGGGATGTGGACAATTGTTATTGTGACTTCAAACACACAGTGTACTGTGTGCTTTATATTGTTTGAGAATGATTACACAGACATCTGCTTTGATCTACAGAAAACTGTTTATTTTTGGCACTATATGCTTTAATGTGTTTTTCTCTTGGTTTGGATAAAGACAATAGAATATTACCTAATAATCAAATCATACTTTATTTATAAAGCACTTTTCATACAAGAAGTTGCATCACAAAGTGCTTTACAGATTAAAATGACCCCACATAAAACCACCTTCCCTTCCCTCCCCCACAGATTTAAAAGCATGGTCACAGTTATACCCCCCTCCCCCCAACCCAACTCCCATGCACACACACAGTTAAAAGAAAAAGTAAAAAAGGACATTGGGCCGAGTGCAGATGAACCATGCAAGGAAACGCTGTCAGAGGAGCCATCTGCCCCGGCAGCGGTAGATTAACAGCAGCAGCCGAGGCACCGACACAGGGCACCCAGTGGAGGCAAGGCCAAGACCCCCACCTCCACCCGAGCTCCACCTGGAGAGCACCCAGGGAGCTACAGCCGACCACCGCTCCCGGGGCAGAGGGCTCCCACAGAGGAAACACTGGAACGGGGATTAAGATAAATTAAGGTATAAAAATAAACAAACAGTAAATCAATGTGCTTAGATTAAATAGTAAAACTGATAAAAAATATAATCATATAAAACATGCAGAGCAATTAAACAGACTATAATAAATAATAATCAGTTAAAAGCTAGGCTAAAAAAGGTGAGTCTTGAGCCTGCTCTTAAAACATGAACGTTCTCTGCAGCCCTGAGGTCCTTAATAATAAATGATTGCTTTTTATGCAGGAGAAGCTAGCTGGGTTTTATTTATTTCTATACCCAGGTGAGTACACATTTCAGGCTGCCAAACATCCAAGTGATGGGTCTAGTGCAGGATTTTCTAATCCTGGGATAAACATCTGATTTAAAACCCAAGGTAGTGAATAAAGTAGAGAAGACTACCACCAGTCATCACCTAGTTCAACAGTTGTTTACTGTGAAGACTAATTGTGGGGCTAGCCAAGAGAAACTGCTGACCAAAAGGTCCCCAGATTTTTTTAGCAACTCCTAATGCTGCTTGGCCATGTGAGGCACTGCTTTCCTCCGAGGCCTGAAAAACACTCTTCAACAAGATAAATGAAAATTGTTGTCGTTTTCCAGACGTTTTGGGAAAGTATGAAATGATTAAATGTACTCATTTTATGTACATAGCTAAAAAAGAACAGGAAGAATGGTAGGAAAGTATCCACATTTCCTGGAATTCAAACTTCACACTGTGTTGTTGGTGAACCATGATGGAACATTATAGTGAATCATAATCAGCATTTTATATTGAGTTCAGGACAAATAAATGGAACACTGTAAAACAGTAAAAGACACTTTCCACTTCATATGGCAACATTTTTTAATATGCCACAGATAGCCTTCAACTTGCATTCTAAAGCTCTGTTGCTGTTTAAAGGCGTATTCACCATCAGCTGAACAGTTTTTCTTCTGAACAACAGGAGGGAAGAATAGCCGGAGGAAAAAGATCATAAGACTTTGAAGGATTATAGATTTTTAGGTGGAGAAGTAGTAGAAATGCAGAGTAGGTACTGTTAAAAAAGGAACAGGCAGAGATTTTGACAAAAAGGAACCAAGAGCGCACTGAAACACTGGCAATCTCACTACAGGAAGAGTTTGATTTGTCAAAGTGGATTTTTAGAAATGTGACAATTCGACAGTTGCCTCAGGTAAGCAGTCTGGGATAGCCTCACTTTCAAGAAATACTCCCTGGATAAAAAGACCGACTACAGTGTTACATAAGACTGTAGCACCATAGTGAAACTTGTATCAGATAGACAGAGGACGCCTCAGTCAGACTAAAGACAAACACAAAGAGCTGGAATGGAGGGAAATTGTCCAAAGAAAGTCAGGTTGAATTTCTCAGCCGTTTCCCCCCTACTTGTTTCTTTAAGTTCAACTAATAATGTACAAAGAGAGACTCAGTTGTAATTAGCTTCCAACCCCATAAGGTCTTTTAATTAGATTGTACACTTGTGTGACTATAACCCTTCACTTTGCTAATCTAACCGCTGACCCAAAAACACACTTTCCACGCCACATGGCAACATTTTTGAATATGCCACAGATAGCATGTTAGGTCAATTGCTAAGTTAACCCTGAGCACCCTATGGGGTGTCCCATGAAGTGACACTCATTTTAAAGTTAATGTAGCTGATTCTCAAGGGTTTAGTGGTTGTTCATGCATAGGAATCAAAATTAAAGTGCTTCTTTAAAATGTTGTCAATGTCTTACCCTATAAACCTCTAACTTTTCAACTGGTTTTAAAAATAATAGTCCCTAACAGAATGAAAGGCTATGTGAATGAACAGGACTCCATGAGACCTAAAGTTAATATTTTCAGTTTGAAATCTTTCATTTGGTCAATTCTTTGCAGTTTCAATTCTTAAGTCTTTCTCACAGATTATATATCTCACTTTTAATTGCAGCTTTGTGAGCTAGCAGAGGTGTAATGATACTTCTAGTTCACAAGACAAGATGTTGCAAGGTATTTTTGTTCACAAGAACGAAATGAGGCAATACCTGTCTCAGGGAAAAACAAGAATCCTAATTTTTCTTTGTTTTCAAAAATTATTTAAAGGTTTTTACAAGTCACAAATTGCATTTTAAAGAATCGGCAATCATCCATTCCAGGTAGAATAGGTCCTTATATCATACTTCATGTTAAAATCAAAGGTGCACTGAAAATTCTTTGTCTTTTTTTGTTTGTTTGCACAAAACAATGGATTAATTAATATATTAAAAATCTTGTGATCCAGTACAGAATCATTTAAAAAGTGTAGGATACAAAACTTTAGCATCATTAGCAACTGTGGCTAGCCAGTATTGCTTCCAAATTTACAACAACAAAAAAAGTGACAGAGTAACAAAAATTATACAAAAGATGAATCCTGAAGTTTGAACCCTGGAAACAACAAAAGTCCCACCTTAGGTTTAAGCAGTTATGTTCATGCATAGACAAACTTTGAACTTGAAAAAACGAGCAACCTGACCAGGGTGGACCCCTCCTCTCGCCCATTGTCTAGATGGATCCCACCACCGGCAGGGTGATGGTATTGAACCCATAAATGCCTAGAATACGTGACTAATTTGAACGCAGCATAAACACTAATGATGTACTGATAGTAATGAAACAAGTTCAATTAACATGCAAACACACAGTATGCATCTCTCATTGGAATTAAGTGTAGACCATTATGCCCTTCCCTGCTGGAGGACATTTTTGACCCTTTAAAGTCATGTAGTAACAATTAATTAAGGAAGATTTGACACAGCTGTGACCGTCTGTGGCTCAGCTATTAATGTCAGATCATTTGTCTTTCAAGTTTTAGTTGAAAACGTGGAATTGTCTCACTTTCCAAATGTGGGGCTTGCAATTCCATTTAGTGTACGCACACATTGGTGTGTGTTCCTTATTGCGTTGCGTGTGTGTGTCCCTTCGTCCTGGATATAAAACATCAGCAAATGAGTGTTAAAAGTTTCCCAGCAACTTCTCTGGGGTGTTTGATTGTGGGTAATACTGTTACACATTTCTGTTTAATGAAAAAAATAAAAGATCAAAATAAAGGTGAAATTTGGGATCGCACAGATACACATACAGGCATGTACACAAAAATGACCTAAAAACTCTCTTTATAGACTTTTTTGACAGGCTTGTTTCAGGGAGGATGATTATTGCTATGAACAATCATCTTCTACACTAAATATCTCTTGAGTGTGATTGGCTAGTTAAGATGACAACAACCCTTAATTAAAGCACACAAAGGGTGAAAGTTAGACATGCTTGCTCTGTTTTTCCTTATATGTTTATTCTTTCTAAACTGCATGACAAAGAGATCGCTTCACGCTAGTTTCCTGGTTCCAAAATTGATTTTTAAGGTTTTTGTTATAGGGTGCAACAAATACCATAGAAATGAGGAATTTGCCAACGAGTTTTTATTTTTAACTTTGGGTCCAGCATCAAAATCCCTGACTGAACTAAACTTCAGATACCTGTAAGTCTGCTGTCTGAGATTTTATACCTGCACCACCACCAGCAAGCCTTGAAGGCATATTTTAAACCATATCTGATTGTTATATAAGCACGAAGAGAGACCGTGTTGGCTGCTGCAGATCCCTGTCTATTTCTGTCACGTGACTTGCTACGCACCGTGTTCTCAGACAGTAGTCGCAATGGGGAGAGCTGCACAGAGAGCAGCTAAAACACTAGTCATTAAATATCAAAATGTTAAAAGCAAAGTGCTAAATTCATGACTTTGTAACTTTTCTTAACATGATCAACAAATCATATCAAAATGGAGAGTAAACAAAGTAACGTTAGCCTAGGACTTCAGCAAACGTGTTAGCTAGACAAAAGGTTGCAGGTTTAGGTCAAGTCATGCAAAGTGGCTCTCAAAATTTACACCACCCTTTTAAAATGCCAGGTTTATGTGACAAAAACAGAAAAAAAAATTAAACACAACAATTGCAAAAGTCTGGTTGCAAAACTGTGGAAATCCATGAACCAATTCTTTGTTAAACACTATGATTCAATTTCAGCATTCCGTTTTCTTGGGCGAATGTCTCTCAACGTCCTACTTGGTAATATTTGTCCACTCTACCTTGCAAAGATAGTGAAGCCCTTTTAGCCTTGTCCTGGGTGACACAAATTAATTTTGATCCATAACCTCGACAAATAATGGCTTTACTTAAGGTTAACAAATGAGGAAAAGTTAGGAAACCCTGACTGGTACAGCGGAACTTTATTTCAGGTACAGTAACTGAGATCCACTACAACTGACCATACTTACCAAATGTTATAATGTATATCTTATAAAACAACATATTTGTATATAAGGTTGCACACTTATGCAGCCAGGTTAATGCAGGTTTTTTAGTTTAATAACATAATTTCCTCTCCCAAAAAGCCTTGTATGAATGAAATATCTGTTGTCAAGAAAATCAGAGTCCACAGTGTCAGTACCTTCTCTGGTGAGTGAACATTCACTGATAAAGGGCAGTAAGTTATTTCACCACACATTAAGACAACTGAATCTTGACATTGGTTTTTCATGATTTACTGGACTCGGACTTGGTATCAACAAACTCCTGTTCTTGAATGACTCAGATCAGTATCACCAATAATTCCTGATGCTGACGTCTACAATAGAAAATAGCACCCATCCTCCTATTTTGGTGCTGTGAACATTATTCATGATCTCTGACAGATTTTAAAGTTCATTTAGAGGTAAGGAACGGTTTATTGTTGGTGAATTGCAAAATACACCACTTATAATAGCTTTCTACCAAAGCACAAGAATGTCTATTTAAGGAATGTGTCAGCGCGATCTTCTTGCTCACTTTGGTGTCTGCTTTATCTCGTGGAGCCTTCCCCTTACATTCCTTGGTGTCTTTTGAAGCCTCCTGATTTATTTCAGGAAGTTGAATAATTCTGAGAGCAAACTTAAACAATCCTTTCTTTATCTTTGACAGCTTTCTTTTGTTTCTGTCTTAAAGTCTTTCTACATTACAAACTTGCAGTTACCTCCTCTCTGAAGTCACTGCCTCCCTCCACTTTCTTCAGTTTTGGCTCTCCAGACCAATAATGATTGCTCCACCGACTTCATCTATTAATGTGTCATATGCGAATGGCTTGACAGAGGCACTACTTTGACTGACTGAGCTACAGAAACACTTGGGGTGAGAAAAAACAGACAGAAAGAGATGTGGAGAGAAACAAAAAAATGAGAAAGTTTTAAGTACTGTTGCAGAAGTTGTGAAATGTGATTTACAGGTTCAGAGAGTGTGGTGGCCTCTGGGAAATGACTTTGCGTTACTAATTTGGCCCCATTTATTTGCACCTAGCCATATGCATCTGCTTGTTTCTCTTTTTCAGTGTCTGTATATCCTGCTAATCGCTGCTGTTTGGTTCTTCCATTGAGAGATATTTATCTAGATTGGGCTTTAATTATCTCCTTGGTGAGCTTCAAGTGGGTAATGTGTGCTGTTGGGTGTGTTTAGCACTGTTATGTTTCCCATTCATCTTGGATTTTATATATTTTCAGCGCGTAGTTTTGAATAATGAGGTGTTAATTAAAAGTGTCTGGACAATAGAGGCCCCCGAGAGAAAGAACTTTGTGGAGCTTAGTTAAAATGGAACAAGAAAACCTGAGCTGGAAACAAAATGGAAAATGGGAGTAAGGAAGAAAAATGATTTTTAAACGCTTTGTAGAACTTTAAATACAAACCTTTGGAGCTCATTACATGTTCTCACAATCAAATAACTCAATATCTTACACCGTGCGTTCGTCGTCACATCTGCCGTCTGATAATCTCAACTCACTAAATCTATTTACCTCCTCCGGGGTCTTCCTTTTTCCATCCTCCCTTGTTCCAAACTCTCTCACCCTTCGTCTACAAACCTCTTTATATTTTATGTATGTATCACGTCTAAAAGGTGTACACGTATTTGTACCAAAAGTATAGGTTTGGCTCACACATATACCAAAGAATACAGCGTTGTTTTATACTGAAGTACATACACAACTGTGATTTTTTTCTTTTTCTTTTCACTCCCCTGTGTGCTCTTGCAGCTCTGACACATGTGATAGCTATGGATCTGTTGAGGTTGGTTTGTGGAGTGTCACCAATTACTTGACTCAAAGACAAGGGCGGACAGGCAGGTGAGAGGCAGCGGAATGAATATTTGAGGGCCATCAAAAAGCTCTTATGGATGCTTGGGAGGTTATCATGTAAGCGAATCATTGAAAAGGCTAACCAAGTAGTCACTTAAAGATTGTGGAGCTGTTTCACTGGAGGCTGGAGGACACAGCTCCAGGTGAATGGTTTTGGCACACAGGATAGCAAAGGGTAAATATCTAACATATACTGGCATCTTTGATGAGAAGTGCTGGGAGCTGGCGTTAGCACTGCCAGCTTTGCCAAGTCTTTGGAGGATATCAGCTCACAAGAGATGAAAAAAATGACAATTAAAAAAATACAGACTAGGATAATATGAGCCTAACTTTACTAGTCTTTTTAATTTTTATTTATTTATTCATTTAGTCATCCGTACTACGTACGCACAGTTGAAAATGTCTGTATGTCTTCTCCAAGTAGTCAGGGGTGTGAATACTAATCAGTCAAAATGATGGATGGCCTTCAGATTATTCCGTCACCGTTTTAAAAAAAAGGTCAAATGCATAAAATATTAGGTTAACATCTCCCCTGTTTCTAATACAAAGTGGAAATGACTTAAATTAAAACAAAAACTTCAAATTTCAGTGAACAAGTATTTAGCAACTCAATTGGGCTGCGGTTGACACTTTGATGGGTGAACTTGAAGTCAAATAGTATCTACAATTGTGATTTTGACAAGAGAA
Source organism: Valencia hispanica (assembly GCA_963556495.2). Classification (NCBI taxonomy): domain Eukaryota; kingdom Metazoa; phylum Chordata; class Actinopteri; order Cyprinodontiformes; family Valenciidae; genus Valencia; species Valencia hispanica. The sequence continues at coordinate 12,396,894 of OY747702.1, read as the reverse complement.
CATATGCTTTAAAACTCAAATGGGTTTTGCATGACATGTCTCCTTGTAAAGATTATTCTGTCTAAGTTAAATCTGCAAAATGCTTTTGAACAGACTCAAAATCAACCAAGAAATGTGGATGGGTGATTCTCTGAATTTGGTGCACTTTGTGTCCTACAGGTTTACCACAGTAATTTTCATATAAAGTAAATCACAAAATACATTTTTTTTTAAAGAAATTGAAAAGTCTATATTCCTTTGCATTATGGCTCACAAACATATTTTAAAAATTATGTTTTTAAAAGTTTTATGAGGTGCTGAAGTTTAGAAGTCAACCAATTGAGCATGTCCCCATTGACCAGTTGTTTTTTCAGTGAATATAATATAAATGTAAATAGACACTAACCAGGAGTTTTTTCTGCCAATATAATTATTTGCCAGTCTCCTTTAACCCAACTAAAAAAATATGAGAGAGAAAAAAATCTATAAAATTGTACAATTTAATCATGTCCCCCAGCTTTTTTCAACCCTGTAACAGCATACTAATCTCCCTCTTTTTTAAAAGTATAGTTCAGTCAAACTTCCTCTGCAGCCAGGAAGTGACATCCCTCAAGTCTTTTCCCGCTCATACAGTAAAGAGAGGAAAATGTTAACACACTTTCCTACCTGTATTCTATTGTTTCTATCATCGTACTGACATCTTCAAGCTCAGCCTTTTTAACACCGTCACATGCATAAATTATATTTATGATTGTCTTTTAAAAAGCTATTGATTGATTTGGAAAAATAAATAAATTTCTTGTTTTCCTCTTCCTAAATGCTGCTCCGTATGCTAGTGAATGTTGACTTGTGGCTACTTTTAGCTAAAATTTTCAACCCTATAACATTCAACCCCATAATCATCTACAACATCATCATCTACAACAACTCCTTAAATAATTAATTATATGAGCTATACCAACACTTAATTTCCCTCTGGGATGAATAAAGTATTTTTGAATTGAATTGAATTGAATAACAAAAACCTGTGTTACAGGGTTGAATCGTTGTTATGGGGTTGAAGGTTTGACTGTTGTTAAATAATGCCTGTCAGTTATCCCCAAATGTTTTTTTCCTCCCCTTTTTTCACATGCTAGATGGGAACTCAAATGCAAATCAGAAAGGCAAAGGCAAAGGGAGTAGAGTAGAAGAAATCCAGATTCATAAAGAAGAGAAGAATACCTCAGAAATGAACGTGAGTGATTGAAAAGAGATACAGAAGCAAGGAAAAAGAAATCAATCCATGAACTATGGTTTGTTTGTGGTTTTGTATCGTCCACAGGCCCTTACTCTCAATTCTTGGATCAGATCTCACATTTTTTATCTGATTTAGTATTAAATACTGATAGGGTCATTATAGTGGGGGACTTTAATATTCATGTGGATACTGAAAGTGATAGCCTAAATGCAGCCTTTAATGCTATTTTAGACTCATCTGCCTTTACTCAAAAAGTACAGGGATCGACCCACTCGGGCAAACACACTTTGGATCTTGTACTGACATACAGTATTGAGTGTGAGGAAATAACAGTCCACCCACATAACCCGGTCCTGTCTGACCACTTCTTAATAACTTTTGAATTTACTTTAACTGACCATCTTTAATCTGAAAGAAAATTTCATAATAGTAGAGCTTTATCAGACAATGCTGTAACAATTTTTAAAGAATCTGTTCCATTCTTACTTTCCTCAGTGTCTCAGAGTAACACAGTGGATGGCAGCAATTCTATCTCTAACCCTTCAGAAATTGATGGTCTAGTTCACAGCGTTACGTCTTCATTGCATTTGGCATTAGATAGTGTAGCCCCCTTAAAATGCAATGCCCTGTTGCACAGGGGCCATCGACTGGGATGATGCTCCCAGTAACTGAACATCCACTGTGTCCTGTTATCAACTTTTTACTTTCTGTAACATAGAAAGTTCTCTTATATCAGATCTTCTGTTCCTTCTGTGTCTCTGCTCTGTCTTCTCAAACCCCCAGACGGTCGTGGCAGATGGCCGCTCCTACTGAACCTGGTTCTGTTGGAAGTTTCTTCCTGTTAAAGGGGAGTTTTTCCTCTCCACCGTCGCTACATGCTTGCTCAGTATGAGGGATTGCTGAAGGATTGCTGTGGTTGGAAAGTCTGCATCAACGGGGTCCAACCTCACGCCAATGACTGACGCATTCTGCTGGGATTCCTTAAAGGGAGGGTATTATGCTTCTTCCAGGCACATATTACCCTTCTATAGCACACTCCAATAAAATTGTCACCGTAAGTCTTTTAAAAGTCCGTCATATATCCAAATCCACCTTAAAGAAATTTACTTCCGTATTGGACGCCTTGATTTTTGCCTGTGCCTCTCTAAGACCCTCCTACTCTTTCTGACACTCCCCCTTCAGTTCGTCACATACCGTGCATCATCGCAGCATGCATAAAGTCTGAAAAAAAATCCCACAAAAGACGTGCAGCTGCAGCTGGTGTGTTATAATCACTGCACCTGGGACTCAGCCGGAGTTGTGTAAGGTGGGGAGGAGCAGGGGAGCTCTGCAGGGGCGAGGCTCTTGGCTGAGTACGTAAGGTTGGAGGAGGAGATGGGTGGAAAAGGCGGGGATAGGTGGGAGCAGGCGTTTCAGCAACCCCGAGAACTAACAGCAGAGACCGGCAGAGACTCAAAGATTACTCTAATATGAGTGAATGGGTCAGAGCAACACTTCAGGTATGTTTTTAATGAGGGAAAGACAGGTTCTCAGGATATTAAGCTTCAGAAAGTCCATTTTGCATAATACCCCCCCTTTAAATAGGAAACCTTTTAACTGATTGGAATGTTTGTATAAATGTATTGAAATGACTTCTTGTTACGTGCCTTGAGATGACATCTGTTGTGAATTGGCGCTATATAAATAAACTGAATTGAAAAAAAATTTAATTGAACTGAGTATAAGAGCTCCAAGACATAAGTGAAAGGAGTGGCGGATAGCTCAAGAAAGACAGAAAAGCAAAGCTGAGATACCCCTCTAACCCTTCCACAGTCTCCAGAAAGTGAGATTCAAGATGCAGCACAGACCAGACCAGGAACCTCAGGGTGAGGGAAATATGTGCTGAGAAACAGAGCTTAAATCCTAGTAAACACTGCCTGCCTTATACAAAGCTTTGTACATATTTTTATTATTCTTGTAGCTCATTAGATATGCTCATTTGTAGGAATAGACCCATAGTTTACTGTTTTGATCGGTAAATCCATTTAAATGCCCCCCCCCCCACACACATGAACGGGGTGGTCATCTAGTATCCTAGTGCATGTGCTATATTACTACTAATGTTTCTACTAATTTGTGAAACTAACCTTCTTCTTTCCCTGTATTGTTTTGTTTCACCTTAGTCGTTCAGCCGGCAAGAAATTCTCCAGAAAACCAAAAGACAAACTTCGCAAAGACATGGAAGAACTAAAAAGCAAACTCAAAATTCAAAAGAACCAAACAGAGAAATACAAGAAAAGACTCCGGCTAGCGACCCAGGATATTGACTCTCCCAGGTCCAAAGTCCGTCAGTTGCTGAAGAATTGTACTGTGAACAGTAATGTGAGGAAGACTTTACTACACCATGAAGCCCTAATTTGTGACATTGGGAGGGAGTACAAGAATGCTAGAAATATAAAAGGAAAACAAAAAGTTGCTGAGGTTGTTGTTGGGAAGATAGTCAAGAAATACAGGCTGCAGAGGTGGTCAGAGAAAGCACTAGGCTTTTTAAAGAAACGCAGGACCCTATGTGAGGATGGAGAACTGATTAATAACTCTACCAGACAATCTTACTACAGATACAATGATAAATCTCTGATGGGCAAAATGAAGACATTCTTCAGTAAAGATGATGTAAGTCAGATGACAACCAGGAAAAAGCAAACTATAACAAAGAAGAAAATTAAAATGCAAATAAAAGATTCATTGTCGGTACGATGAAAAAACTTCACAGGAGGTTTCTGGCAGAAAACAACGCAAGTCACATTTCCTATGCCTCATTTCCTATGCCTCATTTTGCCGGCTGCAGCCCTTTTGAGTTGTTTACCCTTCCCTTTTGGACCGCGTCACATGCCAATGCCGGTTGCATGAAAACCTGGGCTTTCTAGCTGACAAGCTTAAGCTTATTGGAACTTCCAATTTACAGAGTCTCACATAACTTGTCTGCTGTAACATTGGCAGCAAGGCCTGCATGTATGGAGAATGTGACAATTGCAAGAACAGAAATATTCCCCTCTCAAGCTCATACCTTGAGAGGGCACAGAAGGTGACCTTTGGCAGTGGACCACCGAAGACAAAGAAAAATCAAATGCTGAAGAGAACCTAGTTTCAAAAATAACAGTAAAACAAACCACTGAAAGCAGTTTAGAGGAGCTTGTAGAGAGGTTCCACACATACCTCAATAAGTTTAGAAGGCGTCTTTTTAACATCAGGCAACAGTATGCCTACTAACGTGCACTGCGTAGCCGCATCTCCAGAAATGAATACCTTATCCACATTGACTTTTCTGATAACTTTTCTTTTAATTACAGCACTGAAATTCAGTCATTACATTTTGGATCATTTCACCAACAGGCCACACTTCACACTGAGTCATCTATGTTGGTGGAAGGCAAAATCGCACCTGCTTTACCTCCATCTCATCATCAAAACACAAGAGTCCGCCTGCCGTATGGGAACATTTGAAACCTGCACTGGACTATGTCCAGATCACACATCAGGAGGTGTCTGTTGTGCACTTTTTTAGTGGTGGGCCCTGTACGCAGTACAGACAAAAGGGAAAGTGCACCGAATTCAGGCAAGGCAAGGCAAGGCAAGTTTATTTGTATAGCACAATTCATGTTACAAGACAAGTCAAAGTGCTTTACATAAAACATCAAAAGCATTACAGCAGGGTGCAGAAAAAGCAAAAGTACAGGAATAAAAACCATGATAAAAAAAAAAAAGTCTTAAAAGAAGCCGTGATGATTTAAAACTTAGAATAAAAATCTAATCAAAAGCAGCTGAGAACAGGTGGGTCTTTAACCTGGATTTAAATAAACTGAGTGTTTCAGCTGATCTGAGGCTTTCTGGGAGTTTGTTCCAGACATGTGGAGCATAGATGCTGAACGCAGCTTCTCCATGTCTGGTTCTGACCTGGGAACTGATAAAAGAGCGGATCCAGATGACCTGAGGGGTCGAGTAGGTTCATACTGGGTCAGGAGATCACTGATGTGTTTTGGTCCTAAACCATTCTGAGCTTTATAGACCAGCAGCAGAACTTTGAAGTCTATCCTCTGACAGACAGGCAGCCAGTGTAAAGACCTCAGAGCTGGACTGATGTGGTCCACTTTTTTGGTTTTAGTGAGAACTCGAGCAGCAGAGTTCTGGATGAGCTGCAGTTTCCTAATTGATTTTTTAGGTTGACCTGTAAAGACGCTGTTTCAATAATCAAGCCGACTAAAGATGAATGCATGGACTAGTTTTTCCAGGTCCTGCTGAGACATCAGATCTTTTATCCTTGAGATATTCTTAAGGTGATAGTAGGCAGATTTTGTGATTGCCTTAATGTGTTTTTCAAAGTTTAGGTCTGAGTCCATCACTATACCCATATTTCTGACGTGGTTGGTGGTTTTTAGGTGTATGGACTGAAGCCCTGTGGTGACCTTCAATCTTTTCTCTTTAGCTCCAAAGACAATTACCTCCGTTTTGTTTTTGTTCAACTGCAGAAAATTGTGGCACATCCAGTCATTAATTTCCTCAATGCATTTGCCAAGAGCCTGTACAGGCCCTTGGTCTTCTGGTGACATTCTAATATATATCTGTGTGTCATCTGCGTAGCTATGGTAACTGTTGTTATTTATTACCTGTGCCAGTGGGATCATATAGATGTTAAACAGAAGAGGTCCCAGGATGGAACCCTGGGGAACCCCACATGTAATTCCCGTCTGTTCAGATGTAAAGTTACTTATTGACACTAAGAACTTCCTGTTCTCTAAGTACGTTTTGAACCAGTTTAGTACAGTGCCAGAGAGACCCACCCAGTTCTCCAGTCGTTTGAGTAAAATAATGTGGTCAACAGTATCAAATGCAGCACTGAGATCCAGTAAAACTCACACTGACATTTTTCCACTGTCAGTATTCAAACGGATGTCATTGATGACTTTGGTCAGAGCAGTCTCAGTGCTGTGGTGCTGTCTAAAACCTGACTGAAAGACGTCATAGCAGTTGCTTTGTCTTAAGAAGTCATTTAGCTGATGAAAAACCGCCTTTTCAATGATCTTACTTAAAAATGGAAGATTGGAGATGGGCCTGTAGTTGTTCATTTGTGTGTTGTCCAGATTGTCTCTGTTCAGCAGGGGTTTAATTACAGCTGTTTTCAGGGGCTCTGGGAATAAAAGATGAGTTCACAATCTGTAACAGATCTGACTCCAAGATCTTTGAGACCTTTTTGAAACCTTTTTGAAAAAGCCTGTGGGCAGGATGTCTAAGCAGCAAGAGGAGGAGTTCAGTTGACGTAAGATGTCCCCCAGATCTTTGCTGTTTATGAGATAAAACTGTTTCATGGTATTTAAAAGGATTTTCCGTGGACACTGTACATAACCTGAACCTGCCATTAATGAACCAACCGCTTGTCTAATATTTTGGATTTTGTCTGTGAAGAATTTGCCAAAGTCATTGCACGCCTTGGTGGAATAGAGTTCAGGTGCTACTGACACAGGAGAGTTTGTTAGCCTGTCGACAACAGCAAATAATATGCGAGCACTATGACTATTTCTGGTCAGAAAAATGTGACTTCCTTACATTCCTCAGTAAGTTATAAGAGGGAAGTTTCTCTTTATAGATGTCATAATGAACCTGAAGTTTGGTTTTCTCCATCTGCGCTCGGCTTTCCGACACTCCCTTTTTTCATTTCTCACCAGTGTGGAATTTCTCCATGGAGACTTTTTCCTTCCAGAGATAACCTTCACCTTTGTGGGAGCAATAGTATCCATAACATTTAATATTTTAGCATTAAAGGTGTTGACAAGTTCATTGATTGAACCCCCTGACAGGGCAGGTGTTAGAGAGAAGACCTGGTTAAAGATCTCACTAGTGTTTTCAGTTATACATCGTTTTGTGATAACCTCCGTTAAACATTTATGTGAACCGAAATTATACTCTCAAAGAAAACACAACAATGGTCAGACAAGCCCACATCACGCACATTAATCTTGGAAATGCCCAGACCCTTCGAGATCAGTAAGTCCAAAACATGACCCTTATTATGTGTGGGCTCTGTTATATGCTGAGTCAGCCCAAAGTTGTCCAGAGTGTTACTCAGGTCTTTAGACCCTTTGTTCTGGGGATTGTCAACATGGATGTTAAAATCACCAACAATAATTATACAGTCATAATCAACACAGATTATAGACAGCAGTTCACTAAAATCATCATTAAAGTCAGCACAGTAATTTGGAGGCCGATAAATGTTAACAAACATGGCTCTAGATGAGGCCTTCAGCTGTACAGTAACATATTCAAAAGAAGGAAAACTTCCAAGAGATAACTGCTTACACTGGAATGATTCATTAAATAAAACAGCAACTCCTCCACCTCTCCTGTTCTGTCTGGCCTGGTTGACAAAACTAAAGTTGGGAGGGGTTGATTCGATAAGAGAAACACTGCTATTCTTATCTAACCAAGTCTCAGTTAAAAACATAAAATCAAGGCCATGCTCAGTGATAAGATCATTGATTAAAAATGTCTTCCCTACTATAGACCTGACATTTAATAAGGCCATCTTAACAGGTTTAAGAGTTTTATTGTGCCCCTTGTGTTTTGGACCGGGCTGTGTACAGCGTATGTTTACTTTACTTAAAAACCTTTTAGAATGCAGTGCTCTATGTTTTGACATAACTATATTCCTTCTGTTACTTATAAGTACAGAAATGATCGAACCTTCTAATGAACAGGGTCCCAGCTTGTCCTGGGAAAAGTTCTGACTGCTGATATCCAAGCAGCCTGGACCCTTAACACATCATACATCAGACTGTGGAGATTGTACATGCTTACGTGGTGGGGTAGGAGGGGGCCGGGCTTGTTGCCCTACCTTTGATCGTCCTGGTGTGTTGTTGTTTTTTTTACGTGACCTGTTTGGCAGTGTGGAGCTCAGAATTGGTGTCTGAGTACCAAGTAGAAGCCCAACAGATTTACTTTCACAAGCGGAGCAGTACAGCTTTTGCTATAGTCCTCCACTTGATATATGTGTGAAAAATCTTTATTATGAATTGTTGGGGTTTTTATTTCCTGATGTTATGGACACGGACACGGAAAATTAAGGAGAAGAAAGAAGGAAGATGAAGAAGAGAGGTAGGAAACAAAAAGTCAAGAGAGAGGGTGAGTTGAAAATACAAGAGAGGAAGGGGAACAAAGAAAACACAGGAAGACATTGAAGTCTGCCTCCATACGCACAGGACGGCAGAGAGAGGGGGAAAAACAAAACAAAACACGAAAAAGGAACATCGACAAAACAAACCGAACATTGTGAACTAAGAATTACACAACCACATCAAGGCAAGGCAAGGCAAGGCAATTTTATTTGTATAGCACACTTTCAACAACAGGGTAATTCAAGATGCTTTACATGATTTGGTGATTTAAAAAAAACACATAAAAGAAACACACATGACACATGATACACAATAAAGCAAGAGAAAAAAAAAAGCAAGAGAGCATGAATACATTTCATACATCAAGCATCAAGCATTTACTCAAAGGCAATTCTAAACAGATGGGTTTTTAGTCTCGATTTAAAGCAGTTCAGAGTTTCAGCAGCTCTACACTCGTCAGGAAGTCTGTTCCAGATAAGGGGAGCATAAAAAGTGAAAGCTGCTTCTCCATGTTTAGTTCTGAGTCTAGGGATGTTTAGTAGGCTAGAGTTGGAGGACCTGAGTGGTCTTGGTGGTTGGTACCATGACAACAGGTCTTCAACATATTTTGGTGCTAAGCCATGTACTGATTTATAAACTAGTAAAAGTATTTTAAAGTCTATTCTCTGAGCTACAGGGAGCCAGTGTAAGGACTTTAGAACTGGGGTGATGTGCTCTATTTTCCTGGTTCTAGTAAGGACGCGAGCGGCAGCGTTCTGGATCAGCTGCAGCTGTCTGATTGACTTTTTAGGCAGACCTGTGAAGATGCTGTTGCAGTAATCAATCCGACTAAAGATAAACGCATGGATGAGTTTTTCTAGGTCGTGTTGCAAAATAGGTCCTTTAATCCTAGAGATGTTCTTCAGGTGATAGAACGCTGACCTTGGTATTGCCTTTATGTGACCCTGGAGGTTCAGGTCTGAGTCCATTACTACACCTAGGTTCACACAAAAATAGATATAAAAATACAACTACAATGTCACAGAAAAACTCATGGTACCGATTAATCAAGCTCTAGCAATGATAACCTCAGCCCAAGAATATATCCATAAACACCAGAGACCCCACATCTATGTGTGTGTTAGCATGCTGGTGCATATAAGGTTTCTCCATAAGAGTGTTCGATAGCTGGTGTGAGCAGGCATCAATCCGTCTCCCAGGAATCGATGCAGACATGAAGGAGATCGGAGCAAAGACGTCCAAAGGACCCCCAGAGCCCCAGGTGGACCCGGGCGGGGCCGACCGCATCCCCTAAGAAAGGAGCAAAGGAGAACCCCAGGGGAACGTCCAGCGGCTACTATGCAGGGGCCCGGGGGGCAGCAGTGACGAGCCCACGGGCCCCCCCGGTCAATGGACCGGGAGAGCCCCCCCCAGCAGGGACCCGACACGGGACCGGCCGACGAGGGTCCCCTGGCACTGCAGGGGCCGCGGCCGGCCGCCATGCGCCGCCACCACCCTAGGCCAATCCCCACCGCCAACATCCCAGCGCCCCACCCCTGCCCTACGTCGGGGCGCCCCACTGATAGCAGCAGGGGACGGACAGCATCCCCAGGCCGGGCTCAGCCAGCATCTGGACACCAAGTTGTACCAGCTCCCGGGTGTGGTGTGGGGTTTATGGGTAAAGAAAACAGCTTGGTCTGGGGGGTAGATCTGAGTGAGGGCAGAAGAAGTTCCTCCCCCTCTGCACTTATCTCAAAAGGAAGACCAAACAAAGCTAAGTCTTTGTGTATCTCCTTTTTGGCTCCAAGCACAATGGGATGACGCAGGAAGTAGAAAATATAGGAGAGAATCCCCCGGATAACACTTTAAATTCATGCACAAATGTGTTATTTTTGGTCATGGAAAATTGGTTAAAGGTCATGGAAACACCCTGTATAAAAATATGTTATAATCAGCCTTACTGTTGAGTGTAGTTATTAATTATTTTATCATTTTAAGGCACTCGTTATTAAACAGGTTGTAACTATTTCAAAACAAAGCCAGACTTATATGGCATTTAAAATGTAAACCTTCTGTAGCATCTTATATTAGTCATTAGCATGGTTAGCTTTACTAACTGTAAACAACGATCTTCGTTTGTGCACTTGCAGCGCTCTTCCCTTTGCATTAACTTCTGCACAAAAAGAGTTCTGTTGGTGTCTGTTGTCTGATCGGAAGTAAATATTGTGTTTTTAAACAACATTCTGGTATGACATTAATCTATGTATAATGTTATATATTAGTTATGTCTAAGGCATTTTTCAGTAGTCTGACCAGTATTGCCTGCAGGGATCGGGAGGGGGAGCACTCCGTGCCTGCTTCAGTTTTGGTAGAGCTGCTGAACAAAAAAGCCTTGTGTCTAAGTGTTTTTCCTTATATCTCACGGTTCCAGTTCCTTTTGAGTCCAATCCGGTACCAGGGTATAACATTTGCACACCTCACCCATTGCAATGAAAGGCAAGTTAGGTTTAGATGGACAATTCCACCTGCTAATCATATCAAACGGGGTTTCTTCACTGTCTGGCTGAGCTGTTAAAGGTTTTGTCTGAGATAAATACTGCTGCCCTGAAAATGTTGTGGATTATTAATTGAGCCCTTTAATGACAGCAGTGGGCTACAAAAAATGATGGACATTGTTTTAAAAAAAGTGAGTCAACCACCGTCTACAGCTCTTTTAACTCTGGATCTTTTGCGTGTTTTAGCCGCTGCTTTACACATAGATTGTATGCAATGCATTTTTTAGGTTTGTGCAAAGGTTCCTAGTCAAAGGAGTTGGGCTTTTAATATTCATTCAGATGCCTAGACAAAATCAGTACCCACTGATGTGTGAAGCTGTAGATGAATCTTTTGTGACGTCAATGTTTATGTTTTCTCACATTGCAGCACGGGATTGGGTAGCAAGAAACAGCGTATTTTACCTATAATTGTATTGTTTTGCATGTTTGGACGACGATTTAGCTAAGCAGATGGTTCACTCTTGCTGTGTGGTCGATTTTTATCAGGCCCCCAACGGGCCGTACAAACTTGTTTTCGAATTCCCTCCGAAAAGGACCACGAAAAACGAAAGACGGTTGCGGGCGAACAGAAGATTAAACCCGGATGCTCCGATTAAAGCTTGGATTCCTGAAGCTACTGCAGAGTTCGTGAGGCTCATTTTGTTGATGGTAAGTCCTTGTGACTATGGATTTGTTATTTAGAGATGATGTTTTTAAAACTTTCAAGTTTACTTATTTTAAAATCATCTGGTAATCATCCACAGCTTTCTGTTACATAGAAGAGATTGGCCCATTTTCCCCAGATCTCATATGGGCTTTGAATAACTTTGATTTTGTTGTCAATATAGATGTTAAGCTTCTCTCTAAACCTCTTCCTGTCTTCAGACGTTAAAGTGCTCATATTATTGGGGAAGGGCACGTCGTGCTTTATAGCCTGCCATTTTGTTTGTTTTCTTGCCACCCAACCACTCACGTATGCACACAAAGATGTCTCCTGTATTTGTCAGAATGATTCGTTTCATGGCTTAGTGAAGGACTGGGATGGAAGTAAACTTTAATCACCAAATATAATGCATTGCTGTTAAATACATCTAAAAGATACAGAGTTTGCTGCTATGGTAACAAAGAGACTGTCATTGCACAGTTTCAACATGATTCCTTTTAAAATGGAATCTCTTTTAATCAAATTTTATCATTCTCTCTAGATATTCTGTTTGGTTTTCATGTTGCTTTCTGTATCTTTTTGTTTCCTATGAAATATGTATAGTTCTAGACAAGACATCAATTTACACACGGACTGATTAGTGTGCTGGAACTAGAATTTTCAAATAACTTGGCAAACGAAATGTCACCTCTCAAGGTCATATGCTCTTCTCCTTTGTGTGTGTGGTAATTAAGCTGTTTAATATTCATTGAGTCGAACAATTGATGACTGTGTGAATAAAAGTTCTTTTGGGGAGTTTCTGATTCTCCATTTTCCTTGGCACCAACAGCTACTGAGCAGTCCAGAAAGAGCTCCAAGGTTACAATTCTGCTTTGAGATTGTTGATGAATTTGCCAAGATAGGAGCTTTTGTTGGGGCTGCACAGCGGCCCATTTGGTAGAACTGTTGCTTTGCAGCAAGAAGTTTCTGGGTTCAAATCCTAGCCTGGGCTCTTTCTGCATGGAGTTTGCATGTTCTCCCTGTGCATGCATGGGTGTACTCCAGCTTCCTCCCACAGTCCAAAAACATGACTGTTAGGTTAATTGGTCTTTCTAAAAAATTGCCCTTAGGTATGAGTGTGTGCATGGTTGCTTTTTGTTGTTCCGATTTTTACACTGTTAGTCCAATAAGCTAATATTAGCTGGCTGGTTAGCCAGGCGAGTGGCTGTGTTTGCTAGAGAGCAGTCTGGTATTTAACACACAAGCCACTTTAGCCTGTTAGCTTGCTACCTTTCCATCTAAAATGCATTACTGTAATAACAGTAACGAGCAGCTCCCTTGTCCAAGAAGAAATCTTAGTTATGGTAGAAAATTGAAACTGATAAGAGAGGACCTAGAGAAAACTCTGCTCTCTCTGAAACTTGTCTCGGATTTTATTAAAAATACTCCAACCTGTTTATAGGAAAATTTTTAGAGGTTTTCAATTCCAGTCTCCAGCTTAACAGGGCAGCGTGGATTCATCCTCCAGAACAACATTAAAACCCCATGAGAAGTCATCTGTCTGATGCAAGAATCGAAAATCTCATGAAAATAACCTCTGCAGCAATCCCACTATTTGATGACGTACAACATGATTACGGCCAGTCGTGTACATGAGCCCGTCTGGGCCAACACTCAAACTCTTTCGCACCACAGATCATGTTTGTCTTCTTTGTAAGCAGCTTATGCCTTCAGTCTCCCAATGCTATGTTATGTTATGTCTTCCTTGCAATGTTAACCAAAACACTCCTCGCTGCAGTTAGATCAGACTAGGTGAAAGGCCTCTTCACTGACTAATGATCTCTTATTGTGCCATATTCTCCAGATGGCTTTACTAATATGTAAATAATCAATTGAATGACATGACCTTGAAATATTGCTGTAACACAAGCAAGCACTGAAAGCAGCGCGGGTTGAATTGTAGGATAAACATGTTTTCGCCAGGGTTTGTTTGTCAATTTGTTAGCAGCATAACTTGAAAACTTATTGGTGGAATTTGATGAAATTTTCAGGAAAGTGATTAGAATTAGAATTTGGGGGCAATCCGACAACCGCCATTACAGAAAAAGTGATTTTTGTGGATAACTACTGAACTAATAATTATATCAGCGTGAATCCAGCTACTAAAGGTATGTTTTCATTGTCAAGGAATCTAAAAACATTAGAATTAGGGGTTATTGGGGGGGGGGGGGGGGTTGAGCTGCCTTGGTGGTTGTCTGTACTCTCCGAGTGCTGTTCTAGTTAACAATAGTATCATGCTATCACATTAGCCTTTTTAAGACCTATGAAAATCAGAGATCATTGCTTAATTACTTTTCTATGCACAGCATATTTTTCTCTGTCAGGATTGCCCATCTGTTCCAGCAAATGGATTGGCATCAACCGGCTGTTAATTAATGGGCCACTAATTAACACATACTGAGTGATCAATCTGCAGAGCTGACAAATATACAACTGAAAATAACCTAACACCTTGGTAAACATTTAGATAACTATTTATAAGGAACATATGTCAACCCACCCTTGAAATTTTCCCTTGTTTTTTGTAACGTCACGATTCTGAGATGTTTGGATTTTGGTTGGCATCTGTGTGTGCATTTAGATTATTTCCTTATTGCCTATTTACTTTAGCTTACATCCATCCTTTTCATTTTATCTCTTTGTATTTAGTTTCAGCCCTCATTTTCTACATTCACTTGTCTCCTCCTTCCTCAATAGCCATGTTTCCACTGTCAAAACTTCAGTGCAATTTTACCAGAACTTCACGGTATGCATGTCCCCACTTCAGCGGGCCGTTTTCGGAACCAACCCAGTACCAGCCTTGCGGTACATACTTGGAAATGGCCCGGTAGAGTCGCTGGGCGGGAGCTGAGATTAAGTCACGCAGATTGGTTGTAATTCAGAGGGAAATGAGCCAAACAACCGGCTATGTGAAATAAGAAGAGTTGCTGGCGAAGCAGTTTATAACAACTGCAAACAATGTAATGAGCAATACATATGTTTTCTGTGAGGGAAAGTTCTATTAATAATATTCTAATCATAAATAGGATTTTATGTTGACTCATGCTTCCACTCTACTGTAAAAAAAAACAAAAAACCTTCGACATAGAGGCGAAAATCCAAATTTTTGCTTCTTCCAAAATTACATCTGGTTGCTTAATGCCAAAAATAATTAGACATTAAAAAAAAAGATTTCCTTCAAATTTAGAAGGTTGCATACATTTCCTGTGATGGACCGGTGACCTTTCCAGGGAGTACCCCAAGTGGAAGCGGTAGATCAGCAGCAGACCCTTTGCAATGATGGATGGATGTATGGACATACATTTCTTTAGTATTTTGCAATACTGCCTTTTAAACTATATGACTAGGCTCAGGTGTTTTGGGTATACGTTCCACAATTTTCTCACAATTGTTCACTAGAATTTTGGCCCTCCTGACAGAACTTGGATAACAGAGTTGGGTCTGAATGCCACCTTAATCACATGCACCTTTACAGCTGTTCCCACCAAATTTCTGTGGGATTGAGATCAGGGTTTATAAGCCACTTTTTAATTAATTTTGTATTAATAGTCATTGTCCATTTGGAAGGGCCACTTGGCCCTTAGTTTTAATATGACGAGCATTGCCCACCTGGGAGATATGTCAGAGTAGGAGAATGGCCGACATAGTTAGCATGAATTTGGACTTTTGAACTGCATGTACACACCTGAGTCTGGCTGATGTCAAACTGAACTGGCCTAATTAAATCGATCTAATGCACCCAGATAATGCGGTTAGAAATAGAATTTTTCTGCATGTAAACAGCAGAGGCAGCTCAAAAAGCCTCCGAAGCTTTTTAGATTGCACCATGGTGTTTACTCACACTTCAACAGTCAGGAGCACACCAAACTAAACATCTGAGCCCTAAAGAGGGCGGACGTCCTTCAAAATTCTAGGTAATAGTATTTTTAATCATTTGTTCCTGATGTGATACAAGTGTGTGCAATTTTGGCCAGTCTAAGTAGGAAAAAATGTGCAGGTGTTCCGGTTCATTCATCACCACAAGTTGCATTTTTAAAGTTTTTAAATGATCATGTGTTCAATTGTTATTGGTCATTTACTTAAAAGTGTTGTCAAAACTGATATTAAACATCTATGTGTCTTATTTATGATAGATTAGCATACAGGTTGTTGTTAGGTGGTCTAATTGTTTTGCATAACTTTATTTCAATCAATCACTTGAGTGCTCAGCAGACACGCAGGGTAATTTGATCCTGTTATAAGTCTGGGATTTGGTTTGTGTTTTCCAACAGGTTGTCCACTGGAGGGTGCTGCGGAGGCACCTGTTCCCTGTTCTTAGCTCTGGTGGATAGAGATTCATCAGGGATCAGCAGGAGGATAAAGGGAGCTGGAAGCCAGTCATTCAACACCTGAGTGTTTGACTTCGTGGTTCCTCATCTCAGAAACTCCTCTCCTAAGTTTCATTGTCTAGATCCTCCAGCTCTGAGGATTCTCTGGTATTCTCCACGACTGGCATCCGGCTTCCTCTCTCATTCCATGTCTTCCTGCTGATTCAAGATCACTCATCAGAGAACAAGTTATGAGACCCTGTGTCTCATATAACTTCCTGAATTCACTTACATCCAACTACAACCTCGGTTTCCTGAATTACAACCACACCAACACTCAGCCCAGACTCCACTCACTCCTCCTTGGCGTTTCCACCATCCATTCATTTGTTCCACCTCCCAGCCATATCCGTCCAGATAATCTCATTCACTTTCATCATTTTCAATAAACTTCTTAAATCGTATTTGTCTCCTGAGAGTTTCATGCATGGGGGTCAGGCAATTACCAAAAAACAGTTATCCACAGTACATATTGGATTTATTTTTTTTATTTGCAAAGATCCTAATTTTATCCAAACATAAAAGGGACTTCCTAAGCATCATAAGCTAGAGATGGGAGCTTTACAACATATCAAACATCCTATTCAAACACAGCTGACTGCCATGTAGTCAGAAACATGTTTGGTATCTCACAAAATGCCATTCGCTACACCATCCATCCAAAAGATGTTGCTTACTTTTGGAAAAGCACACACTAACTTTCAGACTAAACAAAAGAGAAAGCTTTATGGATTTCTTATGCAACACCAAAGTTGTGATACAGATAGCTGGGAAACACCTGCATAGGCAACATCCTGAGTAACACATGAAGGGAAGATGAAACGTCTACATCAAAAGGAACTGCTTCAATTAGAGCAGGAAAGCACAAGACTCTTCCAATTTTCTAACAAACACAGCTGGCAGTGGCAAAAAATACTTATGTTACAGTTCGAAATATTTCCTCATTGTGTTGGGATGTTTTCGTAGGGGATTCGGTAACTTTTATTACTGTGTTATTATTGTAAAATATACACAAAAGAAAGGAAATTACCAAGGCTTTCAGCAGCAGATTATGTTGGATTTTGGACGCAATACTTTTTTATTGGAGTGTGTTCATTGGACCATTGTGGATGTAAAAAAAGAGTTTTTATTCGAGATGGCTCTGTTCTGTAGATGATATGTGGCTTTGGACAGTGAGTTGCACATTACCTTGCTTTGAGTGGTTTGACAGAAGCCTTTACTGTGTCTACAGTTATGATTGTATCCTTGATTGGCATAAATTACTGGAATCACACAAATCTTATCTTCAGTATTCCCAGATTCAGTTATTCACTGATTTTTCTGTGGAATGTTTCTTAAAATTATTTGTGGAAACCCCACCTAGTCACAAATTTATTTTTTTTTACAGAACTTGGTTAAAATATTTAAAAGAAAACCCAGCTTCGGATGCTTAAATATCTAGACGAAATTCTACTTGACAAACTGTTGGCTGCCGTTTGCAAAGCAGCCAATCCAGAAGCACCATTTATTTTCCTTGGGACTGGTTGACTCCCCAAGAGCGGAGATAAGGAAGATTGTGGATGTTAGCCTCTGTGGTAGTCCTACAACAGTTTCCAATGTGTTAAAATATTTTGATTTGTAAAAAAAAGAGGCCACATGAGTTTTGATTCTAGCATATTTATAAAGTGTGAATTCTCTGTGGTTAGAAAAAAAAACGTTAAATAAACTTCAGATAGGCTTTCACAAGAACAAAAATGACTTATAAATATTGCGAAATTAATTAATAATAGAAATAATTACTGTTCTTAATAAGAAAATTTACCAGTAACATTAATAGTTAACTTTTTAAGACATACTGGATACATTTTAAACAATCTGAAATAACTTCCTGAGAAATCAAGTATTATTTTCTTTTCAATGTAGTAATAATAGTAAAAAGCAGCAGTCTAAAAAAAGGCCAAAAAAGATCGTAATCCTCCGATTTATAGATGAACTTTCACCTTGCACAGTATTATTATAGCTTTTGTGTCCATGTGAGCTATGGGATCTTTGCCACTTTTGTAACCCACTGTCACTGTGAACCTGTGCCTACCCTGTAGTAAATAGCGAATATACCCTGAACAGGTTCCCAATTGCCCTTAGGACCAACAAAGATACTCCCAACCATTGCCAATAGTTTATGAGCCCAGCGCAGTTTCATGCTTGATGTTTTACATTTTAAAGAGAAAGGTTCTGCCGTCTTCTCCTTCCAGTTTACGTTTAATGTTTAGTGTTGGTCTGTTACATTAATATTGAAATGATGTCTGCGGATGGTACAAAAAATGTTTTAAGGGGTATGAATATTGCACATGTAAAGTAAAAGCAGACAATGTGTTTTATGAGTTGTTTCATTTCAAATAAACCCCCTGCCTTCTCCTATTCTGAGAAAACAAAGTTTGTTTTGGCAAAATTACAACAGAAGCTTTTATGATTAGAAAACAAGCTTTTTTCATGCTGAGATAATGAACTGATGATCTCTTGATACCAGCAGGGAGAAAATTGTGATGAAGGAGCGGCAACCCATGTCTTAAAAAGCAGCAGTTCAAGTGAAAATGTTTTTTATTCAACCATTTATCCAGTGTGACAGCTCGTTTACTCTGATATGAAGGGAATAAAAATCCAACATGAGAATTAACAAAAGGGAACCAAACTAAAATGCTGTTTTTTATCAAGAAAGCAAAGAAACTCACATAGAATCTGGAATTTGGAAGTAAGGACCCATTAAAAAGTTATAAGCAGTCAATATCATACCTGCAGTAGATACATTTTTGCTCATTTTGGATCATTTTGTTTGAACTCAAGCTGAACCTAACAGCAAGTCTGAGGGATCGAGACGATGGTGGACTTTTGCTGCCTTAAAACAACAGAAGTCTAAAAAACATCATTGCGTTTTATTGAACTGTTATTTATGAACCTTTAAATATGTCTGTGAGCGACAAAAAAGCTACACATGTGTTTTGCACCATTTGTTTTGGATCAATTGGGGGCAAACCTGTAATTGTACGATTTTTTTAAACTGTGACTCAAAGAATGCAACTTATGCATTGTACTTACGAAATTGAAAAGGTGTAACTTTTGTTTTGTATTTGTGAAAGACTGAAAAAAAATCTACAATTACAAAACTGCTACAAAAGTTTCCTCTGTGACTTCAACATGACACTAATACTTTTACACCAGAAATACCTGCATATAAAGTAGTCATGGGATCATTTGTCATGTATAGTTAATTCAAATCATATACATTATAACCAAAATAGTATAAATGTCTTGCAAAAATGTGGATGACTAGCTCACAATTTGAATAGCACTTCGTTGACTAATCGATCATTTATGACCCTGGGGAAGGAGGCAGAAGTGACGTGATTGGTAGAACGCTGTCAGACAGGAAACTAACTTTGGATTCTTTGTTGGATTCTTTTTTTTCCTCATTTTTGAAGCAATGCCACATCGGTGTGTAGCTGGATATTATTGCAGCACCAGAGAAGCATGTTAGGTCCAGTTTGTTGCGAATAGTGGGCAAAATAAAAAAAAACAGGTGCGTCAAACCAGAGACAAGACGGCCCCGACGGATGCAACGATGCTGTACACTTTGAGGTAAGCTAAAGTAAAATTCACTATCAATATTTGTCATGTGAACATTATTTAATGATAATAATAATAATATAACAGTAAATGCAATAAATACAAAACATATTGATCTACTAAATATAGTAGATTAGACATAATCTAGATTTAGATTACATCTAATCTGAATCAATCACTCTGAAAACTAACATGCTAGTTTTATAGAGAAACGAACAATAACTGATCAATTTAGATTTTTCTAGATTTATTACCACTTCGGCTTCCTATATTCCACGGGTGGAACATTGACTACTTCTGAGTTCATAACTACCGATCTTTTCAACTACCTTCTATATAAATATACATATTATAGATAATTGGAAATTCTTGTGATTCCAATGGTGTATGCCAGTCAAGGATACAATCATTACTGTAAACAAGAAATATAATTGTTAGACTCACCCTTTCATAGCCTCATGAAGGTGAGCCATCTCAAACAAAAAATGTATTTTTACTGCCACAAGGGTTCGATTAATTTACTCCAATAAAATTGTTGTTCCACAAGAAATCTGATGTCCATAAAAAGGCAACATCTGGGATAACCATCCGCTCTGACTGCAGGCGGTCCTGGGAGGGCGGGGGTGCAGCAGAAGGACTGGCTGCTTGCTGTGAGCGCTACGGAACCGGAGAGGAGCCCACAGCAGGACCGCTGCTCGGTGACAAGAATAAGGATACATGCTTGTCATCAGAGTCTCCGATAACATCAACAAAATTTGCTAGATTTGTCACTAGTTAGTTTTTTGAAAAAAAAGTTGCTAAAGGGGTCTAAAAAGTTGCTAAATATTAAGTAAGATAAATATTAATTAAGATGTATATTTATCTGTTTAGTGGTGAAAATCTCGTGTCAGGAGCATTTCCGGAATTGCGCCGCTCTAGATTGCAGCATGTTGGAGTAGCTCTGTTTCATTTGTTCTGTTTTTTTTCTTTTAAAAAATTCCTCAGTTTCTGGTAGAAACATAATTTTTTGACTGTTCTGTCTGGATTTGAATGCTGTGCAGCTGGAAGGAGTTTTTGCTGATATTTGTTTTTTTTTTACATTTGTTATGATGCATAACCATGACAACAAGTTGGTTTACAACTGGGAGCAGCTGATTAACATCACTAAAGCTCAAATTCAACTGCAGCCACAAAATCCTGATGAGTTGAAAAGGAGGATCCAGAGAAAAGAGGAAGTTCAAACCATCTCCATCAATCATACTGGGCAATGTGAGATCGTTGGCAAACAGGTTGGATGCTGAGAACCCTCTGGAGATTAGTGTGCAAAAAAGGATTCTTCATAAAATGAACATTATGGTCAACCCTGAGCATCCTGTATATCAGACTGTCATACAACTACAGAGCGTCTTCAGTCAGAGGCTTCTTTAGATCTGCAGAGCGCTACAGGAGATCATCCCTACCCACAGCCATCAGCATCTACAACAAATCTTTGAAGGAACTTGCATAATGAGTTACAACAACATTTAATTTCCCTTTGGGATTAATAAAGTAATTTTGAGTTGAATTGAATTATAATACTTTTCTTTTCAATATGTATGACCCTGGTTTTGTTTGACGCTTTTCTATCACCTGAAGAGCATTTCTAGGATTAAAGGACTGATGTCGCAACAGGACCTTGGAAACTCATCCATGTGTGTCTGGGGCGTTCATTGCGTTTATTGTGGGCCGGGGTGGGGATGGATGCGCCGTGGAGATACTGGGGGTTTATTGTTTGGTGGTAGCTGTCAGGTGTTTCGTGCTTGGTCAGTTTATTGGTGGGTTTGATTGACTTTGGTGGATGCTTGGTCTTGGTGCTCTGTGGTGTACGGGATAGATATTCAGGAGCTGGTTCTGTTCGATGTTCAGGTGCTGGTTGGGCTTGGCATGAGGATGTTGTTGGCCCACTGTGGATATTGATGTTGCTGGGAGGTGGAGTACCATTGGGCCTCATTTCTCTGGATCTATGACTGGATCTGCCCTGGCATAGCCAGCTGCTGGCGGAGCCCATGGGCTCACTGCTGCTGCAGGGCTTCTGCATTGTAGCCACTGAATGTTCCTCCGGGGCTCTCCTGTGTTCCTCTCTGGGAAGGGGGTGCGGTCAGCCCTGCGTTGGTCCGCCATGGACTCTGGGGGTCCTTTGGATGTCTATGGCCCCCATCACCTTTGTGTCTGCATCGATTCCTTGGAGGTGGATTGATGGCTCCTCGCACCAGCTATTGAACACTCGTATAGAGAAAGCTTATATGCACTAGCATCCACATACACACACACATGCCCGCACGCACACACACACACAGGTGATGGGATTACTGTTTTTACAGATGCATTCTTGGGATGAGGTTACCACAAATACGTCTTGTAATAATCGGTACCATGAGCTTTTCAGTGATGCTTTTGTTGTATTTATATATCTATTCATTGTGGTTGTGTAGTTTGCATTGTTGGGTTTGTTTTATCATTGATTTTTTTCCCATCTCTCACACCTGTCCTGCAGGTGTAAAAGCAGTATTTTCTTGTATCTTCTTTATTCCCCTTTCTCTCTTAAATCTTCAATTCATCCTCTCCCTCTTAACTTTTTGTCCTACCTCTCTTCATCTTCTTTCTTTTTTTCTCTTTGTTTTCTCGTCTCCGTATCCATTATATCTGAAAAAAACACAGCAATTTCTAATAAAGATTTCTTACACATATGTATCAAGTGGAGTAATATAGCAAAAGCCATAATGCTCCACTTGTGAAAGGAAACCTGATGGGCTTCTACTTGGTACTCAGACATTAATACTGAGTGCCACACTGCCAGACAGGACACATAAAAATAAGAAAAACTCATCTATGCATTTATTTTTAGTTAGATTGATTACTGCAACAGTGTCCCCGTAGTTTGCCTAAAAAGTCAATCAGACAGCTGCAGCTGATCCAGAACGCTGCTGCTCGTGTTCTTCACTAGAACCAGGAAAGTAGAGCACATCACCCCAGTTCTAAAGTCCTTACACTGGCTCCCTGTAGCTCAGAGAATAGACTTTGAAATACTTTTACTAGTTCATTATCCATTGAATGTCTTTGCATCACAATAAATTACAAATTTGTTGTTGTTGTTGTTGTTGTATCAACCCTCCAGACCACTCATGTCTTCTACTCTTAATCCCAAAAATCAGAACCAAACATGATGAAGCAGCACTCAGTTTCTATGCTCCTTTAATCTGGAACGAACTTCCAGAAAACTGCAAAAGCTGCTGAAACACTGAGTTCCTTTAAATTAAGGCTAAAAACCTTTTCTTATTGTGTTGTTTTTATTATGTAAAGCACTTTGAATTGCCTTGTTGCTGAAATATGCTCTACAAATAAACTTGACTTGAGCAGCACAAACCTCCTTGTATCATGAGCTGCAGCTTTCAATGTCTGTGAGCACATTCAGCCTTTCTACCTTTACTTCTGGGTGACTAGGCATAAAGGCTCTTAGTATACATATGTTACTGAGACATTGAAATATAATCTGTTTTCAAACACTACAAGTTTTTTTGAGATTGGAGATGTTTTCAGATGGTGGAAGTCCTGCCCTCTCTCGAACTAACCGTTAGCTTCACCCTGCAAGATCAACTAATCTGGATTTAGGCAAAGTCACCAAAAGTTCATCACAGCGGGTAGGATAATAGATGCTTATAACATGATATATCCCTTTATTATGGTTTCACATTTTAAAAGCCATTTATTTTGTGGATTACCACTTGGTCAGATCCAATATTCTCAATGTAAATTCCATTAAAAAGTCCCAAGTATCAAACTTTTCATGCACTCTCTTGTATTCTAATTTGAGGTCGTTCTGATAGCATCAATGTCACCTTCGTATCTTTTGTGGCTGGAAGAGAAAGGAGAAGTCAAAAAAGAAAGAGATGAAACCGGGATTGGGTGTCCCAGAGAGACATGGTCTAATTGAAAAGAATTCTGACTAAAGCAATGACTTTAATGACATTTTGAATTCAGGACTCAAGTAATGACATGGACGGGGCCCCCCGGGGGAGAGTTGCACTTTAAAAAGCCAGAGTTAGACACAGGGAGTTGGGACAGAAAAAGAAATGTACTGCAGGGGGACTTTATTGGGAAAAGAGACAAAAGGGAGAAGGTTAGTGACAGGAACTTTGAGGAGAAAGCCTTTATTAAGAATGCCAGGGGTGGCAGAGAAAGCCAGAGAGTCACACTGTGACAGAGGCAGCAGGACGGAGACAGCAAAGTTTAACACCACAGAGAAAATAGCTGAGTTTAAAAGACATCCAAGGAGGGAAGAGGCTTTTTTTGTTCAACGTTATTCATCAGGCTGTCACAAACTCCTGTTTTTCAGCTCATTTCTCATGTGGCGAGACAGTGTTCAGTCGATAGGTCAACCTTATGAAGTCAAACCGACCGAGGATCTGTCACCACAGGATATGATAAAAAAACTTTTCCGCAATTAAATATTAATCAGCTAATGACATATTTAGAAGGTAAAAATAATCTTGCTACTCTTTGGAAGGAGTGATATTACCACACAGCAGTTTGGGGGGGGGGGGGGGGGCTGCATGGTAATATATCTCAAACAAAGAAGTATTTTAAAATCTATTCAAAATGGGAAGGATTTTATTCAAAGGAGTCAAACAGAATATATCTATATATGTAATTAAGCCCCATATTATTCATGCTTCTGGCTGATTTATAAATTATTATAAATTTGCTTCCTTTGATCTGGAACCTTGCCTCTGATAGAAATAATACACATTTCAAGAGGTAATAGAACAATGTAGAAGGAGCATACGTTCTTTAAAAAAAGTTTCATTATTTATATTAAAAAAAATGTTTATTAAGAAACATCATGTCGAAATGATTTATACCCTCGTCTATGACCACTGGAAAAATCTTTAACTACTGTACAACAATCAAACCCTTTATGATTGCTGACCAGCTTTTTGCATGTTTTAACTGGTAGTTTGACAATTTGTCTTTAGTTAAGAGCTCAAGTTCTTTATGGTTGAAAGGTCTTCTTGCCATTGTTGTAATCTTTAGGACAAAAAGAAGTCATTACGCATAGCAGCACAAGAACAGACACTCAACACAACAGCAATACAGGCCAGGATCTAACACACCAGACAGAACCTCCGATGAGGGTGTGCAAAGATACCCTGACACAGTTCAGAACTTAACAGCTGGGTATGAGAGGCAGGTAGAGAGAATACATGGAATACTACGACCAAGTGGTAGGAATAGTGCACAAGAACATCTGTGCCGAGTTTGGGCTAGAGGTCCCCCCATTCAGAGTAGGAAACACCATTGTAAGTGATAGAGAACATCCTGTGGGACTTCCAGATTTAATAAACTGTCATCAACCAGAAACGTCACTGCAATGGTAGGCAGACCCGCCAGAAAAGTTCTGCACCCCCTGCTGTCTTGGCGAGGAATTGCTTTGCAACACTAACACCCCAACGGAGAAGTATAAAAGGAAAACGTCGCCGTCTATACCTGTGCGTGTGGGTGCAAATTTGCTGATGGAGAAGTATAAACTAGACTTAACCCCCAGTAGTTGCCTCGAGCTTGAAGTGGAACCGGCTAAGTGGATAATGCAAGCGGAAAGTTTTTTTTAATATTTAAAAGAAAAAATTATATTTAGAATTTAGAACCCCCATTCAGCTGTTTGAAGACTGTTCTTATATAATTGTACCTTGGTCATTTTTAATCTCCAGAAATAATATGATCTAAAAGCAATTAAAAAACAAAAGTTAACCTTGCATTACTGTGTTCTAGGCAGGGGAAAAAGTTAGAACATCCTACTCCCTAAAAGTTAGCACTACCCTCTTTAGCTACAAATAGATTTGGAGAGACTCTTCTTCGCCATCTTTTAGTTTCTAAGTCTGGTCTCAGGAAACTTTGCCCTTATTCTCACATTATCACTGTTGGCTAAGGTATTTTAAGGGGTTTCATGCATGTACATCCCATTTCACATCTGCATCATACCTACAGCAAGCAGTACCCATGGGAGGGATGCTGTGGCATTGATCTAATATTGCATTGCGGCATTCCGGAACGGTCTGAATCAAAGTTGCACCATGCCTTGGGATGGCACAATTTTAAGTGGTCAAGGTAGGGTCATCATAAGATCATGTTGCTGATGTACCAAGCACAGTGAAGAGCATAGCATCTCGGAAACAAAGAGACATCAAGGTGAACCTATTGACTGAGCAGTAAGACCATCGAGCTATCAGAATTGCCTTCTAACTGAAGAAGATTAGTGAAGAAGAAGGCGTTAGCGGGGCCCTGGTCCCAACCAGTAAACCTACTGTTTGCTCTTTTTACATTTTTCTAATTAGGTAAAGTTTACAAAGCGTGATTGGAAAAGATTATATCACTCATCTACCAAAAGTAGGAAAAAGGTTGCAGTTACATCAGATAGTTCCTGAACAAGTTTGGAAATTAAGTTACAAACAAACAAGGCTGAACACTAATGCTATGTAAAAAAATAAATAAAGAATGTATTTTTAATTTCTTGCATTGCTACAGTATCTAACTGAGATCAGGAGCACACATGCATCCAAAAATCTTGCCTGACCTTGTTTAGTTTGTTTTAGTTTTACATCTGACTTTAATTTTCATTCCCCGTTTGATTACCTTTGGGAATGAAACCTCACCACAGGTTTAAGGAATTAATAGTTAAAGCACTAGAGATTTGGAACTAAAAGAGAAGTCATGCCCATTACAGCAGACAATATGTCAAAAAAACTTCAGAAAATGTATGGTGAGCAGGGTTTTTTTAATAACTGGTACTATTAGCAAATTTACATCCCACACATGAAGCCACACCTTGTGTTTTTAAAAAGACCCAGTAGAACTTTTAATCAAATGTTTCCTTTTAAATCTAACATTAAATTTGAACAAATTAATGGGTCCCTGTGAGACCTCACCACAAAAGACTAAAATTATCATCAGCATGTTCTTTCACAAGAAATTTTAAACCTAAGTTTAATTACAGTTGATATTTCTACCTTGTAACGACTGGTGCTAAATTATGGATGGATTTAATGTCCATTAGAGCTGAGCTGTTGGTTAAGCTTTAAGAAAATGTCAGCTGTAAAAGAGACAGAAATCATGGTTGTTGTTTTTTTTTATAATTTCCTGTCTGAATAACTAAATTCTGAGGTTCTGTTTGTGCATTTAGCCCCTGAATGGCTGTTTCTGTTTATTTAGACATATTAAAAATAAAAATCGCATCGGAACGAAAAGCTGTTCATTCTTTTGCAATCAGTTTTGGGTGTAATAAATTCAGTATTGTTTTTGCACAGTAAATGAAATATTTATTTTTATGTGCTGTGCAAAAGCAATTTTGAAGTTTTATTATTGTTAGACAGAATAGGGAAAAAAACATTTTGTATGATTTTAAGCAAGCACTTTTTCCTCCAACTTATCAAAAGACGATCAAATAATAAGCTGCAGCAATAAAAAGATTTATATAAAGTTAGTGCAGATTATTCAAAGATGTAAAAAAAAAAGACTGAAAAGATTCAGGCTGATTTATACTGATCTCTGCGAGTTCAGCCCATACTCTCTAAAGTAGTGGTGCCCAAACTTTCCAGCTTTTGACCCACCAGATAAAAACATAAAAAGCACACTCTTGGTGAAGCATGCAAGCATTTTAACTGACTCAGTTAAAAAGCGGTTATGTTACAACATAATCAGCATCAACAGCCTGTATGTTGTTTTTGTTCATTTCAAGTCCTGTTTGTCTCTTTTACATTGTGTCGTGTTGCCCTAATCACCCTCTCCTCATCATTGTCCTCACCTGTGTCTCTCCCATCAACCACACCTGATCCTCCTTACCTTCTGCCCTTATAACCCGTCACTTCCCCTCACTCAGGGCCGGATCATTGTGTGTAGATGTCTCCTTGGTGGGTTGTCCTGCTGTATCCTGTCCTGTTCTTCCCATGACCTTGCTCTGTTCCTGCCGTCGTCGTCGTTGTCGTCGTCGTCGTCATCATCATCACCTCCTCCACCAGCAGCACCGTTTAATAAATATTGTGCACCTTTCCTCGGCGTCTGCGTTTGGGTCCATGCACCACACCGCATCCCCCTGACAGAATGATCCGGCCATAAAAGATGGACCCAGCGGAGGCCAAAGACCCGGAAGTCTGGAGTCGGCTGGACAAGATCGCCGGCTTCACCCGTCCCTTGGCTCACCTCACCGGATTTCCTCCTGGAGACCCTCCCCCGGTTCATCTCCCTCATCAGCCCACTCGATGTGGAGGAACTGGAGGAAGCAGCGGAGGATGCCCTCCTAACAGCCGAGGAGCTGGAGAGGCGATCCGCTTCCTCAGCTCGAGATGGCGGAAATTTCAGCAGCAGCACCATTTCATAAATATCCTACACCTTTCCTAGGCGTCTGCGTTTGGGTCCATGCACCACCCCACATACCCCTGACAAATTGTTTATAAAATGCATATGCTTTTTCTTTGTCATTTGTTATTGAAATTATTTGATTAATACTATGTAGGCATTATTTCTCTTAATAAAGATGACAAGATAACTTTTGTGGTCCAAGAGTGTATTTAATTTGTCTTATTAATTAACAAGGACAATCAGCACACGCAAAGCGTTGGATGAACTGACCTGCACCCCCATGTCTAAACATCCATTTTACACTGATTGATAAACATTCATCTCAACTGAAGATCCTAACATGAAGTTTTCCCGTCTCCTCCACCAAGACTGGATCACAGACATGTACACATGAGCCAGTGCTTACCGGGTCAGAGCTCTCATAGGCAGGTGGTGTCCCTGATGTTTACTCTACCCACTCTACATGTTAAGATATAACAGGGTTGTTTTTCCTTATTGTTAAACCCTTGACTTTAGATCCAGAAATAATTATACCACATTACATTTTAGGTATTTAGTTTAATTTCTAAAGAGCACCTCGAGACCCCAGCCTTATAAGCAGGGTCCCATCCACAACTTTGGAATCTGCTGTTCTAAAGCCCACTGACTAGTAGCTTGCCTAATGGCCATCAAGCAGAATTCGATAGAAACAAAGGCAGAGAATCATAAGAAGTTGTAAATATGGTTCCTGTGCCACAATAGTTGTAGTGCTTGCCGTCCACTAATCTTTATAGTTTTTCAGCAGCTCTGTCTCTCAAAATGCAACTGTTCTTTTTAAAACCAAGTCCTTCCATAGATTCACTGATGTGTCTGATGCCTTCCTTTAACATTGACATGTTAGCATCAATGCAGGTGATGCCATGATGGCAAGCTCTATTGGATTGAAACATGGTGACTGGGGAGTCCACTGGAGTACAGCAATCAATTGTTGCTCCCTGTATATTGAACTCTTTTTCAAATCTTCCTCAGTGAAACCTGAAAGATGTTTTTTTAAAGTTATTAAAATATCTTGTAAAATTCTCTAAAATCACAACGAAAACAGTTGTCTAAACCAAAATACAGTGATATAGTATTTATGTCACAGTATAATGTTTTATAATGTAAAATAAAAAATATAGTATAGTTTCAAATAAAATAAGTATTATTTTATAAAATAATAAAAAGTATTATTGTTCTTTGTTCTGAAAAAACATGTTTTGTATTTCATACAGAGAAGAGTTGTATCATTCCAAACATAAATTAGTTTTTATACCATTATAGCAGCGTAAAAACAACATTTAACAACTGTGAATATGAAATCAAGACAAATTAATGGCTACATAAAAAAAATCAAATAATGACAATAATTGATGCATTTAAACCTTATCTTATGTTTTGTCAAAAGTGCAATAAAAATGACGCATTTGTCTAAAAGGCAATTTCTAAGCAGTTACCTAGATGAGGTCGTGAATCTTTGCTCTTCCACAGAGAGAAGGGTTTTGACTAATGGAGCATTGGAAAACAGAATTGTATCCAAAAAGAAATAAGATGCAGAAGAAAAAGATCCCAGGATGATGACAAATGTCAGCGTTAACAGTGAGATGCAGTAGCATTTATCTGTGAGAGCTGCCAGCTCTGAATAGTCTTGTTTGATGAGCTGTGTTTTGTTAGACAATTAATCCATCCCTTCACTCTTCAGCTGTCCCCTCCATCACAAAGAGCAGTGCATGTTCTCACATGCAACTCTACAAATTTTCTTGAAGCATAATTTGTTGAAACGCAAGCCGTCAGTAGAAGTGACGGCTGTTTCCCGAATAAATAAACCCGCTGAAAGTGACGGCTGAAACAATGGTGCCGATATGTTTTGGTATTAATAGCTGGGGCTGCCTTTTAGGGGCGAAGAGAGTGTACGAGGAAGCCCCTCATTCATGTAGTAATTGCTCACAGTTAATCATTGATGCCTGCGTGTCATGAGACTGGGCAAAATTTTGCTTCAGGGGGAAATTAGAATGTGATTGTACATCCGCGGTCGTCACAAAAGTCGTGCATCAAATTAAAGATCAGAGGAAGTAGTAAAGGGATTTTATTGCTCCCGATTCATTAAATTCCATAGCTTGACACAGAATCCAATCCACTTGGGTGGAGCATTTGAAGAGCTTTGGGTAAAATGGGAATACCACTTCATTTCTAAAGTACCACATCATTGGCAGCTTTCATTGCATTTTCCTCAGGCTCCTTAATTGATTTCAGAACAAAAGCTGGTGAAAATATTTTCATGGTTGCAGATGTGGATTAAAAATAGTATTGGAGGATGTAGGCAGTGAATGGCAGGTTTGGACGTAACAATGGGGGGAAATCTGTCTTCTACTGGGATGTAGCTTCTGTAGATGAGATAAATATCTCAAGAATAAAAAAATGATGTGGTGCTGCTAAGAGATTGACTCAGTTCTGTCCGAAACAATGTGTCAGGATCACAGGATCTAGCCCAGTTCACTCTCACTTACTCCCTGCACTTATTGATTGCACCTGTGTCTGTCCTCATTCACCTGTTCCTCATCCTGGTAATCAGTCACTCTGTATTTAAACCGCTGCTACCTAAAAGGGATCCTCCACCGACCAACGCAGCACCCCTTCCTGCCAAATCCATCTGTTCCTGTCTGGCTGCGTCGGTAGAGCCAGCCTCCGATGCATTGGATACGGAGGATGACCTGGAGCAATGGTCGACCTTCACTGGCACCGGTCTGGCATTCTGTCCTGGCTACCAACCACGGAGGAACGGTCCTTCTTCACCGCCTCGCTGCCGCCGATGGTGCCATCAAGGCAAACCTGCTTCCGGGGGGAGGAGTGAGCTGACGATTCTCCACAGCTTGCTACCGCCAGCAGCTTCCACACTGGCTGTTGTTGCTCTAGCCTATATGCTACCGGCTCCTTTCCGCTTCAGCCTGCTCACCACCGGCTCCCCCCATTCCTGCTTGCATGTCAGCTGCCTCTGCCTCAGCCTGCCCACCACCAGCTCTAGCCTCACACTATACCTCTTAAACCAAACAATAGAGCTCAGTAAAATTGTTGTTAGAAAATTTTAATATTAGAAAATTAGAGGACCAGGCACAATGTCCTCAATTTGTAATAAATTGTCCTCACTTTATAGGTGAAAAACTTGATACAGTGAAAAACGGTCCTCAGTTTGAATTCTAGACGTGCCCACGCTCACACACGCACACACGGGTGTTCACTCATCTAAGGATTTAGGTGTTTACAGATACACTCTATGTTGGGCTGCAGTTGCCACTAAATACATCTGGTATATCAGTGACATTGTTGTTCTTATTTATGCACATATCACTGTGGTTTATCAGTTCCCAAAGCAATTTTTAAGTTTTGCATGGTGTGTAATAAAAGACGTGCAACAAAGCTGGCAATAATTATTTTTTAAATAAGATCATTGATAACTAATAGACAGATCTATCAATAAGCGAAGGTCCTGGTTTTAATGTTGCACAATGAGACAAGGTTTGGATCAATGGGCTCCTGAACCTCAGCCCCCAGTGAGAGATAGAAATAAATTATATCACTCCAGTCCCATTTAACAACTAGACATCATCATATTCACCCACCCATGTCTTCTAGGAACAGCTTCTGATCAGTTTCTACAAGCTCAAGCAGCAGTGAGCCTAATGACCTTATAGCACCATTTTGGTTATTTTCTTTCACTTCTTCAAGATAAAGTAAAGATAATACAACTCCAGTGTACTGTTTTACATTGTGATACAATAAGGGAATTGCCACTTTAATCTCTTTTCAGAATACAAAGTTAAATTGTTTTGGTTGTCTCTTCTTACTGTTTTCCACCAACAAGTATACTTAAAGATTTGAGGAGAGCTAGATGGCTGATTGGACTTGTCCATTAATCAACACCAATCAAAGCGAGCCAGACGAAATGTGGTACTTCTTCATTAAACACACTCAAAGTTCTGCAAAGGGCTATTTATACGTACCTGATCGATTTGCTTGATTGTCTAACAAACTTGATGAGTACTAAATTACAAAGAAGTGCACTTTTAAGAATCTAAAAACAAAACACCCATAGAAACCATCGAAATTACACCATGATCCACTGATAGCAGTTGTCTGTAATCACAGTCTATTGATTGCCACAAAATTGCTGAGTGAACAAAGAGTTTTTCAGCTCTTAAAATCATGTTTTTCCATCTGTAATAGCCCAAGAGTTTGTGACAGCAACTATGGCTCAAAAACTGTTAGTGTCCTATCATTTTGATTTACTAGACAGGGCAAAAAAATGCATGTATTTGCCCACCAGATTGGAAAAGAAAGTGACCAAATTGCTGTCTGTTAGAACATTGTCTTCACTGACCCCTTTAAGTTGCAAACAGTAAGTTAGCAGTGAAACTAAAGATGCACTGAGAAAAATAATACATTAACTGAAATTCACAGATTTTCAAATTGATTAAGTATTTTCAGTGTCAGTGAGGTGTTTGAAAGTCAACCATACGGAAGCATATAGATGTAAGACACTACTTACGAAGAAGGTTATCTGCAGTTGAATTGGAGTTAAAAGTGAACACATGCAACAAGATTTTAAAACACCTCACAACACCACAACTTACAGTATAGCAGGCAGAATAACAACAAGTCCTGATCAACAAGAACCTAATATGGAATCTAGGGCTGTAATCAATCAAAGAAATTCTTGTTCGACTGAAACCCTGAAATTCCGACCAAAAATCGACTAATTTGCGGGGGGCTCTGACAGCACTTTGCATTACGTGCATCTGCGCAATATAATATGCCATGATTACTGCAATTGCACTAAATGGCAAGGCCAATTCAGGGACAATGATCTTTATTAAACATGCCTGATCAAGACAAGTACAAACGGAATAAAGCTGTGCATTGGCCTCTAAACAAAGACTGTTGGCCCGGAGCAATTGCGCATTAAGCAATAAAATAAAAAATAAAAAAAACCCGACCAAATCCAGCACTGTTCTGCAGGCTGCGCGCGGGGGAGTGCACAGTCGACTGCCGGGGAACTGGTGTGTGTCTGTAAATGGAGCTAGACAGACAACCGGTTTATGTGAGAGTTCTTTTGATTACTGTTTTGTACGGCGTGATTGCGGCCAGCAGCAGTCGGCATTAAAGCTTTGGATTACAACCATTGTCTGCATCTATCGGAGAACATTACAATATTTTAAACATTCTGGCATGTAAGGCCCACATCATGTTTTTCCGCGTTTTTTTTCCGCTACCATTTACTGCGTTCCGGGACCTGTGCGCATCTCTGGTCATGCCTGCGCTGTCATGTACTTTGCGTTCCGGCACCTAATGATTTACAAATTAAGCACTGGAGCCACAGCACGTTGAATAACGTGGACGTTCTTCTATCTCCCTGTAGACTGTTTAAGCAATATCACACGAGAGGCAGCGCTGTTGTAGCCTACTCTAACATCAGCACCGATCAGCCTTCATGGAATGTCTCTTGTCCAATCAAATTTCAAAAATTAACACGGCATAAAATTGACCAATCAGAATTTTGGTCGACTCAGAACGTATCGACCAATAAGCCGACCAGTCGACTAGGACTTTACAGCCCTAATGGAATCTCATCATATGATCGTCAACCGGTGGGGACAATGCTAAGTAAAAGTAGTATATGTTTTACCTGTTTAGGTAGAAATTGGGGCTGCTATTGCTGCAGCTGGTGATAGTGCTGGAGGTCAAGGCTATGTTGATATGAGACTGATAATAAAAAGACCATAGGAGAGATGGTAGCTGATTAAACAAGTGTTCTGAAGTACATTATGAAATAATTTAAAGTGCTGCTGTGTTTCACTACATAAAACCTCATATGTGACTGGCTAACCTCCACAGCAACTCAGCTGCAGACTACTTTAATGATCAAAATAGCACACACACACACGCACACACAAATATTCCCTTGAGGCCTAACAGAAACTCTGATTTGAGTCCAATTGATATGCACCAATACACAGCCCCCTTTAGAATTTCTTTTAAAATTTTCTAAGTCAAGTCAAGTTTATTAGTGTTGCACATTTCAGGAACAGGGCAACTCAAAGTGCATTACATGATGAGATTTTGAAACAACAAACAGAAAAGAGCATGACATTATTGTTACAATATAAAGAAAAGCAATGAAATATTGGTATACAGGCTAAAATTAATGTCCGAGTTTTTATTCATCGAAGGCAACACTGAACAGATTAATTTTTAGCGTTGATGTGAAGGAACTGTGTGTTTCAACATTTTTACAGTTTTACAATTTGGGTGATCCACTCTAATTTAGCTTACTGTGTTAGGTTACTTTGTTCCTTTCAATAACAAGCTGCAACACTTCAAAAACTTAATGGTAAATGACTTTTATTCATATAGCGCTTTATTTAGTCCCTGAGGACCCCAAAGCTCTTCACACTACATTCAGTCATTCATCCATTCACATGATGGCAACCTACCTTGGTCTCCCTCCTCCCTCTCAACTATGGTGTTGATGTGTGTTGTTATAATGTGTAAGAAAGAAAATTATAAAATACATTTATTTCAGTAGTTATTTATTTTTGCTATGCTTGTGGAGAAGTATTGTATGCAGAGTGACATGGAGATGTGAAGATTTAGTCTGTATCCACATGCTCTGAGACTGGTCTGCCCTCTGACCCCCTGAGCAGATAAGGAGGGGCCAACAAAGACCTTAACAGCCTTAAGCTTGGTTTATACTTCTGCGTTGCGTCAGTCGCATAGGTTACGCCGTAACCGCTGTACCCACTGCTGTGTTTATACTTCTGCGTAGGGCTGAAAGCGTCATGTTGCTGTTTCATTTCCAGACCTGCAGGTGGCAGTAGGCTGGTATCGGTCGGCAAATTCCACAGGGCGGAGTTTTTCTGATGGTTTGCTTGTGTTTGCTTCAGTTCCGGCAAGTATTTCCTGTTTTAGAACAACGATGGCGGCCGACTTGGTGCAGTGTCTCAATGAGATTGTGGAAGCAGAAGAACAAATTATCCTTCTTTTGAACACTTTGCAACGCAAGCAAATGAGAAGACGGAGACGTAGAAGATGGTACGTGCGCCCGCTAAATGAAAATAGATCTACCGACGGGGAGTACGCAAATCTTGTTCTGCCACTCAGGGATGTCAATGAGGAAATGCACTTCACCTACTTCAGAATGTCTGCAAGTAGATTTGATGACATGGCTTGTCGTGTTGCTCCATATATAATCCACCAAAGTACTCACCATTCACCGATCACCACACACGAAAGACGGGCGGTTACAGTGAGATTTTTGGCCAGTGGTGGAAGCCAGCAGGCAGTAGCCACGAGCTACCGCATGTCCAAAAGCACGGTTTCCTGCATAATTTCCGAAACGTGCGTGGCTTTATGGCCTGAATATCTCGCTCGCCCATCAGTCACACAATGGGAAGCCATTGCCATCAATTGTTGGTGATTATGGAACTTTCCCAATTGTGTTGAAAATGTAGATGGGAAGCATGTGAACATCCGGGCGCCACCGAGATCTGGAAGCAGCTTTTACAACTACAAGAGCAATCACTCCATTGTTCTAATGGCCACGTGTGACGCCAGGTATCGGTTCATTTTGCGCAGCAAATCCGCAATATGAGCACCGAATCTTCCCTCCTCATCAATGGCACATGCCAGGCGCTCCTCCGCTAATTTCCGCCTTTCGTGTGCCCGTTGCAGCTCTTCTTTGATCCACTCGTCACATCTTCTCCTTTTTATTGAATACCGTGGAGGTTTTGGTGATAGAGAGGACACGGGGCATGGCGAGGCTGGCAGCAGCACAGAGGGGCTGGGGGAAGAGGAAGTGCCCTCTTCCTCGGGCGTGCTGAAACCAGATGTGGTCTGGACAACAGTCTGGGTGGGAGATTCTGCGGGTGTTGCATCCTGTTTGAAAAAAAAAAAGTAGAAAAACAACAACAAGTTTCGTGTGCTGTAGCTTTCCTGTGCTGTAATCAAGACAGCAACGCGCTAGCACGTGCCAGTTTCCCTGTTGCAGAACAATGGGAAATGTTGTCCTACTAGATAACATTACTCATTAATACCGTGGCTATATGAGTCATCTGCATCGATATTAGCAGTTAAATCTTCTTGTTGTTTGTTAATACGCATGGTTACATGTCGGCAACACATGTCCGAAGAACAACAAAGAACAGAATATCGGCAATTCAATGACTTACATTTTCTTTGTCGAAGTTGGAGTGAGTCTCCCTGTGTCTGATGTGTGGGGTCAACCACAACATTAAAATAAAAAAAGCGGGGGTCTTCATCCCGCCTGCGTCTAAACTTTTCCCGACCATTTTTTGCCTCAACCATACTTATTTATCACGGAGGTTTTTCCAGCGCTTCATGCACTCGGGCACTTCTAGGGCGACGGCTTCAGCGATTTACCTCCATGAATTTTGGTTCATCTGCGTATCTTTGTAATCTCTTGAGGTGGAGTCATAGATATGCACATATTTCCTGAACTCCTCAATAAATCGCTCGCTGGTCTGTTCCATCGTGGGTTGTCTTTTAAAAATGCCGGCTTCCGCATAAATTCAGCAACAAAACCCAAACAAACGTAAATTCGTAATCTCACTGACCAATCACAAGGGAGTACTTCCGCGTCTCTGCGTCGCGTCGCTGGGCTGCACGTCAGGTCCGAGGAGGTGCGCGTCATGCCTCTGCGGATCTACGCAGAGGCTACGGCGGTTACGGCGTACCCTACGCGAGGGACACGACGCAGAAGTATAAACCGGCCTTTATGACTTGTGGGGGGGGGTTTCAGGAATGTGGGAGAAGGCTATATAACTGATCTGTTTTCTGTTTGAAGGCAGAGTGTACTGCCGTGTCATCTTATACACTTTCCTTGATTTGCAAGTAAAAGTCATTTAATACACTGCTGGTATCTGGTTATCCTTGTTGATGTTAAATATTCTTTGTGCTATAGATGTCAGAAAGCAATATCAATGCTGACATAATGTGCATTTAAAACAGAGGGGTGGGATGTGGGGAAGGCAGCCCCACATCCAACCCGGGGCCCATGGCTGCAGCCCCACCAAGCCCCACGGAGCCCATGGCAGTACCCCCGGCCCCATCCCAGAGATCTAGACCCACCCCAACATTCGGTCTACTATCACAGCACAAAAGACACCCAGGCTGAGTTCAGCCCCCTCCCCCCGCACAACCCCCCTATCCAAGTGCACCCCCTAGGGAAAGAGCACCTGTAGCTAGATATTAATATCCTCCTTGCCAGTAAAGGAGGCCCCCAGGTCCACTCACGCATCGAACGCTCCGGTGCTCAGGCAGGAACCCAGCTCACGCACTGGCCCAAAATCCCGACATACCCACCTGGACCAGGAACAGACTGTTTTCCCAACCGGCCGATACACCAGGCCAACATCCACCACCCCCTATCCCCGGCAGAGCGACAACTACTGTCTGATGGCTGAGCAAGTGACCGAACCTAGCCCTCCACCTCCCTCCTACAACCCCCCTGCACTTCCAGTACCTGGTCAGTCCACCGAGCGAGCCCAACCAAAATACTCCGCAGTGCACAAAAATCAAGACCCACGAGCCAAGTCCAGTGCACAAAAACTGACCAGGCCCAGAAATGCCATCCATCCACTGCAGCCACCAGCCCAACACCCCAACAGGCAAACAAGGCGGGACGCCATCCAGAAATCGGCAATACACATCTACCCAGGGAAAAGGAAGAAAAAACATGCACATGTCAGCCAGCGGCCGACCACGACCCCCACATAACAGAGACACCCACACCGCAGCACGGCTACCAGGCCATAACCCATGTCCGCGAGTGCAACCCCCCAAAGGCACTGCATGCATCTACCAGGAGTTACCACACATAGCCACCAAAGCCCAACTCCAGGCGGGGGCCATGGCACCCGTCACCTGATCCACCTAGCGATCCCACCTCCAAGGACCTCCCCCAGGCGCCCCTAACCCCAAAAACCCCCACATCAGCAACAATGTCCCATATGACAAAACCAAAAGCCCCCACCCCAACTAGGTGATGGAGCCGATCAAAGCAGTCCAGAGAGATTGATCAGATGTGGAGCCAGAGGCTGTCTCAAGACCAATGTGGTCCAACAAGAGATCTCGAAGCTGATCAATATTAAGAGTATTAGTGATTCATATGACAATGTAAACCATTTGGACTAACTTTGCGTTCATGCTGACACCATCTAAGTTTCCTAGCAAGCGGACTGAGGGAGAAGGTAGAACATTGCATTTCAGACACTGATAAGTCCTCACAAATCTGGCACCTAAATCTCTTAACAGGTGGAGAGAACCAAAGCGCATGAATATAATTATCCAGTATATTGCCTGAGCATTGTAAGCAGGTATAAGAGGACGTAAAACCCATCCTGAACATTCGTTGACCTGTATAGTGTACTCTATGAAGGATTTTGTTTTGCATTAGTTGTAAATTGGGATTTTTAGTTATTTTAATGGTTCTTAAACATATCTAAGACCAGAAGTTTTGGTCCAAGCTGACTGATAGCTCCACCTCCCATTTTGAAATAAGAAGGGCTATTGATTCATCTAATGTATATAATAGCCTGTATATTTTGGACAGCAATTTGGTGGGGTTGAGATTTAAAAAACTCTTAAACCCTTT
The DNA here is from genome assembly GCA_963556495.2 of Valencia hispanica. NCBI lineage: Eukaryota > Metazoa > Chordata > Actinopteri > Cyprinodontiformes > Valenciidae > Valencia > Valencia hispanica. The sequence goes on along the minus strand of OY747702.1, from coordinate 12,358,299 downwards.
CTGGCATTTGTAACTCAACTGTATTGAGCCTAAATTTACCTTGTATAATAGATTTAATTTGTTTATATTCCCCCCCAAAAAAAATTTCAATCCGATTTTGTGTAATTAATGTTTTAAATGGGATAAAGTCTGTTCCTTCAAATATGTGTCCCAGGTATTCAATTCCTTTACATCTTCAGTCTGGAAAATGTTTCATACATTTTAGTTGCAGGATGTCGGGGTTATTCCAGATGTGTGTATGTCTGCATAGGATTAGTGAGGCGCTGATAATAATGGTTTTAAAGCATTCGTCTCGTTTTATATTTGAGCTCATAAATGTTAGGTCTGAAATCTTTATCTTATTGCATAATGTCTGTTCTACGTCTATCCAGGACTCATCTAGGTAGCTATGTTTTAGCCATCAGGAGATGTATTGGAGCATGTTGGCTAAGAAATAGTCATTAAAGTTCGGTAGATCTAGATCTCCTTTTTCTTTGGTCTTCTGTTGTGTCTTTATGCCAATACACGGGGGTTTATCGTCCCAAAGAAATTTTGAGAGTCCAGAGATCTAAACCAATCCGGTGATGGTTTGCTTGTTATCATTGAGAAAGAATAATTTATTCTGGGCAGAACCATATTTTTTATCAATGCAACCCTTCCCATGAGTGATATGGGTAGGGATTTCTATCTAGCAAGATCATCTTCCACTTTTTTTAAAAGTGGGATGTAGTTTAGCGTTATTAAATCTGCCAGTCTTGGTGAGACATTGATACCTAAATAGGTAATATTCCCTGACTGCAGTTGTGTATTAGTTGGATTCTGGACAGAACAATTGATTGGAAGAACTGTAGATTGTAACCAAGTTATAGAATAATCCGAAACATTTGAGTAAGAGTTTATCAACCCAATTACCTGAGAGAAAGAGGTTTGTGAATGCTGGAGAAAAAGTAATACATCATCTGCATTAAGACTGATTTTATGTTCTATGTTATTGCATCTTATGCCTTTAATCTTATTAGTTTGCCTGATTGCTGCTGCTAGGGGTTCAATAAAAATAACAAACAGGGAGGGAGAGAGTGGACATCCCTGCCTGGTACCTCTCTGAAGATAAAACTTAGATGATGTTTGGTTATTAGTCCTAATACACGCTGTTGGTGAACTGTATAATATTTTATAAAATATACCAGTTTATAACAGAAATTCCAAAGCCAAATTTATGTAAGGTTGCAAATAAGAATTTACAGTTAATTATATCAAATGCTTTTTCTACATCTAGAGATAATATATTAGTTTAAACTTTTTTACGGTAATAATAATCTATTAAATCTATTTATCTACAGGAATTTGTGGATGAATGCCTCAGTTTTAGAAAACCAGTCTGGTCAGGATGTATTATAAGAGGAGTTACTTTCTCCAACCTTTTCGCGAGAGATTATAGATTATTTTAAGATCAACATTACTGAGGAATATTAGATGATAGCTGATAGGAAACAGGGTTTTACCCGATTTTAATAGAAGACTGATGTAGGCAGAATTCATATTTGCTGAAGTCTGCCATTTTCCTTGGTTTCGTGCAGCATTCTATGGAATGTTGGTGCCAGAATATTCCAGACTTCTTTATAGAACTCTGCTGGAAATCCATCTGGGCCTGCAGCCTTTTTATTGCGCATGCTTTGGAGGGCCTCCTGGAGTTCGGCCGCTGTTAGTGATGAATCCAGGGCCATCGCTTGACTATCCGATAATTTAGTAAGCAGCTTCTGCCTTCAGTCTTCCAATGTTATGTCTTCATTGCAAGGTTAACCAAAACACTCCTCACAGTTGAGTCACGCAGTTAGATCAGACTAGGTGAAAGGCCTCTTCACTGATTCTAATGATGTCTTATTATGCCATATTCCCTTGATGTCTTTACTAATATATAATTAATTAATTGACATAACCTTCAAATATTGCTGTAACACTAATCTGGTATTCAATGAAATACATCTTGTTCTCTTTAGATTCTGGATCTGAAACACCACACAACCTCCCACTAGCCTGTCTTCACATACTGAACACTGTTCATGGTTCAAGAACTTCAAATTGGACATTGATTATTTGTCTGTTTTCTCTTTCACTGTGCTGCCTGACTAATGTTCAACCCTCGCGCCACAGAAGGTACACATGTCCTCTGAAACAATAATGCCACTTTCTTTTACTCCTAGCCAGCTTTAAGGCTCCGTGCTGAGGAGGATCCAAATGATTGACTGCAGTACAGAAGGTACTGGATCATGAAACACTCGAATACAGCTGCTAGCAGGTTCACTCTGCCATACATACAGTTGCCATTCAGCATCTCATACATTTACATATACAGTAGCACCTACCAATAGACCAGCTCAGGGTTTTCATTCATTGAAGCGGCGTGTGAGTGTGTGTTGCAGCATGTTGCATCATTTATCTTCCTGACAGTTTGTACAAGGGGCTTGATCCCATGCCCTGGATATTCATGAGCACGAGTGTCTTAGGGTGTTTGTGTAAGAGCAATAATGATAAGACTGAGGGGGGAAAAAAGTTTTAAAAGATAGTTAAAGGAGTCAGAGGAGGAAGATAAGGTGAAAATATGCTGTATGTTTGATATGTTGGCTGTAAACTCAACACATATGTATTTTTATGTATTATGTATGTATATAATATATAAAGTATTCATACATTCTGAATAGTGTATGTTATTGGGATTTCATGTGACAGACTAACACAAAGTAGTTCAGAATTCAGAAAGCGGGAAGAAAACAATTTCTTTTTACAAACAAAACTCTATCCCTCCTCTTTACTCTGACACTTGAAATAAATCCAAGGTAACCAGTTGCCTTTCAAAACTCCATGACGGTGTAATTTAACTTCAGTATGAATACCGCCAGTCTGTGAAGGGCTCTGAGGTTTGCTAGAGAACATTAGTGAACAAACAGCATCATGAAAACCAAGGAACACCACAGACAGGTCAGGGAGGAAGATGCAGATAAGTTTAAAGCAGGGTTAGGTTCTGAAACAACATCCCAAGCTTTGAAAATATCACAGAAATGGAAATAGTGTTGGAACAGCAAACCTACCAAGTTATGGCAGTCCACCTAAATCAACTGGTCAGGCAAAGAGAGCATTAATAAGAGAAGCAAACAAGAGGCAAAGGGTAACTGTGGAGGAGCCACATAGATCTAAAGCTCAGTTGAGAGAATCTATTGATAGGACAGTTACTGTGTTACAGTTTTTTCTGAATGCTTAAGCGCTAATCGTGATTCTTGTAGCACAATTTCTAAAATTATTAATACGTATAGCAAAACCACTCACTGAGTTTGCAAAACTAAAAGCACAAACACTGCTTTGCACTCAGTTTGCAATTTTGTAACACACACTTTGAGAAACTGTAGGCACAATTCACTGCACAAAACTCTTTTTGCAGAACTTTAAACAAAACTCACTGTTTACACTCAATTACCAAATTTCCAACACACTCCTAGCAAAATTATACACATGTATGGCTATCATTAACACTATTTTGCCAACTGTCTGGCACACTTTCACATGTGAAAACTGTTTTAGATAATTTGTTCACTTTGCAATCAGCCTAAGCACTATAAATAAGCCACAGGTATGCTGTCTGTGTGGAGTACAATGGAAGGAGCAGTAAGAGTGAGAAGAGTGAGAATCCGAGGAGGCCGAGGGAGAGGACGCGGAGGTGAAGAAGTTAGAGGAAGAGGACAAGGAGGAGCAAGAAGAGGACGAGGAGGGGAAAGAGGGAAGGGTAAGAAGAGTAAGAAATAGAATAACTGAGGACATCAGAGCTACAATAGTGGACCATGTCATCAACCATGGGATGACCCTGAGGGAAGCTGGCCAACGGGTTCAGCCTAATTTGAGCCACTACACTGTGGCAAGCATCATTAGGACATTTCGAAATGAGAATCGGTAAGTACTTTGTAGCACTGCCATACTCTAATGTGAAACACAACAGTACCATACATGCAAACATACTGAAATTGTTACTTTACAGAACTTCTAGACGTCCAGATGTTGGGGGCAGAGGAAGAATGTTCACTCCAGAGCAAGAGACCCATATAGTGAACATGGTGATTGCCAATAATGCAATAAGACTGCGCGAAATACAGCAGCGCATAATTGATAATGACACCATCTTTCAAAATATACACAGTGTAAGCATTTCTGCACTAAGTCGTGTACTTGCGCGCCACAGAATAAGAATGAAGCAAGTTTACAGAGTTCCTTTGGAAGTGCATACTGTAGTGCTGTGCATGGGCCTGATGTGTTGCATTTGTTTTGTCGTGCCTCAGACAGGAGGATATCGCATGCGATGTGGACGAAATTTTGTGGCCGGACCCAGAAAGACGACATGATGTAGGCTGATTGTCTTTTTTTCCCTTCTTTTTTCATTTTTGTGAAATTACTATTGTGTTCTGACTTTGTCTTGGTTTTGATGAGTGTGAATAAACACCAATACTTGAAGTGTGGATCCTTGTATGTTTACACTATGACAAAAGTATGACCTCAAATTTTTTATTTTTTTTTATCCCACGATTTTTTCCCATTTTTTATCACCCAGTGCTCCTTAGTTCAGGTCCTGGGGTTCCACTCTCCCTCTGTGCCGGCCCCAGGAGGGGCCCTTCACTGAAACCCAAGCCCCCTTCGTGCTTGGGGAGTGGGCAGGCCCTTCTTTTCACCCGACGGGGTGGGATTTCTCCGGCTGGCCAGGAGGAGGCAGTATACAGCCCCAGGACTAATGCATGTTTTTGTGGGAGTAGCTCACATTAGCTGCTCAAGGGAACACGGGGAGAACATGCAAACTGATGGCTTGTGTTTACTGTTTGATACGAAAACACCATTCTTATGAAGGTGTGAAGAGTTAATCTAGCTGTGTTCGCTTTTGCAAGAGAACTACAATGTTTTGATAATTGGGTGAAAGGTTTTCTTATTTGTGTGTAGAGTTTTGCAAAAAAAGCCAATAGTTACAAAAAATGTGCTTAAGCAATCAGAAAAAAACTAATCATCCACTCTACAAATTGTGGTTTATATATGGGTTGCCAACAAGAAAGTCATTGCTGAAAGAGCAAACTGAACTGTTTTGCCTACACAAAATATTTTGTGATTGGAGATAAGCTAACCCTGCACATCACCCTAAATTCATCATTCCAGTGGTAAAACATGGTATTGGCAGCATCATGCTGTGGGAATGCAATTCTTCAGTGAGAAGAGTAAAACTGGTCAGAGTTAAAGGGGAGATGGATTGAGTTAAATATAGTGCAATCATGTACCCTAAACAAACCAGTCAGATCTAAAATAGAAATATTTAGATCAAATAATATTCATGAGTTGGAATGGTCCAGGCAAAGTCCAGAGTTAGTTAATTGGAAAAAATGGGTCAAATCTTAAAGTGCTTCCCATTTCCAACTAATTTCAAGGGGTGTGATTTTTTCAAGGTGTGACCTTTGTATTGCACTCTGTGAAGGTTTGGTATGTCGCTTTATTTACAATTTGGTGCATGAACAAGTCTTGTAACCTTTCCCTGACAGAATGCAGAGTAGTCAGGGTGACTGTATGAAACCTTAGTACATAGATGAAGCAATTCCCCACCAGGATAGTAAGAGGTGTAGACCTTTCCTGACTGGTCTGCCTACCATTGCAGTGACATCTCTGGTCGACGACAATTTGTTTACCTCAGCTTGTAAATGCACATCCACTCAAGGAGCAATGGTTGACAGAGAAATAGTTTTAATCGAGCTGGAAAGCTTTTTACTATTAGTGCAGCTCATGAATACTCTAACAACAGATGAAAACAAACTGTTGTTCTCTACACCTCCTTGCTGTTCAAAAATCAGCAAAAGACCATATTAGATCAACTGGCCTTGATATATAAAGCATCTAATGTCCAAAAGCTGCATTCATACAAATTACATCAACTACAGAGCATCGTTCTGGTGAAATTATCTTGGGCTGACCAATTCGCACTCCGTTGCGTTCGACAGATAGTTAAAGAAATTGGGCTGTATTCCACCCACCCTTGCATGCCTGTCGGAGAGCCCTTGCGTCGACGTATGGGGAGCCTAAGTCTCCTCCCCTTCCTGTTGGCCCATGGGTCCCCTGGCCGAACAAAACTTGAATGGAAGTCAATGGAGCGATAAAAGTTAATTTCAGGTCTGCTTTGTCTTACGTCCTGAATCACACATATAATGTACCTCAATTTAAATGACAACTAATGATTTGCGTTTCGACTGTGTTTGTCAAATGATTTGGGATTTATTTGATTGTAAAAATGCGCAATTAAAATGCCTACAAATCAGGAGTCACATATATGACGTCACGGAGCTAACGCTAGCTAGCACTTGAAATATTCAGCTAGAATTTGTGGAGCTGCATGCTGCCTCTCACTTAACCGACTATTTCTCCCCCATCATAGCTGCCACTTTCCACATTTATGGTGGTTTTCTCCACATTTAATGCTCCTTCCTTCATCCTGGAGGAAGGAGGCGAAGCCGGCTGATCTCACGGCCATTTTTCTCCTTCTTCTTCTTCAGTTGTAGTCCACTAAGTGTTTTTACACAAAACCTAAAGTAAATTTTACTGCCGGTTGAAAATTTGCGTTTTCTCTGCATCAAAATGTGTCTTTAAAATTCACAGACATCATATGTTCAATCCATGGCGCATTTCAAACGGGATCAGAAAATAACTTTTATCGCTCAATTGACTAATTCGTTTTTATTGACAGTAGACCGGAAGTAGAAGGGTGTGACTTAGGCTCCCCATAACGGTGCTTCTTGGACTGGCAGCCTGTCCAGGGTGTACCCCACCTCTCACCCAATGTATCCTGGAACCCTACAGAGAATGGATGGGCATAGATATTGGATGGATGTATTAAAAGCTGGAGTGAGGGATCAACTCAGTTGTATTTAAACTTTTCCTGTTTCAAATACCAGTTTACCTGTTTTAGAAGTCTTTAGTAGGGTTATCACTGGGATACAAAGATGGGTCTGATTAGAAAACAAAATGTTAGCATAACGCACAATAATTGACTGGAAAACAAACTTTATGACTAAGTTCTGACTTGATTTAGGAATATTCTGTTAAACCAATGTTACATTTAGTGACCAGGTCAGGAATACTTCTGTGTGAATGCTCAGTTTCTAATCCCCCTAATCCTTATTTACAATCCTAAACTTTGCACTCTTGTTTATTTCTTGCTGGATTTTATATCGATTACCAAACATACAACTGAAAAAATAATAAATAAAAAATTCAATATATTTTCTCATAATACTAGATTATGTTGATGCCAAGGCTTCTTGTTAGCTGCATATGAGGTTTTACAGTCTGCTTAACAACAATTATTTAAAGTGTTTTAGGGACAACCCCAAACCCTGTCTGTAGCGTCCCTACTCTCCAATAGCTAATTTGGTCTGTTCACTCAGTCTTATTTACATATAATTAGCTTTCAGACCCATAGGGTACTTCCCCAGATAGATCCAAGGTTGGTTGGGTTCTCCACTGAGTGCTTCATTATGATCAGGAAATGGTGGTATACATTCCCTTGTGGGGTGATCTTGTTTTTTTGTGAAGGAATAAGGAGATTTGTGGTGATTAGTCAACTGTGTGGTGTCTTCTTGAGATGTTGACCTCATGGTGTTTGGCTAACTCTCTGCTTCATGGTTGAGTGAACTAATTGGACCATAAATCCATTAGCATTCCAACTGTGACAGTCGGTGTCCCATCCAACCCAATGGGAAGCTGTGCTGCTTCCTGGTTGAAGACCCCAAACAAAATGGACCAGTGATAGAAAAATGGAATAATCCTCCAAGGTGTCAGTCTCATCAGGCCAAAATCCCCATAAAACATACACTTTTCACATATGTGCCTAATCCCTTTGCTGCATAGCTATGATTCATAAGTCTTGTATGTCACACGTGTGCACAATCTACCAAGACAGTTCTAAATCAACAGATCGAATGTGTTTAATATCAAATAAATCTTAAAAGCATGGAAGGATGTTTTTTGCATCTGTGAATGACTTTGAACTCTGCATGAAATACTTCTCTAGATTTTATGATGTAATTACACTGAAGTCAGGGTGCACTGAGCAGGTCGACAGGGAATAACTGGAAGCATATTTATGGTTGCTTTTGCATACCATTAGCTGTAGATTTAAAGAAGGGGGCTGGAATAGCCACCGGGTTAAAATAAGTTTCAATGAAAGTCTAGATCCAACCATAGCTCCCGATTTATTATTGCCTCTTAGTTTATACAGAGGTTTGCAATAGTATTCCATCATCCTGAACTTCTTCCACTTTTTCCCATGTTACATCCATCCATTCAACATCTATACCATCTATCCTATGCAGAGTTGTGGGGAGGCTGGTGCCTATCTCCAGCCATCATCGGGCGAGAGGCGGGGTACACCAAAGACCGGTCGCCAGTCCAATCCAGGGCAACACAAAGACACACAGGACAAACTACCATGCACGCACTCACTCATACCTAAGGATAATTTAGAAAGATCATTTAACCTAAAAGTCATGTTTTTGGACTGTGGGAGGAAGCTGAAGTACCAGAAGGGAACCCACACATGCACAGGGAGAACATGCAAACTCCATGCAGAAAGACTCTAGGCCGGGATTCGTCTCATGTTACAATCTCAACATATGTTATTGGTGTGTTATGTGACAGAACAACACAAAATAGCACAAAATTATAAAGTAGAGGGATGGGATTGAAGGTTTTCACATTTTTCCAAAACAGAATCTTAAAAAGTGTGATGTGCATTTTGATTCAGCCCACATGAGTCAACACATTACAGATCAACATTTGAATACAATTACAGCTGCAAGTCTTTTAAGGCAGAGGACCCCAACCCCCAGGCCCGGGACCAGTACTGTGCCGTGGGTCCTTTGGTACCGGGCTCCGGACAGCAAAAAAATAATAAATTACTTACAACATTTCTGTATTATTTATTACCCAGTCTAAACAGTTTTTTTTTTTTTTTATGATCGGGTTCTCTGTACCTCACTCTTGATGCATGTCAAGACACTTGCCTCGGTCATGTGACACGTAACCGCTAAAATAAAACCCACAAGCTAGCAAAACAGAAGCCTCTGACAAGTTTCTTTGCAAAATGAAAAAGTTCCAGTGAAGATACAGAAGAAGAAAAAAGCTACATTTAGCAGACAATACCTGGAGTCATACTTAAAATATGGATGTATCGCACAGGCCATTTCCGTGCACATAGCCCCTGCTCTTCTTAATTTGGGGCAACCAGCTGTTTGTTTGTTTGTCTGTCTTTTAGCAACATAACTCTAAATGTTATGGACGGATTTTGATGACATTTTCAGGAAATGTCCGCAATGGGACCAGGAACAACTGATTCAATTTTGGAGTTTATTCACCCACGAAGCAGCGGCGCTATTGTGGACTCTTCTCCCATCTCATAGAGCTCACAGACAGCTGACCTTGCACAACAGCTTCACTACAGTTGGAGCATATGCACAGCAAATTATTCTCCCCTCTCTGCTGGAAGAGCACAGCGATAGCACATGTACAGCCATGGAAAAGTACAGAAAGTTAGAATTAGATAACATCATGGGGATGGGGGGGTGAGTGGCCCTGGCGGAGGTCTGCGCTCTGAGTAATTTTCTAGTTGCTTTTGTGGTACATTTTATTTTAAAAGCATGTTTAAATGCTACCATAGTGACGAGAGGGCGTTGGGGGCAGAGGAAATGTCACTCTTGTTATGTTGTTGGCGCGATTATATGGGATACTGCTATGAAAGTTACCATAACACATTGAATTTACATTTAGATAAGATGAAGGGCAACGATGAACAGTGATTTACAACTCATTCAACAAATTATGAGTTATTTTTAGGTCTAGACTAGGCTATTGACAAAAAATTAATAGGCTTCAAAATAAGCCATTCTATTGTATCTTTGGCTGTAATTTTAGGATGATTGTCCTGGTGAAGCAGATGTCATGTTTGCTAAAGAATGAGACTCTTGTGCAGGCAACAATCACAGACACCAAGAGATAGTTTGATAAGTTTTTTGAAAAATGTGTACAGTGAGATGATTCTTCCACTTTAAAGTTTGTGGTTCAGAACAACATTGGGAGGAGAGGTAAATGGTTAATGTTTAAAATCTGAAATAATTTGGATTGATTTTGTAAGGAAGTTTTTTTACTGCCAGAGGAGAAGATTATGTTCCAGGAGGAGTTGAATAGCCACAGTAGCTGAGGTCGGCAGGGGATTGGTGATTGTCTCCTAGCTGTGAACGTTGGAGGGTGGACAGGCAAGTGGCCAGAGGAGTGATGAAAAGAGTTCTCTAAACAGAACAACAAAGCAGGCCACCAGAGTGACAGAACAGGGAATGGAACTCTCTGCGGAGAAAGGACAATACAGGTGAGTGTCGGAAACTCAGAGTGTAAAGACACAGCCTTAATTTTGCATTTGTGTATTGTATTTACTGACACATAGTTTCTTCTCTGGCACCACCCTTGTTTGAGACTGGAGCTAATACACTAACATCTTATTATTAGACCAATATACTTGTTAGTTATTGATTTGTGATACGCAGATGGAGCCCTCTTAGTAGTCAATAAAGGCCTCAGGGGATTTATTAAATGGAGTTAACGTGTTAACTTGGGTTCGGGAACAGGACCACGCCTCAGACCCACTCCTCATCCCGCAATCTATACAAGCTCAACTCACCTGGCTCCCCAGGCCTCCAACGTGTCTCATTACCTAGCAAGCTATAAAAACTCAGCCTGCCTAGTTTTCCAAGTCTGTCTTGTTTGTTTTGCACCTGTCAGACATCTCCGCACCCTTCGTACCTGCTTGCTTGCATGTGCTTACGCCTTACCACCGGCATTAACTCCGGTCTCCTGACATGGACATCCTTACAGTCTATGTCCATCCGTCCGAGTCGGATGAGGAGCTTTTCCACTGTGATCCTTCCTCCGCCGGGCCATCAACCTCGCCTGAGCTGCATCAGGTTTCCCGCCGCATCAGGCTCTCATTGGCCCAAAGAGATTCCGGCCAGTCTTCTCCAGCTATGGCCCCGCCGTCCCTGCTCTCTCAGGCAGATCTTTATCCTTCGCCTCCGGCCTCCGTGTCTTGTAGCGGCCGCCCTTGCAGCTGCTCGAACAGGCCTCTTCCTTCTCCCTTTTCTCCTTCCCCACCTTGGGCTTTTTCGCTGTGCCTCGAAGCCTCGCCTCAGCACACTCCCGCTGCTACTCCAGGCCGCTCAGTCTGGGCCCTCCCCAAGCTCTTTGCTCTCCCGTCTTGGCGGCACGGCGCTCAGACTCGTCCGGCTGGACCTTACCCCTGTTGAGTTTTCTTTGGCTTTTTCCCTTTACAGGGACACTGTCTGCTCAGTGTTCCCCGACCGGAGGCCTGAGCTATACTACTACTTGTCAATCGTTCTCGATATGGCTCTCCGGTTCGGGGGCACAGGGTTTTATCAGTATCAAACCCTCTTTTCCTCCCAGGCACCCCAGTATAATCAGGGGACCTACTGGGGTGCTCTGGATTTCAAGCTGCACTGCCGTATCTTCGCGGCTCGGTCTTCCTTATCCTGCAGCCTCTGCGGCGCTCCCTCCCACCTTGCCACAGCATGCACCTTAGTCGCCCCTCTTCGTCCAGCTGCAGGATGTTGCACACCTGTTCCTTCTGCGGTGGGGCTCACTCCAGGGGCTCCTGCCCCCATAACTCCACCTCCAAGCCAGATTGACTGGGGAGGCACCTCACCACATCCGTTCAGGTGAGCGCCTTTATATACACCTTAGCTCACCACCCGGATAGGGAGTTTGTGGACCTAGTGAGAGGGTTCACCCATGGGTTCCACCCAGGGATAGAAGTCCTCCCAGATTGCGCAGCCTGCTGCGCCAATCTGCAGTCCGCCCTCTCAGAGCCGGACACAGTCGATTCTCTCCTCTTAAAGGAGATTAAGGAAGGATTCATGATCGGCCCCGCCCCCCTTTTCCAGTCTTCCGGGTCAGCCCCTTGGGCATCGCTACCCGAAAGTTCTCCAGTAAGAAGTGACTGATCATAGACCTGTCGGTTCCCCATGGTTCTTCAGTGCCCAGCATAAACAGCCTCATCCCCTTCCCCGACTGTTCTATGCAGTATGCCACGGTCGACCATGCCATCGGCCTAATCCGACTGACGGGCGGGGGCGCATGGCTCTCTAAGGCAGACATCACCAGCACTTTTAAGGTCCTGCCCCTTTACCTGGACTTCTGGTGCTTCTTCGGATTTTACTGGAAGGGTGCTTACTACTTCCCCATTCAGCTCACCTTCGGCTGCAGGAGCACCCCCAAGATCTTCGATTCCCTCGCCGAAGCATTGTGCTGGGTCTTGCTCAATACCAACTGTCTACCCTACATCCTTCATCTCCTGGAAAGCTTCTTGGTCATCACCCCTGCTTGGTCTCTTCGCCCTCACCGATGCCTTCTCCAACATCAGAGTCCCTCTTTCGGAGGGGAAGACAGTGGGTCCCCTCACCTTTCTGGAGTTTCTGGGCATCACCCTCAATTCATCTTCATTTCAGGCAACTTTGCCACTGGAGAAGGTTCACCGGATCTCTCTGATCCTCTCTATCTTCCTGATTACGGACTCATGCTCTAAGCAACAGCTCCTGTTGCTTCTGGGTCATCTCAACTACGCCATTCGCATCATCCCCCAGGGACGGTCCTTCATATCCCACCTTCTGTCCACCACCGCTGGCATTCTCCACGGCCGACTCATCATTGATGAGCCGTGTCGGATGGAAATGCGGCTTTGACGCAATTTTCTGTCTTCGTGGAATGGTATTTCTTTTTTTTTTAAATAATTATTCCATCTCCCATCCAGACGATATCCAGCTCTACACAGATGCGGCTCCTTTCACGGGTTTCGGTGGCTACTACGGCGGGAGGTGGTTTGTGTCGAAATGGCCCTCAGAGTTCGATTCCCTGCGGCTCCAGTCTTCTTCCTCCACTCTCCATGAGCTATATCCCATAGTGATCGCTGCCCTTCTTTGGGGACACAAATGGTCTCAACATTCCATTCTCATCCACTCAGATATAGCTGCCAGCATAGATATTTTAAACAAAGGTCGGTCACGCTCTCCTTCAATCATGCAGTTCAGACTTACCCTCATATCAGCCCAACATCAATTCCTGGTCCGCTCAAATTCCAGGCCACCAAAATCGTATTGCTGATGCTCTGTCTCATTTCTCTTTTCAGAAAGTCAGATCCTTGGCACCCGCCGTGGACCTCAATCCAACTCTGGTCCCTCCGTTTTCAGCCACAATCTTCAACTAAGTCCTCAGCTACATGACCTCACTATCTCATCTCAGAATTCCCTCCTCAGCATTCTCGCCCATCGCACCCTCTCAGCATACCTGTCAGGGTGGAACGTCTTCAAAGCCTTTCACGTAACGTATGGTTTATCTTTCCCTTCGCTCAACCCCATGTCAATTTGCCAGTTCATCACTCACTCACACGCATCACAAAAAATGTGCGCAGCTACCATCCAATCTTACCTTTCCGGTATCAGTTTCTTCATAAAGCTGGCAACAGGTAGCCCATGTCCAGCCCTCAATCATAGCCATGTGACAACGTTACTGAAAGGGCTTAAAAAACAAGAACCACCTATGGTTACCCACCGCTTACCTCTCACCTTCTTAGCCGTTGTATTCACACGCTTCGCTCCAGCTACTCATCTCCTTCAGTCAACTTAAAACTTGAGTCCATGTTCTTGCAGGCTTACATCAGCTTCCTGCGCTGCTCCGAGTTCGCCCCAACCTCAATCTAGTCACAACCCTCAATACATCCCGGTCTCTCAGACATCTCGATCCACAGCCAGGACACCCTCATGTTCACCCTCCTCCGAAGTAAAACCGATTAGCTCGGCACAACCGTTCAAATTCACATATTCTGCTTAAGCTCCATCCTCAGCACCTACGAGCCCACCTTTAATTATGTCTCTTCCCGATTGCCCGCTAACGCTCACCATTTGATCCTCTCTTCATCACAGAATCTGGTAGCATCGCGACGAGGTTCTGGTTTAACTCTCACTTTCAGCAAATTCTGTTCTGCTCAGGTATTTCCCTGAGCTCCACTCTGTTTATTCCATCCGCATCGGAGCGGCCACCTCAGGCATCTACAACCACGTCATCCAAATACTGGTCATCTCTAGCCTACCGCTCCAACATTCGCAACAACTTGCGCAACCTGCACCATGCTCACACTGTTCTTTGTTAAGTTTCACCAGGACCAAATTCGGAGGTCCTGAGCAGGGTCGGGAAAGGCAAATTCCTGAAGACTGCACCCCCACGCAGAGTTTTCTTCCCAGCCTCCATCGGTGCATCTCCCCAGACCTTTCCTCTCTCCATCCCATTCTTTCAGTAAACCTTTTGAATTCAGATCTCTGAGGTGTGGTCCATGCTAGTGAAAAACAAATTAAGGACCATTTTCCCAGTATCATCATTGGCACATTTTTTTTTTCCTGGAAATGCTGAATTCTGCTTCTCCATCTGTTGAACAAGGTCAGTCAGTACAGGCTTAAGAAATCTGGTGCCCTTTATTCCTTTTTCTATGTTTTTATATGGAGTGAAAGTTTAGCTATTGGCATCTGACTACTGGCTATTTTATCCTCTATTTTAGTGAGTAGTCACCATGGGAACTGGCAAGATGAAAACCATCCATATAACTAGTGTCCATATATTCTGTCTTTAAAGAAATAAAGAGAGAGAAATGAATGAGATCAACAGGCTTGGGGAGGGAGAGTGGTAAAAGAGTGAGGAGAGGGAAGAACGGGGGCAGCCTGGAGTCCCTGTGGACCACTCTTTATTTATTACAGTGGAAAATATTGAGAAGAAAACCAAAAGGAGAGCTTTAAGAACAGTTTAGAAGGGAATGTCAGCCAAGGATAAATTGATAAAAAGGACACGAAATGGGGTGATAGTTGAAAAAATGAATACAAGTTATAATAAGCGGGTGGACGATGTAAAAAGAGAGAAAAGACAGCAGACAGAAGGGTGGGATCAAAGGCAGCCCTGTTTTAAGCTGTGATATCAAGCACAGATGACAATATGAATGAGTGTGTGACATGGGAAGATAAAGAGAGGGAAAAAGTGCAGACATACAACAAGGAGAGACAAATGAGATTTGAGATGTGACAAAGTAAAAAAAAAAGTAGGAGGAAATCCCAGCATGAATGAATGCTGGATTTAGATTGATGTCAAAATGAGAGGAACTCAATAAAAAGCCTTTGTCAGTCAAAAAGAAACCATTCACAGGATAATCAGAAAGCCGTTTTTTAAGGAAGACTTTCCTGGTGATTCTTTGCTAAAAGTTCACTGGGGTTCTGAGACTGAGGCTGATGTCGGACTTTCAAACAAACTTCATAGTAGAGCCCATCATCGGGATGGGGATCACATGGGATCCAACGAAAATCAAATCTTGTGAGAGTCGGCTGTTTAAAATAGACAATGGCTCCTAAGATTTTTTGAAAATTGGAGTACAACTGAGGCTGGTAATAAAATCAAGACAGGAAAAAATAAACTGTATAAATGTCATCATATAAAAAAAAAAATTCAAATCAAAAACTTTTCAAATTGCAGCATCAATCTTGTTAAAGATTCAAATATGCCAGATTTCATCCGAAAATGTAAAATAAATAATTCAGAACATGGAGTTTGACTTGGTCCTATCAGAGGTTGTACCATGAGAGAGAGAAAAGCGTCAGTTTACTTGGGATTGTTTTACGCACAGGACCAAACAAAGTAGGGGACTCTATGCGATGGAAACCAAAAATGGTGAAGACTTGGAGAACAGGAGCTCTGGTAGCTAGGTAAGCTTGTTTATACTCGTGTTTTCACAATGGGGCTGTGAGGTTCTGTGTTTGTGTGTCTGCTGTGAGTCATCTGTCGCAGGGAGGATCTGTGGTGAAGAGCTGCTGCACGGGCTGATTACACTCACCTGTTTTCAATCAGGCCTTTTGTGTCCCTGGGCTTCTTAAGGAGCTGGCTGACAAACATTCAACGCCTGATGGTTGCCCTACCGGTACCTCCAAGCCTCTGATCTCCAGGTATTTCTCCCGAGATTGTTCCCAGTGATCCCCTGCGCTCTTTGTGTTTCCCAGGTTCTTACTGAGGAGTCTCTTGATCCAGCCAGTCTCCATTTTTCCACCTGCCTGCCCGCTCTCAGCCACGCCGCCTCCTCCTTGTCACCTTCCACCGGACCTCAGCAGCCTCTGACTCCGCTCAGCAGATCTCACTTATCTCCCCTGGAATTGGAAATCGCCTCAGATCTGTGAGTACCACCGCTCTCAAGAATTCAGTTAATTCCCATCTGTCAACGACCTTCTCTAACCTCATCTCTCCATATCCAGATGCCCAGCAGTCCCCGCGGTTTCCAGCTGATCATTTTCGTTTCTTTAATAAAAATATCTTAACTTTGTTCTGTGGTCCGAGTGTGGTTCTGCATGTGGGTCCGGAGGTTAGACAGGAACATGACAGGGGCAGTAAGTGATCACTACTGGAATCCTAAATTCAGTGGTCAGGTAAACAGTCCAGGTCAGCAACAGAGAAGGACAATGTGGCAAAACAAGTCCAATAACAGTGAAGCTGTGATCGATATCCACAGACCTGAAGCAGGGGTTGTAGGCACAAGCAGAGATATAATCAGAGCAGTCAGGGATCAGGCAAAGGGAATGGTCAGGAAGCAGGAAAAAGCTCAGGTACACAATCAGGATATCAAATACTAGAACTGGGAATTTAAATATTTCCCTTGTTGATAGAACAAAAAGGTAGAGATTTTGAAATTTTTCCAACAGGTCTCATCTTATACTCGTAACCGCAATATTGTGTTTCACCTTGTCTCATGAACTGGGTGTTAGGTTATTTTAACTCACAGGTTTACCTAGAAAGAAAAGCACGCACAGAGAAGATGTGAAATGTGTTTGCTCAGCTGAGGGAGAATCATGCAGTAAAAGAAACTGACACACCAGTCGTTGTTCTGATCCAGCAGAGTCTCAAAGATGTTGAGACTTACAGCTTCTATTTATTCACACATGTGAACCGTTCCACCACACCCCCATTGTCTTATCACCATACAACACACAGCAGAACTGTTTCTAACGGTTTGTAGGTGCATCCTGTTTGCACAGCATATTTTTGCAAAGTCAGCTCCTTATAAGCACATTTCCTTAAGAAAGTTCTTACCCCCACACTAAAAGTTACTTCCCTTAGTCTTGACACACAAAGTTCAACAAAAGAACAGACTATGTTCAACATAAGTAAAGACTGCATTTATCACATATTTTCCAACATTTCCCCCCTGAAATGCAGTCTTAACAACTCCAGTAAAAGGAACAATAAAAAACATCCTTCATACAACGGCTACCTTAAAAGTAGTTTACATTGTAGAATTCATTAAAGTTAACTTAACAAACATACTCCTACTTCTCATCAGGTGTTTAATACATAGTAAAATACAGGATACAAATAAGCAAAATAGAATCAGAATGACAATAATAGGCATTGCAAATTTCAAAAGAACCTGATACCAACGTCCAGTAGTCAACCATAACATAAAGTCCCAGGGAGCATTTTGTCATTCTTGTGACTTCAGGAAATCAACAAGTCCTTGCACCTTGTCATGGATGAGAGTCCAATTATGTGTAGATGGGATGCAAGTACAATAATGTTCTCCAATCACTGTACAAACTTGGTGTTGCATTAGCATAGTTCTCATAGCCAACTTTTCAGGATCGTTTCCCATCAGACCAGACATTTCCGTAAGGATGACAGTGGTGTTTTCCAGGGACCACCAAACTTCGTTCATCCTATTTGTCAGACCTGCAACTCCAACAGATGGAAACATGGTGTGGAAAATTCCTTTAGCATCACTGTAGAGCAGTTTACGCCCATCGTTGTCTGTAAAAGGAACGAACTCCTGTACCGGTGAGAAATCACTCTTCTTCAGCTCTGATGATGATGATACAAAACCATTCTCTGTATCATGATGGTTGCAGTCGAGCCAAACTGCAGGTACCACACCAGTCTTTGGCAGGTAAAGGTAGAAAGTATATCCACACTTCCAAATGTAGCCATCAGGTGTTCCTGTTCCAAATTGTGAAACGTTTAGCAGTCAGATTAGCTACTTGATACCAGGCGTTCTTAAAAACGTAGTGGGTGTTAATTAAAAATCTTTTATCTCATGATGGGGTGGTGTTCGAATTCATCAGAAGCCATAACACTGCAAAGCTTAGCAATGTCAAACCAGATAATGTAATAATCTTCATGGTGTTGGCAGAGAAAAACAACTGGATGAATAGCCCCTCTTTTCACAGAGTTTGACCACTAGGTGACAGGACTGCTTTTCTGCTGGGGTTTGAGACCAAAGGCCTTAGTGGTACCAATGCCCTTTGTAGCCCAGACTTCCTCCTGTCACACGTCTATTAATCCAATTGTCTCTACAGTTTGCAATGTGAAAGGTGAATCCAGGAAGGTCTCTCAGCAATCTTCAGAGATGTGGGAGTTGCTAACAGAACTTGGAAAGGTCCTTCCCACTTTGAACT
The DNA here is from genome assembly GCA_963556495.2 of Valencia hispanica. Classification (NCBI taxonomy): domain Eukaryota; kingdom Metazoa; phylum Chordata; class Actinopteri; order Cyprinodontiformes; family Valenciidae; genus Valencia; species Valencia hispanica. The sequence goes on along the minus strand of OY747702.1, from coordinate 12,339,727 downwards.
TGTCCAATTCTTTTTCTTGATGACTCTTATGAATACCCAATCTCCAGGCTTTATGGGGTTCTCAGGATCCTGTAACACAGAAGAAGATACAGGCAAACTATGTGCTCTTTGTACTTCTCTAGTCTGAATAATTTTCTTCATGTAATCAGCTAGGGTTAATTCTTCATCTGCTTTCTGTAGGTCTGGTGCAGTAATGGGCAATTTATATTGTCTACCATAAATTATCTCAAAAGGAGTTAATCCCTAATTTGTTGGGGTTATTCTCATACAGAGTTTAACTAAATCTAAGCATTCTAACCATGGCCTTTTTGTTTCTTCCATACATTTTCTTAGCTTCTTTTTTATTGTCCCATTATTTCTTTCAACCAGACCTGTACTTTGAGGATGATAAGCACAATGATTTTTTAACACTATTCCTAAATGTTTTGCCATGTTTTGAATAACTTCATTAACAAAATGTGGTCCATTATCTGAGTAGATAGTCTCTGGTATGCCATGATTGGCAATGATTGTTTTGCATAATGCTTTTGCCACTGTTAGTGCATCATTTTTGGCTGTTGGAATAATTCCAACCCATGACTAGGCAGTATTTATAGGAACCACTCTGTGTTAGTACAATAAAGTCCATGTGTATAGTTTGGAAAGGCTGGTTTGGTTGGGGAAACTGGCCACGTTTTGGTCTCATGTTTCCCCGAGGATTGTGTTTTACACAAATAACACATAATCTACAAAAAAATTTTTAAGTAAATTTCTAGATTGTATGTTGTAAAGTGTTGTTGTATTATACTAACCATCCCCCCTGTTGACACATTGCACGGGCCATGGGTCAATATTGCTCTAATGCTTTAAGTAGTTTGTCACTAAAGATCACCATACCCTTGTTACCCCATTGTTGGCCAAATGCCAAGAAAACATGTAAAGTTCAATTTGGATCTACTGTTATGAGTATTTCATCTTCATCTGATTACAAACTTCAGTTAAAACTTTATTCTTCTCTTTCCAAGTAGAACAATTCTTTGGTAGGTGTCTCATTTCAAGAGTTTTATGAAAATCTACAATTTGGATTATTAATTTATCCCCTACAGAGAACATGCCCAACTTCAAGTGAAATAGGAAATCTCTTCCTAACAAATTAGAAAATAATCTCTAGATTTTATGATTATCACAACAGGTTTTCCCTGTAGCCAAATCTATTATTTTTATTTCATTTTTCTAACAACTCAACCTCATTTTTAATGGAAAACAAAATTCCACCAAATTCATAATTTTTTTCCATTGGACTTCAATAACTTAATCCAATTTTATTATTCAGTTAATCAGCAACTAATATTTCCATAATGAAACATCTTTAATCCTTATTCATTGTTATATATATATATATATATATATATATATATATATATATATATATATATATATATATATATATATATATATATATATATATATATATAGGTTCTACAAATTAGCTTATTATTATGATTATATGTGGAACTAAAATTGAATTTCGGAGTGCGTTACTACATTCTTTACTACGGTAATCCCATAACGAAAATTTCTTCTCTTATTTCAGTCTCTAACCCAGCACATTACAAGATTGTTTCCTTTCAACATGTATCTTATCTGTCATTAAAATGTTAGAAGCAAACATCTGAAGCTGCCGCTTGTTACAAAGAATAAATTCATGTAGCCACCCAGCTGTCACTTCCCCACAGGACCTGTAGACATCCGTCTAAATTTCAAAATAAAATCACTCTGCTCATAATCCGTCATTTTAAACCATTTCTTTTCTACTATATGAGAGATCTCACAGACATCCCATGAATATCATTTAAATTATTAGCTAAGTTTTTTCTTATTATTATTATTATAGAGTAACAGTTACTGCTGCACTTAAGAAATCCCAACCTTTTGTATTGAGCTGCACTCAGCTAAAACATCCCCCTCATTATCAGCTAGCAGGAGAGGTGTTTTCCTCCTCTTCTGCCTTGGCAGTTGATAACCTTTAACAATTTTGAAACGCATGATGAATCTAGTTTCAAACAAGTCTTCCTCAGGAAGTCCATTTCACCGATTTCTGTCACAACCCATCACAGTTGGTTTGTTTATTAAGAGAACAACTAACGACCCATTGTTGAGGGACAGAAGGGTGTTGTTTATTATCAGAACAGCCCTTCCCTGAGGGGAAGGGGAAAAGGTGGTCGGTTGTTTAAGATAATTCATTTAGATCACAATAAAGTTTACCTTACTCTTCATAGGATTTTTTAAAATATGTTAGTGAGTTTTCTCTTATTTTATTTTCTTTCGGCGGAACTTTAGGAGAAAACAAAGTTTAAAACGTTTTTTTTCATCCTCCCGGGTGCTAAAAAACACATCTGTTTCATACATTAACCCCCCTTTTTTCCCTGTTTGTTTGAGACGCCAAATGTCTAATTCTTCAATTTTCATCTTTTAGTTTTATTTTATATCGCAACTACCAAGAAGTACACGAAATTACTCAGGCAGTCGTCCTTCAAATTCATAATCTTTATTTTAAAGAAATGTATTGTCTTTCCTCTTACATAAATTTTTTACATCTCCTTTAAAATCTTCTTTGCTATTTTTCCCCATATTTCAATAAGTTACATTTTACTGTTTTCATTTTTCATTTTTCATTCTCATGTTAATGAAGTAAATTCAACTTTTATTTCTCTTTTATCTGATCTATTTATCTTATCACAGTGTTATTTACTAAATTTTCAAACCATGAGACTCCGTTCAGCCTACAGCTGTTTCACCATAGAAATCTCCATTCACACACACACACACAGTCACACAACCGGTTTATCACACATTAAGATAATTATGTATTTATTATCATGCTTTTTCATTACTAGTATTATTATTTAGACATTATTTATCATTAGGCCTATTTCTAATGAAGATCCCCTGTTGAAAGGGCAGGTTCTACAGTTCTTTTCCAGTCTTGATCAAGTTTTATCAATTTTATCACTGTAATTATTAAAATTAGAGTAATAATAAGGAGTATTATGAGGAACGTTCCTTGGGGAATTTAAAATCAGACTTAGTTTATTCTCCTATTTCATCTTATTTTATCTTTTATCTAGAGCAATGAAAAATTTTAGTGATTGTATAGTCTTATATTCCGGTTTTGTGAACCCCTGTTTTGAGTCAATAGACTTCTCTAATCTAAGAACGGTACAAATCCTGGATCCACACAGGACGTCCCTTGAATGCCTTTCTCTCCGTACGTTAACACCGTCAGGTTTCAGGAGGAAATGGCATACATAAGGATTATGTCGTGTGCCTACTTAACTTACACCAACCTAGGGTCGGTACTTTTATTTTTTAGTTCTGCTGTTTCGTATTTTTACTGCCTTCAGTGGCGTTCTTTATATCCCTCTGAGGTGGTTTTAGATTTCACCGATCTAATCCGTTACAACCTTCCCATATAATCAACTGTTTCATACCTATTTTATTCCTATTTTGTCCCTATTTTATCCCGGGAAGGCTCAATACCTGACTCCCTTAGTCAGAGGTTTAAAACGTCTTTTAAACCTGAACAGGAGAACTGTACCCTCTCTGTCTTAGTTAGAAATAATTTTAAATGTAGGGTGCAAAACCAAAATGGTACTCACAAACTCCCCCTGTGCGAGCGATTCAAACCGAGTCGATCGCAAGGGACCGGCAGAGAAGGTGTCCGGCGGAGCTAATCAGCCGGCCAGTGAAGCAAGAAAGCAGCCTGGACTTGTAGGTCAGGTGGGGCCCCGTGCAGCCCTCCGGCAAAGACCTTCCCCTGCGCGGACCAAGCGTCGAGTCACGGCACCAAAAATGTTAGGTTATTTTAACTCACAGGTTTACCTAGAAAGAAAAGCACGCACAGAGAAGATGTGAAATGTGTTTGCTCAGCTGAGGGAGAATCATGCAGTAAAAGAAACTGACACACCAGTCGTTGTTCTGATCCAGCAGAGTCTCAAAGATGTTGAGACTTACAGCTTCTATTTATTCACACATGTGAACCGTTCCACCACACCCCCATTGTCTTATCACCATACAACACACAGCAGAACTGTTTCTAACGGTTTGTAGGTGCATCCTGTTTGCACAGCATATTTTTGCAAAGTCAGCTCCTTATAAGCACATTTCCTTAAGAAAGTTCTTACCCCCACACTAAAAGTTACTTCCCTTAGTCTTGACACACAAAGTTCAACAAAAGAACAGACTATGTTCAACATAAGTAAAGACTGCATTTATCACATATTTTCCAACACTGGGTGCTTGGTTTTAGCCCTACACCTTACTTCAACATGAAATAGCAATGCAGTTTGAATTTTAAAAATGATAGATTCTAAAGAAAATGGATGATATAACAAAAGCGCTTTCTCTGCTCTATCAGTCATCCATCCTTGACATTTTAAAATGCGTGTCCTCTAAACTAGAATATAAATTACGCATGACATTATGAAGTTAAAAGCTGTCAAAGGGATGCAAAGTGGTGCCTAAATGTTTGTAAACCATTGAGAGAATTTTGAATAATTCTTTCTGCCTTATCACCGGAAACTCTGATTTCCGATCAGTGTGTTTCAATCAGATGAAAAGAACAAATTATGCTGAAAGCCAAGTATTATGTCACTAATCATACTTCTTTAGATGCTCATTTGTCCTTTTTCAGGGTCGTTGGAGGGCCAGAACCCATCCCAGCCTCTATGAGGTTGCTATAAACAAACGAATCGTGCTCAGCAAATCAGAGTGGGGAAATGTCCTGCAGATTATGACTAAAGCAAGAATAATCATTGCAAAATGTTCCATAAGCATCTAAATCTGCTTAAAAGTCAAACTGATAAGGTCTAATCCTGCAGTTAGGTTTGCAAATATATGTGAATTACCTTATTTAATTTACTTATTTTGTATCACATTCACTAAGCAAAGCAGAAGTGGAGAGCAGTGCCGAACTCGATCTATAGGTTTTGGCACCTCAATGGTGCCTCCAATGCACTCTGGTTGCAGTTGTAATTTGGTTAACTTTGACCACCATGTGCTGTGATGGATACTTGTCCAGCCAATAAAGATATCTATCCAACTGATATTGACCAATCAAAAAATAGCCGTTTAATGCGGAAAGAGTGTTCAATAGATAAGAGTGGCTCATCGGGAATGTTTCTTCCTTACTTTTTCCTCTTCCTCTTTTTCCTTTGCAGATATTGTAAAGAGTTTGGATCAGTGGGAACAGTAGTTGTGCTACAAACAAAAAGTTGAGGGTTTCAATTCGAGCTTCACCCTGCAACATGTTGAACATCCCCTGGGAAAGGCTCGTAGCCCTAAATTGACTTCTAATCTGGGGCATCACTTATAAAACGTTTTGCAAAATCCTTACTAAATACATACCTAACCTCAGAAAAAAAGGGTATTTACACCAAGGAATTTTCCGATTTATAAAACCTTGAGTACACACAGCTGCCCACAATTTCAGCTTTATAAATAACACTTTCCCAAGTAATGTGAGGTGATTTTGGATCTAATCCCTCCTCCTACTTTCTACTACCTCCACTTTCTGCCATAAACGGTCAATGGAAAGTACCTAAAAGAATATTCTGCATAGACTTAAGCCGGCTGATTTGTGCCATTTCATGACTAACCATGGCAACTGAAAGGTCAAGAACACACAATACCACTGAGACTGAAATCAAGGTTTTTGTGGGTGATGTGGAGGCACTGAAAAATGTTTTGGTAGTTGGTTTTATTATTTATTCTTCTTTTACTTAGCCATTTAGTTGTGTGTTACTAGCTTAGTGAGTATGTTGATTATTGCATTTTGACTGGAAAGTGGAATTCTTTTAGTTAAACTCTTGTATTTTGGAAAGTTGTTGTTTATTATTATTCCACATACATGTGTAGTAACATGCTGTTCAAAGAATACCAAGAACTTATTCCTTCATCTATTGTATGATTACCTCAGCCTCATCAGGCAGGCTTTTGCAGACTGCTAGCATTCATAAGCATTAAGGAATGCTTATTGCTCATTGCGGTATTCAAAATACACATCGGCTTTAAAATAGATCGTTTAAACACTGAAAACTAATCGTTAAAGTTGTTTTTATGTCAAAATATTAAATTAGATCAATCAATGCGTTGACCGATCCATAAAATAGAATCAATTTTCCAAAGGTTTTTGATTTCTAATTCAGCAAATGATTTAATGAAACATTACTTGTACAGACCATGTACAGATTCACTTGAATGTATCAAGGGCGCTACAACAAAGTCATCATATGGCAATCTGATTTACTTTTGTACACCTTTGGGCCAACTGAAAGTACTTCACATCCATGTAAAGGTTAGAAACTTCAATAAAAAATAATCTTCGTTTGCTAATTGGCCTCCCATAGCTAGACTCCAGGGGGAACACAAATGCAATATAATGGCTTTTCCCCCGTTCATATGCATCTTAAACTTCAAAATTATTTCTTAATCAAACATATTACCTACAGATTACCTAAATGAATCCGTTAACTCACCTTCTATCTCTCCAATAGCAAGCGTTACCTTTGTTCGCGCTCCTGGCAATGATAGAGCAAATGCGGGCATTTGAAACAGGATCACGTGGTATTTTATGACTAATGAGAGCAAAGGATCGGTTTTGGATCTGTTGGTTTGTTGGCCTGTCTGTCGGGGAAGTGCAGAATTGAGAGACTTAGAGCACAAGTCATTGTGCTCTAAGTCAATAGGCCAGGCTTGTGCCATCTGTTCATTTTTTAAAGAGTTACTCATTTTTTAACTCAGTGGTGACAAATTTAGTCAGAGGACTGTAATGTATATTTTGAATGTACTTGCTTCAAATTAAGAAAATAATAGAATTTTGTATAGCATGGTGGAATGTGAGATATCTCTGAAATTACAAAAACAGGTAAGAATTATTTGAGGTAAAATACACGATAAACATCTGGCATACACAAACCAAAACCATTATGTGGCCACGTGTGGTATGCCATATAATCGGTGCCATCTTTGCCAGAACTGGCCCAGTTCTGGTTGAAATGCCAGTTGCCGTGCCAGCAGTCAGCCAGCAGTGCCGTCCTGATGCCAGATCTGGCCAAGACCTGTCTGCTATGTGGGCACACACACTCACACCTAAGGTCAATTTGGAGAGACCAATTAACCTGACAGTCATGTTTTTGGACTGTTGGAGAAAGCCGGAGTACCTGGAGGAAACCCACACATGCACGGGGAGAACAAGAAAATTCCCTGCAGAAAGACCACAGGCTAGGAAGTGCTACCAACTGTGCAGCCTGTAATTCACCCATTTCAAAGAAAAATGCTTCTTTTAAATAGTGAATTGCTGATCGGGTAGAGAAAGCCTATGTTGCCACTGTACTAAGCATAGTCATGCTCTATGACTATGTTCTGTACTAACCCAGTCATGCTCTAAGTTTCAAACTATTCTAAATGGGCCAGTATTCCTTATTCCACATTTTTATTAAAGACCCTGGGATTGGGAAAAAGCTCTAAATATATACATTATTATGAAGAACTACCAACAGACTGAGAGTCTGAGAAACATTATTTGACAAATGTTTGCATGCGTTAGTCCTGCTTGCTCGTATTTTCCATATTACTGTGGCAATAATAGTTTGATTCACTGATGTTTGCTAATTGTACTTGTAGTTAATATTTGAAAAACTTTTAAAGCATTTTGGCTCAGTTTTATAATTAGTACAATTGTCTAATGTTAATAATTTTTGGAATGCAAAACCATAATGAAAACTACATCTATAGCGTAAAATGACACAGCGAAGAGGACTGAAACCTGAATGGTTCCTCTCTGTTCTCACCACTTTGCCCAGCCTCTGCCAGCACCACAAGCTGCAATTATTCTACTGCTGACATATCTGGGTGAGCAAAGTGTCACACTGCAGCAAGAACTGCTCAGTGTTTGTTGGCTGAGTTGAAAAAGAATCCAAACAATGTTCAATGAAGCAGCTATTAAAAAGAGTTCAGTGGTGTGTGCTACTTTGGTGAATGCAATTTCAACACAAAGAGAGATTTGATTTGTTTCTACCACCATTACCCGAAGCAACTTCAGACATCATTCACAAATTGTCTTTTTTTCCTCCATTGGCCTCGGCACCAACACCCGCTTCTCTGTGAACCTGTAAGGATAAGTATGTAAAGAAAATAGTTGGATGGAAAAAAGGAGATAGAGATTTAACTCAGTGGACATACATTGGATTACTCAGAGATGTGAAGAGACTGACAAACATAACAGTACTACAATCTGGCAAATAATGACAGCACAGGCTGTTGCTAATTACATAAATACTAGAGCTGCACACAATATTGAATTACTGTCGTCTTCGCAATATTAGCGAATGTTATATCCCAATTGCAAATTTGTTCCCAGTGTTTGGCATATTACTGTATTTCAGGTGTCAGGTATTTACATTCATACAGTATACTTGGCCTGTTGGCTAATAACTAAAATCAATTAATGATAAAGAGAGAACAGTGTGGGCTGATTATAGTCAAAATCATCATGAATTATTTTGCAAGAGTATTGCAATGAAATGTTTTCAAGATTTGTGCAGTCCTAATAAGAGAGGTTAAAGTTAAGTGGAGCTCTGAGTTTGATGGTAAAGAAATCCTCAAAGCAGTGGTGCACTGAAAATTATTCAAGTCTGACCTCCACTTTCAGCCATTTTAAGCAATTTAAATCAACTCATTTGAAAAGGTTCCTATCCGGGGGTCACACGGCAATATTAGCCAAAGGCAAACCATCAAGGCCATCAATGCCCTCTCTGAAGGTTTAATCAATTGTAACATTAGTTTCTGACCTAAGTACCCTAAAAAACATCTCGAATTCTGTTTAGGTTGATTTTATTTTGCCTGAAACAAACAGCATAAGTGTCAGGCTAATATTTGTAGCAGCCAGTGTTCAGCCTATCAGAAGTTGTTCTTCTCTTTTCCCAGGTAGATAAGGGGACTCTGTGGTAATTGGTATCCCATTTGTAAATTCATGGCGTTCCTTTGCAATACTAGTTCTATACAAGATCTGGTAATGAATAGACAGTAATATAAAACAATCATCTGAGTCACCAAAGCGATTGAGTCTTGCAATCATAAACTTAATGACACCATAAGCCCGTTGGAGGTGCTCAGCCTGTATGGTTTTCAGCACAGTTAGTGGTGTCCACCAGAAGTTTGGAGCAGAAAAAAACAAACTTTTAGAGCTATCGTTTTGGGATGTCTTTTTGCTTTGGGCACTGAGCTAGGGTTTGCAACTGAAATCAGCAGATGTTGAGAATCTACACATCCAGAGGTTGTCTGTGTTTTGTTTTCTTATAATGGCTTGAAAGGCTTCTTCAGTTCTAAACATAGTTAAAACTAGAAAAAGTAGCATTTCCTGCGAAAATGCAGTGTGAATGCTGTAAGCTGAATTTATTTGCAGAAAATGGCTGAAGTATTTGAAGTCAAATGTAGAAGACTTGCTGAATAAACAGAATCAGCACAAAAAAGAAAAATAGTGTGCCAACCCTACCACAAAGAAAAACTGTCACAATTAGCTAAAATAAAAAGTTGAATATTATGAAAAGTATAAAGGTTATGAATACCAAAAGATATACCCGGAAAAAGCAGAATGAGCAGAATAGTTGAAAAATTGAATGGTTAAAATAGCACAAGGTATGCAGAAGTAGTTGAAGTTCAAAAAATGTATGGAAGTGTATGGTAGCCTGTTGCCAAACACAAACATGTTGCTTAACAATAATTCAATCCATTCAGTATAATAAAAATAAGCTTAAATGGAAGTGTTAGCTAAAATTAGTTGCAATGCAAATGTTAGCTAAAATGCTAGTGGTAGTAAGGTAGCAAACACTTACATGGCGCTAAACATTGACAAAATCTATTTAGCAAGTTAACCTTAGCTGTTAAGTCCAAATTAGCATACATTTTGATACTAACTGTAATACTAGTTGTAGCTTTAATTCTAGTGGTTGTATGTTGGCAAACACTAACATAATTGTTACCATGAACTTAATCCTTTCAGTATATTAAAATCTTCCTCAAATGCAAATATGAGCTTACAATAGCTGAAATGCTAATGTTAGCTTAAATGCTAGAGATAGCATGTTGGTAAGTATCAACATGTTGGTTAACATTAACTTAATCAATTCATTATGTTAATTTTGGTTGTTAAGTCAAAATTAGCTACAATTCCAATGTTAGCTTGAAAGACTTAAATTGCTATGGTTAGTAAAAGAGCTATTGGTAGCATGTTGGCATACATGAACATATTGGATAACAATAACAACCCATTCAGTTTGTTAAAATCAACCCAAAAACCAAATGATAGCTAAAATTAGCTAAAATACCGATGTTAGCTAAAATAATAATGTTAGCTAAAATGCCACAGATATCATGTTGGCAAACACCAACATGTTGGTTAACTTTATCTTAATCCAATCAGTATGTTAACTTTAGCTATTAAGTAAAAATTACCTAAAACGCTAATGTTAGCTAAAATGCTAATGTTAGCTTAAATGCTAGAGATAGCATGTTGGTAAGTATCAACATGTTGGTTAACATTAACTTAATCAATTAATTATGTTAATTTTGGTTGTTAAGTCAAAATTAGCTACAATTCCAACGTTAGCTTGAAAGACTTAAATTGCTATGGTTAGTAAAAGAGCTATTGGTAGCATGTTGGCATACATGAACATATTGGTTAACAATAACAACCCATTCAGTTTGTTAAAATCAACCCAAAAACCAAATGATAGCTAAAATTAGCTAAAATACCGATGTTAGCTAAAATAATAATGTTAGCTAAAATGCCACAGATATCATGTTGGCAAACACCAACATGTTGGTTAACTTTATCTTAATCCAATCAGTATGTTAACTTTAGCTATTAAGTAAAAATTACCTAAAACGCTAATGTTAGCTAAAATGCTAATGTTAGCTAAAATGCCACAGATAGCATCTTGTCAAACACTAATATGTTGGTTAACTGTATCTCAATCCATTCTGTATGTTAACTTTAGCTATTAAGTCAAAATTAGCTAAAATTCTAATGTTAGCTTTAATGCTAGTATTAGTATAATAGATAACAATAGCAAGTTAGCTAACAATATCTTATTCCATTTAAAATGCCTACGATTGTTAAACATACAAGTCTGTGTAACTGCCATTTAAAAGTAATCACTGTTTTCCAGGTGTTGGAACCGTAAAATGGCCGCTGTTGCCTGCCTAGTACCTATGAGACTGTATTAATCATTATATTTTACAGAGTAATCAAAAGTCCTGGTGAACTGATTTGTATTAAATCTACAAGTTGTTTGAGATGTCTTACAATAACCCTGAAATGTCAGTTTTACAGTGGAGGCCATAATGTATAGTAATTCTCTTTTGTACCACAAGAGGGAGCTCCACCTAAAGCCATGAAAAGGCCTGCCATTTTTCTACCAATCACACACCAGCTTTCACTGGGGGAGACAGCCAGAGTGCAGCACCTCACTAATGTCTCCTAATTTCTCAGCCATTTTAACAGGTAACGCAGCTTCCGAACTACTCTTAATAACGTAAGAACCGTAAGGTGTATCGACGTCACCAATGTACCGTTTTTATCAGAACGGATAGGGGAAGGCTCTCAAACCACTCAATTTGTTGAAAATATAATATTACAGCCGTAAAATGACGTCGAGTATGTTGATAAATTTGATGAAAACATTCATCTGTCTTTCCTTGGTCCCGAACTACATCCTCTTACTCTGAAAGTATAAGGGCTATCGAAATAATTCTTTCACTTTAAGTATCAGCAGGCTTTGATGAAGAATCATGGTGTTTTGTGTGTGTACCTCAATCTGTCTAGGAGCAGTGATTTTGTAAAAATGAGCATGATTTTGGCATTTTTGAATCTGAGCCGTTTTAGCGAAGAGATTTGTTACACTCTGAAGTTCTGAAGGTCTGAAGTTATATCGGTACAAGGCTCATGTTTCTACGTCGCATCGTTTATGAGATATAACTTTACGAATATGAGTCAGAATCCAGCCGTCCTCCTCTGAATTTTTGCTCAGTCCCAATGCATTCCAATGGTCCCTCCTGGGTGCGGCCACTTTGTTTCGGGTCGATTTGCCAAAAAACTATAACTGTCACATAAATGTTGGTAACATCTCCTGAAGCAAAGATTGATAACCTACGTTTTGATATATAATATGTGCAGAAAGAGTGAAATATGAGCGAGTGAGCGAAAGTTGTTTGTGGAAAATAAGAAAAGTGGAAAAGTGTAATTCTGCTAGAGTGGGCCACTCTAACTTAAGTGCCTAGCGACCATAGCAACACATGTATTTTGAGAAATCTGATCTTTCGGGACCAGAAACTTGAGGAAGGATTGTATGAAAACGGTACAAGTTAGGAAGAAGCCGAGACATACAGTAATAGCTGAAGCGTATGACTACATTTTAAGATTTGAATGGTGTGTCTAAGTGGAAGTATGTGGAAGTAGTTAGTTTTGAAAAAAAGGCGAGATTTTGCGGAATTTTTGAGGTTTTCCATTCATTTCAATGAGAGCAAAAAAAGCATAAAAAGTTGAATACTTTAAAAAGTATAATGGTTATACATACCAAAAGATATAGCCGGAAAGAGCAGAATAAGCAGAATAGTTGAAAAGTTGAATGGTTAAAATAGCACAAAGTATGCAGAAGTTGATGAAGTTCAAAAACGTACGGAAGCAACCAGAAGAAAGTAGAATAATAATAACTAGAAAAAGTTGCATTTCCTGCGAAAATGCAGTGTGAATGCTGTAAGCTGAATTTACTTGCAGAAAGTTGCTTAAGTATTTGAAGTAAACTGGAGAAAACTTTCTGAAATGCAAAAAATTAGCAAAATATGAGAAAAGAAACTTTCATCTGCTTAAAACAGCAGAACTTTCAGGTAGATGAATATGTATATGACTAAATAAATTAAGCAACAATTGCATTAAAAGCTAAAGTCAGTGTTAAAATAACTGTTAAACTGTAAAGAAAATGGCATACATTTTAAAACTCCAGATAAACTGAAGAAACAAAATTAAGCTAAAATAATATACTAGAAGCAAAAGTCAGTGTAAACATGTTAAAATGCAAGAACACTGACAAAACAATTGGAATGTATTTTTATATTAGTTAAAATAAAGATAAAACATATTCGGAAATTTAACAATTGTTTGTTTGTACAACTCAAAAAAGCAATAAGCTTTATGTAATCCGTGGACACTGAATGTGAAATAAGAAAAAGTATTCAACAAAAAAAGATTTACAATTTTTTATAGTGATTAACATATTCTAGCAACAGTTTAAATTAGACACTAAACATACATTTTCAAAGGAGTATATAAAACATGGGATAGAGGATTACAAAAATTCTTGAACTTCATGTTTAGCCAAATTAGTACAAGAAAATTGCAGCTTATTTAAAAGATAGGACATTCTGATCATTAAAAAAACAATCCCCTGAGCAGAAAACATAATTCAAAAATCTCCATATTCCAACATATCCTGCATCCCTTTGCTTGAAAACAAGAGAAAAGACCTGCAAGTCATTTCTGAACACATAAAAAATGGGTAAAAATTTCACTGACTAACAGATATAAAGTCACGAATTACATTAGCCCAATAGTGTTTTCAAGTTCATTAAAATAGTATACAGTATCTGGAGTGCACAGATATTAAGTCATACAGTCATTGGCATCCTTTGAAACATTAAGTTGTTGGACCAATAATTCATTCATAACAGGTTAAATTGTTTGTACTAGAGTAGAACATATATTCTCCAAATAAAAAGGTGTAAAACAGTCTGAAACATCACTACTGGTTTTTCCAATGATGTTTTTTTTCATCCTTGCTCTCATAGTAGCTTTTAGAGGGGCAAAACAGACGAATGAAAAAAAAACAACCCATAAATATATACATATACATATATAATCTGCTGAAAATACTCAAAGTTAAAACTGACACTTATATTTGTATCGTTCTATTCTCATACATGGAGGCAAGGGTGAACAATTTATGTTCAACTCACTGAAGGTACCCTGTTCAAAGATTTCAATTTAAAATCAGTTTCCACTTTAAATTATTCTGTTTTCTGGTTCAACCAATGTATCACAAGTTTAAATGCCTCGAAATACTTTTTGAATTGATTTACCATTTATGGACATGACTAGGGCTGGAGGATAACTCAATAACAATATATATCGATCGATAGACGTGTGGTGTGATGAAGGTAGATGAAACGGTCAATGAAAAAAGTTACCCTTCCCGTTTCAGGTAGCATAATACTAGTCATTTACTCCAAACCAATCATAAATGCAGACCCAGGCAGCTTCGTCACCGAGCCCTTGCTCTTTTCCAACCACAAAAGAGAGCAAATGACTTGAACTGAAAAATATGTCACAGCAAGGAAGGGCGGAGGAGATTGCCCCCCCCCAAAAAAAATAGGTTTCGGTAGTTCACCAGCAGGTACATGTTCCGATCTTCGACGCACATCAACACTAAATGTAACAATAATGAACAAAATAAAACAGGAAATTCTACCATCAGCAAAGTTGTCCGGCTGCGAACAGTTACTGCTGCCACAGTTGTGCAGAGACAGTCCAACAACTCACCTAGGCAGCACTACTAACAACACTCGCAGCTTTAAAAATGTCTCGTCCTCAGAAGTAAAAAACCCTTTCAAAAATACAAACGTAGATGGAAGACCTGCTGGTCTCAGCACTCTGTCAATGGACTGGGCTCCAGTGTTTTTGGGCTCCGTCTACACTCAGCCATCGGTAAGTAGATTGTTAGCTTTAGATCCAGTAGCTGTTGCTGTACTGAATCAGAATCAACTTTATTAGCCGGTTTTTGCACACAAACTAAAGGTCTGAGCCAAAAATATATAAAGTGTCGTAAAACATTTAAAAGAATAAGATATGAAAAAGCATCAAGCCTTCAATTTAAATGACAAACAATTGAAAAAATGTAATCAATAATGCTTAATGGCGTTAAACTTTTCTTTATGTTTGTCAGTTTTTACTTATGTCACTTACTTATGTCTTAACATAATTTGTTTCCTACCACTTTCAGTTATGGTGTTTGAATAAAATCAGTTAATTAAAAAAAATTGTATAGAATTACCAGAGCTCTAGTTAAATAAAATTTTCTACATTTTTGGATAGTTATCAATAATTATCGCTTGATCAATATGACTATTCCCTATATATTTCTATATCGTCCAGCCCTAGGCTTGACGTTATTTTGGTATGGACACAGAGAAAGTTGAACAGCTGACGTCCATAGCTAGATCAACGGGTACACATCAAGAAACAACTAATTGCAAAACAAAACCTAAAAACAAGAACATATTTTCTGAGGTTTTTCACATGATGTTCCAACTCAGACTGAAACCCAAAGATATAATCTTTCATAAAGTAAATATAAACAAAAAAAAAACATCAGCAAAAAGTGAGCAATAAATAAATAATCGTAAATAATCTTTAAAATAATCATTTTGAATTAGTCTTTAAACAATAGAAATTATTTTCACACTTAAGCATCAGAGTCAAACTATATTTGTGACGTATTTTGTGTTTTTTCTGAAAAAATTATTCTGCAAACGTCAGTGATCCAATACAATTGGTTGTTTTTTTTGTTTTTTAAAAATTTTAAACATTTGAAAAATAAACTTAATGGAAACCACTGTTTGAATTTCACTATAGGATTGGATAGAGTTGACTATGTACTTCTCTGTATATATTTGATGTTATTTTTTGCCAAGTGCCTTCAGATGACATTGCTTGTGATTTAGTGCTAAATAACCTAAATTAATTTCTTGATATTTCAGTCTAGTCTTTTTACATTTGTGAAAAGCCTCTTTTAGATCTGTTAATCAGCTGACACCCAATTGTCAGATGATAACTAAGGCAAAATTAATACAAACACATTGTAAGCTTCGATGGTACAGGGTCTTAAACATCAGACAACATTGTGTTTTTATGGTTATGTGTTTGTGTAGCTATTTGTTAAATAGCAATAGTTTCATGAACTGTACTTAAAATGCAACTCACCCCCAAATCCACTTTTTTTGCTGATAAACTGTGTAAATGAGTGTCTAATAGTGCTGTCTACATATCTGGTCATTATTTTTAGTAATTTAGTACATTTGAGTAAAAGTATTTATTTTCTTTGACCAAAAACCGTTAGAAGAGTGCCCTCTTCAGGTTAAAACGTTACACTGCACCCAAATTTGTTAGCAAATTATGGAAATCTCATAAAAATAAATACAACTTTGACTGAAAATAAATCTATTAAATGTGGTTTATTAAACATAAGATCTCTCTCCTCAAAGACTTTGTTAGTAAATGACTTGATTTGTGATAATCACATTGATTTCCTTTGTCTCACAGAAACCTGGTTGCAGCAGGAGGATTATGTCAGTATAAATGAGTCAACTCCTTCCAGTCATTTAAATTTTCACATTCCTAGAAATACTGGGCGAGGAGGAGGAGTTGCAACCATTTTCCGTTCTGATTTACTAATTAGTCCCAGACCAATTGATAGCTACAGTTCTTTTGAGCATCTAACCCTTAATTTTCCTCATCCAAGATTAAGACCATTTTTGTTTGTGGTTTTGTATCGTCCACCAGGCCCTTACTCTCAATTCTTGGATCAGATCTCACATTTTTTATCTGATATAGTATTAAATACTGATAGGGTTATTATAGTGGGGGACTTCAATATTCATGTGGATACTGA
Source organism: Valencia hispanica (assembly GCA_963556495.2). Classification (NCBI taxonomy): domain Eukaryota; kingdom Metazoa; phylum Chordata; class Actinopteri; order Cyprinodontiformes; family Valenciidae; genus Valencia; species Valencia hispanica. Next base: position 12,322,967 of record OY747702.1, on the reverse strand, counting down.
AAGTGATAGCCTAAATGCAGCCTTTAATGCTATTTTAGACTCAATTGGCTTTACTCAAAAAGTACAGGGATCGACCCACTCAGGTAAACACACTTTGGACCTTGTACTGACATACGGTATTGAGTGTGAGGAAATAACAGTCCACCCACATAACCCGGTCCTGTCTGACCACTTCTTGATAACTTTTGAATTTACTTTAACTGACCATCTTAAATCTGAAAGAAAATTTCATTATAGTAGAACTTTATCAGACAATGCTGTAACAATTTTTAAAGAATCTGTACCATTCTTACTTTCCTCAGTGTCTCAGAGTAACACAGTGGATGGCAGCAATTCTATCTCTAACCCTTCAGAAATTGATGGTCTGGTTCACAGCGTTACGTCCTCATTGCGTTTGGCATTAGATAGTGTAGCCCCATTAAAAAAGAAAGTGGCTAGCCATAGGAGGCTGACTCCTTGGTTTAACACAGAGTTGCATACTTTAAAGCAGAATACTAGGAAGTTGGAGAGAAAATGGCGCTCTACACATCTAGAGGATTCCTATTTAACCTGGAATAACAGTCTACTGCTGTATAAAAAGACCCTTTGACAAGCTAGAACAGCATATTTTTCATCATTAATAGAGGCGAATAAAAACAATCCTAGGTTTCTTTTTAGTACAGTTGCCAAACTTACACAGAGTCATAGCTCTGTTGAGCAAACTATTCCCCCAGCTCTTAGCAGTGATGATTTTATGAGATTCTTCATAAATAAAATAAATTTTATTGAAAATAAAATCATTGGCAGCCTCCCAAACATGATTACTTCTTCCTCAGTAAATGAGTCAGTATCGGAAAGAACTGTAGAACCTCAGTATTGCTTAGGCTGTTTTGATTCAGTCGAGCTTTCAGAATTATCAAAAATATTAGCCTCTTCTAAACCTTCAACTTGTATTTTGGACCCAATCTCAACCAAATTATTTAAAGAAGTGTTCCATTTGGTTCCTGGCCCCATTTTGGATATGATGAATCTATCCTTAGTAAACGGATACGTACCACAGGAATTTAAAATAGCTGTAATTAAACCTTTACTCAAGAAACCTTCCCTTGATCAAGATGACTTAGTGAATTACAGACCTATATCTAACCTTCCTTTCTTATCCAAAGTCCTTGAGAAAATAGTTGCTAATCAAGTCTGTGAACATCTAAACAGTAACGAGCTGTTTGAAGAGTTTCAGTCAGGTTTTAGAGCTCATCATAGCACTGAAACAGCACTGGTGAAGGTTACTAATGATATTCTCATGGCCTCAGATAATGGACTGGTGTCTGTTCTGGTTTTGTTAGATCTCAGTGCTGCTTTTGACACAGTCGATCATAATATTCTCTTAGAAAGGCTTGAACATGTTGCAGGGATCAAAGGAACACCACTAGGCTGGTTTAAATCATATTTGTCTGACAGATTCCAGTTTGTTCATCTAAATGATCAATCTTCTTCACTCTCAAGGGTTACTTGTGGAGTTCCACAGGGTTCTGTCCTTGGACCAATTCTTTTCACCATATATATGCTTCCAATTGGTAGAATCATTAGACAGCATGGGATAAATTTCCACAGCTATGCCGATGATACACAACTATATTTATCCATAAATCCTGATCAACCCAGTCAGTTAGGTAGATTACAGGCATGTCTGGAAGACATAAAAGCATGGATGACCCTAAACTTTTTGCTTTTAAATTCTGACAAGACAGAAGTTGCTGTCTTTGGACCAGAAGTTCTTAAACAGAAACTGATTAGTCAATCACTTCATCTGGATGGCATTAAATTGGCCCCCAGTAATAACGTAAAGAACCTCGGCGTTATTTTTGACCAAGACTTGACATTTAAATCCCATATTAAACAGGTTTCTAGGATTTCTTTCTTTCACCTCCGGAATATTGCTAAAATTAGAAACATCCTGTCCAGGAGTGATGCTGAGAAACTAGTCCATGCATTTGTTACCTCAAGGCTGGACTACTGTAATTCTTTACTATCAGGAAGTCCACAAAATGCCATTAAAAGCCTTCAGTTGATCCAAAATGCGGCAGCAAGAGTTCTGATGGATATTAAAAAGAGAGATCACATTTCTCCTGTTTTAGCTTCCCTTCATTGGCTCCCTGTTAAATCCAGAATAGAATTTAAGATCCTTCTTCTTACATACAAAGCCCTTAATAATCAAGCTCCATCATACATCAGAGATCTAATTGTTCCATATGTTCCTAAAAGAGCACTTCGCTCTCAGACTGCAGGTTTACTTGTAGTTCCTAGGATCTCTAAAAGTAGAATGGGAGGCAGATCTTTTAGTTATCAGGCTCCTCTCCTGTGGAACCAGCTCCCAGCTTTAGTCCGTGAGGCAGACACTCTGTTTACTTTTAAGGCCAGGCTTAAAACTTTCCTTTTTGATAAAGCTTATAGTTAGAGTGGCTTAGGTCATCCTGAGCTATCTCTGTAGTTATGCTGCTATAGGCTTAGACTGCTGGAGGACAGACTTACCAATTTTCTTCACTCTGCTACTTCCTTTTCTCCTACGACTCTCCAGTTGTATTACAGTACATTCTGTTATTTCGACTGTTAACTTTGTTTTCTCTCAGTGTTTTTCTCCCCATCGAAGATATACCTGGTCTGGTATCCTGCTTGGCTGCAATGCCCTGTTGGACGGGGGGCATCGACTGGGATGATCCTCTCAGTAACTGAACATCCACTGTGTCCTGTTATCAACTTTTTACTTTCTGTAACATAGAAAGTTCTCTTATATCGGATCTTCTGTTCCTTCTGTGTTCTGCTCTGTCTTCTCAAACCCCCAGACGGTCGTGGCAGATGGCCGCTCCTACTGAGCCTGGTTCTGTTGGAGGTTTCTTCCTGTTAAAGGGGAGTTTTTCCTCTCCACTGTCGCTACATGCTTGCTCAGTATGAGGGATTGCTGAAGGATTGCTGTGGTTGGAAATCTGCCCAACCTCACGCAAATGACTGACGCAATCTGCTGGGATTCCTTAAATAGGAAACTTTTTAACTGATTGGAATGTTTGTATAAATGTATTGAAATGACTTCTTGTTAAGTGCCTTGAGATGACATCTGTTGTGAATTGGCGCTATATAAATAAACTGAATTGAATTGAATTGAATTTGAATCGGGCATCGCTACTGGCTCAGCTTGGGTTTCTGACATCAGCCTTTCTGCCACTGTGGAGTATAAAACAAGCCCAGTCTAGGCCACGCCTTGGGCGAGTGTTTATGCGAGTGTTTACAGCGTTGATCAGGTTATTGATTTGTTAGCTTAGCATTTAGTTAGATTCTTTAGCATAGGCTTTCCAGCTGACATCTGCGCATTACCTATGACAAAGGGATGAACTGATATCAGTAAATGGATAATGAAATCAGGGATTAGAGTTATCGTTTAGTGCACTTTGATTTATACCTTGGGCACCTCTTTGCAACAGAAAATGTATGTTGCAGACAATGAGGTGGTGGCCGCAGGTGCACCTGTTGAGGCAGAGTCACACGATATTATTGGAGATAATCTAAATTTAGCTTTAGCTTTGGCTAACAACAATGTAGCACTCTGAGTTGGGCCCCATTCTATGCTGCTGCAGGCTCAACATCTGTGGCTCCGGGCAACTCAAGAGCCATTGGCTCGAAACGATACAGCTCAGGGCCGCTCGCCTCCTCCATAGAACCTTCCTCCCTTTCCTCTCAGTCCTCTGGTCAAGGAGGTGGAGAGAAATCATCAACTTAAAAATCACCTCCCTCTGAGGCAATGGAGCTCGCGTCGCTATTGCTCTCCATCGTTCTGGCTGTCTGTGTGCCGCACATAGGTGCCGCAGCTGCAGCAGCTTGGCTGTCAACATGTCAACCACAGTGCAGACCACACCCAGCCCTCCCTTTCGCTGGTCCGTCAGGCAACGCCTCATTTTGACGCAGTATTCTTACAGGAAATGTGGGCGGAGTTTTAACTCTAATATGGGATGAGTTACACTTTAAAACAGTTACAATGGAAACACAAAACAAGGTTACCAACTCAGGCCCAATCCAAAACATACAAATGGCAATTAAAGTTTTTGTGTGTTTTTTTTGTATGATTCTGTAATTACTGAATTTTCCTATCTAAACCTGTCCACTTCTGTATTTCTACATTAGTTTGTTAGAGTAATGTCTTCTCTTTTTTTCCACATACATCCTTCAATGGCAAAAAAAAAAAAGAAATCAACACTTATGCAAAACAGAATCACACTTTCTAAAGAGGTTGAAAACAAAGTAAAATACATGGTGACCTTGAGTGTTGTGGTATCAAAGGTCTTAACGATAGCTCAGTTTCAAAAGTGTGCAGTTTGTAGTGTAGCTACTGCCAAATCTCCATTTTCAGTTTGAGTCATACAGTGAGATCAGCAAAGTCTATTTTCACTTTATGTACGACCTACTGCGTTGTACCAGTTCAGTTTTGGCCGCCAAAGAGGAAATTGGAGGCTGAGTCTAAAAGAGACATAGAGAAACTTTCTTTACTTATTTGTTTTTGGATGTATTAAAGATGTGCAAAACTGTAAAAAGTCTTACCTTTAAGACTTCAGTGGAAAACCTGATGCCCCACAGAGAAGGTAGTTGGAATGGAAATAACAGCTTTACAGCAGTTTATCTTTTAACAGCAACATGGCTGATCAGTGTAGCGCGGATGCAAACTGGTTCCAACCACAACCTAAGCCTTTTGGATGCTTTCAAATTAGATGACATACAGCTTCACTGAAGAAACTTGCTCTAGAAATCCAGGAGAAACAGAAATATGTCAATGATAAAGCTTAGAAACCCACCAAAGATGGTTTATACTATAGCATTATAATGAAATACCTTAAGAAGAGCTGCTGGGAACAAAACCAAAGTTCAAAGTATTCTCACACCCGTATGTTGGCCAGTGTTATAAGTAGCTTATTGTTGAGATTTTGAATGTCTCAAAAGTGAAAAGGTGAAAGTTTCAAGACAGGAAAATCTGTAAAGAATGTAAAAAACAAAAGCTGGATTTAAACTTTAAGAATGCCTGCAAGTTAAAAGATCTAAACATTTATTTAATTTTCTTTGTAGGGTTGCAGGGGGCCAAGCGGTTATCTCCCAATAGACATGGACAAACAACTATGCCTTAAGGGGTGTTTAGAGAATTAAATTGACCCAATAGTCATGTTTTTGGATTGTCGGAGGAAGCAAAAGTACAGAGAACTTTTTGCCTAAAGGTATCAGTGCTATTAACTGCTCCACTGTGCAGTCCTAATATTTATTTTATGAAAAAGACAGTAATAACCTTTTGTATGATTTGAGAATCCGTAGGCTCTGTGGCAGAAGTGGAGAAGGGGCTGCATGATTCATCACTGATGGTTTCAGCAATTCAGAGCATGGCAGCATGTTGATGTTGTCCGGGTTGGCCAGGGTTCAGGTGATGTCAGGTGAGGTGGTGTCCCAATGACTCTTTAAATATGTCACATAATAGCAGTCTCATTGTAGAATGTGATACCTGTGTGGTTCACCACTGAAGACTTTGGTTTGGATCAACAGTTCATGAACAGGGTGCTGTCTGTTCCGCTGACATTGTTGAAGTTTGAAGCTGGGGTCATAAAAGACACGGTGCACATACACCCTGACCAGAGCAAATACATTTACGCAAAATACAGTTATGAGCAGTTCTTATAGTCAAGCCCTTCAGTATCACCTATGCTGGTATGGGGTGTCAGCTGGTATCTCTAAATTTACAACAGAAAGTATGACTTACATTTAATGTCCATACTTAGATGCATTTGGGTTCCTATGACAAATGAGAAACTAAAGCAGCTTTTTGCAGCTGCTCAGATAATCCTGACTTGGCCTTTACCATCCCAACCCAAACCCACCCAGATAAAAGCCAAGTCAGAATATGGGTCTGGAAAATATGAGTATTAGGGCAATTGTAGATAAAATACAATAAAATTGAGAAATTTTCCGCCAAAAAACAAATACATTTTTAGATTAAAATTTTCAAGAAAAAACTATTTTCTGATGTTTAAAAGTCGTAAATGTGCAAGAGAAAACGTAGAAATTTCAGTGATTAACAGCATAAATTTGATGTTTAGACTAAGATATTTTCTGACACTAAAGTCAGAAATATCGAATAAAAAAACTCAAATTTGTCAGAAAAAAAACTTACGTTTTCTGAGATTTTAAATCAAATTGAAAATATCCTGACATGCATCTTGTAAATTTAACACTTGAATTTTATTGGACTGGCATTTTCTGACATAAATATCTGATTCTAAACAAACTTCAGTTTCTTACTTGCAAATGTCTGACGGAAAAATTATGGCTTTAAATCATGGAAATTTCTGTTTTCTCTCGCAAATTTACGACTTTGACAGAGAATTTCTCAGTTCTTTCTTGAAAATATGTCATTTCAAGATTTCAGAGTTTTAACTTGAAAATCTTATTCTTTTCTAGATCAGAGAATTCCCGAGTTTTTTATGAAAAATATTTAAAAAATAATCTCAAAATGTCTTTGTTTTTTGCCCAGCAATTTAATAACAAATACTTTTTCTTTGTCTACAATGACCCTAATAATAATAATAATAATAATGTATATACCTAAAAAGTTTTGTCTCTACAAAACTACCATGATCTACAGAATGTAAAGCCAACTAAAATACATGTGAGCTATGATTAAATCCTGCACTGATAGATTGCAAATAAAATAAAAAAGTGTTTTGCCCTGGGACAACTAAACCATTTTTCTTTTACAGTACAAACAATAGTTAGCATTCAACATAATGGCAATCTATTAATTATTCAAAAAGTGCATCTATGATTCTTAACAAGGGAGATGTTATGATCACTCACAACGATGGAAAATGATGGTTTTATCTCCGCTCCACAACATTAAATTAGGCAGTATACATGTGTGATTATTTCAAAACTCACCATAAGTCTTCATGAATGGCTAGGGCACAGTACGCAGAAAACAGGGTTATGGTAACTGTAATATGTTCTCAGGACACCAGAATACAGACTTTGATGTGGCTGAGAAATGAAAATGAGATCAAGCAGTGTGTTCTTATCTGTGGTGGCAGAAGTGATAAGCTGTGCATACTGCCTGGACTGAAACAGCTCCAAAATCAGTTTTCTTCCTCCAGCTAGCTGGTTCTCATTGAAATCTCCACACACTATTATTGGGTGACAGTCCATTATTTCAAGTGAATCTAAAAGACTTACCAGATTTTGCATGAATGGTCTCAAACTGTAGTCTGGAGGTTTGTACACAACCGCTATCAGCGCAGGGAAAGGAGCCTGGACCTTCAACACTAAAAACTCAAGATCAGTAACATTATTTAAAAACTGCTTTTCCTGGACCTGTACATGGTTCTTCACATACACAGCAACTCCACCACCAGTTCTGCTGGCCATTTGAGGAAAGTTTGTGTAGGAGACATTTCTACTGCGTTTAAACATGGAGTACCCGTCCAGATGAAGTCAATCTGCAACAAAAGAGCCTTGCAGGCGAGTTTCAGTTAGACACGATACATCTGCTAGACACAGTTCATGATGTCACTGATGTGAGAGGGCAAACCTTCTGTGTTGTGATGGATTAGCGTTAAAGTGTCAGGACTCTCGGCTGTATCTCTGACCTGACGAAGAGGCATCATTTCTTCAACACTGGCTTGTCTCATTGTCTGGATCGTTGCAGTAACTTCAGGATTGGCATAAATCTTGTTCTCATCCAAGTCCAGCAAATACAGTCCACTGAGTGACGTCACCCTGCTGAGAGCAACATAAGCCATACCAGGTTCAAAAATGTTCTTCATTGAAACAACTGCTTTCTGTGTTGTGAGACCCTGGGTTTTGTGAATTGTGCAGGCAAATGCTAGCTTCACAGGAAACTGTCTGCGTACCCCGCCTTTAAATTTCAGATTCTCCTCTGCTCTCTCAATGTAAACCAGATCAGATGTTGAATTTTGACTGCGGTTATTTCTGGCAGACTGGTTGTCCATCCTCAGCCCAAGTTTAATTACATGTTCATTATTTTCAGATCTTACCACTTTAAAAAGTATACCAAAAGCACCATTTACCAAACCATTTGTTGTGTCCAAGTTCCTGGTCAGCATGACTCGAGCTCCTTCAGCAACATTCAGGGTATCAGGTAAATCATTTCGCCCACCTGTAAATGGTTTGTCCCTTCGTGTCATTTTACCTGTAAGTGGATCCTTCTGGAAATCATCTGCATCTATCTGGATAATGTTGGAATGAAGCTTCTCAAGCGTAGCTGTGTTATGGGCTTCTACATTCTTGTTGGTTGCAAATATGTGTAAAACCTCATTTGGACATTGTTCTGGTAGAGTCATGGCCTGGGACAACAAATCTCTATCATCCTGAGAAAGCTCCTCTGTCTTTTCTTTAACGTGAATCCTGTTCAACGTTTCCGCAAAGGTAACATCATCTGACGCATGATCTCAGTAAGAGTGATCATCTGGAAATGTTCCTGCCATAGGTCAATGTGTTCTGGATCAAACACACAGAGAGGCTTAGACTGTCGCACTGGGGGCAACTGGTAAAAATCTCCAACAGCTAAAACAGACATTCCTCCAAAAGGTTTCTGACTGCCTTTGATTTGTTTCAGTCTTACATCCACATAAGCAAAAAGAGGTTTTGAAACCATTGAAATCTCATCCATAACAATAATTTCAGCATTAATAAGCTCAGATCTGACTTCATCCAGTTGATTACCAAGTCCCTGAATGGGTGGTTTCAGACTCCTGGGTAGTTTGAGTAGTGAATGTAAGGTAGAGCTGTTAATAGAAAATGCTGCTGTTCCTGTGAAAGCAACAATAAGACAGTTGGATTAGAAATGTCCGCCTCCTCCGCATTAGTAGGCAATCTGCTCAGGATCTTTGATGCTTCAGAGTGAATACATTTAATCAGATGTGACTTACCAGTTCCTGCACCACCATTGATATAAAAGAAAAATGGATCTGGATTCAAACTACAAACACGCTGAATACACTAGTCTCTTACAGCATAGAACACGCAGGCCTGCTTCTGGTTCAGATTCTGATACATTGTGCGTAGCACAGCTGGATCAATTGCAGGTTGTTCTCTGATGGCTCTGACTTCTGTTACAGCATTAGTCTGACGACTGTAGTTGGGGACATTTTCCTGTTCATTTTCATCATCAGAGTGTCTCTCCGGTAGACCTCACAACTTCAGACTCAGGAGCAAGATTGCACCATTCATCGATTACTTTGTCTCTATCTTGTTCAAATTCTTCCAATGCACTCTCTATCTCCTCAGAGTTTTTCTCATACTTATCCTTGTTTCTCTTAACAATGCTTTTCACAGACTCACTGTGGTCTGAACATAGAAGTCGTGTCCAACCAGAGTTGCAGAAGGACTGATAGGTTGGGAACCTTTGTGGTTTCAGTTCCTGCTCTGATCTGTGTGGAAGGTAAAGTCTCAGCAATCGTCCGTAATATTGCTCGGAATCTTTTTGCTCTAGCAGGTTTAGTGTTCTTTCGCCTTTGTACAAATCCAAGCTGGTTTAGGAGAGGAAGAACATCTTTTACTTCATTTGGACCACTCACAAACCGGCACAGTGCAGCAAAATCAGCCAGAGACATTTGTTCATATTCCAGTGTCTCAGGTCTGGATTTGTATTTATCACTCAAACTTGTCATCCAAATATTGTAACTATCATCTGTTGTAGTTTCCAGATAGCTCATGGGCCGACTCATTTTTACTGGGTTATCATCTGTTGGTACAAACACAACACTGCGTGAACATTGTTTCATTTTCAGGCCACAGACTCGTGCTACACATTCCTGTGCACTTATTTCTCTTTTTTCAGAGTATGCCTGCATCACAGCTCTCATTTCATTACATTCGCTAACTGTGTTCTTGTCAGCGTTATCAAGAACTGTCTTCAGGTATTCAGAAAGCCCACTTTCCTTCTTAGTGATATATTTGGTAAGATATTGAATACTAGAATAAGCATCCAGTATGAAGGAGACATCTATGTTAGCATCCCAGGCTTCAAGCAGATGCGGGTTGTAATTGTTGATCCAACAATCTTTTGGGTTGCGTTTCAGAATGATTGTAGTTTTTTTGTTTATGGCCTGGAGGCATTGTTCGTAGTCATAGATGGTCAATTTGCATTGTGACAGGATCTGCTCTATAGTGAGCGAAGCAGCTTCAGTTTCATTCAGCAGGTTCCACAATGGTGCGAGTTTGTTTTTTGCAGCTGCAGTGTCTGACTCCTCATTGTGTCTCACAATCATTGTTTTTGTGGCCGGTGGTTTTGGAAAGCCAAATCTACAGCCAGAGTTCAGACTCTTAAAGCAAGTTTTTGTGTGGTTTTTGCTGTGCTTTTGGAGTTCAGTCACTGTTTTGTACAATTCAGGTTGCTTTCCAGGGTCAGGCAGTTGAGGTGAGATGTATCTGTCCACAAAGTTACAGACAGTTTGATCATCATGCACATCAACTTCAATCTTTTCACGATTCCAGACCAACATGTGGATGTGTGGGCTTCCTCTGTGCTGGAACTCAACTCTGTAGAAGTAATCAACAATTTCACCAAGGAGCTGTGCAGGAGAAAAAAGCAAATCTCTCAACAAAGATTCAACACATTTGTCAAACATCCGCATGGTCGTTACAGGATTTGACTGTAAGATGTCGCACTTTTCTGACCAGTCAAGTTCTTCAAAGTCAACCTTCTCTTTGCTGTCTCTTAATAGCTAAAATAATTTCAGGCCAGCGTAGTTCAGCAGCAGAGAACGTCAGAGAAAATTTAGGCTGTCCGATTTGGCGAATCATGCTGAACAGATCTCTGGTAGTTTTCTCCCAGTAAGCTGGAGTTCCTCTGAGTGGTTGCATAAATCTGATTGCATCTTTATTTCTGACAAGCTTCTCCACTTCTGCTTTACTTTGTAAAATTACTGATGTTATTTTCCGTCCATCTTTGGTTATAGTTTTACCTTTCCTTAACTGTATTGTCATGCTGGATGTAGCCAAATGGATTTCAGTCACAAACTGTGCGAAAAACAGGTAATTTGTATCTTCAGCAAATTGTCCATCAATGTGGAAAAGCCTTGATTTGAAGTAAGCACTTGGAGTGAGCTTAAGACATCTCTGTTGATCAAATGTTCCGGTATTTGTTGGGAACTGGACTGGGGAGGAAATTCCTTCTAAATGAGGAGTTTTGAAAAAACTCACAGGATTGTTTTTCTCTGCTCAGGCAACACAATAGGTAGAATCACTAAAACAGAGAATTTCTTCTGAAATGTCTACAGGCTACAAACAACTTTCTAAAGCAAAACCTCCATTCTGCAAATCACTTTCTGGTTCCTCTGGATCCTTTACCTCTTGTTCATCACATGAGAACTCATTACCATGTTGTTCACTGTCAGACTCAGATTCACACAGAACATCTCTTTCATACATGTCAATTTCGATTAAATCTGCTTCATCATAATCATCACACCCCATGCTGGCCTCATCTTCACTGTCCTCATCAGGTAATGTTGGATCACAAAGCAAAGCATCATCTCTGATACTAATGTCTGCGAACTGAGGATGAATCTGTTTTAGTTTTTGCAAAGTTCGGATCAGTTTAGACCATGTGACAGTCTGGAAGAGCTGATGTCCTTTGTAACACAACCTTCTTTTCAGTTTGACTCTCATGACCTGGGACTCACTTCTCAGTCTTGGTAAACAGTCAACTGTTTGTTGGACCTCTGAGGGGACACACACCACGTTACCACGAATAAGTCTCTGTCTGCCTTTTGGAAGAGGTATTATCTTAGCAAATGGTATGCACTTAGCGATCAGAGGTCTCTCCAAAATGTTCAGATCCTGCAGTTCAACTGGAATATCCTCAAGTTCTAAACTGTTAGCAGAAGCAAGTCTCGGCATGCATCCTCTTTTGAGGGAACTGTGATAGCTGTGACATATATATTCCTTTTTTCTCTTGGCAGGGAAGCTGCAGGTATCAGTACATGCTTCATTACACATATCAACAAATTTCCCAGTCAGACACCGTTGAGCTACAGAATAGTTTGATCTGTTGCAGAGTTTCACTTGATTTGGAAAAGACGCTTTATGACAAACAGTACAAACAAGAGTTGGTGCTGACTTGATGTTTAGTCTAAAAAGAGATATGGCCTCACTAATCAAAGTGTTGTCTGGCTGACATTGGGAACTTTCAGCTGGTCGATGCATATGACGATATTTTCTTTTTATGTTCATTCCACATCTGATATTATGCATCTGTCTAAAAGAACAACTGTTCCAGTATCTTTCTTTCATTTGTTCCCTCATATTGTCCTTGTGTTGTTGCTGAAACTGTTTTTGTTGTTTATAACGTTTAATGATGTAGGATCTTTTTTTCTGTTGGAATTCCTTACTATCTTTATATAGCTGATAGACATATGCCCTCATGCGAGCTTTATGTTGCTCTCTGAATCCATCATACTTTCTATATATTGTTCTTATATGATCTTTCTTCTTTTCTCTGACTGTAGAAGATTCTCTGTATGTTCGTCTTAATCGATCTTTCTTCTTTTCTCTGAATACCGGACTCTCTTTATACAACCTTCTGAAACTTTCTCTTTTTTTAGCTCTAACCTGTGCCTTTTCTCTGTAGTTTGTTCTCATTTGCTCCTTCAGTTTTTCCTTTAAACCATCTCTTTCTTTATATGTTTGTCTCATTCGCTCTCTCTGATTTTCTCTATATGTGGCATTTTGTTGATACAATTTATTTTTGTACATATTCTTCTTCTGTCTGTGGTCTGGATTGTTAGACTTCCTACTGGATTTTTGTTTCATTTCTTTAAAACTTTCACTCAACTTGTACATTTGCCATTTTTTTATCTTTCTGGTTTTCATTCCTCTGTTTTAGTTTTGGTGGCGCCAATAATCTTCTTTTCATTTTTATCCTTTCCTGTTTATTACGTTTCAACAGTTTATGTGACGCTTTTAAAAGAGAATCAGAAAAATCTCCGATTGTTGTGTTTGTCAAACAAAATGTAACGTTTGAATAATTCTGAGATTCAGAACGGAACGTTACCTGTGTTACTTTTTCTAAACATTCAGATGGACATGAGTTCAACTCTAATGCAGTTATCTCTTTTGTAGAGGAATCCACTCTGCATGTGCGCCTTCATCAGTTAAAGTTTCCTAAAGTGTGGCCTTAGTAAATGCTTGGAGGTTGAATTTATGAATAGATTCATTTAAAGCTGGTGCCACTACACTCACACTGGTATGTCTATGCTCCATGGTTTGCAGATTTATTTGGTTGGAGATGTTTCCACTGAGAAATGTGACAGGTTGTAGCTCATAAATGCAGGTGGGGGAAACGCAAAGCATTCTGTACACACTTTTGATCCTGTCAATCATGTCGCTAAGACGTGTGAATTTCAACATAACTGCTGTTCCACCTATGACACCAGGCATTAATGGCATTCCTGTAGACTTGCGGGAATGCGGGTCAAAATACGCATATTAACCAGAGCTGTATCTGCAAACTGCGATGGCATTTCCCGCCATGACAAGCAAAGCGTACTGAACCTCTGAAGTCAAACACTGTAGTCCTTGTTCAAGGCTGGAAAAGTGATTTGAAGGCATACCATCAAATGCTCCATAATGAGCAGGTGGCATGTTTACATGATACTAACGACTGCGGCTTTTAACCACTGAAGGCAGCTCAGCGAAGGCAAGATGGACGCTTTCTGGAAACCTCCGTCTAGCGTCTGAATACACATTATGACCCTTATCCAACACAGAGTTGAGATCTGCTCTGGTAATAAATTCATCCTCCTGGAAGAATGAAAGAAAAACCAAACTGTTAGCCATGCATTGCTTGTTCCTGTATTTTCCATATTTAGCAGAGGCCTTACTTCGTGATGCACAAACACTTCTCACAGTTTGTCTATTAGACGCTCCAGAAGATTCTCCATTATGCCGTCTCTGCACAGGTTCAGGAACAGTTGCACAAGGTTCAGTTTGGATTACCTGCTGTACTTTGGTATCTGGTACAGAAGCACTACGGAAACCTGTCTTTACCACATCAGCATAAGACATTGCATCTGTCCGATTGCCATCATGGACTTTTGAACTGGGAAAAGTTGAAACAGAAACATCTACTTTCTGAGAAACCTGTACCACTTCTTTCTCCTTTTGTCTTCTCAGCATCTGGGACAATGACCGCTGACCTTCTTTGGCATTGTGTTAGCTTATGTAGATTTATACACTGATAGAACCAAAATGCAACCTGGAAACACTAAAAAAAAATTATCTTTGAGATAGCTTCTATTATATGTGAGAAATTCAAAGTGTGTGTATATATATATATATATAAATATATATATAAAATCAAATCTCTTCAGAACCAAAGATCAATCAGCAATTTAGTTTATAAGACACACTTGTAAGATATTACCTTTAATACTCTATTAAGATTTAGATTAAATGACTGATGGCCTTAAGCTCCTGAAACACTTTACATCAAACAAAAGAAAAAGTAAGATAACAAGTGATGAGTTTGTTGTGGTCACTTTATTTATTGCATACAGGAAACGGTTACTCCAGGATCTTCAGTCCAGATGTTTCTTAAAGATACCAAGTCTTTCTCTCAGAAAGATTGAAGTTAATGAAAATTTTCAATTTCACTTAAGAATGGCTTTGCTGGTAAATATGATCCCAAAAAAAGATTTTCTGATGAAACTGACAGCAACTTGACAACAGTTTTGTAATACAAGTTTCTTGTAAAACAGGGGAAGAGCTACTTGTAAAGCTCAACAATTCTTGTAAAGGAAGTTACTGGTAAACTAAAGGACTGGTTACTGGTAAACCAGTTAAGGTAGTAGGGTACAGTGAGAGGATACAAGTCGGAATTCTTTTCAAGCTAGATAGATCGATAGATTAGAGACAGTGATGAATGGCTTTTCAAATTAGATAGAATAGATAAATGTGACAGGACAGACAGAATGGCTTTTTAATGATAGAGGTAGAGATGGAGACAGTGAGACACCTATAAGACAGAAGAAAGAAACATGACTGTTTCTTTCATCCAGAGCCCTCCCCCACCTTGTTCGCTGGTCCGCTAGCCAACACCTTTATTTGGAGCATTTTCCAAACAGGAAATGTGGGCAGACTAAGACTCTGGTAGGGGGTTGTGTTGCTCAAGTACCAGCCTATTCCATTACTATTCAGAGAGCTGTGATGCAACTATAAAATAAATATTAATGTATCTTAATACATATCATTTTCTACTCCCTATACTTTCTACAATGTTGTTCTTTTAAAGCAAAGCATTTAGAACGTACTGAAACATGAATTTACTTCCAGTATCTTCAAACATCAGCTGTAAAATAGCTGGAATAAAACAAATGTAACATTGAAATCCCAGCTTTCATACAAATTAATGTTGTGGACTTTAGTTTTTTTTTCAACATAAACTTCTAATTCAAAAAAAATGAAGATTGCAAAACTTTTATAAAACATTTCGTTTAAATACCTCTGACAAAACTGAAACTAAATATATGCAGACATTAAAACGGTTCAGGGTTGAAAAAGGTTAGAAGCATACAACCCTGGCAGATGGTCCAGGGGTATGCTCCCTCGAAGAAAATTTGGGAAATTTTATTTAAACAGTGTATTTTAAAGTACCTTGTGGTGAATGTAATCTATGAATTGGCCCTATAATCATTGAGTTAGTTTAGTCCTTTCCACATCTGAAACATTTGGCTACTTTTGAATCTGGATACTGCCTGGAACAATTCAGAAACACCTTTATTGGATAATGTGACTGGTGATGCACGGCAGTGTTCAGACAGCAGAGCACTTCCATGTACAGTGTTATGCGCCATCCAAATGACACTAGAAGACTGCTCCATGTTCCGATGGTAGTGTTCACTACACCTGCAGTTGTGACGTTTGCGGTGCTCACTGTAGTTGCTAAAGATGTTCCGCTGTTGGCTACGGAAAAGTAACTAGCCATAGTAAATAGCGGTTCTGTGCAGTTGCATTCACTAATTTGTTTCTGAGAGCAACAAAGAAGTATACACAGGTTAACATTTTCTTTTTACACACAGGTACATGGATGTGTTTAGCACAATTTGTTTTGGACCAATTGGGATAAAACTGCAAATGTGAGATCTTTTTAAAGTCTGACTCAAAGAATGCAATTTGTGCATTGTACTTAAGACGTTGAAATGGTCTAACTGTTGTTTTGCAATTTCTGAAAGACTGGGGAAAAAACTACATTTACAAAACAACTATAACATTTTCCTCTGGGACTACAATTTCTCAGTTACAAGACAAATACTTTTGTCCCAAAAATACCTTCATATTTTACACACTTAAAACAAACAAAAAGATTACCTAATGTGTAAAGAATGAATGCACAGAATGACACATTCTCAAACATTAATTTTTTATTAGAGCAAAAACAACAGGGGTATCCAGTGTTTCCCCTACATGGACTTAGCTGTGGCGCCGCGCCACGGCTACATTTTCAGCGCCATGGCAACAAAATGCTGAAAATAACTTATTTTACGGGGACGGGGTGATTATTTCTTAATTGAACCTGCGCTGCCGCCTCTTGAGGAAGCAGCGGTTCTCTACTGTCAGAGATCTGGATGTGATCAAAGCGTGGGAGGGGGCATAACCAGGCATTTCGTTAATTGTAATTGTATTTTTAAGTAATTGGCCGTAGCCATTGACTGGTAAGGCCATAGCTAGGGTTGCCAACCGTCCCGTAAAAAACGGAATCGTCCCGTATTCAGAGAAAATATTATGCGTTCCGTATTGAGGTGAAAAGGAACGCGATTTGTCCCGTACTTCAGCTACAATGAAAAAAAGACACAAAGGTGGAGTTATTCTGTGTCTTCTCTCATTTTCTCATCCTCTCTCTCCTGTTGCTCCTTCAATCATGAAACTGATCAATGATCAGCTGATCGGCTTTTCTGTCGGAAGTTCCATCTCTCTCTCGCTCTCGTTTGTTTATCGCCCACTATCGCGCAGAAAGAGGAAACCAGCAGATGTTGCGCTAAACAACAGCAGCACGTTTAATAACTTGTTAGAACTGATTTAATATGACTTTCTAGTATCAGCTGATGTTTGCTGGAGCCACAGTCGTAACAGCTGCTGGTCATGATATCAGTTTGGATATGTGGTGAGATGGAAGCATGAAGATGAAACCAGGATCTGTGCTTACTGAATTATGAGAGCTGAACAGGTGATGGAGAAACACGTTTACCCTTTAGGTGACATGAATGAGATGAAGGGAAGTTATAAGTTTCTAAGAGACAAATAACACCAGGATCTTCTAGCTGACAGCTGGTAACTGTGCAGGTTTTGCCAGGGGGCCAGGTAGGGCATTAACAGGAAAAGGGGGGAACAAATAAATACTTTTCTTTCTTATTCTCATTTAAAATGTCTAGCTTTTAATAAAATATATCTGAATCTTACAACTAAAGTGGGCATCTATCTTTTTTTAGATATATTGTTGTTGTATGCTGTTTAAGCTGAGAAGATGTGCCTTTATTTTTGTTGTTGTTGCAATTAAGTGAGATTGGTGTGTTCATAATAAAACGTTGACATCAAGTGGAGGTAAGTGTCATAACTGCTCGCGTACACATCCGCGGTGCAGCCGCCCCGGTCGGTATCAACCCCCCACCCCCGCCGCTGTAGCACCACAGCTACAAAACTTTCTAGGGGAAACACTAGTATCTCAGTAGTGTTTATATATAATCTACGCAAAAACACAAATAAGTAAGTATGTTTTGACTCACATGTATAATGTTCCATACTGAACATGTGGCTTTTCAGATTTTTGCTACTTCAGTTAAAGGAGTCATAACCTAGTATTATCTTGGATACCCACGCTCTATTAGTCTTTCAGGCCCTTCTAAAAAAAAAAGTTGAAAAAAATAAACACAGAGCTCCTCTGATCCTTATTTCTGAAGGCATTATTGTCTCGCGAGATCTGCTGCGATACTTTGGCTGTAATAATGCAAATGATGAGGAGCGCGTTGATTGGTGGCAGGAAGGAGGGGGGTTGACACCGCAGGTAACGCTTCAGCATATCTAACCCATATCTACTACTCCCGCTAGCATACAATAGCCACATTAGCAGTTAGCTGCTGTTTGTTACACACAGCAGAGCAATAAAAACACAGCCTTACCGTTTCAATTGTAGGCAAGTCTCTGATTGTTGGAATCCCAACTTCACAACAGAGCAACTCACGTCTGCGCTACGTTTCTGGCAGAAATAGTTTTAGCTGATTTAGCTGAAAAAAAATAAAAGGCTGACACGAATATGTCTTCTTCATGCATCATTGCGTGAAGAAACTTTCTGCATCTTTCACGGTGGAGTTCGTACTTCGAATCGGTGATGTGTCGGTCGCGAATGAACCGGCTCTAAGAGCTAACTCTTTGAAGCGAACGATGGGAGCTGGCTCGTCATTGGGAGCCGTTTTTTTAATTTTTTCATTCCCCGGTTGTTTTGGTACATTTGGTACACATCGTTTTGCATTAATTTTGGTAATAAATACACTGACCGGTTAAAGAGCCGGCTCTTTATGGTGAGCCAAGCCAAAAGAACTGGCTCTCCAAAAAGAGCTGGAATTCCCATCACTAGAATTCAGTAATGGCGGCGCTCGACTGAATATGAGGGGGAGAGGAGAGAGGGAGAGAAGGGAGAGAGGGAGAGCAGGCTTCCCACAGCATAGGTAGGTCTGCGATGTCCATATATGGTATATCCTGCGCCGACTTGACGTCAAGTCGGCCAGAAATTAAAACCACGTATTTGAGTGTGCGTGCACGTGGGCTGGTTGACGAACCCAGGGGTAAACAAACGCTTCACTTTTAAATATCGGCTTCCCGGGCAGTGTATAATCGTTAGGCAATCATAACATACATTTTTTCTCATGGAAAAGTGAAAATTACAGGTCATGACTCCTTTAAATATATTACAGTTGGACCCCTAAACATCAGGAAAACTTTTGATCCAGGGTTTATACAGAAATGTTAGAGCTGAATTTTAAAATGTTTTATTCTGCCTCTAAAATATGTTTCACTACCAACACGACATGAAAGCATTTTTGGGGGTGGACACGCAGCACTGACCCATGCATGTTAATGTCCTGTCCCTCAATCAAGACAAAACGTTATCCCACTTATTTTGAATAATAGGGGTAATGACAAATTTACAACCAATTTACTACCAAGTCAATTTTTGTTGATTTACTACCTTTTAAGGGCCTTAATTTAAGCTAATTTCATTTACTACATTTCACTACCCCGTGGAAACCATGTGATAAAGTTAGAGGTCCTGTGAAGGTTTTTTTTTCCTGCAACAGATTATATATATCCTAAACTTGTGCTTTTTTCCACGAGAAAACTGTAAGGTATTATAATTTTTTTTAACTGTTACAAACACTTGGCAGAGGCAGTATCATATTGCTTGCATCAGGTCCTATCATTATGACTTACCAGCAAAGGCAAAACGAAGGATTTCTTTCTGTACAACAGAAAATAAAATAAAAAGTTATAAAATTAGAGACAACTCATCACAACCAATTCTGCATAAATCTATTCAACAAGGTTTAAATAAAACAAAATCAGTTGTCCTCTTATTTGTTTGCTACAGTTTTAACGCAACAATTGTCCTGTAGTTCCTTTTTTCTATATTACATTAAGGAAATACCTTTTAGCACAGTAATATGTGATATCCAGTGTTTACACCAAGTCACAGAGGTTTCTTGGTCATGGCATGTTTTTTATAAGGAGTGGAGTAACATTAGGTAAAAAATCACATATTATACCCACATATTTTCTACACTTACAGCTGCAATTTGCTTACTGACAATGAATATCCAGGGTTTTTCCTGCGTTCAAATTTGCGTGACGGCCGCCTCCAGCTAATTTTGTGCCGCCCCCAGCCTGATATCGCTCTGCCTCCAGCTATATGGATGTTATTTTAACTGCAGTTGCAGCGTTGCGCCACAATGGGGGCGCTGTATCTACAGCGGTGCAACTACAGAAAAAGAAGAAGATTGACTCGCGCCATAGCCTGTAAAACTAGTGTTTTCCCGCTAGTTGGTGCTGTCGGCGTCCTGATTTTCCCCGGCTCTTCAAACAGGTAAATATTGTTTTGTTTTTTACATCCAAGCATGTCATGTTTATTTAAAAAAAAATCCTCCATCCTCCAGAGTAACGTTAATGATTTTTAGCGTTGCATATATGGCTGGTAAAATCAGCCAATACTTTAAAAAGCGGCCTCGCGAGGAGGAGAGTCAGGAATCCAGGTGAAACATTGCAGACAAATTAGCGTAACAGGTAGTTAAACGGTAATAATTCATGGTTGTGACAAGATGTGAAAATTGTGTCAGGTCTGAACGTAGTTCGCAGGCAGGGACTGGCGAGGGTCAGAATGCAGGACAGGACGAGTCGGCGAGGCGAGGGTACGTTAATCCGTTTCCAATGTTTCCAATTCATTAAGAGCGTAACCATAACAACGCAAAGCCAACGTGTACGTGATTAAAAGTTTTTTTTATTTAAACATTTTTTATTCATCTTTCCAGATCTTCTCAAAAACACAGAGCCAGTGGGTGGATCAATTTACCTGGCTCAGGCATACCGAGGAAGGCATGCGCTGTTATTTATGCCAAAAGCACTGTACCCCAACGCAGCAGACAATTGCTGCCGCCCTCGTGAGACAGCCATCTACCAACTACAGGCTGGACACGTTAAAACGACATGAGGTGACGGGCATTCATAAAGCAGCAGAAGAGAAGGAGAAGTGCATTAAAGATGGTAGTACCTAAAAACACTTACCTATAAAAGTAACAAAAAACTAAAATAATATAGTTGTTTTTTGTTTGTTTTTATAATTGGTTGTGTTTTTTAGGGAGGACACTGCAGCGTGCTATTGCTGCACAGGTGGACATGGACCACAGACCGCTTGAAGGCTGCTTTAAAATCATCTACAAGTGTCTCAAGCACCACCACACAAGCTATGAGCCCATCATTCTTTTATGCAAGCGCTTGGGCTGTGCTTATTTTGATGGTTTAAATGTAAATTCTTAAGTTATTTAATTACATAATTGAATATTGAATGTTTTTCACATAATTGTTTTAAAATGAAGTAGGCCCACCTAATTACTGTCTGTTTGGCCCCCAGGTCACTGCCAACACCAAATACACTAGCGGGCATATTATTGATGAGATGGTGGAGGTCATTGGCCAGATTTTGGATGACCAGTTGGTGGCGGAGATGTCAAAATCCCCCGTGTGGGGATTAATGGTCGACGAGACCACTGACATCTCTGTCACAAAGCAACTGGGTCTAGTTGTGAGGTAACATTACTTTGTATAATTAAATAAAATTGTGTGTTAAAAATGACTTCAACTAGAGATATATATATATATATATATATATATATATATATATATATATATATATATATATATATATATATATATATATATATATATTATGTTTAGCTTTTTAGGACCCAACCATGTGGGAGTCACTGCAGTAAAAACCAGGGTGCTGCATTTGGGTGCTGTGTCTGCTGGGGATGCTGCAACGCTGTATGACACCATCCTGCGAGTCATCAGAGATGAGAAGATGCTGCCAACTGACAAGCTAGCCTCCTTTGCAAGTGATGGAGCTGCAGTAATGATAGGTGAGTTTTCTTTTTTGCATTTACCCTTTAGTTAACATTTAATAAGATTGACAGTGGCTGATTTTATTTAAATCATTTTAGGGAGAAATGCTGGAGTTTGGAAGAGACTCCAAGACTCATTCCCTGGCCTGATAACTGCATGGGTTAAAGTTGAAAAAATTCCTGACCCTGAACTTCTATGAATCATAGAATGATCACTAATAAGCGTTTTTTATAAGCGCTTTTATGCGATCATACATATAATTTATATATATTTAATGCCAACAACTGATGTTTATCATAAACATCAGTTGTTGGCAATAAATACATCATCTGACTATTGAATTGTTACTTAAATGTAAAGCCTCACCTTCCCAAGACCTTTCTGCACGTACCCCTAGTTTGGATTTGTGTGATAATGTAAAAAAAAAACAAAAAAAAACATACCACATCACAGTAAGTGAATATACCATTTTCTTTTTTTTATTATTATTGATGTTATTACTAACATTTTATAAATGTGTAAACTGATTAAACATCCAAACTAGACATCAGATATGACATACAAAAACTAAAACAAACACTGGATCAGGCAACAAGAACACTTCCAGATTCAACCTTAAATATATAATAAACCTTAATTCTACTTATTAAACATTTAGCATTCAACACAAATAAATGAAACTAAAGTGCAAATTAGCTTTGTGCTGTGTCTTCATAAAGCACCTGTATTAACTTTCAAAAGACTTTCTCTGATTTGGTAAAACATTACAAAACACAAATGCTAACAGTACTGTTTGAAGTATTCATTTCTTTTTCTTTTGTTTAGGGTGTGAATTATCTGTATGCTTTCTTTTTAACATGTTGGGCGAAGGGTTTAATGAGGAGGCTACTTTGTCTGAACAATTAAATAGAGGGGAAAAAAACCGCATGGTGCAGAGGAGAGTTGTCTGGCTGGTCCAGAGGAGAGTTGTCTGGCTGGTCCAGAGGAGTGTTGTCTGGCTGGTCCAGAGGAGAGTTGTCTGGCTGGTCCAGAGGAGAGTTGTCTGGCTGGTCCAGAGGAGAGTTGTCTGGCTGGTCCAGAGGAGAGTTGTCTGGCTGGTCCAGAGAAGAGTTGTCTGGCTGGTCCAGAGGAGAGTTGTCCGGCTTGTGCAGAGGAGAGTTGTCTGGCTGGTGCAGAAGAGAGTTGTCTGGCTGGTCCAGAGGATGAGGCAGCTGGTGCAGAGGAGAGTTGTCTGGCTGGTCCAGAGGAGGAGGCAGCTGGTGCAGAGGAGAGTTGTCTGGCTGGTCCAGAGGAGAGTTGTCTGGCTGGTGCAGAGGAGAGTTGTCTTGCTGGTCCAGAGGAGAGTTGTCTGGCTGGTCCAGAGGAGAGTTGTCTGGCTGGTTCAGAGGAGAGTTGTCTGGCTGGTCCAGAGGAGGAGGCAGCTGGTGCAGAGGAGAGTTGTCTGGCTGGTCCAGAGGAGAGTTGTCTGGCTGGTCCAGAGGAGAGTTGTCTGGCTGTTCCAGAGGAGGGTTGTCTGGCTGGTCCAGAGGAGAGTTGTCTGGCTGGTCCAGAGGAGAGTTGTCTGGCTGGTCGAGAGGAGAGTTGTCTGGCTGGTGCAGAGGAGAGTTGTCTTGCTGGTGCAGATGAGAGTTGTCTGGCTGGTCCAGAGGAGGAGGCAGCTGGTGCAGAGGAGAGTTGTCTGGCTGGTCCAGAGGAGGAGGCAGCTGGTGCAGAGGAGAGTTGTCTGGCCGGTCCAGAGGAGAGTTGTCTGGCTGGTCCAGAGGAGAGTTGTCTGGCTGGTCCAGAGGAGGAGGCAGCTGGTGCAGAGGAGAGTTGTCTGGCTGGTCCAGAGGAGAGTTGTCTGGCTGGTCCAGAGGAGAGTTGTCTGGCTGGTGCAGAGGAGAGTTGTCTGGCTGGTCCAGAGGAGGAGGCAGCTGGTGCAGAGGAGAGTTGTCTGGCTGGTCCAGAGGAGAGTTGTCTGGCTGGTCCAGAGGAGAGTTGTCTGGCTGGTCCAGAGGAGAGTTGTCTGGCTGGTCCAGAGGAGAGTTGTCTGGCTGGTGCAGAGGAGGAGGCAGCTGGTGCCGAGGAGAGTTGTCTGGCTTGTCCAGAGGAGAGTTGTCTGGCTGGTCCAGAGGAGAGTTGTCTGGCTGGTGCAGAGGAGGAGGCAGCTGGTGCCGAGGAGAGTTGTCTGGCTTGTCCAGAGGAGAGTTGTCTGGCTGGTGCAGAGGAGAGTTGTCTGGCTGGTTCAGAGGAGGAGGCAGCTGGTGCAGAGGAGAGTTGTCTGCCTGGTTCAGAGGAGGAGGCAGCTGGTGCAGAGGAGAGTTGTCTGGCTGGTCCAGAGGAGAGTTTTCTGGCTGGTGCAGAGGAGAGTTGTCTGGCTGGTGCAGAGGAGAGTTGTCTGGCTGGTGCAGAGGAGAGTTGTCTGGCTGGTCCAGAGGAGGAGGCAGCTGGTGCAGAGGAGAGTTGTCTGGCTGGTCCAGAGGAGAGTTGTCTGGCTGGTGCAGAGGAGAGTTGTCTGGCTGGATCAGAGGAGGAGGCAGCTGGTGCAGAGGAGAGTTGTCTGGCTGGTTCAGAGGAGGAGGCAGCTGGTGCAGAGGAGAGTTGTCTGGCTGGTCCAGAGGAGAGTTGTCTGGCTGGTGCAGAGGAGAGTTGTCTGGCTGGTCCAGAGGAGGAGGCAGCTGGTGCAGAGGAGAGTTGTCTGGCTGGTCCAGAGGAGAGTTGTCTGGCTGGTCCAGAGGAGAGTTGTCTGGCTGGTCCAGAGGAGAGTTGTCTGGCTGGTCCAGAGGAGAGTTGTCTGGCTGGTCCAGAGGAGAGTTGTCTGGCTGGTGCAGAGGAGAGTTGTCTGGCTGGTCCAGAGGAGAGTTGTCTGGCTGGTGCAGAGGAGAGTTGTCTGGCTGGTTCAGAGGAGGAGGCAGCTGGTGCAGAGGAGAGTTGTCTGGCTGGTTCAGAGGAGGAGGCAGCTGGTGCAGAGGAGAGTTGTCTGGCTGGTCCAGAGGAGAGTTGTCTGGCTGGTCCAGAGGAGCATTGTCTGGCTGGTCCAGAGGAGAGTTGTCTGGCTGGTTCAGAGGAGGAGGCAGCTGGTGCAGAGGAGAGTTTTCTGGCTGGTTCAGAGGAGGAGGCAGCTGGTCCAGAGGAGAGTTGTCTGGCTGGTCCAGAGGAGAGTTGTCTGGCTGGTTCAGAGGAGGAGGCAGCTGGTGCAGAGGAGAGTTGTCTGGCTGGTTCAGAGGAGGAGGCAGCTGGTGCAGAGGAGAGTTGTCTGGCTGGTCCAGAGGAGAGTTGTCTGGCTGGTCCAGAGGAGAGTTGTCTGGCTGGTCCAGAGGAGCATTGTCTGGCTGGTCCAGAGGAGCATTGTCTGGCTGGTGCAGAGGAGAGTTGTCTGGCTGGTCCAGAGGAGAGTTGTCTGGCTGGTGCAGAGGAGAGTTGTCTGGCTGGTTCAGAGGAGGAGGCAGCTGGTGCAGAGGAGAGTTTTCTGGCTGGTTCAGAGGAGGAGGCAGCTGGTGCAGAGGAGAGTTGTCTGGCTGGTCCAGAGGAGAGTTGTCTGGCTGGTGCAGAGGAGAGTTGTCTGGCTGGTCCAGAGGAGGAGGCAGCTGGTGCAGAGGAGAGTTGTCTGGCTGGTCCAGAGGAGAGTTGTCTGGCTGGTGCAGAGGAGAGTTGTCTGGCTGGTCCAGAGGAGAGTTGTCTGGCTGGTGCAGAGGAGAGTTGTCTGGCTGGTCCAGAGGAGAGTTGTCTGGCTGGTGCAGAGGAGAGTTGTCTGGCTGGTCCAGAGGAGGAGGCAGCTGGTGCAGAGGATAGTTGTCTGGCTGGTCTAGAGGAGAGTTGTCTGGCTGGTCCAGAGGGGCTGCAGCCTTTAGAGGGTTTTTTTGCCCTTTGAACCACTTGTTTGTTTGTCATCTCTGTTGACTGCAGCAAAGCTGCCTCACTCACCTGTTTTTGCTTTAATGCTTTTGTACTTTTCTTCGTCTGTAAGTGCAACTGGTATTTGTGGTAAGAGGACAGACAGGACCGCCTAAGAGGCTGTTCTATGATCATAGAAGAGGCAGTCCACTCCCTGGCTTTCATTGCCGACTTAATAACTGCAAGGCCCTCATAGGTTTCCACATTCATAGAGAACCTGTCAGCCTCAATGATGTCATCCATTAGGTTGAAGGATCCCTCCACCAGGGGGCCAGTGAATACAGAAAGTAGAGCCTTAACCAAATTCATCAGAATAGGATACCTTATACCTCTGTCTTGATTTTTAAGAGATGCGACGTGGCTCCACCAGTCTACATCCACCCTGCTCTCCTCTTCAACGTAGCTCTGGGCAAGGGGTACCAAGTGTACATCTATCTGGTAGGCTCTTATTTCACTCTCCAGTTTGCCTATCTCGTCTGGGGAAACAACATCAGGGAATGCGTCACCTAGTGATACAATAGCTCTGCTAACAGAGTCACACTGAATAAGGCTTGGCGTGAGAGCAGAGAGTGAAGCAATGGTAGTGTTTTTAAGAGGTAGATTTTTTAGTAGAAACTCAGCTGATTTTATGTACCCATCCCTTAGGCACTTGTATAGGTTGGCAACCCATATTTTCTTATTCAGACGAGCTCTTTTCAAGGAAGAATAACAAAACTGTCCAACAGAAAGTCCTTTGTTTGGAAGCTGCAAATCGGTACTGTTCACATTGACATTAATGAGCTCTGTGGCACTCAGTGGAATTGCCTCTGGTTTTAGAAACTTGCTGAGAAGCTCTCGCACAAGGGCCACCATTTCAACATGCAACATGTGGACCATAGGCTTCTCATGTTGCAGCCTTTTCAGGAAGCCTTAAAAGGATGCCTGAAAAATAACATGAAAAGTCAGTGTCAAAATGCAGCCTATTAATATAGGCTGTAAATCAGAATATACTTTATTAAAATATTGTACAATTTAGATAAGACTGAAATTTCTTCATCACTTACTAAATCACCTATTTCATGAGACAGGTAAAGAGGAATGTACCGCTCTTAAATACAATTTTACATAGTTGACTCATATTATAAGATACCTCTGATTAAGTTGATCATGATGGTGACTTTCTCAAACTCTGTAACTAGCACAGAAATTCGAGCCTTTCTGATCTGGTTTGCCTGGGTTCTAGATGCAATGGCCTGCTCATGCTGCAAAACTTCTACTCTTGCCTTTTCCTCAAGCGTTAGGCCATTTCTCTCAAAGATCTGATTAAGAAGCTCTCTGTAGCACACACACACACACCCACACACACACACACACACAAATGTGTTATCTGCCCATTTGATAATTCTCAATAGCCTGTGAATAGAATTTCAATGTTTCTGTTTAACAAAAACTGTTACATTTTAATTCATGTATTTGATCTATTTTTCAATACATCATGTGTTCAATTGACATGACAAATTCCTAACCTTTTAATCCCCATTTTGAAAAGATAAATAGTGAACTGCAGGCTCATAACTGTCTGTTCATTCTATTAGACCAAATAAAAAAATCAAAGCATTAAATGTTTTTTTTTTGTTTCGATAAAAGTATAGAAATATCAAATCCATAAAACTGAGTTCTTAAAACAAAATCATGTTTTTCCGTTTTTAGTCCAAAGCAAAAACAGAGTATATATGCTTTAATGCGTAATTTTTTTTACTCACTACATTATAAATAAAAATAATATAGCCCATATATTTTTTTTCCACAAAACATGATGACCCGCTAGTGCGCAACATGTGCCCAGTGCTTATTCTTTGACCCTCGCTCTTTCCTCGGCAACTGTCTCTGATGTCTTCAATTCGCGCATTTGGACAAATGCTCAAAATGATATTATGAAACTGTATTATAGTGTGTAACACACTATTTCACCGAGGACACTCGACTCCATCAGGGAGTGTATTTTGGTGAGATAGCGTCATCTTGGGCTGGAGCGGGCTGTCTAGACAGAAACAGCTTGATTCCCACACCTGTCCCAAACTACAGCGAGCAGCAGGACTTGATGTGGTTCAACGGTGTCGGGCATGAAACATACGCGCATATTGGGCAGGCCAGAGGCTTCATCCTCCCTCCTCTCGTATGTTAATTATACATAAACATTTTAGTTTTATGCATGTTTCCTTTGGACTAAAAATTGAATAACCCTAAATGAAATGTCAAAACCTCGTGCCGTTTTTTATTGTTTAAGCTAATGAAAATCAATTTAAATGGACAATACAATACAATTATATAATACATGAATTAATTACCTGTATTTGTATTCTTCATTTTTATCCACGACGTGGTAGTAGAAAACCACAAGCGCATCCAGAAGCTCACCAAGTCTGTTGGCCACGTCCAGCATTTGTAGGAGCCTGCTCCCAATCGGTCGGATCAAGCTCTTATGGGCAAGATGGAGAAGAGATTGAAACTCCGCAAAAATCTCTTTTTGTTTCGGTGACTTTTCAATGTCATAAAAGAGATCAGAAGCAAGCTCTTCAATTTCTGAACCAAATGTACTCATGAGGGCTTTTGCAGCATTGGAGACGAAATGCACGGTGTCACCGGATATGTCGAGAAGAAACGGATTTTCCTTCCGTGCCAGGGTTTCCAATCCGGTCTTCTTGCCTCTCATCACAGCCCAGTTATCCATCAATATGCTGATGACTTGATTCCACGAAAACCCATACAACAGCAAAACGTCGTCCAATTCATTCTTTAGAACAGAAGCAGTTGCTATATTTACTTTCCTGCTTGCTAAATGTATAGTCGTTGCTCTGTTAGTATCTTCGTCATAGTATCGAATTAATATATTCATAATTTTGTCCATACACTGTGTAGAAGCCTCATCAACATTAAGGGAAAATGTGCCGTTTTTTAATTGATCTGAAAGGCACTTCTTGAAATGCGAGGCTATGCCATGGGTGTTAGTGTAACTTGCCTGCTGATTTGAAAGTGATAATTTTGAGACTGCCAATCTGTCTTCCGCAACCTTTTTACAAAGTCGTACCAGTGGTTGAGCAATGGTAAACGATAAATCATGTTCTGCAATGAAGGTACACAGAAGGACTTTTGAATCACAGACACGATCAGTCATTGAAGTAGGGGTCTCACTGGTAGTGGTCGCTCCTGGTAGCGTAGTTGTGTGAGGTAGAGAACGGAAAGCTGCAATGTGACGACTGTCTAGTTCGTGGCGACGAAAAACTTTCTTGCCACTTGTAGAGTAGATTAGCTTCCTGGAGCACAGTACGCAGAAGCTAGCACCAGCTTCTCTCAATTTTCTGCACCGGCTGCCAAAAGGTTTATCATCTCGGCCCTTTTCCTCCATCCACGACCAGCGCCATTTATTTTTAACTCCCTCGTCTACTACGGCGATATTTTCCCCAGTTTTCAAAAAGTTGCACTCCATTCCGCTGGAAAACTTGTTTCGTGTGATATTCGTGCTAGCTGTTGCGCTGGCTGACTCAAACACCGCGCGTGCAGCGATCACGCGTGCGCTCACAACACAACCTTGGCCAAAGGACCCGCGCCAGTCTACTCCTGATTTACTGTGTTTTGTTGCGCTAAACACACGCAATCCTTTCATACAATTGGTAGAACACACTTGGACCTTTTTCCATTGACAGCAATCATTATTTATTTATATATTTAAAAAATAAAGGTGATTTTTTTTTTCTTTTTTTTTTTCCTCCGGAAAACTTTAAGCCATGTAACTGTACACTGCGTGGCACATCGACTCAATCTGGCAGTGTCAGACTGCATTAAGGGGCAGAGGGCAGTTCAATACCTCACCAAATATGCCAGGACTGTTGGAACTATCTTCTGGTTCTACCAGGCCTCCAGTAATAGGACCAGCAGTCTCAAGGACATGGAGAGGCTTTTTGAACTCCCCCAAATCAAACTGCAGGTTAGCAATATTCAGTGCTAGATTATTCAGATCCATTTTTGCTTTTTTTGTCATTTACTGATTAATTTTTTGTAGGGAGGAAATGTTACCAGATGGGAATCAAATAAGGAAGCAACAGATGTGATGCGCCGAATTCTGCCTGCTCTCATCACAGACCTCTCACTCCAAGCCCGGAATGAGCCAACCGCTGAAGGGCTGTATAATTTGTGAAGGACAAGTTCTTCCCCCCTGCCCTGTGCCTAATGCAACTTGTGCACGAAAAGATCCACCGGCAGTTTTTGTTTTTTCAGAAGAGAAACCTTTTTTTCTCTCAGGTGGAGCAGAAGGTATGTGATCAATAGTTCTTGGGTTTCCTCTTTATTTAAATGTTGTTACTAGCTGAGCTGTTGTGTTTTATCTCAGGTCACAGTGCTGAAACTATCACTGGCACAGCTGAAAGAGAGCAACATGGTCAGAGATCGCTGGCAGGCATGGCTGCAGTCTGATGCTGGTCTGAAGCCTCTGCAGGAAGAGGTCCCTGCATATTTCCATGAGGATGTTTGGGAGAGCTTCAAGAACACTGTATGTGTTAGGAATGTATTTGAGTAATGTAGACAGAAGGACTGTTTTACATTTTCTTTTATTCTTCTAAAGGTGATGGTGCCATTTCTGACTGCACTGACTGAAAACATTGACAGCAGATTCCCAAACACCGGCAGTTTGTCTGTCTTCAGTGTGTTCTCTCCCAGACAAATGTTGGCAAACTCTAATCCAGAGTATGGGAATGCCGAGATGAGGACACTGGCTGAGCAGTTTCCAAGACTGAGGGAGTCTGACCTGTTGTCTGAGTGGAGCTCCTACAGACTGAGAGTGGGGAGTCCTGATCTGAAGGTACTACATATTAAGTTACATTAACTTTATCACCATCACAACAGTCTAATTTTACTGAATAATCTCATCTTTGTTTTCAATCTGCTTTTATTCAGACCAAGTCCCTGGGAGAGGTGCTTCTGTGGCTTGTGTCTGCAGAACCCACTGAGCTGTACCCCACCCTGAGCCTTGCAGCTGCCATCGCCCTCACAGCCCCTGTCCAGACTGCAGATGTGGAGAGGCTCTTCTCTGCACTCAAAATTGTAATCTATGATTGAAAACACTATCACTCTTCATGTCTGTATCAGAATAAATACAAAAATACTTAATGCATGAATTGTTTTGTTTAAGGTGAAGACTCCTTTGCGCAACAGACTAAAGGAGAGGCACTTGGATGTCTGTTGCAAGGTGCCCATAGATGGACCAGACCAGGATGCCTTGGACTACCAGGAGTGCATGAGGAGGTTCTATAGGATGAAAAATAAAAGGCTGAAATGTTCTCTGTCTGGTTGTGAGATATGTGGATAAATCCCCACAACTTCATGCACTCTCTGTTTAAAGTTGGCACCTTATTTTTGTATGTATATTTTCAATTAATTTGGATAATTTTCTTCTAGAAAGACAAGGAACACGTTGTCTTTCTAGAAGAAAATTATCCAAATTAATCATTAAGACAAAATTAACATTTTTGAATTATATTTTTATTATATTGTTTTAATAAAAGAATCCTTTAACATGATCATTGTCATATTCTTATTAGAACGCTTAACTAAAAAATGTTGCCTGTAAAAAAGTGAGTCAGTTCAATGCATTGAATACATGCATGTGTTGGCGCATGGTCAGGATGGTACCACCTCTGCTTCAATTTGAGCCAGGAAAACCCCTGAACATCATAGTTTCAAAGGCTGGAACCACAGCAAAGTATAGGCTGGGTCTCATATCTGGCAGGCAATAATATTTCAGGTGCCGTACACTGTTATTAGAGCTGTGTAGAAAAAATTCGATTCTGAATCGATTCTGATAAAAATAGCTAAGAATCGATTCAGACATTCAAAGATTGATTTAATCATTCCAACATTGTTCGCCCTTTTTTTACAGCTAAAACGGGAGGGAGAAGTCCAGACGGGCAATTTAAAGCTTAGATCTAAAAGGGTTAATACTGTTTCCCCCGGTGAACTGTAACCCGATCCAGTGTTGGGTAGGAATTACAGGCCTATAGTTAAGGTAACAGCTGAAAAAAACATTTTTAAATAGCACTGACCCATATCAATATTGAACTGGAACAGATTGGATTGGATCGGATTGTTATAATCGATTCTAACTCTATAGAATCAAATCGATTCCTCAAATTTGAATCTACATCGACACCCAGCTCTAACTGTTATGTAGGCTCTAGTTAGAGAAAATAGGTCGATAGGCCACTATTCTGTAGTTTAAACACACACACACCAATATATATATATATATATATATATATATATATATATATATATATATAGCACAAAATGTCACAAAATTGTTTGACAAAAAAAAATTATGAATACATTTCAAACACTTTGAGATCATTTTAAAAATACACAACTTAAGTATTAACAAATATGGCGGTTTATTCAAGCTGTCTGCTTAAAGGAGGACCTGTGGAGTTGATTACCTGACCAGCTAGGAGCATTTAAACTAACCGAGTCAACATTCTTACATAAAACCTGTGGCAAATTACCGGTCTGGGCCGTTTTCATTGTATTTTAAGAAGTGAGCTACATGGTCAGGTTGAACAAAGGCACCCCGTTAACACGGCTGCGCCAGCTGTTAATCACCGGTGAGACGGTGGCTCGTACTCGTGACAGAAAAACCACAACCGTTGACAGTAAAGCTGTTTGGACCAAACAATTTATGAAGGAAAAAAACTAACTAAATATTCCGTTACATAATCAGCACAACTTATTTATAAATTTCGTAATGGATCAAATTCTTCTTCTTTCTTCTTCTTTGAAAATTATTGGCGGTTAGCAAAAAATAATTGGTGCATTACCGCCACCACTTATTTGGAGCGTGATCCCAAATAGCGCTTTGTAAAAAGAAAAAGAAAAAGAAAAGAAAACTTATATCCTATCTAACAACTTAGTTTTTTTTAAAGTACTGTAATATTGCTTTAATACTTTCACAATTAGATTTTGTTCTCAATATTTCCTTTATATCTAGTTTTAACTTATTTATCTCTAAATTCCTTATCATTTGCATTCTTTCTGCTTGATATTTATCACACTGTAATATCACATGTTCCACTGTTTCACTTAATCCACAATAGCTACACTTCCCTGTCTGATGTTTTCCTATTCTAAATAGGGTACTATTTAATCCAGTTTGTCCAAATCTAAGACAAGATACTATCGTTTCCTCTCTTCTTGATCTTCCAGTTTCTCTCATATTTCCAACTTTCTTTTGAATATCATAAAACCATCTTCATATTTTTCCCTCCTCCCATCTCTTTTGCCATTTTTCTCTCATTTTTATTTTAATTATACTTTTCATTTCAGCTTTACTTAGACTAATATTTAAATCAACTTGCTCTTTTGTTGCAATTGTTTTAGCTATTATATCTGCCATCTCATTGCCACACACTCCAATATGTGCTGGAACCCATATAAACGTAACTGTCAATCCCATCATATTTATCCTATAAATCGTTTTTAATAACTCCATTAAAATATCTGGTCTTCCTTCTGAAAAATGATTTTCTATGCTTATTAGAGATGAACTTGAATCAGAGCAAATTATTGTTCTTAATGGTCTATGTTCTTCTACCCATTGTGCTGCTAACAACATTGCCAAAAGCTCCCCAGTATATATTGATATTCCTTCATTAATCCTCTTCCCTAATTTGATTTGAAACTCTGGAATATAAACTGCTACCCCTATTTGAATCCTTACATTTTTTGATGCATCTGTAAATATTTGAATATATCCATAGAATTGATTAATATAATCCTGCACTATATGCAAATTTAAATAATCTTTTTTACTTTTATTTTTATTTTCTAACAATGTAAAGTCTACTTGTACTTCTGGAAATATCCAAGGAGGTATTACACATAATGGAATTTCAGGACTAATATTAAATTGATCTATTTCAAGTACTTTTGTTTTTGATCTACTAACCACCCAAAACTTTTCATTTCTTTTTTCTCCTTCTCCCAACATGATTTAATTACATTCAGTGTGGGATGACTCTTACCTTGACCTTTCAGTTTAACCCAGTATTGTAACATGAGTTGTTCTCTTCTTATATCCAGAGTCATTTCCCTAATTTCTACCTGTAATGAAGTTGTTGGAGTCGATTTTATTGCACCTGTACAAATTCTCATTACTTGATATTGTATACAATCTAGCCTCCTTAATATTATTTCTCCTGCTGAATTATATACTATACATCCATAATCTAAAATTGACCTAATTAAACCTACATATATAGCTCTCAATGCCAGTCTGCTCCCCAGTCTGATCCCACTAAACATCTCATTATGTTCATAACTTTTTTGCATCTAGTTATCTTTTCAATATGTCTCCCCCAATTTCCTTTTTCGTCAAACCATACTCCCAATAACTTAAATTCTTTTACCCTCTCTAATTCTTTCCCATACATTTTAATTGATACCTCTATGTCTAACCTTCTCCTGGTTATGACCATTATTTTTCTTTTCTCTATAGAAAATTTTAATCCCCATTTAAAGGACCATTCCTCAACCTTTAATACGCCTTCTTGCAATTTTTTACATTTTACATTTCTTCCTCTAACCCATATTGCTCCATCATCTGCATAAAGAGAAAAACCTAATCCATTCTTCATATTATTATATATATCGTTTATCGTTATAGAAAACAATATCGGGCTTACTATGCTCCCTTGAGGTGTTCCATTTTCCACTGTATAACTTTCAGAATAACTGTTTCCTATCCTTACCTGTATTTTCCTATTTTCAAGAAACTCTTTAATCCATCTATACATATTCCCATTTATACCCATTCTTTTTAACTTAATTAATAAACCTTCTCTCCATAACAAATCATATGCTTTTTCAATATCCAAAATACTACAACCACTTTCTTTGTTTACCTGTGCCTTCTTAATTTCATTTTTTAAACACAAAACCGGATCCATTGTACTTCTCCCTTTTCCAAATCCACTCTGATATTGTGATAAATATCCTTTACTTTCTATATAAAACAACAACCTATTTTTAATAATTATTTCTATTAATTTACACAAATTAGATGTTATTGCTATTGGTCTATAATTTTCCGGTTTTGTTTCATCTTTCCCTGGTTTATGAATGGGAATTATAATTACCTCTCTCCAATCCTGTGGAATCTTTCCCTCTTTCCATATTCTATAAAAAAAACTCTATTAATATATCTTTAGATATCTGACTCTGAGTTGTTTAATCATATAACAAATTTGGTCTTTCCCTGGTGCTGAAATTTTACATTTCTTAAGAGCTCTATTTAATTCTCCTTTGTAAATGGAATATTCAATCAATTGTTACCTTCTTCTTCAATCGATCAAATTAAGAATTGTAAACGTATTAATAATTTAAAGCAATGGTAAAAGAGGAGGGGAAATGAAGAGAGTAGAGGAAAGAAAAGGAGAAAAGAG
Organism: Valencia hispanica; assembly: GCA_963556495.2. Classification (NCBI taxonomy): domain Eukaryota; kingdom Metazoa; phylum Chordata; class Actinopteri; order Cyprinodontiformes; family Valenciidae; genus Valencia; species Valencia hispanica. Next base: position 12,287,952 of record OY747702.1, on the reverse strand, counting down.
AAAAGGAGGGAAATGAGAGCAGGCGCAGCACAAGATTTTCATTTCTTTGATAGGTCATAGTAATTTTGGATGGGCCTTAATTAACAAGTTAATATCAATATTTATCAATACAAGAACAGAAACAATACACAAGTTTAACTTTTTTCAAGAGTTAAAGTTGAAAAAAGTTAAACTTGGGAATTTAAGTTTAACTTAAAGTTAAACTTAAATACATTAAAGTTAAATAAATAAATTAAAGTTGAAACCTGTTGAATCTGCTTGAATTGTTATCCAGCAATAGATCAAGATTATCAAGAAAGCGGTGCTGTTACCATCGAACATAATCTGCCCAGCAACAGTTCAACATCAATAGAAAAGCCACGCGCCACACTGATGACTTGCGCCTTTATTGCTCAAACACTAATAGAATTTATACTATCGAAATAGTACAATAAGCGGCCTTGAAAAGTGTCTGACAACGGAGATAGCTTAATAAACACAGACAGTAACATCTGTTAACCTGCCACAGTGAATTTTTGAGTTCATGTAGGCTACTAAAACATCTGGCAGCTGAACTTCTGACCAATCACTACACACATCAAGAGCAGCTGGCCAATCAGGCACTTAGTAACAGATGATATCACACAGAAATACTTAAAGTGTGACTGAACCCCCTGAAAAATCATAACCCCGCCCCCAGACAACATTTGAAAAATTCTACAAAGTGGGCGGTGCCAGGAAGAACGGAGGGGTATGGCCAAGTGTTGAGGAAAAGCGGAGGGGGGAACGTGGGGGTGTGTTCAGGAGGACAGTGACAGCTCGCTTAATGTGACACTGAAACATGGACAGTGACCAAAGCTACGTTGGCAGTTTTGCGACTGATCGATCTGATCAACATTCATCTGTTTTGAACGTTAGCCTATGTTAGCATTACCACTCAGAGACCGGACCCATCCTGTCTCCCTCTGCCTCAGCAGCACCGAGCTCGGGCGGCGCTGGCTCTGCACCCTGAGCCAGCGGATCTCCTCCGTCGTCACCGGAGGTAGAGGAGTAGAGAGAGGCTTTATGTATCAATGTATCAATTAGAGCCGCTGACTCGGGGCGCTGCGTCAGCGCTGCCCGAGGCTGGCGCTGCTGATGAGGGAGAGAGAGACAGGATGGGTCCAGTCTCTGAATGGTAATGCTAACATAGGCTAACGTTCAAAACAGTATGTTAGCCATTCTAACTAAGTGCTAATGTGATAATAATGGTAACCTGAAAAACGCAATCCAACTCCAAACTCGCCACGGGGCAGGTATGTCTGATAGTTTTATACCCAAACCCACGGGGCGTGTCTGTGAGACCATGGCTGCTGTGACGCAGTCAATGCCTGTGACGTAGAGATGTACCGCTCTCCACCAATCACAGAATTCAAATGCAGTAGCCACCGTTCAACCCTAAGGGGGCAGCATTAAGACCTTTTTAGACCAAAAAGTTTAGAATTCAACAAGTTTACACCAAAATGTATAAAAATCACCAGAAACTGAAAGACTGCATTGGTAAAGACCCATTTATACAGTTTAGAAGCAAAAGAAAGTTGTTTTGGGGTTTAGTTACTCTTTGAGAAGACAAAAGAGACCATTGGCACAATCGCACATCACATAAGGTAAGCATAACATTTTCATATTTGTAATGCTTCTTGATACTATAATGTACAATATATGAGACTGTCTGTATTTCCTTTTTTTTAAACGCAAATAGTCAAAATAAAGGCGGTCAGAAAGTCGTAAATTTGCGAGAGAAAATTTTGAAATTTCCATGACTAAATATATATTTTTTGCTATTCAAACTGAGATTTTCTGACATTGTAAGGTTGGAAATTTTGAAGAGAAAACCCCCTCAAAAATGTAGCAGAAAAAAACAAGTTTGCTAAGGTTTTAAATCCGTTATTTTCGATAGAAGATGCCAGTCCAACAAGATTTAAGGGTTAAATGTACAAGATGTGCATCTGGATATTTTCAAAACTGTAGCTAAGTGGTAGCTACATCCGACACTTTTCCTGGAATAGAACAACTTCATGTGTTCAGACCATATACTGTATAATAACTGGACGAAGCCTCAGTGACGTCACCCATTGGTTTCTGAAGAGCAAAAATGAAGCCAAATGGGCTGTTCCCACCGCCACCATCTTGTCTGCGTCACGCGTCTCGTCACTCCCAGAAAATACAAAAATGGGCAAAGAGGTGGAGCTGAGAGTGGAGCTGAGAGTGGCGCTGTGAGGGCGGGGGCGGATGATTGACACTCTGAGCCGATGTAGCCAGGAGCTAGTCCTGGAGCTAACTGAAGCTAACTGAAGCTAGTCCTGGAGCTAACTGAAGCTAACTGAAGCTAGTCCTGGAGCTAACTGAAGCTAACTGAAGCTAGTCCTGGAGCTAACTGAAGCTAACAGAGGTTAGCGGGCGCCTTTGGCCTGAAAACCGCAGTAGAGCAACTCTGCTACCCTCTTCCATCCAGGCTGTAAATACAATATAAAATTGGTAAGTTAACATTTAAATTGAAATAATTTATTTAAATGAAATTATCATTAACTTAATGTAAATTTTCAATATTTTTAACTTAGTTATTAATGGTGTAGGAGTTTTATTTAGTCTATGGATGAGATACATGATCAAACTAAGTTAGTTAGGATAGTTCACATATTTATATTAATACTTATTAGTATTTACCCTAATTGTTAGTGATTGTACTATGAAGAGATATAAATTCTGTTAATGTTGTATGAGGGTCTAATTTTGTAGTGCATGTGGAAACACTTAGAAACCGTGAATAATCAAGAGGAATGTGGCACATCCGGGGTGCCTTTTGGGAAGAAGCTGTGTGCCTTTTGGTGGGGAGGCTGTGACCATTCTGTGGGGGAAGATCTATGTGGGAGGAGTTTCCTTTTTAACTGTTGTTTCAAATAAAAACCTAAAGTTGAGATAAAGCTGTACTCAGTTACTAGAACTGAGTCCAGTGAACGACGTCTCACTGTTAAAAGATATAATTGTTGTTTGTTGCTCCTTTTTACAGAAATGAACGAGCACACGAGAAGGTGAAATGAGAGCTCAGAGAGCCAGGGTCATAAATTAAATGTGTGTCTGTTCCTTTAAAATAGGCTTTAAATTAGAATTAAAACACCTTCTCAACAATTTGGTGACCCCGACGTGATTTCTGGAAGTAGCAAAGGAAAACGTGTGTTTGGAAATTGTTGTGATTAACAGATACTGGAGATCGGAGGACGGAAGTGACGCAGGCCTGAAGTGATTTGGTAAGCGCTGACACACGAGGCGAAAAATTGACTAATCTAAAAGTATGTTCTGTCTGTAGTTCTCCAGTAAATGTTGATATCTGTTTCTGCTGAGTTAAATAGAGCCGACCGGGTCGGTGAACTCAGGGTGTGGCCGGCCCTAAGGTAAGCTAGGACGCTTCTTACTGAAAGCTTGCGTGTTGGACACGAAGAAGGCTGAGTGTGAATCAGCTCGTGGATTGAGAAACCACGGAATGTCAAAAAAAGAAAACTCAGAGATCAGAGAGCGATTTTAACCCTGGCATTTCTTGTTCCTTTGACCAGGATCTCAGATTGGACTGGATCTCCGGGAGGAACCGCAGGCTGCTGAGAGTCCGTGCATAACCTGGTTCGGAACCAGTATCAAAGTCCTCCACCCCACCGTTAGGTAAAAAAGGAGGCCGGCAGATCCGGGGTTTCTTCCGGAGCAACAGTTGGATGGGGTCTTCCTTCACAGGGACAACAGCCAGTGAGTAAAAATTTGATGCGTGAAAGAAGAAAAATAACTAGGTCCGGGACCTATATAATGCAAGTTTGTGTTTTGCAAATAAAGATCGGGGATCTTTGCGTGAATATTCATGTTAAAGGAGTTGGACTCCAAAAGCGCGCAGAGGTCTGGGATCTCAATTAGAAATAGGCCTAATGATAAATAATATCTAAATAATAATACTAGTAATGAAAAAGCATGATAATAAATACATAATTATATTAATGTGTGATAAACCGGTTGTGTGATTGTGTGTGTGTGAATGGAGATTTCTATGGTGAAACAGCTGTAGGCTGAACAGAGTCTCATGGTTTGAAAATTAAGTAAATAACACTGCGATAAGATAAATAGATCAGATAACAGAGAAATAAAAGCTGAATTTACTTCATTAACACGAGAATGATAAATATTTAAAAATGAAAAATAAAAACAGCAAAATGTAACTTATCGAAATATAGGGAAAAATAGCAAAGAAGATTTTAAAGGAGATGCAAAATTAATTTAAGAGAAAAGACAATACATTTCTTTAAAATAAAGATTATGAATTTGAAACGACGATTGACTGAGTAATTTCGCGCCCTTCTTGGTAGTTGCGATCTAAAATAAAACTAAAAAGATCAAAATGAAAGAATTAGACATTTGGCGTCTCAAAGGAATTCTTGAAGGAGGAAGAGAAAAAGGAGGGGTTAATGCGTGAAACAGATGTGTTTTTTAGCACCCGGGAGGATAGAAAACGTTTTAAACTTTGTTTTCCCCTAAAGTTCCGCCGAAAGAAAAATTAAATAAAAGAGAAAACCCACTAACATATTTTAAAAAAATCCTATGAAGAGTAAGGTCAACTTTACTGTGATCTAAATGAATTATCTTAAACAAGCGACCACCTTCCCCCCTTCTGTCCCTTAACAATGGGTCGTTAGTTTTTCTCTTAATAAACAAACCAACTGTGATGGGTTGGGACAGAAATCGGTAAAATGGACTTCCTGAGAAAGACTTGTTTGAAACCAGATTGATCATGCGTTTCAAAATTGTTAAAGGTTATCCAACTGCCGGAAGGCAGAAGAGGAGGAACCTCCCCCCGCTAGCTGTTAATGAGGGGGATGTTTTAGCTGCGTGCAGCTCAATACAAAGGTTGGGATTTCTTGAGTGCAGCGGCAACTTTTAGTCTAATAATAATAAATAAAAAATAAAAAACTTAGCTAATATTTTTAATGATATTCATGGGATGTCGGTGAGATCTCTCATATAGTATAAAAGAAATGGTTTAAAAATGACGGATTATGAGCAGAGTGATTTTATTTTGAAATACAGGCGGATGTCTACAGGACCTGCGGGGTAACAGCTGGGTGGCTACGTGAATTTATTCTTTGTAACAAGCGGCAGCTTCAGATGTTTGCTTCTAACATTTTAATGACAGATAAGATACATGTTGAAAGGAAACAATCTTGTAATGCGCTGGGTTAGAGACTGCAAAAAAAAGAGAAGAAATGTTCGTTACGGGATTACCGTAGTAAGGAACGTAGTAACGCACTCCAAAATTCAACTTTGGTTACCGTAGCACACTGAGTTTAAGCGCACTTTAATATTTACACTCAATGGAGTTGTTGCTAATGGGACAAAATTAAGGGTCTGATTAAGCAAGAAGATGTCTAGACCTACACCTGAGATTGGGAGAGGATGCCGGCCCTCGCCCCAATATCAGTTGAGAATGGGACCATGTTTTTTGGGCATCTAGCAACAGACTCTTTCACATATAATCATAATAATAAGCTAATTTGTAGAATCTTTATGAAGGAGCAGATAAGTAGAGAGCAAGGAATAGAGATGTGATGTTTTGTCATGGAAATATCAGTTGCTGATTATCTCATTGACAAAATGGTAGGAAGTTGGTGAAGCCAGATGAAAAAATAATTAAATAAAATTAGGAATTTTGTTATCCACTAAAAATGAGATTGAGTTGTTAGAAAAATGAAATAAAAATAATAGATTTTGCTACAGGAAAAACCTGTTGTGATAATCATAAAATCTAGAGATTATTTTCTAATTTGTTAGGAAGAGATTTCCTATTTCACTTGAAGTTGGGCATATTCTTTGTAGGGGATAAATTAATAGTCCAAATTTTAGATTTTCACAAAATTCTTGAAACGGGACAGCTACCAAAGAATTTTTCTACTTGGAAAAAGAAAAATTAAAGTTTTAACTTTAGTTTGTATTCAGATGAAGATAAATAATCATATTATGGCTAACAGAAGATTCAAATTGAACTTTAAATGTTTTTGGCATTTGGCCAACAATGGGGAACAGGGGTATGGCGACCTCTATTGGTGAACTAATAAAAGCATTTCTTACGGACAATTCAATTCTCAAACTGATTAGTTCATGGACGAGAAGTGTGTCAGACATGGAAAAAAAAGAAAAGCTTCTCATGTAAAATTAAGAAACAGCTTTGAGCAAACGAAGGCTGTTTTGAACAAGCTCTATTTAGTAAAAAAAGATAATTTCTCCTAATGGATTTGTAATGTTAACGTTGAAACATTTAGGTACACTAACTGTTGCAGAAATGTTGTTTAGAGAAATAATGCCTAGATTTGATATCCACAAATGATCTATAGTGGTAACGGAACACATTTTGTGAATGAAATAATTGATAAAATAGGACAAAGATTAGAGATCATTTTTAAGAGACAATTGGATTCTAAAAGCAGATTAAGAAAGGCCATGGATAAGGCTAAACAGAATTGGAGATACTGTTTGGTTATGATAAAGTTATATATGAATATAACACCAAGTAATTGAACGGATTTGATGAGACCTTATACCTTCTTACAGTTTGGTATATTAAAATAAGAGGAACAATTACAAACTGATTTATGACTTTATGATAAAATGTTGCAAATTGAAAAAAAAAGTGATGGAAGAAACGGGACAAAATTGGATAGTCTTGATTTGGTAAATTATAAATGCATATAATTCCAAATTTGAATATTGGCCTCATTCTATTTGAAATAATCTATGGGTGAGATATAGAATTCCTTAGATTGGTTTACTATCTTCTAAAAAAACAATTTGATTAAGATCTGGTGGGTTTTCATGATCAAAATACTGATAAGTACATGAGTTATAAATGCAAACTAATCATATGCCAGATGATCCTATATTCCTACAGGAAGAAGTGAGCTGAAAGTAGGTGACTGGATCCTGATTAAAAGCTGTAAACAGAAAATTGGGCATCACCCAGGTGGAAGGGGCCATTCCAGGTATTTTTGACCACACCAATGGCTGTAGAGACTGAGTTAGATACACTTAATCCATTATAAAAAGCAGTGACCATTACTAGATATAGGGAAAGCAGTCTAAGAAAAGTGGTGTTAAAAACTGACTCCAAAGGGAGGTGGAAAACAATATGATCCACTTGTCTCAACCTCAGTGAAGAGAACCAGGAGAGCCACTTTTCTATAGAGACTGTTTGAAGGGATAGATAGTGACGATGAAGGTTTTTCTGGTTTTTCTATCTAGTATTTTTTTTTTTTACAGTTTTTTTGGTGGTGTTATTTCAATAGGAACGTCAGGACTCACAGAAGAATGACATAGAGCACATGAGGATGCTGATTTATTTTCTTGGTTCACTCAGAGAAGGACACACAGAAACCCATTTGAAACTAGTGTATGGTGACAATATGCAAGATATCTAGCAAATAAATAAAACATTAACTGTTTTGTTTGTTCTCAGATGCCATATTCTGTAGGACATTTACCCATATATGTAGAAGCTTTCACTAATCTTAATGATCTGTTTCCAGATGTTACACTCCTCTCCAGGATTTGGACAAATTCTGAGCGTGCAGTACATGAACGAACAGGAAGTTATATGGGTAAAAATGTGTATACTTCCATGACAAAAGTAAGGGTAAATTGGAGACTGGGACGACATGGGATTAATCTAAATAGTTAAAGCTGGACCAGTACACTTAAAACCTGACCAAAGATTTATTTGTTTTGAAAATGATAAAAATCTGACCACACTTTCATACCACTCTGGGTACATGGAAAAAAAGTATATAGTATGTGCTCCATATCGTGAATGTGATGGGAACTTTTCTATGGACGACCTGCTGATTCTCTGCAGATTTTGGCTCTGACACAATTACCCTCAAAATGAGAACGGTGGATGTGCTTCTGTTGAGACTTAAAGAGCATTCTTTTCTTGTATTTGCAGAGGAGATCTGACACAGCAGAAGGAGGAGGCGTGATCTTTCAGCCCCTCATGGTCCCATCTGGGCTCCGATATGCCCCCTGAAAACAAATTATGGAGTAATTGAAATAAGGTTCTGTTATCTTTTTTCCCATGGACCGAGGTGGGTATGGTCATGTTATGATTGGACACATTAAATTATAGATTCAGTGGTTTTGTTAATTCTTCCCTGGCAGAAAGGTATAGCAGCTGAGATCTAGGAATTGAGCTTAAATACTGTATACATGGAGATTGATCTACAATACAGGTGTTTATTGAACTATAATATCTCTCCGTAACAAGCTGCAGATCTAGTCACACCTGATTAACAGGAGACTTAAATAATTGGATGTTTCTGAAACAGTTCTGTTTCAGGAAAAGAGAGGAGATCCTTAGGCACAAGGGGAACTTAAATTTCAATTATTTTTTACAAAACAAAGCCTTTCAATTTGTCGCATTAAAAGCATTTCAGATAAATGAAAAAACAGAATAAAAAACAGCATTTGTTTAGGGTTCAACACTTTTTTGGTTAAATAGGTTGAAATTATAGTTTTCTTTTATAAGTAATGGGCTTCATAAGCTCAGAAAAATGAATAACAACAGTCGGTGATGTGGTAAAATCTTATAGGACTATAGGTTTAATGAACTTAGGCTGTTAGCAGTGTAAATGAATAAAATTAAACTGATCGTTTTCTGCGGGTTGAGCTTTAAAGCAGCACATTTTTCTTTTGAGTGGTGTCATGCTCATGATGCCATTTCCACAATCCAAAAAGACCAGATGTTTCCTGTTTTCCATCCTGTTTTGGCACCTTTGTGCGGTTGGTTGTTTTAGCACACAACCCATTCATCTTACCTTGTGGCATGTTTATGCATTTAGTCTTTGTTTGGAAGTTTTTATTTGCATTATAACCTCTACTATATATTTTGAAGAAATATTCTTTATGGTCTAGGTTGTTCCAGTGTTACTCATTTTTGATACAGGATTTTTAGAGTGCACTTTGCATCAATGATGATTTTTGTGATTTACATACAGCAAAAGTATTAGCCTTATCTACAGATAGACCTAGTTAGTAAGCAGTCAGGATAAAAATTTGATTTTGTGTTAGTGTGGCCGATCAGTGCGGCACTACTTAAAACTATGAGGTGAGTGAGGGATTTGACTTTAAAAAAAGAGGACAAATCCATAAGAAATGAATCTCAAAACAGATACAATTATGGATAAAGCAAACAGGAAAAAGCTAATTAGTTGCAAGCTCTTCTTTTAGGCATGGTTGACCAGGTGAGAGACCAGCAGCCAACCAGACCACAATCTCTCAGGTAATCATACTAAAGAAATAGGCTGGAGCCAATGCACTCCCACTGAGGAGTCAGGACGAACCTGAGAGGACATGCAGGAGCAGCAAGCCAGAGCGGGAGAAGAACAGCAAGGAGCAGACCACACAACCTACTTGAACCCTCTGCTGAGAGGTTTCCAACTTCAGCACACCTGCACCATCAGGTGGCAGGGCGGCTTGGAGCACAGAGCTGCCCAGCTGGGGCAGCAGGGTTTGAAGGAAAAGAAGCTGAGACCCCTGCCAAAAGGGGCTGAACGATCCTCTGGTCTGCGTGCAGTCCTTAGAGTTTTTAAACTCAAGGCTACTGAAAAGATACACTTTAGCTGCATATAGGTGATGTGCTGGCAACCTCTCACCTTAGGTCATAGAAGAGCGAGCCGGACGACCACTATTCCCGGCCAGAACAAGATGACTTGACTACTGATCCGAAAAGTTCCAGAGAAGATGGACTCAAAATTGATATGATTCTTTGCCTGACATTTTTCCTTACATATGGTGATCTCTTAAAAAATAAGAGATCAAGAGAGGGACATGAAGAGATATAAATTATGTTAATGTTGTATGAGGGTCTAATTTTGTAGTGCATGTGGAAACACTTGTGAACCGTGAATAATCAAGAGGAATGTGGCACATCCGGGGTGCCTTTTGGGAAGAAGCTGTGTGCCTTTTGGTGGGGAGGCTGTGACCATTCTGTGGGGGAAGATCTATGTGGGAGGAGTTTCCTTTTTAACTGTTGTTTCAAATAAAAACCTAAAGTTGAGATAAAGCTGTACTCAGTTACTAGAACTGAGTCCAGTGAACGACGTCTCACTGTTAAAAGATATAAATGTTGTTTGTTGTTCTTATTGCTCCTTTTTACAGAAATGAACGAGCACGCGGGAAGGTGAAATGAGAGCTCAGAGAGCCAGGGTCATAAATTAAATGTGTGTCTGTTCCTTTAAAATAGGCTTTAAATTAGAATGAAAACACCTTCTCCACAACTACCATGTAGGATCTCCCAGTTAAAAATTTGTTCCCACAGCTATTGTAGATTAGCAACAGCTGATATAAATAATTTCGATCCTAGTCAATTCTGCAACTTATGAATTTTACTTATCATTTATTGAGGTCTGGGAAGGGATAAGTTGCACTTTTAGTAAGACACTTGTGTTTCTTTTTATAGATTTTGTTTACCAGGTCACAATGGTTGCATGCCTGTCCTCCACAACAGCCAAACAAAGCAGAAAATGTAAGTACCTGTCTCCATCACTTCATGTAGTAATTTTAATAGTATTATACTTTCAACTGTTAGGCCACATCTGTGCTACTATTATGCTAGTCTTTTTCTCCATAGCCATTTGGATCACTGGAGACAGCTTTGTCTGACATGGTTCTAAGAGAGATGAAGAAACCATCGGAGGAAACCTCCCAGACGTCCGTATCTCCTGGTTTGGCTGGGGGGGCTGAGGTGGAAAGGAGGAAGAGCAGCTCTAGATGTCCTCATCATCAGCCGTGGTGGAGATGACATGGGGATGGTCAGCAGTGTCCAGTTGGTGAACTTGATGGAGGACCTGCACCAGCTTAACCTGCTCCACCCGCAGATGTCCATCATCTTCTCCTCCATCACCCAAAGGCGTTGATAGAGGGCAGGTGTAAACCCAGCAAAAATAGAAAAAGGCCAGCAGGTTTGTCAACAGTGTTATGGCTTCTTATATTCCTTGTTTAAATAGTGCCATCTTTATGCAACCTCACATTAGACATGACAGTCCAGGGATATTTTTGTCAGACAAAGTTAATTTCACAAATAGGGGAAATGATGTTTTTAAGTGAAATTGCTAATTTTCTTAAAGGCCATCCTGAACGGCAGTGAAAGGCTTCCAGTTAGGAGTGTCGCTGCTTTTGAATCTGGCCTTTAGGACAATTGATGTTAAAGCAAAAAGTATAAAGCCCTGATTGTTATGTCATATGCGTTGCTAATTTAGGTTTTTTATTTCAACAATTAAATCTGTTGCCATAACACTGTTGACAACTCTAATCCCCCCCCCCCCCCTCTTTTTGCTTTGTGGCCCTTCTTTGTTTTTTTGTCTGTGTCCCTTTCTTTTATAGAATCTTGTAACAAATGTTTTATTCTCTATAGTGACTGAAAATTCTTTCAACAGTATATAACAAGGGAAGAAATAAGACAAACAAATAATTTATCAGCCAACTGCATTTTTAAATTTGATAAATTCCTTCAACATCTCAATATTACAATAAACCTTGGCATCTGCAATATTACAAAGCCAAATCATATTTCTTATGTGGCTAGAAAACTATGATTTTTTTTCTTGAAATGGAAAAAAACATCTTTGTGTGAAAGAAAAACAGAAACTTCATTCATTTGTTGTTTATTTAATCAAAACAAACAAAAAACGACCAGCACCTAACGATATGAAAGAAGTGGCATTAAAGGTGATGCACATATAATGTTAAGTACTTCTCCTTATGATCTTCCTGTAGTTTTAGGTGATTGATATGATCTGTTAGAAAAAAAAACCCATGGTATATTAAAAACAACTTAACATTTCAACATTGCCCATCTTAGTTGGAAACCAATTCATCACAAGACAAACATGCTATAAACAAATGAGCACACAGACATAACCCTTATGGGTGTATGTATAAAAGTACAACAATGAAGGTGAATCCCATATGACAGCATATCAGAAATGAATAATGCCTTAACTGACAACTCTTATTAATTTTTAAAAAGTAAAAAATCTCTGACAACAAAATATGAAATATATCTGGAGTTAGTTGGAAAAAAAGGTAATTTTTTTTAAACAGATGTGCCTCTAAGATAAGGCTGCTTGGTTGACAATGGGTTAAAATGATCACATTTCTTATCTACTTTACATTTTAAAACCGTCAAAATAACGTGTTGGAACATATACACTGTGTGATATTGATATGACCATGTGATATTTCAGTTTGTCTTTCTTAATCAATTAATAAAAATTTCTACATTTCTGTTTTCTTTCTGTTCTAGGACACGTTTACCATCCCGAACACTCTGTGGCGGGAAGCTGCCATAGTGGCTGTAGCTGTGGGAGACGTAATCTCGATGAGCCATGTGAAGGGGGCTTGTACAAGCTATGGAGACCAGCTTCCAATGTTTTGTTATGAATCGCTAGCCCAAAAATAATGACCAGACATGTAGACAACGCTATTACACAATCATTTAAACAATTTATCAGTTAAAAAAAAGCTGATTTTGGGGTGAATTGGACTTTAAGCTATATAAAAACGGGGTGTGCTTACCCATTGTACCCAAGTGAATAAATTATCTTCAATAAAAGCAGGAGAAGGCGAGTGTGGCTTTTGTTTACAATCCTTTCTCTATATATGTAGTTGTTATAGCGTGAACCACCAATATTTATTGCTTTAGCTGGAACAAATTTCTGAATATGGTCGCACACAAAACCGCACCTGGTGTGGATGGCAGTCTGTCCAACACCCCTACGGCAATCCGACTGCACACCTACAGCAACCGGTGTGAATGAGGCGTAACTAACTTCGCCTAACCAAAAGTAGACTGTACCTGCGCTTTGAGGAGTGTTCCTTAGGTGACAGTAGCTGTGCTGTTTCTTTTTATCAAAGTGATGGAGGCTTCCTGACCAGGAGCAAAGGGATGGACTGATCCCCTCCCCCACCCCAGCCAGTAGCGCACTGAGAAGTTTATGCAGCCCTGCAAGCAGCCTAATAAACTAAAAGCCAGTTTTTTTTCTGCGTCCAAACCACTTTTGTGTTTGGTGAAGGGCATCTGAAAGCACCCATACAAGGACGATGAGGGAAAATACAATAAATAAAAACAGTTTAAGTTACTTCAATACCAACAAAAAATTTCTATTTTGGAAAATATTCTTGCCCATAGCTAGAACAGTAACCTAAGGTTAAATGCAGCAAACATGATGACTGGTAATGATAATAAGGTGTTGGTATTGAGTGGTAAAAGTTAGAAATTGTGCCACATATCCTGGTTTAACAGCATATCAGCCACTCATGAAGCCAGCACATTGCTCTGCACACAGAGCACTCAGACCCAGAGTCTGAGAAAGGTGAGTGGGATCAAACCATTTTTGAGCAGGGAGGTTTGATATGCTTTTACTGCTAAAATATGTTTCAACCAAGAACTCTATGGTTTTTATATTTTACTAGTGTTAAAAAATCAGAATAATAATGTAAATAAATCATTGAAAAAGTCTAGAATTTGGGGTGTTGCGTGGCGGAGTGATTAGAGCGGGCGCCCCATGTGTAGAGGCTTTGGTCGTCGACGCAGCTGTCCCCGGTTCAAGTCCCGTCCCAGGCGACCTTTGCCGCATGTCTTCTCCCACCTCTCTCCCCCTTCAAAACTCTGTCCATTATCAATAAAGGCCACTCGGGCCCAAAAACCTTTTTTTTTTTAAAGT